>CM030850.1:8548593-9046093 GCA_018105865.1 Metaphire vulgaris
TGGATAGGTCATGTTCTGAGAGAAGAATCAAACCTACTAAGAGAAGTACTAGAAGGAAAGATGAATGGGAGAACACAGAAAGGGCGACCAAGAACATCGATGCTGGAGTGGATGTTCGACACTACGAGGAAAAACAAGTATTCAGCCCTGAAGATAAAAGCTCAAGATAGAGAGGAGTGGCGACGCTGGAGTATGGAACCTGTCTTTGGACAGAGCACCTGAAGAAGAAGTAGAACCTGCTGAAGCAGCTGAATGTTTACTAACAGGCATTTCAGATTCAGTTGAAGTCCGATAGAGAATTTAGCGGCGAAGTTCAATTGGCTTGTCGCTTGGGAGAAGGGCTTTGAGGGAAAGGAGGGCTACTCGAGGGAAGGTGCAGTGAGCCCAGTCGCTCGGAACAAAAATTTGGCGCTTAGAGCAAAATACACATCATAAGCGAAAGTATATACTGTATATATATATATACCTATTATATAATATTTTTCTATACACATACATAATTACATATATATACACCATAAGCGAGCATATGTGTGTGTTTATATATATATAGAGAGGGAGAGATAGAAGTAGGCTTATATATTATATATATATATATATATATATATATATATATATATATATACCAATTTCATCCCCATCGACACTTATCTCGATTGCTCGAAATAATTTAATGGCATTTAGGAGTATGGACGTCTTTGTGGTGTGTTTGTGCATCTTCTGTTATCTGTGGCAGGTCCTCTTGGATTTCTTCGTAGTATTCTGCCCTTTGGCAGGTTTTGTATTCCAATTTCGCCATTCATTCCTGTTCATAGCTTTCTCCTTTAAGTCTTTATAGTCCTTTTCCATCATCCAGTCAAGTAGCATCTCTCGTGGTCTTCCTTTGGTCTTTTCCCCTCTAGTTGTCCTTCTATTATTTCCCTTAGTAGTGAGTCTCCTCTCATTATATGTGCCATCCAGGTATTTTGTCTCTTTCTTATTGTGTTGATCATCTCTTTCTTTTCCTCCACCTGTTTCAGCACTTCCTCGTTTGTCTTATGTTCTGTCCAGCTGATCTTCTATATTTTTCTCCATATCCACATTTCAAAGGCCTCTAGTCTTGTTACTGTATTTCCTCTTTTCTTAGAGTCCATGTTTCCGATCCATAAAGTGTCACGCTCCATATCAGTGTTTTGATAAGTCTTTTCTTCAAGTTTCTGTCTAATCCTCCTCTCATCAGTTCTTTTCTTTGATAGAATGCCTCTTTGACAAGCAAAAAAAGGCCATCCTTGTATTTTTTTCCTCTTGAAAAACCCTGACAAGCAAAAAAATAGATCATAATTGTAGTCTTTCCTCTCCAAAATCCATGACAAACAAAAAAGGTCAGACAAGCAAAAAAGGTCAAAGGTCATGGCCTAAATTTTTGCGTGACGTCACATTTACGTAACCTCTACCCCTCGTCACACTTCGTCACAAATGGCCGGCCCCCTAACCTCGTGACGTAATTTATGGACGGCCCCAAAGCGGGTGGCTAGAAACTGTTTCCGGATTTCGAACGATCAAAAGCAATCGGCAAACAGGCAAAAATGTCTGTAAGACGGCGGAAGAGACGAAGTAAAGAAGGCGGACCTTGCACGTACCCTACCCGCATCAGAGCACAGGTGAGACGGCGATGACCCCCCCTCCGCGGTGCCAAAGGCAAGCGGCGATGCAGGAGGCGGTCGATGCCAATAAGCCGCCTGGCGTAGGTTTCCATTGCTTTCTCAAGACCCGCGCTCTACCTTCGCAGCTTAACGCCAATAATTGTTGTACCCGCGCCGCCTACGCGATGAACGGCATGGTTGGCCGCCGCCGGCACCCACTACCCGATCCCAGGGCAGTCACCGAATCAATATACGAAGCTGGACTCAACGCTTCCAATTGGAACCGGACTGACCGCTCTAAGAAGGCCGAGGTCAGTTGTCTGCTGGATAATGGATTTTTCCACTGCCAACGGTCGAAACTCTAGAGCGGGAAATACACAGCGATGAAGATGACGACGACGACGACGATGCTGCTGCTGCTGATGATGATGATTAAACAGATGTACACCAACCTGGAAAATTCTTCAGTCGTGACATAATTTTCCATAGGAATTAATTCTTTTGTCTGTGGCGGAGGAACGAACGGAGCACAGCCCCCTGAAAGCACAGAAATAATGGCCACCTAATAGACTCTGAATCACGCAAAACTGAATAAGTATATAAACACTCTCATTTTGCTCTCATGTTTCATTCTATTACATTGTACAGTATGTATGTATGTATGTATGTATGTATATATATATATATAGGTAGGTAGGTAGGTCGGTAGGTAAGTATGTATGTGTGTAATTCGCTTAATTAATGGGTCGAAATTCGGAAAATTGTGGGTAAAATGCGTCCTCACTCAGAACATTCTGGCCATCTCTGACTTTAAGTGTCTTGTCTGACTAGCGCCGAGTTCAATCGCATCCTCTCTGCAAAATTCTAATATCACGATCGTGACTTAAATACTTATCGTATTCATCTATAACTAATTAAACCATCTATTTATCTATCTATCTATCTATCTATCTATCTATCTATCTATCTATCTATCTATCTATCTATCTATCTATCTATCTATCTATCTATCTATCTATCTATCTATCTATCTATCTATCTATCTATCTATCTATCTATCTATCTATCTATCTATCTATCATCTATCTATCATCTATCATCTATCATTTATCATCTATCATCTATCTAGCTCTGTCTCCTCTTCACGTCAGCTTTGGTCGATATAATATAAGTCATCCACTAAAGAAGCGGTTAAGCCTATTATATGGTTCCTGTGCTTCTCCTTACCGTCGACGTAGTAGCTGACTGTTTCATATCCGGAGACGAGATTGAGCAGTGACACATCGAGTGGAACCGTCTGAGGTTCCGGACCCGTCAGGTCTTCCGGAATGTCAGTTGCCGGAATGTCAGGACCGTCGTACATCGGTCGCTCACCGCAGCTCGGCTGCCACGCTGTCAGACCAGAAATTCAAAAGATGTTCACAATGTGGACTGCGTGACGCTCAGGTTTATACTTTTTTAAATATTAAGGACTTACGGTATGCAGATTACATTTTTATACTGGCAACAGTGGCGTAGCCAGGATTTCCGGAAGGGAGGGTTGGTTTTTGGTTTTGACCGCGACCAACTTTGCAAAAATCCTGACAAGCAAAAAAAACGTTATCACCTCTAGTTTTTGACGTGACAGGCAAAAAAGTGTCCTCACCTCTTACTTAAACCTTTAGTCTATAGCCAAAGTCGCGTCAAAAAATAAAAATGCATGGAAACTCATTAAAAATATTTTGTTTTCGGCGGCCAAGGGAGTTTAACCCCGCAACACCCCAGTTTGCATGGACTGTGACTGTGTGAGTATGTGTGTCAAGAATTGTTTACCCCGCAGATATCTTGAAGACCCCATACTTCTTTAGCGCTATCGTATGGATTTAGCATCATTCGACGATATCCAGTTATGTAGACTTCTAAACATTGAACCACGATGAATGAAGAAACAAGAGAATAATCGTGTAATCTAACCTAATCGTCAATGTGTTGTAGAGATTTTTGCGTATTTTATATGGTTACTGAAATCTGATTTGAGAGCGGCGCCTACTTAGATATGGACGACGTCACCGCTTTAATATGGTGTACCATAGTTGCTTTAAATGCGTTCCGCTTGATCTTTTACCCATCTTTTCCACAATTCTCATTCGTACCAATTTATTCCCGAATATAAATACTATAATCGTATCGTAAATGTAGATTTATAGGTCCATTATTAGTTGAGTTTGAAGCCGTTTTGCGCAGTGCTGATTTATACGACTATAAGCCTATGTTACTATGTAATTTTCGGAGGCTCATTCGCGGCAGTAAGTAAAGTAAAATCTCGTGGATTTCTATAGCGCCTTGGTAGGCAGCGACTGCGCAATGTCGCGGCAGTTCGCATAAATCAGACGATCAATTCTAAACACAATATTTAAACAAATAGTCCACATTAAATAAGTTAAACGGCTAAACGGTATCCATATTCATTTTCTATTATGTATCATGATCTTAGCCTTACTGAAATTAGCCTACTATTATGAAGTTAAAATACTAATATGATGTTATTACTACTACTATGATGTTAACATGATATTACTATTAGTCTATTATGATGTTATTATGCACTTATTTGGAAAATAATAAACTGTTATTGGATTGGATTGGATGCCAACAGTGTACACAAATTTTCAATATTTCTGCAGGGTAAACATTTCTTGACACACACCCAATGCAAACTGGCCTCACTTTCTGTAACCATAGACTCTGTCTTGTGATATTAAAGTCTATGGTTGCAAATGCTTGTCCACAATCTATGACGTTCCCAGGATCGAAGGACGCTCTTCGAATCAATAAGTTTTCCTAAAAGCAATCCACTCAATATGTTGCGCATGTCTGCATGTGTAAAAACAAGACTTAAGATACTGTATGTCGGAACTGATGACATCCGAAACGTTTTGGAACTTAAGCTTGCGAAACAGAAGCACCAACGACCTTCAGAAGATACTCATCCAGCCATTCAGTAAAACACTCTCTTCGGTACAAATAGTATTTACAGGGTGAGCGGGCGGGCATAGTAGCTTATATTTTCGCTAGGTGGCGCCGCTCCAGTTTAGAATTTGAAAGAAAACTTAAATGGCCGCATTCAGGATATAAGACAGCAGAGGCAATGTACACCAAATTCCATGCATTTTGACAGATGGACTGTGCAAATATTTCCAATCAAACAATGTTTACCTGTTTTATTGGCCCATTGACCCACCCTGACCTTGTATATCGATAAAAGTTAACTACGGTTGAGAAACAGAGATGTAGTACTTGGTACTTGTACTTGTACTCGAGTTGTACTCGAGTACAAATTTTTAGTACTTGTACTTGTACTTGTACTCGGAGGCCAGGTACTTGTACTTGTACTTGTACTCGGAGTTTTAGGAATGCAAGTACTTGTACTTGTACTTGTACTCGAAGGCCAGGTACTTGTACTTGTACTTGTACTTGAAGCATTGTGTACTTGCTACATCTCTGGCTACATGTACTTCAATGGTACCAGTAATGCTGTTCCTTTAGGCTAATGACAAGCACATCCTCACAGATGGCCAAGTACCTGGAACTCAACGATATTTATGATGAAGCCACTGATACCATCGTATTTTGGAACAGTGAAGTTAATAGAAAGGAGTTCAACAGGCTGTATAATGCAGCCATTAATTAGAGACCTTAGTGTGCCTGCTTCTGGCGCACCAATTAAACGCGTATTTAGCCAAGCTGGCTTGATCGCGAGACCGCATAGGGTTAATATGACCGATGCAAGACTATCATCTCAATTTTTTAGTGCAACTGTGATGATATTTAGATGCTAATAGTGTCAATTTTATTCGTGGCCGGACAAACTGTCCGAGGACAAAATGTCACGGACAAAATGTCACGTAGAAAATGTCATGGGGACAAAATGTCAGCGGAAAAAATGTCAATGTCAAAAATGTTGTACTAATACTTGGAGGCCAGGTACTTGTACTTGTACTTGTACTTGTACTCGGAGGCCAGGTACTTGTACTTGTACTCGTACTCGGAGGCCAGGTACTTGTACTTGTACTTGTACTCGGAGGTCAGGTACTTGTACTTGTACTTGTACTCGGAATTTTTGGAATGCAAGTACTTGTACTTGTACTTGTACTCGGAGGCCAGGTACTTGTACTTGTACTTGTACTTGATGCATTGTGTACTTGCTACATCTCTGTTGAGAAAGATTAAATGTCCATAGACCAGTGCTATTTCTATGATTTTGAATTTGGGGGTGTCTGGAAAATCTGGGGAGTGTCGGAATTTTTAAGTCTCTGCCCGAAAAAGTCTGACAAGCAAAAAAAGGTCATCAGACAAATTAAAGTTGGGGGTGTCTTCTCCATTTGGAGGGGGTGTTTTAAGCTAATTAGTGTGCATTTGGTATACATACCATTGTCGCATTACCAAATTTTGAGGGTATCGACATCAAATTGGGGGAGGGGGTGCTGGGGGTGTTAGGGGTGACCCAACACATCAACCTTAATATATTGCAATTTCTTAAATCACGACTTATTTTCTGACCCAACCCGCTATAAATATGGTAAGGTCTAACCCAACTCAATTCAACCCAACCCATGGGTTAACTCAACCCATGGACATCTCTGGGTTAGCAAGCCTAAGGGGAGGGGCAGCCGGTACACTGGAGCTCAAAGGGGACCCATGAAGGGAAATTGTTTAATGATTACAAAACCAAACTTTTAAAAAGAAAATATGCTTATATGTGTTCTGAACTTTGTATAAGGGCCACACACCTTTTTACCGGGGACCGAACTTTCTCTCGGCGGCCCCAGAGTTAGGGGTTTACCTATTCAACTGGTCCAACACCCCCCAGTGAAAGACTTTTGGATTTTATCAGTCTTGCTTCCCACAAGAGCTCGACAACTTTGAGGGCATCATATTCCCTCCGCTACTTTTTAAAACCACTTAATAGCAGCAAAACAATTGCTTGTTCAATTGTAGCAACATCTGTGCCACAGCATGACGTCAAGACTGTAGAAAACGACTGATGTGTTCTCCAACGTACCTTTACCGAGAACCGGAATGCTCTAACAGTCATCGTCAACGCAAGAACACGGTAATAGCGCAGCTCAAAGACAGAAGCGATCGATGACAGAAAGGGGAAGTGCTTATTAAAGAGAGATCAATAAGTGATTTGTCTTGTCATGCAGCAGCTCCTGCATACCTACTTTCCCACTTAGTCGCCTTGTTTCTTATTAGACAACCCGTCCAATCGCCCGAAGACATATTTCTCTCCCTCATACATAGCCAACCAAAGCTTCCTTATTATTAACATGCGTTTCATCTTCTGTTCTTCATTTTTTCCCATTCTTTCTCCTTTGCTCGAATCTAGCATTTCACGAAGGTACGGCTATACACAGTCCTAGGAAATGCTAAGCTTAATTATAAACTACTCTCCGCTCTTAAATCTTTCGGGCGTTAAATGTCGACATTGTTTGGCATTTTCGACTTAATGCCCTCATAAGTACACCGTAGGTTCAGCGCCCCAGGCGAGGATTTCCAGCCGTTAAAGTCTGATTTCCAGTTTTAGAAACGCATCTGGCAGGAGGTGGAAAATAGGTCACATAGTCAATATCCAATCTCGTCGAATACCAATGGGGGTCAAGTTATTTGGTCGTGAATGATAAATATTGACTGTATTCGTCAATTGATTTCCATCAGCAATCGAAGAGCGACGCAAAATCTTGATTTGCGAAATAGGAATAAGATTTCTTATTAGTCTACTAGTCCCCTACTTATCAATTTTCCATTACAGTTTACAACCCATCTCATTCAGCAGTTGCTATGTAAAACTGAAGGCGCTATAACCCTTCGGTTCTCCTACGGGCGCTGAGCCAATGGAGTATGCCTGCAGTGTTTATTAATTATCTTGATAAATTTCTAACTAGCTATTCGAAACTCTGATTAGCGTCGTAAACAGTAGGTACACTACTTTTGTTTGTTTGTTCCTTAACAGGAGCTATTAGAAGAAATTCCATTTTGGGGAATGTAACAGATGCTGACATTCAGAAAGAGATAGTGCGCTGTCTGTATGGCGCACTTGATCGGGAGGGCGGGCAGCATGCTCGCATGCGGAAAGAACCAGCAACAGTGTCAGGCGGTGTAACTGCTACAAATTACAAGGCCGGCATAAGAACAATTAGCTGCAGAATCTGACTTTTCTGACTAAATTTTTTAACATGCTAATTGTGGTAACTTGAATATTACAGCTGTAACAATTTGCCCTTTTTGCCGAATGTTTTGACTACCGATTGTCAGGCAACCGATTGTTTTGCCGATACCGATTGTGTTGTGAAATTCTCCAATTCGGGTGGTTTTAAGGATCGTGCAATGAAATATAACATTATTATGCAGCATAAAATCACGAATTTCTTTGGACTTCGATACGCTGGTGCAATTCAATGTTTCCCAAAAGACTCCATCCTTAATATTGGTGTTTAATCATTCAATTATGTTTTTGTTGCTAATACTTTGTACATCAACTTTTAAATTTCTTTATTCAGATTGTCATTTATAACCCTTTCTTTCAATTCTTATATGCAGTGTTAATGTATTATCAGTGGACATCCGTAACGTGTTATAGCCACAATCTGAACATATTAGATCTTTTTTTCTGCTTTGAGATATGCTATTTATGTTATATTTTTATAATATATATTCTAATGAAACTTCTTGCATTATTTTTCTGGGTATGCATGTGATCTATATTTTGTGACCATATCAGTTGAGGGAGTATATGACCAATAAATCATCTTGTTGCCCTGATCAACTGTATGGGTTGCAGGGATATTTTTACACCCACCCCCCAATTTGAGGTTGACATCCCCCAAAATTTGTTAATGTTGCAATGGTATGCATACAAAATGCATACTAATTAGCTCTGGACACCCACCCCCATTTGAGGTCGACACCCCCTCCCACCCATTCACAATCCTAGAAATATCCCTGATGGGCTGCCATCAGTGATATTTCTAGGGTTGTGAATTTAGGGGGGTGTCGACCTGAAATTGGGGGTGTCCGGAGCTAATTAGTATGCATTTTGTATGCATACCATTGTCACATTGCCAAATTTGGGGGTCCACCTCAAATGGGGGCGGGGTGCTAAGGGGTGTAAAAATATCCCTGGTTGCCAGTGCAGGGAGTATGGGAATAGGGCCGAACCTGCACTGCAAAGCAATGGAGCTATATAAATGCCGCCAGCGTCCCTATATAGGTCCGATATCCAGCCGCCATCTGGTCAGCTTGCGGCTAGCTAGTGGACCGCTGTCTTGCCGATGATCGGCATGCCGACAGCGGTCCGCTCATAAACCGATGTGCAAAATGACAGTACACCGGTAGCGGCAACCGACATCGGGCCGCCAAATGACAGGCACTCGGTCCGCTAGCGGTCCGCATACTTTTTGCTGGCAGGGTTGTAACTTCATCGCCACTTAATAACCAAATGTATTTATAATCTGCAAATGCGAATTTCTTTCTGTAAAAATACCCATAAGTAAAATGAAGAGTACCAGGGACGTCATTTGGGGGGCAGGGGGGCATTTGCCCCTCCCCTGATTTTGAGGAAAAAAATTTATTTGCCAATGTTTGTGTTATTTAGATTTTACACGCCCTAAAGGAGTGCTTGGTGATGTCGAGTAATTTGAAGTAACTACTTTAACTAACCGTGAAAATTGGCTGACAAGCAAAAAAAAGGTCGTCAGCTTTTTCGCAAACTTGTAACTTGTCAGGTCGAAAGTGTTCCCCCCCTGAAAAACAGTGAAATGACGTCTCTGAAGAATACTCAATTATAATACTTAATTGCTTAGCTCAAATTGTTAAGAATAAGTACAATCGTATTCTATTTCAGCGATCCTTCTGCTAAAGGCCAGCTATTTCGTCGCTTGCTTCGTTCTTGTCGCTTTTTTCTTCATTTACATCCTTGCACTCATTAGCTTCCATTTTATTCTTGTTTCATCGTCTTTTCATCGCCTGTCGTCTCTTCCGTCTTCCACTGCCTCCGTTTTTACTTGTCCTCCAGTCTTCTCATTAACCTTCCGTAGGCCTATATACGACTCTGTATATACGACTGTGCGTCGCTTGTCTTTCCAGTCCCTATAATGCACCGAACGACGATGCCTTGTACTTCTTCCAGCTGACCACTAATTCCAGATGCCTGCTAGGATTCCGCCTCCACTCCACACAGCCTCTCTGTCTCTGTCTCTGTCTCTGTCTCTCTCTGTCTCTGTCTCTGTCTCTGTCTCTCTGTCTGTCTGTCTCTCTCTGTCTCTGTTTCTGTCTCTGTTTCTGTCTGTCTCTGTCTCTGTCTCTGTATCTGTCTCTCTCTCTTTAATTCTCTCTCTCCCAGCTGTTGATAACAATCCGCGCATCATTCTCCGGATTTCTCCTATACACACACGAACGTCTCATTAAACAGCGATACCACCATTAGTCCGCGGACTAAACCGACTAGTCCCCAATCCCACCGGAAGGAACAGCCCATCAGTTCGTAGTCTAATGACCCGAATGTAAAAGCGCTATATCGGGCTGGCGTGGAAATTCTATGGCGCCTATTTAAGACAAAACTGCAGGAAAAGTGTAACGCTTTCGCGTGCTTTTCTGCAGTTTCGTAACAACAATAATACTCTTTGAAATTCTTTCTTGCGTTGCTAAATACCTTATACGGAAAAAGACCCTTCGGATAATTGCGTAGCCAAGGTTCCAGATTAGGG
Source organism: Metaphire vulgaris (assembly GCA_018105865.1). Taxonomy (NCBI): domain Eukaryota; kingdom Metazoa; phylum Annelida; class Clitellata; order Crassiclitellata; family Megascolecidae; genus Metaphire; species Metaphire vulgaris. The sequence continues at coordinate 8,558,960 of CM030850.1, forward strand.
GGCACCGTCAAGGACAGACTAGCACATCCAGTTTGGTCCGCTTAGAGATCTTGGGGAGCTTCGTCATTCGTCAGCCTCCCCCCAATCAGATATTGGGGCGTTACCCAGCCGCAGAAATGTTTGGGCTATTATTTTAGTGAAACTACGAGGAGAAGCAACCTCCCTCCCTCCCTATGTGGTCCTCCCTCCCTCCCTGTCTCTCTCTGTCTTTCTCTGTCTCCCTCCCTCCCTTACTCCCTCCCTTACTCCCTCCCTCCCTCCCTCCCTCCCTATGTGGTTGGATATCACTCCCGGACGTTTTTGTGCATTTCTGTCATAAAATTGACCGTTGAATTCTGCCAACACGTCTGATCTCCCACTGTGGTCTGATAATTATTTATGAGCGGCAGCAGTAGCCCCAGTGTGCGTCGTCAAATGTCGAATACTGAGGTTAATGCAATTCCAACTGTCCAAACCCCGTTGATAAAACCACCGGCTTAACGCCTTCGTTGTCGCAGTCACGAAAACATGTGTGTCATGAGAAGATGCGAGATTTTTCTCACCGAACAAATTTGGAGCAATAATTGAAGGAACAGTTCGGTGACCCAGACGGAGTCCCTCAAAATAGAAACACTCTGGGTAACTCTGGCAAAAACGCTCAAATTAGACAGAACATACAATTATTATCCTGTTAGTCTACTAGGCAGAGTGATCAACAGATAGGAAATACACTGTAGGGTCGTCAGCAGACACGTATTTGTGATGCGATACCAATGTCCGATTTGTCGAAGATGGGGGTTTTAGTCCTACTGGAGGTAAAAAGAATTTACTAGGTTCCATAGGCGGATCCAGGGGCGGGCACAGGGGCACGCTCCCTCCCCCATTATATTGCTAATTTCTCATCATGGCGTAAGGCCGAAAAGTTATAAAGGCGTTAATAGGCCTAAATAAGCTAGCGTCGCCTTTACTTAGCATTCTAACAAATTGTAATGTATCAATCCATCTGGAAGGGATAAGGCAAGGCAAGTGGGGGGATGTAGCGACAAGGTGCCTTCCCCAACTGAATTCCTGGATCCGCCGCTGCTACTATATGCCCGTCCGCTCCCTCTGCTCTTTTGGAAATCAACATTTCCTAAACTCTGGCGGCGCCACTGTCCTTGTGGATATGTTGCTACAATCAGGCCGTTTGTGATGAGCTCGGATATCTTCTGATATAACTGCAAATCGTAGAGTTTTAGTGGAATTCGTTCTTGATTCTATTTAGAACGTGCTCTTCTGCAGATATATTTAATTTTTGAGAATAATTTTTTTACTCTTTGCCGAATGTTCATAAATGATTACGTCATTGTTTTCAAACGAATTCAATTCATGACGTCAAGAAAAGAACGCGACAAAAGAGTCAACGACAAACGACTTCGTTACGGAAACAGAAGGTAGGACACTCAACTGGAAAATGGTAATAATCTGCTGTCTTTCTAAAATTCAAAACGATATTTAGACTTAATATATATAAGAACAGTAACTGTTCTATTTAGCCAGGCCAGCGGCATGTTTGCATGTAGCCAGACAAAGTTATTAAAGACCCAGCATGCTACTTTAGTATACGCAATTTAATGCAGGCCGGCTGGATCAGGGTTTAATCTAGCCTATCTAGGCCGTTTCCGGAGGGAATTGCCCTTCCCCCCGGAAATTTCAAATTCCCTCAGAAATGTTGGCATACAATATCAACTAACAGCAGCCCCCTAGCTGATTTCTTCCACGGCTTTGTCAGTCCCTCCCCCGGAGTCTGGAGTCTAGATTAGACACTGGACTGGATAAGTGCAAAAGGCTGAAGAAGAGACTGGATATGAATTCATATTCAATTAGGCCTACATTGCATCTTGATTCAAATTTACTCGATATTAAGTCTTCATCTTCCGATGTTTAACTATACAGTATACACTAATTAACAGATTTAGGCTTTATCCTGAGGAATCCCATGGGATTCCCATGGGACTCCCATCCCATGGTCAAGCCTGCTCTTCTGTGTTGAATCGTGCGACCAGACGGTGCCTCGTCGAAATATAAATCAACTATTTCTGATCTAATAATCTCGACGTGTACCAGCTACCTTATAATTTAGCACTCTATCTGAGTTGTGCACTTTTGTTCTAATTTCTTTTTAGTTGAAAATATGTTTGTTTAGTCACGCTCATTCAAAACTATTTTTCCTTTTAAACCTTTCAATTGTCACATTGTGATGAACAAACAATTGTGAAAGCAGTCTTTGAAGAGAGAAAGATCCCTTTTTCTCTTTTCCTGCTTTTCCATTTTACAGTAATATCCCAATTCTATACGAGAATATGCTAACCATGTGTAGTGTTTTTCAGTTTTCGCTTTAGTTGCAATATTTGTGTTTAATCTAAATGCCATTCACTTATTTAATTGTACGAACTGACTGTTTCTCATCTTGCGAATTTTCCTTCTGAGGCTGAATAAAATAATAAATTTTGACTTTTGACTTTGTGATGCCATTACAGGATAAACACCAGTTCTTAACCAACGCTTCCACCCGGGCAACCAGTCCCGACTACCAGATCCTTTGCTCGAACATTTTCAAACCGATCCCGATGAAAACATCCAGTACATTTTCGAACGCAGCAGCAGCAGCAGCTCCGCAGGTGGCGGTGAGATCCGATTTGATCGGTGCCAGAAGATTCGAACGTTCGCCGAAAGACTTTGATCGTGCGATCTTCGAAGAAATCGCGCCCCAGATCAAGCGCTGTCTCCCCGTCCTCGACGAGAGAACGCACCGCGACGGGATCGCGCAGCACGGAAAAGCGATGGCCAGAATGCGACTGTCCCAAGTGGCGGACCCGAGAAACGACGAGCGAAGACGGCGTTCAGATCGGGGCAAGCTACGCTCTTCGACCGAGGCCGACTACGCACGTCTTCTGGAACGACAGCACACGTTCGTCCTATCGAGGAATGACAATCTACTCGTTTACGGACGTGACAACAGCGGCGAGAAGATCAGCGGTCAACGTCCCGGAGCCGTTTACCGTCGTCGCTTCGACGAAGCCGACCGGCCGATAGCGCAACTGCACGAGGGCGACGCCTCCTACTCCTCCTCCTCCGCCGCCGCCGCCGCCGTCGTATCGTCGACCCCAGCGTCGCCCCGGCGCGCCCGCCCTGAGCCGTCCAGCGCGTCGTTGACGACGGGCAGACAGCCGTCGCATCCGAAGATGCTGCTCGAAACGTCGAGCGACAAGACCGTCTATCAGCGACCGAAAGGAAAACGAGGGAAACGAGCGAGAGACGAGAAGCGCAGGTCGAGGGGCAGAAGGGAGACCAGAACGATACAGCACACGGTCGTTTCCGCGCCTTACTACTCGGCATTTGGACCGCAGCAGCAAAACGGCTGCTCCGAACGTCAAACGGAGGACCTGGATTCGCTGATGGCGTTCGACGACCGAGTCTTAGTCGGTGGATTCGACGCTACTCTGCAGACTTCTTCGCCGCGAGAGATCCCAGGACAGGTCCCCCAAGACCAGAACTTGTTGGACCGAGGAGTGACGAGGCACTGCATGCAGGATCGGTGGAATTCGTTCATAAACGCCAGTCTAGACACAGATACGGACGCCAAGTACCGCTTCGAGAATACCGATAAAGACAACGCCGTACAAGAACGAGGAGGTTCGACCGGATTCGCCAAATTGCAATCAGTCCACGAAGAGGACGCATCAGACTCTCAGTCGCTCGTCTCTGATCGCGAAGACCAGCGACAAGACGACGACGACGACGACAACCGAAACGAATTGACGGAAGTCGGTGCCTTCCTTCGCAGTTCGAAACACGATCCGAGCCCCTTCAACGCCGCCCGACTCACGAGAAAGGACACGTTCAGCGGACTCAACGATCTGTTTGACGACCGTACGATTGAAACGAACTCAGTGATGAGAAAACGCGCCATCCGAGCGCAAGGCGTAGGAGGTTGCAGAAGAATCTCATCTTTCAAGTTTCTGATGCCGAGGATCGATGAGAAGAAGCACGTGGAAAAGGTGACGCTTGGCGGAATGTCGAGGCTTCACCTGCAGCGATCGTTTTCCGATGGCACCATGACGTATCCGGAGGCGACACTCGGCGGCGGCGGCGGCGGCGGCGGCGGCGGCAAAAGACCCCCAGTTCCGGCTGGTTTCGTTTCGTCGTCGCCGGCCGCTAACGCCTCGGACAGCTGGGAGGAGACGGCAACCGACAGTTCGTGTGCGAGTAAGACCGAGTTAATCGGTTTCGCGAATCAGTCGCCGCCGGCGCTTATACCGTACGAGTCGTTACACGCATCGTACGGTGAACCGTTTGCAACGGCCGCTGTACTGGACCCCAGCCGCAATATTCCCACCGCCGCTGCAGGGTACGCTAACGTCTTTGAATTGAAAGTCCCGATTCTGTGCCCAAAGCTGCGACGTTCCGCCGAGAACTTCATCACGGAATTCTCAGAAGACGCACGCTCGCAAAACAACAGTTTGCCGGACGGCTGCAGACGCTTCGATTCGATTCAAGACCCGTTTCCAACGTACCTGGCTGGCGGACCGATCGTCCTAGGGTTTCAGGTGAAAGAGAGAGACGCCACCGGTCCGTACGGATTCCGCGATTCGTTCGGTTGTAACTTCCTCGCCGATCGTTGCCTGGACGCTGACCGGTCGATGCAGACGGACCCTGCCGCCACCGCCGCCACCGCCGCCGCCGCCACCGCCGCCGCAATGCCACCCGCTTTGCTGTTTCGAAGACAGCGGTCTAACGACGGCCACGCACAATCGCCAAGAAGTCATCCTCCGCATCGTTTCCTCCCAACGTACGTGAATCAACAGCAGACGGAACTCGACGTTCCGCTGAAGATGGATGGTCATCCAGGAACAGCAGATGACGACGACGACGACAACGACGACTACTGGCAGTCTGACTACACAGATCCGTGCCTCTGCCTTCACGGCGACCTGATGATGCGCGGCAGCGTTGAAGAGTGGGAGGCCAGCGACGCGCGGGCGTACAACGGTCGCCTACGCCGACGTTCGAGGCGACTGAAAACCGAGAAGAGAAACCCGGGCCGGTCGACTTTCACGAAGGTGAAACCGATCGAAAATCCACGCCTGGTGGAAGAGATTTTCAGGCATGCCGACAGTCAAACCCGGCCTAATAATACCCAAGCGCCGCCGCCACCGACGAGGGACGGTGCATCGAGTTGTTACCCGGTTGCCACGAACAGTCCGCGCCTTCAGTCGAACAGAGAAGTCGTACCGGTAACGGAAGGAAGTCGTTTGCCTAGAGTCGATATTGCCGCGCGCTCGAGTCAAGCAGGGGATTTCGACGGGGTTCATATGCGTTGTCCTGGAATCGAGATCGTAACTTCGGAAGACGAACGACGTTCTATAATCAACCACCAGCGTACGACCGGTGCTAACGCAACCGATCACTCCAGCTCTGCATCGGCCAGAAACGTCGAAGGTGTCGGCCATGCCCAGACGCCTCGGGTCGAAAGGGCCGCGGGCGAAAGCAGCGGTGCCACCACCCAGACGCAGCAAACCAGTGCAGAGGAACACGAACGGAAACTGGAGAAAAGAATGCGCATGCTTGGAATACAGCAGGCGTTCTGTCTGCTGCTGGTCTGCGGCGCGTATATCTTCTTGTCTATAATCTATTTCAAGCAGTGATACTGTGAAAGCAAACTCTGAGCTCGTGTACAGGCCCTGTCGAGAGAAACAACTCCGGGTCCCTGGGCAGAGCACCTATACAGTTTGAAAGTTTATATTTTTTTAAAGAAAGTGCGTCCTCAAAAAAGTTCTAAAATGTTCAAAAAATGTTCAAAAAATAAACAGATCGAGCGTGAAAAAGTGGCGATGCCCCTTTTTTGATTGTAAGACTTTTCAGGACGTTAATGTACATGCAATGCCTTCCACGCCCCTCCCCCCCCCATAACCGCCTTCAACGTGTCCATAATAATAAATAGTATTGCGTGAGATAATATTTTGCGGAACCCAAAGATCGCCGGACCCCCTGAGCATTTTCCCCGCCTCCCCCGCTCTCGGCGGACCTATTGGTATACTTGGACAAGTCCACTGTAGTTTGTTTTCGCCCTATTTGTTTTACCATTCCGTATTCTTTACTTTATAAATTCACGCAGCTTTTGGTCTTTCTCGTTCGCAATAATATTATAATCAGAACTGCATCGTTTTTTTATTTTAGTATAGTTTAGTATATTGTAGATTGTTCCATTTACTTTTAGGCTGTATACGTCTGCTATCGATTTCTTCGTAATGGTATTCTAATTGCGGCAAATTAGTTATAGTATAAATCGCAAATTAGCTTCATTTCTCTGTTTGGAATCTCTTCCCATTAGAATATCTCTAGGCTATTAGTTTGTTTTGGTTTATTATGCCAAAAGCTTTTTGTAGTCAATAAAACAGTAAAGAGTTTTCGAAACAATTGTCTGAAAAGCAGCAACGGAGCAGTTAGACGAATGCAGTAGAGTACACCAGTGGCGTAGCCAGGATTTCCGGAAGGGGGTTTGGTTTTGATCTTTTGATCGTAACCAACTTCGAAAAATCTTGACAAGATAAAAAGCTCATCCTCATCTTTCCTTCTTGTATTTTTTTCATTTTCAGATGCTGACAAGCAAAAAAGGTTGTCACCTTACACCTTTACATTCTATAGCACTTAGAAATTTTGGGTCGGCAGCCAGCCAAGAGGGGTTTGACCCCGAAAACCGCGTCCAAAAATAAAGTGTATGGAAACACATTACAAAATGTTCCGTCGGCAGCCAAGGGGGTTTAACCCCAATCTTCCCTTGGCTACGCCACTGGAGTACACAAACCTATAAAGCGCAATGCAGGCAAAAGACCTTTATAGCAGGCAGTGGGCGGATGGGAGGACAGATTTGTCAGACGAATCCCTGGACATTAAACAGATTCAACGAAGAGCCCTGCTTGCCAAAGGAGCTTACTCTCCACTCGTGGTCGGTCGACGGGTGGAGTGGGTTGCTGTCGTGGGGTCTCATCGTAATAGCAGCGCAGCCACATTAATTCAATTTCAGTTTCCCGAAAATGCTATCTCGCTTCGTCGCGCCGCGTACGCCCAGCGACCAGGGGCGGTTCCACGTCGTGAGGGATGAGTGGAGATGCATTCCCTCCACCGGACTTCCGGACTTTTTTCGCTTGTGAAACCTATTTTTGGGTTTAAAAATCTAGTAAAACTACGGGGAAAAACTGCGGATGGCATATTTTTGCTTTGGCAGCCTATTTTTTGGTAGTAAAAGTGTAGTAAAAAGTAAAATTAAGGGAAAAATCTTTTTTGTCAGCCTTTTCCGGTAAAGTTTATTGATTTTGTTCCTTCTTTTTCATCCCCCACCAACTTCCTACGAATTCATTTAATCTCCACCTCCCACCAAGAAAGCCTGGAACCGCCACTGCCAGCGTCGTTGCAGTACAGTACAACCGCTGCTAATACCAGCGCATCGAGCCACGTTTAACGCCGCACTGACACCGGACAAAAAAATTATCATCAACATTCGCCAATGGCACACGCATGCCTCTAGGCGCTAAGATACGCAGCACTGCTATACTGCTAGCATTAAAAGCATCGCCGTGTTGCGATCGAAGAATTTTAGAATTTTTCGCGTATGACCGAGTTTCAGGCATTCGAAAATCAGGCACATTTGCTATCTTATTGATTTCAATCGATTTTATAGTCGTTGATTATACGACTATTACCTAGTGACCTTGACTATTAGCTGGTGTCATCATTGAACACTCTTACTTAAAACTTAGCATGATTTAAAGTGGCTTAGAAGGCATTACTGCCTGTGTGAAAGCCACTAGGGGCAATAACGGGGCTTGAACCCGCTCCGTCAGCCTGACGCTCCAGCACGTAACCCACTCTGCCATCTTCCGCCCCCACTCATAGCAACTATCGCCATAGAGTTTATGTGAATAGTTTTGGCATAGTTGTATTCATGGCAGTTTGAGCCACGTACATTGACTATTATTGTGATCTGTGGATATTATTAGTATTTTAATTAAAGTTGTATAATTTTTAATTGTTGATTTACGATGCATTAAATGTGGACCCGTGGATTAGATATTTTAAGACATGCCTCTAGCGATTGCCAACTTTTACCTTAGATTAGCAGTACAGGTCGTCGATTCGATCGAAACCTGACAGATTGAACTTACGTTATAGATTCAAAGAGACGACGACAATGTCAGAATGAATATGGATGACTGGCTCTTAATTGTTTTCATTCCGTGACATCGGCGATGAACGTTTGCCAAGAGACGTCGCTCAGTTATTCACAAGAAAAACTATTGAGTCGCCATCGAACGAAGTGTGGAATAACAGATTCTTGTCCACATCATCAACATTCCTGCATTGCGTCGTATGTGTACACTGACATTGATCAACATTCACGAAAGGTCATCTAAATGACGTACTACTCACTGACCATTAATGACCAGGCATTGCGTTGACGCTGAATAGCAAATTCTGCAAACCGGACAACCTAAACGGTGGACGTGAGTCAGGCAAAAAGATGGGCATTCGAGACTGTATCCAAAACTCGATGGAGAATTTCCAGTGCAAACAGATTGAGATATAGCAAGTTCCGGAACCAGGTAGCAGCAACTGAGAAAATGCAAGTACCAAGAACTGTTCCAGTATGAGTGAGTGAAAGAACTTTTGCAGAATAGGAGTATTGTTTGTTTGCAGAGAGAGCTCTGAAAGGAAGTAGTATTTTAAGGTTCATTGTATTAAAGAGTTTTGCAATGTTTTATATAAGCCTGATAGGAGGAGAAAATTTCCCTACCCAAACCACAAAATTCTCTCTCCCCCCCCCAAAAAAAAAAATCCCAGCAATGGCATAAATTTTGGCAATGAACTGTTTCTCTTCTCCTCCATCCAAGTCAATACCCCCTCCAAGGCTTGGAGTCTGGATAAAACACTGGAGTTTTGTAAACCAGAAGGTAGATTTTGATTTTCGCTTTTCAATAGGAAGCCAGTGAAGATTATTAAGAATTGTGCTTATGTCACATAGTATAAAAAGATACAGAAAATACTGATAGACTATATATCGCCATACCCCAAACACAGCAGGAAATGTCCAGGCTAAAACCTCGATTCTTCGTGTCTGACAAATCCTTCTCTCTTTGAGAACCTTCAAAGTCGGAGAATTCTGTCGCATGATAAAAATAACCACAGACTCGCTGGATCAATATTCATTTACCAAGCGGTGAGCAGTAACGTCGCCTTCGTCCTCAAGGAAACTGCGCTAATTCAATTAACTAAAAACCACGACTTCCATCTCCCTTATTCTCCCAGATCTGCTTCGATGCAAATGTCTCCACTGCTACGACTCTCTTCCAGAAAAACTAGCGTCCATCGGCATAATCTTCTATTTGGCCTCTAGGCTCGAGTCCCCAACTTTTCGATGTGCTACCATAGGGAAGGGAGAAGGAATAGGGGTTGGGCTCTTCCCCATTTTCATCCAAGTTTATGCCAATGCTAATGTCTGAATACAATATTCTGGTTAGCAATGGCGACGTAAAGCCTTTGCATGTTTTTGGAAGCTATTCTTTTATTTTCTAAAGTATGACAACCTTTCCTTGCTTGCCACACAGATAAATAGATAAACTACCCAGAGCTAACAAATTTCTGATGGTTTATGCTCCGACTGCAACAAGTAACCATAATTAATCGATGGGCGGATGACGTGGAAGAGTGAACAGGAATGAAAATGTCAGCAGCAGTCAAGAAGACAGAGGATCGACATGGTTGGAGAAAAGAAATTCATGCTGTCATCTTAACTTCAGTTCATCATCATCATCATCATCGTCATCATCATTATTATTATTATTATTGATATTATTATTATTATTGTTATTATTGTTATTATTGTTATTATTGTTATTATTATTATTATTATTATTATTATTATTATTATTATTATTATTATTATTATTATTATTATTATATTCTTGATCAAATGGCATATTCTCTATAGGAGAATCTGTAAGAATCACAATCCTCAATCCAAATGCTGAGTCCGTGTTTCCTTCTCTCCCCTCTCCGTGTACCCGTAACCACACCCCTGTCATGGCGTTATTCAGACGACACAACCGAAGACACAAACTTTTGCATGCAAAGTACTGTATCTTGAACTTATGTTCCAGGGATTATTTGGTGCGGGAACGGTTGGGAACGGTTGGTTCCCATTGTTACTATACTGCGTTCCCGTTGCTACTACGGCAGCGGAACGATTGGGAACAAGGGATCGTTCCCATAGTTACCATTTTACCACTGCATGGTGTTGTGATCGCCATTTTGCCGGCATTTAATCAGCCAAGAAGGCGAACGCCGCAGGAACCGCACGAGGCAAGAGCAGAAAGCAGTCACTGCATGCAGCACAGGACAGCTAGCGTCTTTAATGACCAGGAATGGAAACGGATCTGGCAGCTGCGTCCTGCTGGGTCGACCGCCGCCCAAATACCCCCCAAAGAAGACGCGAAGGGAAGCAAGTCGAGTGAGCCACAGCCTGAGAACATGGGAGGAGGAGGAGGAGGAGGAGGAGGAGGAGGAGGAGGAGGAGGCGACGCGAAGCACGCACGTCGCCTCAGAACGGCGCCAGCGCCAACGACTGTACAGCGAGAACGGAGGCTGGTGCCACTGCTGCTGCTGCTGCTGCTGCTGCTGCCGACAGCTGCATCAGCAACCGCAGCAGTCTGTGCCGTCATCCGCTGCCTGCGACGTCCGACCATCGCTTGTAGAACCACCAATCGATGATGGTCGAATTATTGGAAGAGCCGTGAGAGAGAAAGAGAGACAGAGAGAGAGAGAGAGAGAGAGAGACAGACAGACATACAGAGAAAGAGAGAGAGAAAGAAAGAGAGAGAGGGGAGAGAGAGGCATGGACAAAGAGAAATGTAGAGAGAGGCAATGAGAGAAAGAGGCAAGAAGAGAGAGGCAAGGAGATAGAGAGGCAAGGAGAGAGAGAGAGAGAGAGAGAGAGAGAGAGAGAGAGAGAGAGAGAGATAGAGAGAGATAGAGAGGCAATATCTTATTGGGACATGCATAATAGACATACATTTCGAAATCATCCGATTATGATCATCGGCCATTGAATTTAAGAAATTCTGTCTTCGTAGTCGTTTAAGTTGTTGTTGCTTCAGCAATCATCATCAGACGCATACATGGCCTTCGCAGCCATTTGTTTAATTATATACAGAACAGCGTTAGAATTAGATCACGAAATAAGCCTCAGATGAGTGAAAATTCCTATACGTCAACTCAATAGACGCGATGAATTAAATCGTTGACGGACGGAGAGAACCATTGAATATGTCAAGACAGAGGCAATAGGCAGGCCTGCATGCAGTCAGTCTCAAGGGTACGCCTCATTGACGATCTTATAGGAAACGATCGGTCTGTCTGTCCTGGTCTGTCTGTCTGTCTGTGTTTGTCTGTCTGTGTTTGTCTGTCTGTGTTTGTCTGTCTGTGTTTGTCTGTCTGTCGGTGTTTGTCTGTCTGTGTTTGTTAGTGAATCGTTTTATAAGACCGATTTCGGAAGCCAAATGCGCGAATATGTTTCATACCAAAACATTTCACCATTAGATTTTAATTTTTTTAATGTTATGGTTTTTCCATTAAAATGCCACGGTTGGCCTGTTAAAAGTAAAAGATTAGAGTTGCCTTTTTATTGTGCTCAAGACAAACGGTTATGGCCATGGTGCGATTTGTGACCTGGAGCAGCGGGGGGGGGGAGGGACATGCTGACGGTGAATGCATTTTCCTGTCACAGCTGGTGGAGAAAATTGACTTCCCTGACTTGGCTGGAATGTCAGTAGCCACCTCGGTGAGGGGATGTAGTTGGGCAGTGATGAATAAAATTCCCCCTGCCCCCATACAAATCACACCCTGGTCATGACCTGCAGTTTGTCGCTGGTGTCTTTCGTGATCTGGGTAGAAATTGCATCTGCCCCTGGTTGCGCCACTAAAGACAGTTTATTGCTCAAACGCCCTCCCCCTCGCCCCCGCCCCTTCCCCCACTTGACAGAACAGCAGAACAAAGCCGCAAAGATGCCTTCGTTTTGCTACCTGTGGTAATTTTACTTCGAAAGACAATTCGAGAAGTACAGACGTAAAATCTTCACTGGCTCCCGGCGATGATCGCAAATTGTTCGAAAAAAGAACAAAACCGAAAAATAGACGAAACTAATTGGGATAAGTTTGCGATGGGGTCGAACCCATTCGGCTACGTTCGACCGCTGATGTCATAAACAACATCATTCGGCTTTCTACAAAGCCACTCCAAAAACTCCGTCGACTTCTAACCATGGCGCTGGACAGTTGATGATTCTGAATGCACTAAGACCTAGGCGGGTCGAAGGGCAACAAGTTCGTTGTTTAGTCAGACCGTAGCATTCATTCAAGGCATTGCAATTCTTATATATTTCAACTCTCTCTCTCTCTCTCTCTCTCTCTCTCTCTCTCTCTCTCTCTCTCTCTCTCTCTCTCTCTCTCTCTCTCTGGTGGTAAAAACGTTGGCTGCGGCTATGATCTTCCACAATGCCTTTAAAAATTAAATCACGTGCGCACATGAAGCACGTACAGCCATCTGCTGTCAAAGATGAGTTAATGGGAATGCGATTGTATCTTATCTTATATGCAGACACAGACAGTGTATGCCTATGCAATACACAGTAGACAGAAAGGTATATATGCACTGTGTGTGTGTGGGGGGGGGGGGGTCGGGTTGTGCGTGCAACACACGACATCAGGGGTCTCCAACTCGAGGCCCGCGTGCCGCATGTGGCCCGCCAAGCGATTTTTTGCGGCCCGCGACGGCAACTAAAAAATTCTTTAAAATTTGTATAAATATAATAACATAATGATGGTAATATTCTTATTAATGGCAACTTCGTTGTCATAGTTGTTATTCTGCACATCTTGCTTGAGTTGCTTCCACCGAAAGGTCTACAACTGGTCATAATATAATCAAAACACTAGAGAAACACTCCATGAAGTTGAATTGCCATCTAATAAACTCATAGATGTTGCAAACGTAAAATCTAAAATAAAAAAACGTAAAAACGCCTTTTTTCTTAAAAAAATAAAAAACGTAAAAAACGTTTGCAACATCTATGAATAAACTCGTAGCTTCCACCAGTTGAGAATCAGTCGCACTTTTCGGCACTTGAAAGTTTAAAGAGAGCGAGAATTTGCAAGGTAAAAATATATGCGGACACATTTTCTGATCAGTTGCGGCAGCTTAAACTGTGTTTCGAATATTTCGGGGCCTTTGAATGACGTTGTCGGCTCTTTTCAATCACCTATTCTGTTGATATTGAATGCATTTCAGAACAGCTGCAGAAGGAATTCGCAGAAATGTAGTGAGGCACCATATTGAAGCAGAATTAGACCCATACTCAACAGGGACGTAGCTATGAATGGGCTTGGGGCTCAAGCCCCCCCCCCAAACCTGAAGCTAGCCCCTCCCCCCAAATGAATTCAAGCCCAAAATGGCGTTGCGGACTCAAAAGGAAGAAAAAGGAGTGAATCTTGAGCTTCAGCCCCCACCAAACCAAAAATCCTGCCCGTGCCTAGCTACGTCCCTGCTACTCAGACAAGTGAGACAACGGCATCCCAGATTTATATCGGTTTCTTCCAAGAGAAAGATTCCCTCGTTTACGTTCTGCTACAGCTTCTGCGATCGATGATGGCAATGTTCGGAAGCACGAACAGATTTCTCCTCAATAAAACTTAACAAGTCGTCTTCACTGAACACAAAACTCACTGAAGAACAGCACTTTTACAAGCATCTCAGTATATTACACACAGGGCAGTCCCTACTGAACCACTTTAAACCTTGTTATATTATATTATTATTATTATTATTATTATTATTATTATTATTATTATTATTATTATTATTATTATTATTATTATTATTATCATCATCATCATCATTATTATTATCATCATCATCATCAACATTATTATCATCATCATCATCATCATCATCATTATCATCATCATCATCATCATCGGCGCACTGGTTGATAAAAAAGACAGCCAGTTTAGTATACAGAAAGGGGACGAATAAGTAAATAAATAATATATAAAAATAAATAAATAAACTCTTTTGAAAAATACACACGCTCTGTCGCTGTAGGTTCTAACTGATATAGCAACTGATGTAGGTCTACTAACGTAACTTCATATTTCACTGTTTATTTCACTCCTTTTCCAGGGAGGCCTATGCGGCCCCCGCAGGCCATCAACAAATTCCCAATGGGCGGCCCTCCGTTCACATGAGATTTGAGTTGGAGACCTCTGCACTACATGTCTGCCTATTTCATCTGTGTCTGCAGCTTCTCTTTCTCTTTCTCTTTCTCTGTCTTTCCCTCCCTTTACACATAGGCCTACGTATCAGGGTTATTCTAGGATTATCAATTTGGGGGTGTCGGTAAATTCTGGGGGTCCCCTGCAATGTTCCCTCTAATTTTTTTGAGTGTGCGCGGCAAAGCATAGTGCCTGGGCGGCACCTTTTCATGCCTGCGCACCTGAATTTTTTCAAATATATCGCCCCAGGCAACAACGAAATCAGTGTTATTTCAAACTCAAAATGCGCGACGGTTCGAAACTGCTGCGCGTCGTTTTCTTGACGTGTGCGCGGCCGCGCAGCCGCGCGCCTTAGAGGGAACATTGGTCCCCTGCCAAAAGTCTGACAAGCAAAAAAGGTCATGATGGTCATCCCAGAGCTGATATGGGGGTGCTGGAGGGTGTCGGTCTGAAATTGGGGAAGGTGTTGGGGGTTGTTAGGGGTATAAAAATATCCCTGTTACACGCACACTCACGCACACACACATACTAATACACACACGCACACACCAGAGGCGTCATTTGGGGGTGGGCTGGGGGGGGGGGCACGGCCCCCAAGGAAATGAAAATATTAATTTATAATGTATTAATGTGCAAAAAACAGGAAAACAGGGACGTCATTTGCATTGGGGGGGGGGGCAAAAAAGTTCAGCAGCCCCTAAAGCCCTAAAGGAGTGCTTGATGTCGAGTAATCTGAACTTCCTGAAGTAACTAATCGTAAAAAAGGACTGACAAGCAAAAAAGGTCGTCAACTTATTCAAAAAAATTGCAAAAAATTGAAAAATTGAAAAAAATTTCTCGCCCCCCTCCAAGAAAAGTGTGAAATGACGCCACTGGCACACACACACACACACACACACACACACATATATATATATATATATCCCTCTCTATCTCTTTTTGTTTTGACTGCAGAGGTTGTAGCGTTTCGTTAATCCGTGCCGTTGTTTTTCTCAGTAGGCCCTAGATGCGTCTGGTTCTTTGCTCTTCAGATGATTTAGAAGGAGATCTCGCCGACGAGCTAGTCCAAAGGCATGCAGCATAGGACTTGTCTTAAAGGAACGACCGCTGAAGAAGAAGCCTTTGTAGAGACAACGAGCCAGCGGCGTATTTGCGAAGCGCAGACACTAAATATGTCCAAGATACCCACTTCAAATGACGTCGTTGTCGTCATATTCTCCTTCAAGCAGTCTCATTTAATTGACTGAGTAGCCAGATTCCTCTCTCTCTCTCTCTCTCTCTCTCTCTCTCTCTCTCTCTCTCTCTCTCTCTCTCTCTCTCTCTCTCTCTCTTGCCTTCAGTGTTTCTGGTTTCTTTTGGCATTCAACATTAGCTTGTTTTCTTTTAGCTAAACAGAGTCGATGCTTAGGTCTACCGTCTACTGTTTTTTTCTTTTTTAATTAAAATGACCACAGTTGGTGAATGATCAAAGACTTCTGACAATATGGTCGATTTTGATGGCGGTCGTTTGATTCAATTTTAGATTTGGTCGTGAATGATAAAAATCGTGAGCTGTTCTTGCAAATTTGCAAATTGTTAACACTTCTTGTTCGTAACTTTAGTAAGTAAGTAAAACGAAATCTCTATGGCGCTACTTGAAAGCTTGGCGCAGTGCACAAACAATTTGTCCGCTTTCATTAGGCACGTATGCTGATATAATTCCCGAGACAGTCAGGCCCACCGAGAGGGGAGACGGGAGCAAATGCTCAGGGGTCCGGCGATCTGTATGGGGCCCGGGCGAGTCCGCAGTTAGGGTAGAAGACGCAGGAGCGTTTGGGGCGCCCGTCAGCAAGGCACAAGACAGGCTTTAAGGTTTAACTGCTTCCTGAGAACACTGACTGGCAACCCGGAATTTCTCTCGGCGGCCCTGGGGATATTGGATTTGGCTGAGGGCCTTAACAGTAGGATGTTAGTTAAGACTTTTACATGGTTCTGGCTTTTATTTCCAAGCGACCAGGGATATTTCTACATCTAGGATTGTGAATTTGGGGGGAGTCGACCTCAAATTGAGGGGGGGGGTGTCCGGAGCTAATTAGGTATGCATTTTGTATGCATACCATTGTCACATTACCAAATTGGGGGGTGTCGACCTCAAATTGGGGGTGTTGGGGGTGTTAGGGGTGTAAAAATATCCCTGCATGCGACATTATGCTGGCAAACCATAGACTATTCTATTGAGTTCGCGAAGAGGTCCTATCCATGCAGAGGATAATACTTCGAATCATCGTCTTGCTGATATCTATCACCAAATTCGATTTCATTCTATAGTCACGTTATTTTTCGCAAACGCTTTATCACTTTTTATTTTATTGTTACCTATTTAAAGAGAAATTGAACGCGGCATTCTGGGATACATAGGGCCTATAGGGCCTATAGGGCCTGGGCACATTTTCCACTGTTTCATGTAGGCATTCGTGTAAATCTCGTTCACTCCCATTGCATCAGTAGGCCAAGAGTGTAATATAATGTGATCAACCTATTAATTCCTATAGCGCTGACATTATAGCTCAATTTCTAGAAATTAGCTGTTTCTCTCGCTTTTTCTGAAATTTTCTCGTCATCATTCCCTTTCTGTCTTGTCCTACATGTGTTCCAAGTATTTCCTATACGACCAACAGCATGTCACGCAGTGGCGTAGCCAGCTTGTGCAAAGTGGGGTTGTTAACTGGATGCACTATGCAACTGAACTCCAGCGGGGTCCGCGGCCGACCCCCAGTACACCCCTCCTTCAACAAAACGTCAACGGATTTACATCAATTGTGTTGGTCATATTTTTGGAAATGGGGTTGTTTGAACAACCCCAAACAACCCCGTGGCTGCGCCACTGAGAATGTGGGCTTATTTGGAACTAGAACAGTAGGCCCTATTATCGTTCACTTTTTGAATCGTCAAGATTCCACATTTGCTTTCAAAAATGTCGAGAAAGGTGCACGATACAAGGTAAGATTTATCTGCAGATGTAGGTCTGCGTTCGATTTAGCGGAATTTTTCAATGGTTCATGAGCGGTCAAAATAGCGTGACAGTTGGCAAACGCCGAGCAAATTAATCCGCTTAAGTCGTAATTTGTGGAGAATAATAATTCAAAACAACAGGCGACGCACGATCGTCTCAATCCCGTCGCTTCCAAATGCGACTGAAATTCGATTAGCCTACACCGAGTAGCAGACGGCGGTTGCTGCGTCTATGCACACAGAACACGCGTCGTAGAGATCAGAAGACGTGCAGAACAAGAAAACAGCGAATATTAGATTTTGAATGAGAGTAAGAAGACCGTGAGAATACAGCGCCAGCCAGTGTTTAATCTAGGCCGTTTCCGGGTGGAGGAAATTGCCCTTCCCCCCAGGAAATTTCAAATTCCCCCCGAAAATTTTGGAATACTACATGGACTAACAGCGGCCCCTAGCAGAATCCCCCCCCGGCTTTGTCAGTTTCTTCTCCGCCTCGGCTTTTTCAGTTCCCCCCCCCCCCCCGGAGTCCAGGAGTCTAGATTAAACACTGGCGCCAGCAAGCATCGTCGTCCGGGTAAATCATCAATCGATTACCTGTTTCTGGTCTGTATTCGTCGCACTTGCACGCAACATCCATCACTCGCTTGTCGATTTTAATACGAGTCTGCAGCGCTGCAAGAGAACTGGTCAGATTGCTGGCCGGCCGGTCGGTCGGTCGGTCGGTCGGTCGGTCGGTCGGTCGGTCGGTCGGTCGGCCGGCCGGGCTGGTTAGCTGGCTATTGGTGTCGACGGTACGTACTCGATGGTCGGGTTGACTGCCGGACTCAGATGCCAACGCAGGAGAGAACGTCCGAGTCGTTGCTTCTGTCGGGTTCTTAGACCGATCTCCCCGGTTCGACCGTCTTCCAATCGGTACCGGTCTTGCGACTACTGCTGTCTGTTTTGGTCTTCGTCAAAATCCTTCCGGATCCTTTGGCGTCGAATGCACTCCAATCGATTCGTTCACTTCGAATGGATAAATGATGATGGTGGTGACGACGACGACGACGACGACGACGACGACGATGATGATGATGATGGTGGTGGAGCGGCTATAACACAAAAACCTCTCCTCCCGTTCCGTTCTGCTGTCTAATAAGACTAGTTCGATCAGTTCCCGTCAATCTCGACTGCGCATGCGCATTGGACGCCGCTGCCGCCGCTGCAGTCTACCGCAGCGCGGCGCTCCAACCGACCGAGTTGCTTTCAAATCCGATCAACTGACCGCGCGACGCACACGACGCTCCTCTCCGATCCGACCACCTCGGCGGCGGCGGCGAAGCAGGTATAGGCAGAGGAGGACAACAGCGCGCAGCACGGGTCGTTAGATCGCCGTCAACTGCATCGAGAAGACAGACAGACAGACGGCGGCGGCAAACTAACTTTATTATTTTAAAAATGGCGAAATACGGGTAAGACGGTGACGGCAGATTAGACTGATTCGACTGCGCCTCCTCCACCGCCGCCGTCGCGTCCGCTGCTCGAAGGGGTGTCCTAGATTGTCGATTGATGTTCTCGCGGGAATTGATCAATGTAAGGCCGAGGTCAGCAGCAGCAGCAGCAGCAGCAGCAGCAGCAGCAGCAGCAGCCGTCGCCTGCGTAGTGCCGCGCGATCCACGTTCCACGGGCTCGTGCCGTTCGACGGTTTTATGCCTCGATATATCGCGCTGCAGTTCGATGAATTGACAGAACGAGGCCACAAAAACACGCAATGCGGCCAATTCTGGCATAACTATGTATCCCAAGCGTTGTGGGCCAAGGCCAATAAGCCAGTTTTGGCAAGAACCAAGAGAAATGGTCCGAATGGTCATTTAAGCCTATCATAAGCAGTGGCGTAACCAAAGTTCTGTAATAGGTGGGGACCAATAGGCCTACTTCTACGAACACATTTCCAGTCCCGACTAGATGGAGGGTAGAGAGAGAGAGAGAGAGAGAGAGAGAGAGAGAGAGAGAGAGAGAGAGAGAGAGAGAGAGAGAGAGAGAGAGAGAGAGAGAGAAAGAGCGTGGTGAGCTCAGTGACCGAGATCTGAGACGGACCCTAGCCGAAATTTTTTTGGACTAGATTAGATTCATATCTTGAGATTTGATGCATAATTTAATGTTCATGATCTATGACAGCATATTGGTAATCCCTGAACGAAGGAAATTGTTTACAAGGTCATTAGTTCTCCTATAATGGAGTCTGGAACAGACTAGATCCCAGACCACCTATATGTGGTACCGTATAATTATGGACCATAAGTCTTAGTTAGTTGTGCTTTATCCCAAACATCATAATCGCCATCGCCGTCATCATCATAGTCGTCGTCGTCGTCATCATCATCACCAGTGACGTAGCGAGGCAAAGTGCCGCCCGGGGCGAGAAAAAAAAGTGCCGCCTCCGAAATTTTTCTGACAAGCAAAAAAACGTTATCAACTTCCCGAAATTTGCTGACAAGCTAAAGATAAAACGTTATCAACTTCCCAAAATTTCCTAACACGCAAAAAACGTTATCGAAAGCAAAAAACTGATAAAAAATAAAATCTCGAAAATGCCGCCCCTAGGGCAAGTGCCGCCCGGGGCGGTTCGCCCCCACTGCCTCTCTCGCTACGCCACTGACCACCACCACCTTCATCATCATCATCATCATCATCATCATCATCATCATCATCATCATCATCATCATAGGGGCGACTCACGCAAAGTATATTGCCAGAACGCTTAGCAAATTGATACATCGCATAGATGCCATATAAGAATTTCCGTAGCGAGAAAGAAGCTTCACTAGGACCCACAGTAGGCCTATATTTGCCGAAGCCTGAACGCCATCCTATCCTACAAACCGATATCCTACAAACCATCAGTCGTCACCGGCAAGCACTTTTTGGTCATGTGGCACGCCTTCACACACACACACACACACACACACACACACACACACACAGTGGCGTATTTAGAATTTTGGTAAGGGGGGCCAGACACTTTCGACCTGACAAGTTACAGCTTTGGAAAAAAGTTGACGACCTTTTTTTTGCTTGTCAGGGTCTGAGGACAGGCTAGGCCAAGACCAAAGGGGGGCATGGCCCAAATGGCTCAATGTAAATACGCCACTGCACACACACGCACACGCACACACTCCAGCTGACGGCGCTCTTACGGCAGCCATCAACCGTAAATCAGAAAGGAATCCACCTCCAGGGTGGAAAAGACCTCATGGTCGCCCTCACCGCACCTGGGTGCAACAGATAGGCAACGGCGCACCTTCAACAACTGCAAAAGAATGGGAGGAAGTCCAAGGTCGCGGCCTTAGTAGATCAACGCTACGGACCCTCGTTGTCTAAGGCTCTAATTAAGCGAAGATAACTAACTAACTGAACTCCATGAAGCAATCGGGAATTTTTTAACTCTGACTGAAGCAAGGACTGAAGACGCGGAGGAATGGAGCGCCAAACGGCAGCACTAGTGTAGCACCAGAGCGTCCATTGCCGATAGAAGGGTGTTCAAGGTTAAGGCAATTCTACCAACCCCCCCCCCACTGATATATCATGAATATTACGGAAAATACTTAGGAAATCTATACCGCAACCAGTAGCTTTGTCATAAAACATGTATTATATGCGCTGTGTTAAAAAGCAAGCAAAATTACAGTCCAAAAACATATAGGCCTAAACTTAAAGTAAAGTAAAGTAAAAGTAAGTAAAGTAAAATCTCGTGGATTTCTATAGCGCCTTGGAAAGCAGCACAACAGTAGCTGCTTATTCTTAGGCGCTCAGCCTCTCTTAAAATAGCTATAGGAAAGGTGTGGGATCAGCCAGGCAATGGTCAATATCCGAAGGGCAGTGAGGCTAGGTTGTTACAGCTATGGCGGAAATGATTTCAGAAACAGGAAGGATTTAAGCTTAGACCTGAAGACTTGAGGAGATAGTGCGGGAATTATAGGAAATGAGGAATCAGATTTTATTGTTTTAAAGTGTCCAAGTGTGCGAAGGGAAGCTGGGATCGAGTTCCAGAGTTCAGGTGCAGCATATGAGAAGGCACGGTTGCAAATTTTCAGGGATGACTGATTTAGCGGGCGTGACAGAGTGAGATGAGATGACGAACGTGTGGGTCGAGGAGGCTGAGGGGTTAATAGTGATCTAAGGTAGACAGGTTTTGATGACTGAAGTGAGCTATGTGTAAGAGTTATTATCTTATATTGGATACGTTCTGTTATTTTAAGCCAATGTAATGATTTTAGTATGGGTGAAATATGGGAGAATTTAGGTGACATAGTAACAGCACGAGCTAAAGCATTTTGTATTGATTGCAATTTGTTGATGGAGGCTTTGGGAAGGTTATAGTAGAGGGAGTTACAGTAATCTAATTTGGAGTGGACTATAGAGGTGGCGATTGTGGACGCAGTCTTAATATCAAGACAAGGACGTAGGCGACGAAGGTCACGAATATGAATAAAGCAGGCTTTTTGAAAGTTGGGAGATTTGTGATTCGAAGTTTAGAAAAGAGTCAAATTTGAATCCGAGATTTCTAGCAGTTGGAACAGGGATTATTGTGGTGTCAGGAGCCAAAACTAGTTTAGGATTGTCAATTTTTTTGAGTTGTTGGGGTAGTCCGATTAAAAGAAACTCTGTCTTAGATGGGTTGAGAGCGAGGAGATTAGATGACATCCATGCAGAGATTGACGAGAATGCAGATTCAAGCTCAATAATAGAAGCATTGAATGAAAGAGGTGAGAAGGAAAGGAATAGCTGAGTGTCATCGGCGTAGAGTTGGTGATTTAATTTGAGGGAATTAATTAGAGATGAAAGTGGTGTGGTGTAAAGGCTGAACAGTACAGGCCCGAGAACAGATCCTTGAGGCACTCCATAATCTATAATATGAGAAAGAGAAATTTGGCCAAGACAGGACACTTGAAAAGACCGAGATTTGAGATAAGATGCAAACCAGTTGTGAGCTTTTTCAGATATGCCAAACCAGAGAGAGAGTCGCTCGAGCAGAATTTTGTGATCTATGGTATCAAATGCTGCAGAGAGATCAAGGAGACAAAGGCCAGTAACTTGGCGAAGACCAATTGCAGTTAAGAGTCTGTCATAAATGTAGGCGAGGACAGTTTCAGTTGAGTGATGTTTAGTGTAGGCAGATTGATGAGCATTATATAGTGAGTTACTTGAAAGGTGTTCATTCAGTCTGGAAAGCACAATTTTCAGTAAGTTTTGATAGAAGAGAAAGATTTGAGATGGGGCGATAGTTATTGAGATCTTCTCTGTCAAGACCAGGCTTTTTAGGAGAGGAGTGACAAAAGAGTTTTTGAATGCGGATGGAAAAGTGCCTGAGATAAGAGAGAGGTTGATGATTCTAGTTATAATAGGCGTAAGCACGGTGGCACACTGTTTGAGTAAAGAGGTAGGTATGGGATCTAGATCACATTGTTTGTTTGGCAAGGATAGTAGAAGTTTGGATACCTCTTCTTCAGTTGTAGGAGTGAAGCTGGATAAATTGCATGGAGGTTGTGGGGAGGAGGATAATGAGGAGAGGTGGTTTGAGTAATAGTGAAAGACTTGAGGACACTGCGAATCTTGGAGATTTTTACAGAGAAGAACTTAGCAAAAGATTCAGCAAGTTCTGACAGGGAAATGGATTGAGGGAGAGGTTTTGAGTCTTTGCGATGGAAAAGATCATTTACAGTTTTCCAGAGCTTACGTGGATTTGAGCTATTTGTTGAAATGATGTTAGAATAGTACTTCTTTTTGGCAGATGTAAGGAGATTATGATAGCGGTTGGTGGTGGAACGAAGATTTAAAAGGTCAGATGGAGAATGTGTTTTATGGTAGGTTCGCTCAAGACGTCTGCGAAATGACTTGAAAGCATGAATGAAAGAGTTATACCAGGGTTTGCTGTTATGAGACGAAAAAGGTCTAGTGATGATAGGAGCATGTTTATTGAGAAGACCAGAAAGCACAGAATTGTATTTATCGATCAGTGATGACAGGGTAGTAGGGGTGTTAGTAATTAGGTCAGATGACTTAATGTTATCACAGAACAAGGCAATGTCAATTTTGTTGAGACGGCGGAATGAGTAGGTGCCACGAGGTGGAGGAGTTGGTGAGCAGATACTTAAAATGGTGAAGATGGGAAAATGATCAGATGGAGAGACTTGACTAATTGCTGAGATTGGAGATAATGATGAAGAAGATGACGTGATAAGTAGATCTAAAGTGTGTCCAAAAGTGTGAGTTGAGTGTGCCTGCGCAGTTCGAAAAGATATGTATGGGCGAGTCACATTAATTACAACACGTTGACACAGTGTATTTGCAGTCAGTTCACGCATCGTTTCACAGTTTCAGTGGACACTTGATGCAGTTGTAATGCATTAATTTTCCGCCGTGAATCCGTAGACGACTTCAACATCACTATCACAGTACTCTGAACCGCTGTCGAAATCGATGTCCTCACCAATCCTCATTGTCACTATTATCAGCCCAATCTTTTATCAAATTTGAAGCAACTATTGACGACATACGCTTCGCCGTTTTTTATCGAACGGTATTTAGCATGATTTAAAGTGGCTTAGAAGGCATTACTGCCTGTGTGAAAGCCACTATAAGGGCACTAACGGGGCTTGAACTCGCTCCGTCAGCCCGACGCTCCAGCACGTAACCCACTCTGCCATCTTCCGCTATTGCTACATAAGTAAGTAAATAAGTAAGT
The DNA here is from genome assembly GCA_018105865.1 of Metaphire vulgaris. Classification (NCBI taxonomy): domain Eukaryota; kingdom Metazoa; phylum Annelida; class Clitellata; order Crassiclitellata; family Megascolecidae; genus Metaphire; species Metaphire vulgaris. The sequence continues at coordinate 8,583,015 of CM030850.1, forward strand.
AAGTAAGTAAATAAAATCTCGTGGATTTTTATAGCGCTTTGGAAAGCAGCACTACAGTAGCGGCTTATTCTTAGGCGCTCAGCCTCTCTTAAAATAGCTATGGGGAAGGTATAGGCTACTATATGTATTTCAGCCAGGCAATAGTCAACATCCAAAGGGCATGCAGTGAGGCTAGGTTGTTAGGCCTACAGCTATGGAGGATATGATTTTAGAAAAAGGAATGATTTAAGCTTAGACCTGAAGACTTGAGGAGATAGTGCAGGAATTATAGGAAATGAAGATTCAGATTTTATTGTTTGAATGTGTCCAAGTCTGCGGAGGGAAGCTGGGATCGAGTTCCAAAGTTCAGGTGAGGCGTATGAGAAGGCACGGTTGCAAATTTTCAGGGATGACTGATTGAGTGGGCGTGACAGAATGAGGTAAGATATATGATGAACGTGTGGGTCGAGGAGGCTGAGGGGTTAATAGTGACCTAAGGTAGACAGGTTTTGATGACTGAAGTGAGCTATATGTAAGTGTTATTATCTTATATTGGATACGTGTAACGTTCAGTTATTTTAAGCCAATGTAATGATTTTAGTATGGGTGAAATATGGGAGAATTTAGGTGACTTAGTAACAGCACGAGCAAGTGCATTTTGTATTGATTGCAATTTGTTGATAGAGGCTTTGGGAAGGTTATAGTAGAGAGAGTTAGGCCTACAATAATTTAATTTGGAGTGGACTATTGAGGTGGCAATTGTGGAGGCAGTTTTAGTATCTAGGCAAGGGCGTAGGCGGCGAAGGTCACGAATATGAACATATAGCAGGCTTTTGATAGTTGGGAGATTTGTGATTCGAAGTTTAGAAAAGAATCAAATCTGAATCCTAGATTTCTAGCAGTTGGAACAGGGATTATTGTGGTGTCAGCTAGGAGCCAAAACTAGTTTTGGATTGTCAATTTTTTTTGAGCTGTTGGGGTAGTCCAATTAAAAGAAACACTGTCTTAGATGGGTTAAGAGCGAAGAGATTAGATGACATCCAAACAGAGATTGATGAGAATGCAGATTCAAGTTCAATAATAGAAGCATTGAATGAAATGGGTGAGAAGGAAAGGAATAGCTGAGTGTCATCGGCATAGAGTTGGTGATTTAAATTAAGGGCATTAATTAAAGATGACAAACACCTCAACTCGAACATGAATGCCGCAACTGTAATCGATGGGCCCCTCAGGCCTACTATTTTCCAGGCCTTTGAGGTCAACAATTTCCAGTGCCCCATTTTGTATACACGCAGCACTGCATATACTTACTTGAAAACATAGATTTATTATAATACATAATGATATTAAAGTCTATGCTTTAAAACTTCTCGGCACTCCATCGCCAATTATGGGGCATTCAAAGGTCATGACCAGAGTTCATTTTATAAGGCGTAACACGATTGGACAATATGAAAACACAGATAAATGATTGGTTAGATTTCAATGTTTGCATAGAAGGTCGATCGCGATTGGTCGGCGACGACGTCTAAAGTTACACCCTCAACTTAGGTGTTTGTCGTCAGTGTTTTTTGATTAGTCTTTTTTCCATTTAATTTTTTAAAATATAATTTAACAGTGAATTTGGGATGATCGGTTTTACTGCATCTTCCGAAATGATCGTTGCCGTTTGTTCGCTGCTCGGACTGTTCCTAGTGGTTTTGGTTGTGTTGATGAGACGCAGAGTATCGTCTTCGACGGTCGACGTGGACGACTTTCACATAGAAAAGCAATCGAAAAACAACTCTACGAAAAAGATTAAGCAGAAGAAAGTCAGTTATCGTCGTTGTCGTTGCTACCATTGTCGTCGTTGTTGCTGACATAAATGCTCAATTCATTTAGTCTGTTAAGTTGATCGTATGTCAGTGTAATGTAATGGCACGCATTTAGGTACACATTTTGTAGCGCCGCTTTTTGCTTGTTACGGATTGAAGATGCCCATTTGGTCTATTTAGTGGTAATGTGCTAATGCGCACGGCTTCACATTGTGGTAACTAGGTAGGTGGTTCAAAGTTCAGCACGTATAAAGCTGAAGTTGATCAAGGTTAAACATCAAAAGATATTTATCTGATAAAGATGAAGCATTTTAGTTAATTTGGCATTCAACATCGAATGAGTGTTGGATTAAGCAGTGAAAAATATATATTTAAGTGTTTAGGTGTGATCGTGTCATAGAAACTAACTTTCAGGGTCACTTTTTAAAAAAGCTTTAAATTATTTATATTGCAATTTAACCTAAAATTTATTTTCAACCTTACAATTGTCTGACTGTTGTAATCCTGCCAATATTTGTACTAGATAATGCATAGAATATGCATTAATTTCTATATTTTGATAAACACAGACAAAAGCAGCAACAAATGCTGCACCAGCAAGTTCCAGTAATTCCACTCAGACCAAGGTTTCTATCAAACAGTCACCTGTGAAAAATGCTTCAAAAGAAAAACAGACTGATGAAAAGAAAAAGCCTGTGGTGAATAATTCCAGTTTAATTGTTATTTGTTGAATATTTGGAATGGATTTTATATAATTTAACCCTTTAACCACCAGATACTTTGTAATTATATGCAATGTAACCAAGTATATTCGGTTCCGGCAGTGTAGGGGTTAATCTGTTCTAAGATATATTGGTGCTTACTTTGAGAGTTTCATTATGTGTGTTTTATATCATAGTATTAATTCAAAGACTCATTAACCCTTTACTCATTCATTTATTTGCATCGTAATGTAAAATAGACGAGTATTTTTGGGCAAACGGAAAAAGGGTTAAACATTGGTCTTGGTGTTGGAGTTTTCACGTGTTTTTGTGAGAGATTGATTGAAGAGTTCTTATAATTGGCTTTTAAAGTTTTTGTTATGTTCAAACAGCGTTTTGTGCTATATTTTTAACTGTTTGATGTCTTCAAATCCCTCTGATTTTGATTGGCGATAAAAATCAACATGAAAATTGGCCTCATAAAAGTTGCTCAGCAATCAGTGGTTGTCCCATAGGGAAATAGGTCACTTCTGATTGCAGATGACAAAAGCTTATGCAACGTACCATACTGAAGATGTCTGCAGTGCATACACTTGCATATAGTGATACTCTCTGCCCGTAGACCTCCACCCAGTAGTCCCACTGTCCCAGCTCAGGCAGATGCCAGCAGGTGCAGAATTGAGTGGAAGAAAAGCTGATATCAGCTATTAGTTAAAGATAACATTGTGTATTCAAGAGTCATTACAAATCTGCAGCAGTACATAGTACAGTTAGAAAATAGGATAAGATAGATGACAGTCCTTTAGTGGTTCTGATATTTTAAGTAAAGAATTGAATGAAATAAAGAGAAAGAGGTGCTATTTGGAGTTGTTACAGCATTATAGCTACTGCCTTGTGTTACTGATAGAACTGGTAGCAGAGCAAAGTGTGAAGACTGGTAGTGAAATTCCAGCATTGGTAGCATGTATGAAAGAACACAGGCAGAAAGTATCACACTAGCTTGAAAATCATGTCTCTGTTTTGCTGACACTATGTATCATATACATCTGTGTTTAGAGAATAATTATTTTTAATGCAGTACAAGAATTAATATAAACTACTTTTGTCTAAAACTGTATATAATTATTAAATAATGGCTGGTTAAAAAAATATGGGAAGTAAATGTATGCTACAGAGATTTTGACCAAATGGAAAAAATCGATTTAAATCATTGTAAATAAATAAATCTGATTTTTGAGCTTTTTATTTAAAGAATTGCATTTTTTATGAACCATGAGTTTTAGTATAGATTGTTTGTGCAGGTATTGATGCAGTTGGTAATATTTTATTTTCTAGCCAAAAAAAGGATCCACATCTTCTAATGCCTCCAGCCAGCGAGTTCAACAGACAGCTGAAACATTGGGTACGGTAACTTATTAATTGAGAGCAATTTACATGTATTTATATATTATATTACATGGTTGTTAATATATGTTAAATTAGTCACAAAGTGAAAAATCGTAAGTGTGGAGGAAGTCCGAGGTGAACAACTTGTCCAAGGTCTCTAAACAGTAGCTAGGGTCAGATTCAAGCCAACCACCCCTGATTGCAGGGCAAGAATTCTACTGCTACTCCACCACACGTGTATTATATCTGTTTTTGATCAAGAATATGATTGAAAATTAAAACTTTATATACAGTAGAATTTCGCTATATTAAAGCTCAAGGGACCACGAAAAGTTCTTCGATATATCCGAGTTTTGATATACCCAATTCCACAAGTCATATAGAGCCAAATTCAAGTTTCAGCAAACTGTGCATGTCAGTCTATCGTACCATCTAAAATATTGATTTTAGGCTGAGACATTAAGATTCACATAAACAAATGTTAAATTTAATAAGATAAATAATAAAAATCTATTTTTCTGAAATCTCGATTTTTAAGTTTTACTGTTTTATCAAAGCTGACTTAATGAGGCCAAGAGACAACAACCAATCTGCTTGCTTCGAACAAACTCAATGACCCTCTGGACAAAGTACAGTATCCGCTTCGGAGAGAGGGAGGGAGCGAGACCAAAATGACCTTGCTTACAGATTCAGCTGCCAACCCGGCAAAGGGAAATGACCTTGAAGAGATGCCCTGTATAGAAGTCAGTTAATGTTGGACGGGAATAAATACCCGTACTTCATGTAACATATTATCTGATGGCGATGTGTCCATCCATAGACGTAAACTTTGGTGAAAAAGTGGTGGCCCAACCCCTACTCCATAGGTGGCGATCTGCCGCAAAACTTGAAAGTAACCAGACTTCCCATGGGTCGGTTCCATTCAACCCTTCCCTCCCTATTTAATGGGATTCCAGGGGTACAACTCTGCGGAACTATTTAAGAGAAATCTGAAGACACATTTATTTAGTATAGGATATGAACTGTGTTAAGCGCTCTTGTTGTAGGCCTTAGCCTTGTTTTACTGCGCTATATAAATTGTCAGTCAGTAAATAAATAACGCATGCAAAAATTTTAAAAATTTATGATATCCATGAGTTTTAGTGCATTCTGTACATGAAATCATGTCCTTTGAATAACTTGTTTCACACACGTATACTTTATTAATTCACGGACAGCAAAATAATATAGGCCTGTAACAAGTATTTTTACTTCTGGAGTTTAATTACATCATTGACTTGACTTCAGTGGTTCTTAAACTTTTTGTGGCAGACCGCCATCTCTGACTCTTGATATTCTCACGATCTCCAACATTTATAGAAGAATTGTAATACTTTCAATGCCCATTTAAAAAGTTATAGGTGGCCTTTAGTCAAACATTTAGATGGTAATGTAGGTCAACTTTCAAGTAGCGGACATAGACAGCGTCTAACCTAGGCGTACTACAGCCTCACTGACTGCAGCTTACAGCCAAACTTGATGCAACTCCTCCCTGTAGGTGCTAAAATTACAGCATTTATATGGGAGGGTCCAGAATCTGTTTTGTGTATGTGTATAAAATAATAGAAATATATTAATATGAATAATATCCCAAATGTTACTTGCCTGAGTATGATTTTGTGATTGCTCTAATAACTGCTTAGATGCTTAACAAGATGTTTTGTTATTCAGAATAAACATTTTTTGTGAGATTCACTCATTTTACAATGAAGTCCATAAGTTATAAGTCATCTAGAACCTTTATTAGTAGACTTTGAGTAGAGAAGCCCAAATTATGATATCTGTTCAGTCAGATTATATGATTAGGAGTGTATGTGGTGAGTGTGCTTGTGGGTCAGTGCAGACATATGTGTAATGAGTAACTGTTTTGGAATGAAATATGATGGTTTTAGTTAGACTTTGGCTAGATTGCAAGTTGATCTTGGCATAGTTGCAAAACCATAAAATAAGAGTAAAGAATAAATAAAATAATGATCATAGTAAGAGTAAAAAGTCATTTGAGAATTTAGTTTTAGTTTTAACTTCATGGCCTTTTGAAATTTATTTTTTTACACATTTTAATACCTTTGTCTGAATTGATTGCCTTACGTTTCAATTCTCCAAAGCTTTATTTCCGTGTAATGTTCGAATATGTACATTGATATTGTGTTTTCAATACTTCATAATTTTCAATGAGCGTGTTCCTTTGGCAAATAATAATATGAAGTGCATTGTTATATTTGAGATCCTTTTACGTTGTCAGACTACAAACTAGAAGTGTCTGAAAGCACACTGTCGCTTTTTCTTGTACTCTAAGACAAAACATTGTTTTGCATTCTGTCAGGTGATTGGTCCATAGCAGTATCAAAGAAAAAACAGAAGACTAAAAAGACAGATTCCAGTGCTGAGAATTTAAAAGCAAATGTGACCTCTAACGGGCAGTTCATCAATGACGCAAAGACTGCAGACTCTAAAGAAATAGGAGGAAAGTTTCCATGTGATGAAGCTACGCAGGTGAAGATGGCATTTTGTACACAAAATATTTCAGTAGTGATTATCATTTTGTATCTATGTTGTATAAGATTCTTATATAAGATTTAGTTAACATTCTAGTTGCTGAAATAGATATATATATATAAATAATTTACCAGTTTTGTGATGGGTTTTGATGTTTTAAACGATAGTAAATATAATTGTTATTGCACTCCCATTTTTATCTTGGTGAGGATTGAGGCTTCAAAATGTAGAATTTTGGATGGTTGAATAAAGAGTTGGAGAACATGACCTGGTTACATTAACAGAATTTTTATTTACTTGTAGATTAGTTGTGAAAGAAATTTATTTTATTCTAATGATGAGCATCGTGTTGATGGATTTTTTGTGAATAGGTAGGTTAACAAATGTGTTTATATCGTTGGTTTTTGGAGACATGGGAACTTGAAAATCACAAATAGTTATAACCCATTAATAATAAATATGCAGATAGTCATATTCATTTCAAAAGGCATTTACCGTGACATATTTTGAAAGGGGACAGGTAGATAGAAGAGTGGTAATGGCAGTGTCCTGTAGAGCTGATGGTAGTGAGTTCGATACCTGCAGGAGCCCTGGGGTTGACTTGGCCTTCACTTGACAGCAGTGATAAAAATGAGTAGCAATGGCAACATTGTGAAGGTAACCGTGGTTTGGCGGAAAGGCTGGCACCGTCCGCCGATGTATGGATTAGCCACCTGTGGGCTGACGGCAAAGAAACTGGGGATCAGCACCGGACCCTATGGGCATTGAGCCTACGGGTGCATCTTTAACTTTGATTTGAATGGTTAGCAGTACCCAAAGAAACTATTGAGGAAGATTATATCATGTAACACAGCTTAATTGCAATGCATTTGCTGTGTTATTAGTCTCCCTGGGTTTGAAATTCAAAACCTTTTTATGTGAGCTAAGCTGTTGCACAATTCTGAAGTACGGTATGTGCTTTGCACTAGAAGTACATTTCTTGCATTTTAGAGTTTTGTGACACAGGAGCATGATAAGTCCATGGTTGATAAGAAAAAATCAGATGAAACTGGTGCCTTGCTTTTTGAGCCGCATCAAGTTGACACCCTGCATGAACCGATAGTTGCTGAAAGCAGTCGACAACCTGTTGAATTGTCAAGCCCATCACCAATGGAATCAGGCGAGGGTGATCTATCAGTCGTTCGTTCTGTTGAAAAGTCAAAGAAGACTTCAAAGAAGAAAAAGTCAAAGTTGACTACAGAAATGACTCAGGTATGAAAGTAAATTTTGTGCGTCCTTTATCATTAAGGGATATTCTTGAACATCTTCAGTTGTTTTGCGGACCGAGAGAGTAGCTATGATTCAGGGAGTTTGAATACTACGGTAAGACATTGAATGTTGTCAGCTCCAGGCCATGCTCAAAATTTGCATTGGTATTGCTGTGGCTGTTATGCTGTTCTGATGAAGATATTCTGATATTATTGGTTTGATTATTTTGATTGGCCAGCCAGGTGCCGTTTCAGATACTCAAGATGACAAGAAATCAGCCAACAGTTCTTTAATGGCCAGCGTGGATCCTCAAGCCAAAACTGGTGAGATCCAAAATTCTATTTTGTCTAAAATTTTATTGATGGAAAGCATCAGTTATTGTTTAATTTTCTGTTATTTTCTTTGCCACTGTGCCGACTATTTCTTTGGCTGTAGTTAGTAAATTTGAAGGTATTGTTGAGATATGTTGTATTTCGATGACTTTCTTGCGTATCTTGTATCTAGATTTAGAGTCTTTGGATGGACTCTGTCTCTTCCGTTTTGGTTGTTGCTGATTAAGTTATGTCTGCGAGAATAAAATCTTTAAAATCAACCAAATTTCTCTTAATAATATAGCATCGTGCTCCGAGCCTCTAACAGTATTTATAATCTCTCTCCAATCTGAGCTGTTTGTTGTTGATTTTTTGTAGCAAAGCTTCTTCCGGATGATGTTTCTGCTGTACTGGCATCTCCAGAGTATGCTTCGAAACGTGAAGTTGCGGTTGTTCAAGATGATGCAGCTAGGTTACCAAAGGATTCATCAAAAGCCACGAATGCACGCCTATTGGAAGAAATCTTTGAAGCTCATTTAGAGAATAATAGTCCAGTTGCTATCAGCACAAGTTCTAGGAATAAAATGTCTGATAAGGAGAGCTCTGAGTTGGTCAGTTCTTCCGTTTCAGACGTCTCTGTCACTGTGTCAGGAAGTAATTTGGCAAAGAATGTTGCTTCAATTCCTTTGAAAGATGTGGCCAGTTCACCTGGTGTCAGCACTTTGCCTTCGCAGATTGTGTTCGATGAGCTTGGACTAAAAGGCACAAATAGTTTGAAATTATCTTTTTTTTATACTATTTGTACTGCAATTATTTAGTATTTGTGCAATATTAGAGCATTGCCATTACTGAAAGCCTCGGAATTCTATTGGTCTATAAATAATTAATTGTAATAATCAGTAATTTAATTTTCAGTGCAAATAACAGGCATTATTGCAAGCGTCAGTTGAAGAACAGCTTCAACTTGAATCTTTAATTACAACGTAAAATATTATATTTTAAACACATTTTTAAATGTTTTGGATTTTTAGATAGAACTTATTATAAATAGAAGAGTCTGTTAATCTAAAATTATTTAATTGTGGGCTTCTGTAGACTGAATAATTATTAATTATTCTATGTTTTTCAGATGGAGACTTGAATTCTAACCAGCAAGCTTTGAAAAAGAAAAAGAAAGTCAGGAAAGATGTTTGAACTGGATTGTCCTTTAAGGATTCAATATGACATTGAATGATAAGGGCATTCTGAAAGCAGCTCAGTAGATCAGTTGGTCTGGGTAATTTCAAGTGTTCTTTTTCAATGCATACACACTTGTGCAATTGGCCAAACTTGGAAACGAATGTTGAGGAATTTTTGCATGTCTGTTTGATTACTGGTACTATTTTCTTCATTTCATGTGTAGATGCAGGACTTCTTATGCTCGAATTGTTTGCCGGAATGTATAGATCGAAAGGTAGAGAGAAAGCAGTTTGAATCTTCATCTATTTTTTTATTTTCTATTTGCCTAGACACGAAATCTGAGTCTTTGGGGGGTGTGGGGAGGGTTGATATATATGTATAAACAGCAAATTTTGCCTTATTTTGCTGTGAGCTTCACTTGCTGTGAACTATTGCACTGACTTCAAAACATTGTACCATTCCTTTTCATTTGCATTGCATGAGAAGCAGCAGGCACTTTCAATAGTTGCCATCGCTTTCAGTGTTTCAATTTCTCTTTGGGTGACAGTAGTCATTATGACTAGTTTTGGTTGCCTGTGTCAACTTGAAAGCTAAAATTTCAATTTTAGTCTTTATCTGATGACTCTGTAACACTTTGTATACTTTGGCTTTTCCTTTCATTCAAATTTACTCATTTCCTAGAATGTTTGTGGTTTCTGTATTTTCAGTGTCTCACATCACTATTGATAAAGCAGAATGTCAGGAAATAGTGCAGTTGGTTGTGGTGCCTATAGTGTACTCGATTCCATGTATCTCTTGTACTAGGGTGTCGTTTTTGCTAGATCAGTTTCTTTAAAGAATTTTACTTGAACCAAACTAATTACCCCAAATTCATTTTATATTTTATTTTTCTATCATGTTGGTAGTGGCTGATTAAGAAAGCTTCATGTTTGCAAACATTTATTGATTAAACCAAGTGTTCTGATGCTCATGCTGAGCGGTTAAGATGTTTGCAGTGCCATAGAGAGAGAGGGAGAGGGATGGAGGGAGGGAGAGAGAGAGTACTTCAGAATTTCTGTGATAACTAACAGCTCACAGTCAATGTTCAATGTAGAATTGCAGATTTTAATGAATGTGCATTGTTTGATTGCAGTTATTTGTTTTGCAGTATTGCTTTTTGGTTTCAGCTTTGAGAAAAATTACACCGTTGCATCATTGCATGCTATATTTTTGTGAAGCATTTGTGAAGTGCCTTGGACGGTTTTATTTCTCTGTCATCATAAACTGTGAACTGTATGAATCAGGCATTGGAATTTTGAAATGCTTGGAAGTATTTTTCTAATACATTTTGTATATAATCAGTCTTACACCGTTCATTTTAGGCCAGCCATTGTTATGGTTCAATGTACACTGCATGTTGTACTTGTGTTTTGTGTTAGCACACTGAGGACATCAGTTATATGAAATGATTTCATACGATTTCCTCAGGCACCAGTCTAGCTTGTCCAATCAGATTTTTGGCGACTTTCCATTATAAATGGCTGAGAAATTACCAGTACACTCACCGTAGATGGTCTTATGAAGCTGAGTATAAAATTGAGATTTAAGTGAAATTTGCACAAGTTTGGTGTGCAATATAAATTGTGGACTTCTTTACAGCCCAATACAAAGCCTTAAATTAATCAAATTATGGAACATTAGAATTGAAACGTTGTAGCCGAAGAAGCCTGTATGGCGGCACAGTTACAGTGTACTGTAAATGGTTTACCATTGCATTAAGTCGATACTTGATAAAGAATATTTCTCAAAATATTGCTATAATTGTAATGCAACCCAGTACTGGCTTGTTTAAATTGTAAATCACAAATTCAGTCTCTATCATGCTATGTATTGTGATGACAGTGGCGTAGCGTGGCTTGGCGCCGCCCGGGACGGAAGTTTGGAAAAAATGTTAAATTTCCGAAAATTCTGTTCATCACCTGCATTGTCTGAGAAAAAGTCTGACGAGAAAAAGAGGGTTGTTGCCACTAGGGTGTCTCATCCACAAATTCCTTGCATTTCTATATTCTATACTGTATTTGTCAATGCCATGAAAGGCTTTTTCTCTTCCACTTGCAATTTTTTCCACCCTTGAAAATTTTTTGTTATCCTCAAAATGTCGGCTCCCCAAGGAAGGGCCGCCCCCTTCTTATGCCACTGTCTGATGATCTTTCAATGTTTACAATTGCTTGAATTTTGATTTTAATTTAAGAAAAGCAAGCCGAGTTCTGCTTTTGTCATTTTCCTAGTTTGCACGTTGGCATGTGCAACTCTAGTCTTGCTGTACATATCTGCAGTTCAAGAATTTTATTAATTTTAATATAAGACTTTCAAAATTAGTGCAATGTCATTTGCATTACTGCAAATTTAAATTTTATTTTTCATAAATTATTGATGTAGTTATAGTAGTTAAAAATAAATTTCATCACTTCATATTATTCAGTTAGAAATGTACGCATGTGGCATGATTGTACAATATGTAACTGCCAAGTTTTCTTTGTGCTATTTTGGCATGAAAAACAGCTGCAAAGTGATTCATTATAATTTATTCTTGTATTGCAGACTATTGATGATTATATTATTATAATTAAACTGGTTGGTCATTTATTTACTATATGCATTACCATTAATACTCCCAACTTGTGTCATTAGCAACCATGGGCAGAGTCATTGGAGCTAAAGGTGCTTTTGGAAGCTCTGTCATAAATGCATTGAAAATAATTGCAAATATTAAACTGTGAACCCCAGTGCCGTCTACTCAAGGGTGCACTTGTGCTGTACTTTTTGCCCTTTAGTGCTTAAAAAATTGGAAAATTTAGGGGATGGGTCAAAATTTGAGGGCGACAGGATACTGTATTTATTTCAAAAATACTTTGGATTACCGGTACTACTACTGTATACTGTACTTACAACATTGCAAAATTTAAGTCACAATTACGATATGTCGACAATTTCTATTTAGTTTGCATTCCACGTGAAAATTGATTACTTTGTTAGAAAATAGTGTAAAAACAGAGCATAAAATTCTTTGGCTTCTGGTCACAGTACTAGAAGACACAGAAGAGCTGAAGTCTAGGAAAGATTTGCTTCAAAACTATTACAACAACCAATTTCAATCACTGCCTATTTTCATATCACTTCACTACAGTGTGCTTCAGCACAGGGACCCATTGGTCAAGGGGCCTATCTTCCTTCCTTGTAAAAATTTGACGAGTTTGTAAAAACTATTTATCAGCCAAAACTTTATTCGTCTCTTTTCTAGTTCGGCCTCTAGTTCACTCAAATAGCATAACTGCAAATCAAAGTCATAAAATCAATTTAAAAGAAGTTCAATCAAATGTATAAATTGCAAAAGCATAATAAATTTATTCAACCTAAATCAAGAGTTCAAAGTGATTATATTAATGCAAAACATTCACCATGCTAAAATGCATTTAAAGTACAGATTATAGCAAAAGAGCTATTCGTTTCATGGTATGTAACAACCACATAATAAAATATACAATAAAAGACTATTAATTTTTAAAAACCTATGAGAAAGTGATCAGAACTAGGGTGCTCCAAAAAAATAAAAGTCAAAAAAGTTTTGCTCCCCGGCGTTTTTCCCATTATTTTGAAGACTATCAAACAGAATAACAAAATATTTTGTGTTTATAATGTGGTTAAGCCTTGCCACCAGGCATATTAAAAGTTGAAAAATGTAGAAATTTTGCCATTATCCGAATCATAATTGTAACCAATTGTGAATATTATATAACAGGTCTAAATAGATAATGAGTGTCTACAGTTTGTAGAATAAAATTGCTTATGCCAACTATGAACAACAGACAGCACCATAGTAAGCTAACATCAGTTCAGAGCATCACGCAAAGTGCTCTTCTTGAAATTTGATGTTTCACGTCTGTGATTTTCTACCGTCTGCAACAAGTATTGTTTTGTTTTGCCCTTTGCAATTATTGTTCCAGCAAAGTTTGTGATCAGCTTGACTGCCCTCTCAGCCATATCATTAACGACCTTGCAATTTGTGAACAGACATGGCAGCTTCATTATGCGCTGCATCAGTCACCCATTGGTTCGGCGGCAAGTGCATCCAACTGCTGTCTAAATGCAAAAGCCTGAAAGGCAGCCAAGATTCAGTGCCAATCAAAGTTAGTGAAGAGGTTGACAATTGTGGAAAATTGGGATGACTTCGAAGACATTGGAAATTATCGTCTTCTTCATGTCTCAGGAATTGACGAATAACTCGCTTCTTGTTGGAATCTGACAAAAGCGTCGAGAAAAGCGCAAACAGTGTGATCTCTTCAGTGAGGTAGGCCTACCACAAATGCCTGTTAAGCGCTGTCATAGCAGCCTGTGCCACTCCTGGATCATATCTTTTATGCCACATAAGATCATTCAAGAACTGAAAATCATTTACTGATGCATCTGCAGCTGAACGTGCTGACAACCAAGCTATCACATAGAAAAGTGCATCAAAAAGGCAAACGTGACGCAACTTATCCATTTTATCTTGGTTGTAATTCAGCTGTTCGCTGAATGCATGCATCTTAACACTGTATAGGATGGTTGCCATCCACCGGGCATGATGAAATGCTCCAGACTTTAGCCAGTGCACACCACGAGGTGGTTCTTTTTCCAGAAATATCAGCATCAGCTCGGCACTTTCCCGATAGTCAGTATGAGGCATAGCATCTTCTGAGGTATCGCCAGAATCCTCCGGCAAAGACAGCTCCTCACGAAAAAAGGCAATAACTACCGGTACTTCTTGCTGACGTTTCTGTCTACGATAGCGAATGTCAAGCGTTTTGAATGTAAATCGTTGAGCAAGTATGCCCCAAGATTGTTGAAAATCCTTATATTCAAGTGTATATGGGTTGGATGTTTCACCGAATAATTCCTGCCAAGCTTCTCACAACATTCTTTCCATTACATTGTGTCGACAAACAAAGTAGAATAATTTTCTACCTAGTAATGTCTCCAGCTTTACACAGGCTCCACAATAATTATTGTGCATTCAACCCTCCAGTCGTTTATCACATCCTGGGCAACAGTTGCCTGGGTTGCTCCAGTGCCATCAGATATGACCGGAACATCAAACAGTTTACCTTCCCTTCTCTGGGAGCTGGCAGTTCTGCTATGAGACGGCTAGTCTCTCACTGTCTCCTGGCACAATTTTCCATCCCATTGTTCACTTCGGTGCAGTAAACGATGTTTTTACTAGAAGAGCCGCTTCTGTTCGAATTGCCTTACCTGCTCTTCTGGTACTTGACTTTGATAGTGTTTCTCTTCTTTCCTTTCTTGACGTGCCATGTATTGCTACGTTGGCGACCATGGATTTTCAGTTTTCCACTCTTCTCTGTTTCTGATTTTCTTTATCAGTTCGAAGTTGTCTTTAGCTCTTGTTGCTTCTCTTAGGCTGTCTGTATACTTTATTCTTTGTCTCCCTCTTGCTATTTCCCCTCTACTTTTCCTGGTATGACTAGATTTTGACAGTGTCACAGTTTTAACATCAGCTCCATCCTCGGAGATAAATGCAGCCATCAATGTCGTTCTCTGACCAACTGACAAATTTTAACTTATTGGCCATCGATATTTCTGCACTCCTGAATAGTTTTTTTGAAAGCCCCAAGTGTTAATAATTCACGCTTGTCACATTCTTCTCTTTACATGACATGCAAACTCGTCTTCTTGTGATAAATTAAGGTAGGACATGAAATTTTCTAATATTGAAGTTTTTGCGTTTGTTTAAATACATTGTCACATCTTTGGCATACTGGTGGCAAGGCTTACACAACTTAAATTCACCCAAAAACTTACATACTTTATTTACATGCATCAATGAATGGGAAAAAGGGCAGGGAGCTGATTTTTGAGAGAAAAAAATTTTGACCATTGACCTATGGAGCACCCTAATCAGAACATCACATCAAAAGCATGTGAACAACTGCTTAACACATAACAAAACTTTAATTGCTCCTATGTACAACTAGGGAACATCCACATATTACGCAGGCTTTGAGGGGAGGGGTTGGTGCGCATGGGGAAGGGGTCTCAACCGAATGTGTATGTATGCACAAATTTATATATAGCCTACGTAAAAATTAAAAAACAACTGCTTGGGCAGAAGACTGGTTGAAATTACACACCTTAGATTTCAACACACTTTCTCATGGGCAGGCAATGAGACACGAGAATTGCCCATATGCTTGCACTCCTTAAAACACATTTCTTGATTTTCTAAGCTGTGACAACTTTATACTGTTTCCATGCGTGTGACGTATTTTGGTGTGACGTATTTCAGTGTGACCTAATTATTAATTTTAACTTAGCTGAACCCAAGGTTTTCAACATTAATAAAGATGCTCAATCTCGAGAGAAAGTCTTCATTAAATCAGTTTTCTGGAAATACGTAAATATATTAAACATATTATTAAAGCAAACATTATATTTAAAAACTATAAATAGTAAAACAAATGCCTTGTAACTATGGCTAGAAATTAATTTTTCAAACAGGTGGGGGCAGAGAAGCTAATTTGTATGTATTTATAGGGGAGGTTGCCTAAAAAAATGCATGGAATGCAACAGAGGAGGGTGTATAAAAATGACTTTTGCATATGTAATATATGGATGATCCATACAGAGTACAGAATGTGTGCAGCTGATATCTGCCAAAAGATATTTTAAAATCTTGGGAGTGCACATTTCCTGAAAATCCTCACACTCATTCTTGCTTGCCAGATAAAGGGTTACTGCTTATTTCAATGTCCCATGACTGACAAAAAAATATCATAGTTTGCACGCTGCATAACTTGAATCAGATAAATGCAATCATGTCATTCCATCCAAAATTAACACTCAGGTTACTGTACAACAAATTTAATCAAATTGCACCCAAAAGCAAAGCTACAAAATGCATCCATTTAAAAAAAAACGGGAAATGAATGATAATATAATTACAGTGGATCCCACTTAATCGCATACTGCTTAATTGCATAACCCGCATAATCGCATAACAACATAAAAACCTGAACCCGTGTTCTGTGCGTACAATTAATTATCAGACGTCCCGGCTATTCGCATAGCCCAGTTAATCGCATAAGCAAGGCTTGCACGGCACCTATGCAATTAAGCGGGTTTCACTGTACTAAGATTAGTAGCTAAAATGGCTATCAGTTTAAATAAAAATGTCTGGACATTCTTTGAATCACGAATCATTTTGGACCGAATGCATTGCAACTGCAATTTGGTTTGCATTAATTGACCAATTATTGGAAGACACCAAATATTCGTAAAGCAGACGATGAAAAGTGCATTTCTAATTAGAATGCATAATTTCCCACCATTTTACCATCAACTCTGGTTTAAGTCATTCCTTTTACTGCCGCAGTATTTATTATCTTGCATACGAATTAACGCGTGCTATTTAATTGTTTCCTGATAAGCATTATGAGGTCAGTTACACAGAGAGTGCTGCCTACAGTCTGAAGATTTCAGATACATCTAGTGACCCCCTAAAAGGGATTCTGCACATATTTCATGACAATTCATGATTGCACAGAAACTTCTACACAATACCAATACAGACTTTCACATCATAATGCACAGTTAGAAATAGTCACCAGCTAATAGCAACATACAAGCGTGGCAAAATGTTGTTTTGTCTACGGCTTCATCTTGACAAGCGGTATGTTTCTTGTTGCAAGACATTTATCGCAAACCCATTCGGCATATACCTCTTTTGTTAGCAAAAGATATGCCATGTCGGTGAGTCCAGTACACGCACGATGAAACCAAAAGTTGCAGCCACTTTCACAAAGTATCGCCTGATCATTGTCGTGGATTTCTTTATGACAGACACCGCATGGATAGATCGGCGGAGCGTTAGGGTTAGCTGAATTAAAGACCATGGGCTGGTTGGGAGGGTATATTCTGCTATGGCCGAGACCCATCTGGGGGTGCATTGGAGGCATGTTGGGCTTTGGAGGGCCAGGGTACATGTTTGGGCGTGCATTGATACTTGAGAATGGAGACATTGGTAGGTCTTGAGATGCCATGCGTGCGGCTGACTCTTCAAACATTCCAGCAGGAACATTGGTTGATTCACTAACTGGAGAAAACATATCATTCACATCCTCTCCAGGAGGCTGTAAGCACATACGAACAGCACATTAGCGTAAGTCACAGTTTCTCACATACCAATTCATCAAACTTATTCTGCTGAAATTATAATTTAAACATATATAATAAAAGAATATAAATCATAAAAGAATATCAGCAAGCAGCTTCAGCTGTGATAAAAAGCTTCAAATCCAAGAACAAAATAAGTGAATAAGTAAATAATAAATACTTTTATGATACCATATAAGACATCTGACAAAGTATATTCAAAAGAGAAAAAACAGACAAAAGAATTTGTAAAATCTAGTTAACTTGTTAACATAAGATAAGTCTATTTACCTGTCCTACTTGATTTGGAAAGTTTTGTTGACCTCTAGACTGATTTCTTGGTGGAACTGAGCCTGGGCCATTGTTAGAATTTCGCATGTCACCATTACCCATTGCCTCTGTAAGAAATATCAGTCCAATATTAGTCCTGACAAAAGCAAGCAACACAGTATCAACTGTTAATAAATAGCAAAACCTTTACAATTTCCTTTTCAAATAATAATAATAATAATAATAATAATAATGAAAAAAAGTCAAAGTCCTTCCCAAGCCTCATGGGCTCATAGGGCGGCGCTGATCTTCGTTGCTATAGCCCTCAGCCAGGCGTGCAATGCCACGGATACGGGGCTAGTGTATCGCGTAGCATACCTGTTTGACTTATCGCAGAGATTTTTACCACTGCTCCTCATTTTACCACCACGAAAAAGGCTGAGTCGACCTTTAGGACTCCTGCGGGACTCGAACCCGCAACCTCCTGCTCCATTGTCCGAAAAGTCTGACAAGCAAAAAAAGGTCAACCCTGACTCTGAAGTCTGACAAGCAAAAAAGTTCATCCCTGGCTCAGATTGGAGGGGGTTCGGTCTCAGATTTGGGGTGTTCGGGAGGGTGTTATGGGGTGTAAAAATATCCCTGCACTAAAGGTTCTAGAACTCGTTACCTCAATCTGTGTACATTGCAAATTCAAATTTGAAATGCACTTGATAGAGAATTCTCTATCAAGTTTAGGTCCCTATTCCAAACAAATCTCTTCGCCATAGTTTAGTCCCCATAAACTGTGCGGGCTGCCATCCGGGATTTGGACTTGGTTCATATGTGACCAGGATTTGGTGCGCCGTCGTCTGGTGCTTCTGTGCATGATGTGGCGCTATAGGACCCCGAGGTGAGGTGATGCGTGGATTGGAAAACCTCTCTCAAGTTCTCAAAATATAAGTCCGGCCGAATATAAGAATTACTATTGCAAGCTCTTCATCTCAAAAAGCCAAATAAAAACTCAAATAAACCAATAGAAACCACATGTTGACCCTCCAAAAAAACAACTTACCACCACCAAAGCATCGAACATCAATAGAAATGACAAATATTGCCAAGCGTCACGTTATTTTACATCGCATGACTTCGCCAAACGACTACGGCCGCAACGTACCTATACACAGCCTTAATGCAGCCGCCCGGATATTTCAAAAAAATTTCGTTAACAAAATCCTCTCGCTTGCATTAAAATTATAATTTATTTCCTAAAATTTCTCCCTCACTCCGAGGTCAATCACAACCCACAATGAAGACCTAGGCCCCCGACATCGACTTCTATAGCGCTTTAACGGTGAAGAATCTTTACGCCATGGAAGCCTTCCTATGCATGCATTGGCCAGCAATATATATAGGAAATTTTTAAAAAAATTCCCGTTCACAACATACCCTCTAATCTATTAAAATTATATTTCTTAAAAGTTTCTCCCTCACTCCGAGGTCAATCACAACCCACAATGAATACCTAGGCCCCCGCCATCGACTTCTATAGCGCTTTAACGGTGAAGAATCTTTACGCCATGGAAGCCTTCCTATGCATGCATTGGCCAGCAATATATATAGGAAATTTTTAAAAAAATTCCCGTTCACAACATACCCTCTAATCTATTAAAATTATATTTCTTAAAAGTTTCTCCCTCACTCCGAGGTCAATCACAACCCACAATGATTACCTAGGCCCCCGCCATCGACTTCTATAGCGCTTTAACAGTGAAGAATCTTTACGCCATGGAAGCCTTCCTATGCATGCATTGTCCAGCAATATATAGGCCTATACAAGAAATTCGTAAAAAAATTCCCGTTCACAACATACCCTCTAATCTATTAAAATTATATTTCTTAAAAGTTTCTCCCTCACTCCGAGGTCAATCACAACCCACAATGAAGACCTAGGCCCCCGCCATCGACTTCTATAGCGCTTTAACGGTGAAGAATCTTTACGCCATGGAAGCCTTCCTATGCATGCATTGGCCAGCAATATATATATATATACAAGAAATTCGTAAAAAATTCCCGTTCACAACATACCCTCTAATCTATTAAAATTATATTTCTTAAAAGTTTCTCCCTCACTCCGAGGTCAATCACAACCCACAATGAAGACCTAGGCCCCCGCCATCGACTTCTATAGCGCTTTAACAGTGAAGAATCTTTACGCCATGGAAGCCTTCCTATGCATGCATTGTCCAGCAATATATAGGCCTATACAAGAAATTCGTAAAAAAATTCCCGTTCACAACATACCCTCTAATCTATTAAAATTATATTTCTTAAAAGTTTCTCCCTCACTCCGAGGTCAATCACAACCCACAATGAAGACCTAGGCCCCCGCCATCGACTTCTATAGCGCTTTAACGGTGAAGAATCTTTACGCCATGGAAGCCTTCCTATGCATGCATTGGCCAGCAATATATATATACAAGAAATTCGTAAAAAATTCCCGTTCACAACATACCCTCTAATCTATTAAAATTATATTTCTTAAAAGTTTCTCCCTCACTCAGAGGTCAATCACAACCCACAATGATTACCTAGGCCCCCGCCATCGACTTCTATAGCGCTTTAACAGTGAAGAATCTTTACGCCATGGAAGCCTTCCTATGCATGCATTGTCCAGCAATATATAGGCCTATACAAGAAATTCGTAAAAAAATTCCCGTTCACAACATACCCTCTAATCTATTAAAATTATATTTCTTTAAAGTTTCTCCCTCACTCCGAGGTCAATCACAACCCACAATGATTACCTAGGCCCCCGCCATCGACTTCTATAGCGCTTTAACAGTGAAGAATCTTTACGCCATGGAAGCCTTCCTATGCATGCATTGGCCAGCAATATATATAGGAAATTTTTAAAAAAATTCCCGTTCACAACATACCCTCTAATCTATTAAAATTATATTTCTTAAAAGTTTCTCCCTCACTCCGAGGTAAATCACAACCCACAATGAAGACCTAGGCCCCCGCCATCGACTTCTGTAGCGCTTTAACAGTGAAGAATCTTTACGCCATGGAAGCCTTCCTATGCATGCATTGTCCAGCAATATATAGGCCTATACAAGAAATTCGTAAAAAAATTCCCGTTCACAACATACCCTCTAATCTATTAAAATTATATTTCTTAAAAGTTTCTCCCTCACTCCGAGGTC
The DNA here is from genome assembly GCA_018105865.1 of Metaphire vulgaris. NCBI lineage: Eukaryota > Metazoa > Annelida > Clitellata > Crassiclitellata > Megascolecidae > Metaphire > Metaphire vulgaris. Next base: position 8,603,807 of record CM030850.1, read on the forward strand.
AATCACAACCCACAATGAAGACCTAGGCCCCCGCCATCGACTTCTATAGCGCTTTAACGGTGAAGAATCTTTACGCCATGGAAGCCTTCCTATGCATGCATTGTCCAGCAATATATAGGCCTATACAAGAAATTCGTAAAAAAATTCCCGTTCACAACATACCCTCTAATCTATTAAAATTATATTTCTTAAAAGTTTCTCCCTCACTCCGAGGTCAATCACAACCCACAATGAAGACCTAGGCCCCCGCCATCGACTTCTATAGCGCTTTAACGGTGAAGAATCTTTACGCCATGGAAGCCTTCCTATGCATGCATTGGCCAGCAATATATATATATACAAGAAATTCGTAAAAATACCCGTTCACAACATACCCTCTAATCTATTAAAATTATATTTCTTAAAAGTTTCTCCCTCACTCCGAGGTCAATCACAACCCACAATGATTACCTAGGCCCCCGCCATCGACTTCTATAGCGCTCTAACAGTGAAGAATCTTCACGCCATGGAAGCCTTCCTATGCTATATTAACGAATTTCCAACCGTTTCACTTTGCGATATAAATCAATGATTTATTTCCAAACAAAACCATTGCACTTTTTTCAAGTTAATATGTACAGAGAAAAGCGCATAACTGATGATATTTTGCATTTCATTTCAAACTATAATATTGGAAATAACATTCTAGAAATGGAACCTAAGTTCCCGCATAACAGTAGCATGCAAGCCATAAAAGGCCTTAACTCATATGAAGCAGACAATATTCAGGAACGTAGCCAGGAATTTGATTTGGAAGGGTATAAATATTTTGGGTGGGTATAAATCTTAAGTATAGCCCACATTAACCATATAAAGCACATATAGCCACATGTAAATGACATAATAAACTTTAGGTTAGACTGCTTTTGAGGAGTTTATATGCCGATATAATCCCCTCTCGCTACGCCCCTGACAGCAATATAATATATAAAATAAAAGAATATATTAACAAAATGTTTTGAAGATGTAAACAGAGTGTCAAATAATCACGTCTGCAGATTAAGATTCAATTATAATCACAAAAATATATATATATATATATATACATTTGTGTTTGTATATATATATACAATCACATATATATATACAAACATATATATATCTAAAAACACACACATATGTCTCAAATGAGATGCTGATGCAGATATATATATATATATATATATATTACATAAATGTATACATACACATACACACACATACACGTGCACACACATATACATAAATACAAACATAGTAATATTATGCCAGAAATGAATAATATATGTATTTTATTCATGATTAGGGTAGAGTTTAATTATTTTATGAAGTATTATAAATTTGTAAACTATACTTTTAAATACAGTTATATCCTGTAGATATTAATATTGGCAGTAAGGCTAATCCATATACGAGGGCCTTGCACTTTGATATTAAAAATTCTTGTGTTAAAGTATGCACATGATTTGGCTAGATCATCACTGATCGTAATATAATGATTATCTTTATTTTGTAAACCGATATTATATCGAAAGACTTATATCTCCTCAAGAATTAAATTTTTACTACCTAATGGCATTACAATGTGAACCTAATGGCATTAAAATCTTAACTGCTATTTAAAGCTATCGAAAAGGGGCCAATAAGTTGCTAAGTCAATCAGTATGAAATCTTTTTTGCTGCAGTTACATTAGCATTTCGCAGTCAATTTTCAAGTCTTGCTCAAATCTAACGTTATCAAGGAAAACATACAAATCATCGGGGTCTCTGAATCGAAACGATGTCGGCCTTGGGAAACGATCAGCAGACCAGTAACCGTTTTCCTTTTCCTCAATGAATTGAAGGATCTGTTCCTCGGTCATTTGCAGTGCATCAGGCTCAATTACGACGCTCCGGAAGAGAACTTTGTTTCTGCGCAACTCACTGGTATCGAACTCCAGCCCAGACGGATCGACGTTGTGGCAGACAGCAAGTGCGGCTGCAACTGCATAGTAACCACACAGTCTTGAGCCACTCTTTTGTCGCGCATATGATCTCATGTGAAAAGTTATCTCATCGCTTGCTTCTTGAGTGCGCAACAACGAAGATATTTGCACTTTTAGTTGGTCACTAGGCCGATCGTACAAGCTGTCATAGACATATACATCGTGATTACCCGATACAAAGAGATTCGTTGCGCAAACCCAGTGATCTGACACGTTGCAAATTTGAACGAATTTGTCATCAGCGGGCAAGAAGTGTGGCACTGAAGCTCCCTGCTTGTATTGACCTAAGCACGGCTTTTGAATATCTGGAACAAGAGGGAAGATATCATTTAATGCATCTACAACTCTATCAATGTCGTCAGAATCTAGTTCCTTGTGAGCATATCGAAGACCACCGACTTCCTTCTGAATGTTACTAAGGCGGCGCAGCGACTCCGTTGTATCAGTGTAAGCACTGTTCTTCGGACGCCGCTTCCACTTTTCTTCATCCGCAACTACTTCACGAACTCTCTTACCAGCTACCTTCATGGTCGGCAACCGCAGATCATTCAACTGACCGCGAACGTTTATCAGGAAGTTGTCAAGGAAAAAAGAATGCCTGACACGCAGCTTGCTGCTCAACAGGTCGTGTTTGACATACCGAAAATGTGCTTCCACCGCACCATTTGTCATGCATTTGGTCAGCCATTAATTAAAAATAGGGTAGAGGGTATGGTTGTAAAAAGCTTAACTTTGTCAAATCACCCAAAATTATGATATCTTAGCAATATATACGGCTTTGAACGAAATCAATTTTATAGCTAACCCCGTCTTTTAAGAAATATAATTTTAATAGATTAAAGGGTATGTTGTGAACGGGAATGTTTTTTAAAAATTTCCTATATATAATGCTGGCCAATGCATGCATAGGAAGGCTTCCATGGCGTAAAGATTCTTCACCGTTAAAGCGCTATAGAAGTCGATGGCGGGGGCCTAGGTCTTCATTGTGGGTTGTGATTGACCTCGGAGTGAGGGAGAAACTTTTAAGAAATATAATTTTAATAGATTAGAGGGTATGTTGTGAACGGGAATTTTTTTAAAATTTCCTATATATATTGCTGGCCAATGCATGCATAGGAAGGCTTCCATGGCGTAAAGATTCTTCACCGTTAAAGCGCTATAGAAGTCGATGGCGGGGGCCTAGGTCTTCATTGTGGGTTGTGATTGACCTCGGAGTGAGGAGAAACTTTTAAGAAATATAATTTCAATAGATTAGAGGGTATGTTGTGAACAGGAATTTTTTTACGAAATTTCTTGTATAGGCCTATATATTGCTGGACAATGCATGCATAGGAAGGCTTCCATGGCGTAAAGATTCTTCACCGTTAAAGCGCTATAGAAGTCGATGGCGGGGGCCTAGGTCTTCATTGTGGGTTGTGATTGACCTCGGAGTGAGGGAGAAACTTTTAAGAAATATAATTTCAATAGATTAGAGGGTATGTTGTGAACGGGAATTTTTTTACGAATTTCTTGTATAGGCCTATATATTGCTGGACAATGCATGCATAGGAAGGCTTCCATGGCGTAAAGATTCTTCACCGTTAAAGCGCTATAGAAGTCGATGGCGGGGGCCTAGGTCTTCATTGTGGGTTGTGATTGACCTCGGAGTGAGGGAGAAACTTTTAAGAAATATAATTTTAATAGATTAGAGGGTATGTTGTGAACGGGAATTTTTTACGAATTTCTTGTATAGGCCTATATATTGCTGGACAATGCATGCATAGGAAGGCTTCCATGGCGTAAAGATTCTTCACTGTTAAAGCGCTATAGAAGTCGATGGGGGGCCTAGGTCTTCATTGTGGGTTGTGATTGACCTCGGAGTGAGGGAGAAACTTTTAAGAAATATAATTTCAATAGATTAGAGGGTATGTTGTGAACAGGGAATTTTTACGAATTTCTTGTATAGGCCTATATATTGCTGGACAATGCATGCATAGGAAGGCTTCCATGGCGTAAAGATTCTTCACCGTTAAAGCGCTATAGAAGTCGATGGCGGGGCCTAGGTCTTCATTGTGGGTTGTGATTGACCTCGGAGTGAGGAGAAACTTTTAAGAAATATAATTTTAATAGATTAGAGGGTATGTTGTGAACAGGAATTTTTTAAAAATTTCCTATATATATTGCTGGCCAATGCATGCATAGGAAGGCTTCCATGGCGTAAAGATTCTTCACCGTTAAAGCGCTATAGAAGTCGATGGCGGGGCCTAGGTATTCATTGTGGGTTGTGATTGACCTCGGAGTGAGGGAGAAACTTTTAAGAAATATAATTTTAATAGATTAGAGGGTATGTTGTGAACGGGAATTTTTTTAAAAATTTCCTATATATATTGCTGGCCAATGCATGCATAGGAAGGCTTCCATGGCGTAAAGATTCTTCACCGTTAAAGCGCTATAGAAGTCGATGGCGGGGCCTAGGTAATCATTGTGGGTTGTGATTGACCTCGGAGTGAGGGAGAAACTTTTAAGAAATATAATTTTAATAGATTAGAGGGTATGTTGTGAACGGGAATTTTTTACGAATTTCTTGTATAGGCCTATATATTGCTGGACAATGCATGCATAGGAAGGCTTCCATGGCGTAAAGATTCTTCACTGTTAAAGCGCTATAGAAGTCGATGGCGGGGGCCTAGGTCTTCATTGTGGGTTGTGATTGACCTCGGAGTGAGGGAGAAACTTTTAAGAAATATAATTTTAATAGATTAGAGGGTATGTTGTGAACGGGAATTTCTTTACGAATTTCTTGTATAGGCCTATATATTGCTGGACAATGCATGCATAGGAAGGCTTCCATGGCGTAAAGATTCTTCACTGTTAAAGCGCTATAGAAGTCGATGGCGGGGGCCTAGGTCTTCATTGTGGGTTGTGATTGACCTCGGAGTGAGGGAGAAACTTTTAAGAAATATAATTTTAATAGATTAGAGGGTATGTTGTGAACGGAATTTTTTAAAAATTTCCTATATATATTGCTGGCCAATGCATGCATAGGAAGGCTTCCATGGCGTAAAGATTCTTCACCGTTAAAGCGCTATAGAAGTCGATGGCGGGGGCCTAGGTATTCATTGTGGGTTGTGATTGACCTCGGAGTGAGGGAGAAACTTTTAAGAAATATAATTTTAATAGATTAGAGGGTATGTTGTGAACGGGAATTTTTTTAAAAATTTCCTATATATATTGCTGGCCAATGCATGCATAGGAAGGCTTCCATGGCGTAAAGATTCTTCACCGTTAAAGCGCTATAGAAGTCGATGTCGGGGGCCTAGGTCTTCATTGTGGGTTGTGATTGACCTCGGAGTGAGGGAGAAATTTTAGGAAATAAATTATAATTTTAATGCAAGCGAGAGGATTTTGTTAACGAAATTTTTTTGAAATATCCGGGCGGCTGCATTAAGGCTGTGTATAGGTACGTTGCGGCCGTAGTCGTTTGGCGAAGTCATGCGATGTAAAATAACGTGACGCTTGGCAATATTTGTCATTTCTATTGATGTTCGATGCTTTGGTGGTGGTAAGTTGTTTTTTTGGAGGGTCAACATGTGGTTTCTATTGGTTTATTTGAGTTTTTATTTGGCTTTTTGAGATGAAGAGCTTGCAATAGTAATTCTTATATTCGGCCGGACTTATATTTTGAGAACTTGAGAGAGGTGATTGGAAACTAATGAACTGAGTGCAACAAAAGCAGTTACCTGGTTTAACAGCCGGTTGTCGTTCTCTTGGCATCGTTTCGACTATTCACAAACAAACGAATCTGATAAACGTCGTAAATTAACTGTAACTATTATCTAAGTGTTAACAATAATTATCTAAATAAATAAAACATTAAATCAATCAAATGCAACATCCAAGAACTGAGAAACAGAACCCATGTTGTTGATCTTGGTAAGTATGTATTATGAGTTGTTGGAAATACAATACTCAGCAATTTTATTAAAGTGACATATTGCACGAGTTCATTAATCGTCTTACGCTTACATTGGGCATCTGCTTGTTTGGATTAGCTGGTGGAAAGTATCTTGGCTAGTTCGAGACGCTATACCTACGGTCATATGATGATATGAGAATCTATAATATTCCGCGGTGACAGAAATGTGTCAAGGGCCGGTGACAGAAATGTGTCAAGGGCTGTCAACATAATAACGTCAACCTTCCCTTCGCTGCGCTTACGCCGTATGGAATCGATTCACATTATTTCTATAATGATGTATAGCAGTGCTTCCCCAACTTTTCACCTTCGCGGACCGGCATAAAATTTCTTTTTGCGTCTGCATTCTGCAAGGACCGGTGCCATTTCAAAATTTCTTACTTGTAATTTTGATTTTTAAAATTTTATATTAATACCTCAAAATACATCTTAAATTTTAATATAAATAATAATTGTTATTATGGACTTCTATAGCACCAGTTCTATTACCTAAGGGTATCAATCGATGGTATTTCGAATCTATTCGCAAAAGACCATGCAGGTCATGCCAGAGATCGGTCAGAGGGAATTAGTAAGACCGACTATGGAGGAAAAGCTAATTGAAAGAGATGTGTTTTAGTCTGGATCTGAAAATACTCAATATGTTTTATAGTTATTGTGCGTGTTATAGAAACTCGATCATTTTAAGCACTTTTAAACAATCCTTAAAGGAGACCATATTTATTTTTCTCTCTTTTTTCTCAACGCACGATGCGGTCCAGCAAAGAGGGGCTCGCGGAGTCGCGGGCCACAGTTTGGGAAGCACTGATCTTAGATCTATAGTGTTCATTCGTGATTTATGATTTGTATATGTCTAAAAATAGCGCGGTCTAATTATAGCATCAATAGAAACTCTGTGCTGGGTTTTCCATAGCAGGTGCTTGTAGTCGGTTGTCGTTAAGTCATATGATGAATTGTGAGGACATTGTTCGTCGTGGAAGACCGTTTGAAGATCAACCGTTATAAGTTGGAATGCAATTCCGTTGATGTTTTCATTCGGAGGATCTACAGTTTTACGAGGATTTTAATAGTCTCAATAAATTCATCCTCTTCACGGCTGTTATGGTAGATGTCTTTGTATTTCCGTGAATGAATTTCCTCAGTTGATTTAATTTTAACTTTGTCATTGTCATGTGTTTGAGGGCGGGAAGTCAATTTGATAATAATAATAATAATTATTATTATTATTAAGAACTGGTATAATGACATTGATACGCTCGCATTCACACTCCTTTGCATTTGCTTATTTAGCCTTATTACCAGCGTTTCATCTGACGACCTGAATTTATGCTGCTTTATGTATCCAAATGTTAATAGATCACGATGTGGGTCACTCCATATGGAAGTTGTATGGGGCAATAATAAGTAAACTCTCGTGAATTCATATAGTGCTTTCCGGGGTGCGATTTGTGACCTGGAGCAGTGAGGGGGAATATGTCGAGTTTGGGGGGATGTAGTTGTTGGGAAATGTAGCAGTGGGGGGATGTAGTGGTGGGGGATGTAGCAGTAGGGGGATGCAGTTTGGCAGTGGGGAGAAGATTCCCCCTCGCAAATCGCGCCCTGGTGCTTTCGAACATTTTGGGCCAAAACTTCCATGATGGACAGTGGCTGTTTTAGGCCAGGACACAAACCACACAAGCCTGTGATCTCTGAGACAAAAAGTCTTGCCTACTTAAGCTTCAGAAATTTGCTCAATTGGCAAGAAATTAAAGGGCTTTGCAAGAAACCAAGCGCTTGGCACAGAAGTATCTCTTACAATTTCCAGGCAAGAAATGTTGGCATCAGACTCATTGTCATGACAATGGTTCAAGACAAAGAACTGGACTTTGAAGTCCAAGACTCAAGACTCAAGACTCTGGCAACCCAAGACCGAGAGCAAGACTTTCAAAACTAAGTCTTGAGACCGAGACTCAGTTTTCAAAAACCACAGCCCTGATCTATATATGTAAAACTATTTGTTACAGAAAAATATTGAATGCTTATAGAATTTAACATTATCGATGCCTCGAGGGGTAACTTTAACTGCTTTAAGTTCTAAAGTAAGTAAAATGTTTGCATTGTTTATATCTTTTGCACATTACCGATGAACAGAATTTAAAATAAGATCAGTTATATGGCAGATGATGGATGTCTTTGTGACCGATACTGGTGCATATGCTCAGTGCAATGGCTTTACACATGCTGAGCATATATGCAAGGCTTTGACTGGTGAGACTTCTCACCAGGGGGAATTTGTAAATTTTACAATTTAAAAAGATTCTCTAAGCCAGTTATTGTCGAACCCAGTCATTCGGTGCCACTGAATAACCTGCCAAGCTGATGTTGCCTGATTGACTTATGGGCATGATAATTTCACCTGTAAATTTCACCTGTACATTATTTGGGATTTTTCTACTTGGCAGTTCAGGTCTGCTTCAAATTGCTATTGTGATTTTTGCATCAAGAAGTGCGTGATAAATTGTAAAGAAGAGGTACTGTCTTCTCTGCTGCTGCTGCATGTGCAGTACGTTTATTGGTATCCTGGTAGGTACTTTTTCTTAGCCAGTTGGTGTGGTTCATTGTTGTGGTTTTCTTGACTAAGTGATTTTTTTTCTTTCAATTTGCTTTATGAGGCATCAAGTAGCGGAGACCGCGAACACCTTTTCAAAGTGCTTGTGATCGGAGAGCTTGGAACTGGAAAAACAAGTATCATCAAGCGATATGTGCACCAGACATTCTCTGACCATTATAGAGCAACAGTATCCTTTTACTCTGAGAGATACAAAATTACAAGAATTTTGCTTATTTTAGTGCTTATTTTAGTGCATATCTTCCAGAGACCTGTGATAGGTCTTTGATAATGGGATCGTTGAAATTCTGCAGAGTAAGTAGCTAGTCCAATTTTTCCAACACATTGAACAGTCAGTGAGTGATACTCCAATGGAGGTGGCATTCTCCTGCTTTCATTGGATGCATTGGGGCCACCCTGGCATTGAGTCTCTATATTCTTGCTCACTGCTACAGCATTTGACCTGAACATTACTGATAACAAGCAACCGCTTCACTTTTCACTGTTTAAAAAGCCAGGTTTCAATTTTTATGCTTTGTTTTTGTAGAGGAGGCATATTTTTTATTTTTAAAATTAAATGGTTTATTCTCTCCTTTTAATGCTTCTCATCATTGCCGTCATTGTAATCATCATCATCATCATCATTGTTGTCGTTATCATCTTCATGTTGTTTTGTTCGTTGTCTTCATTTATTTTGCTTAGATATTTGTTTACAATTATATGACCTAATGAACAGTGTACTGTAAGCACTATGTCAGGGATCTATAAAATTGTATTGTCAATCAACTGCATTAGTGAAATGGCTGTGCGTTTATTAGTTAATAGTGAATATCTAGTTAAGTACTGTTTCTAATTATTGGCTATTAGTTTCACCTAGTTTTCAAAACAGGAAATCGATGAGCTAAGGAAACTGTTACAATAAAACCATTATGTCAGCTTCACATAAAGTCTTCATATTGGTTTAAAGTTTTTGATGACTGTTGCTTGAATTACCATTATCTGTATTAGCAGACTGTATTGAAGTTACACCATATTTCTTTGATGATCTAATTATTAATTACCAGTTGTTGTTGTCTTTGAATGGAGGTTTTCTAATTATCTATCTCATTAATCTTCCAACTTTCTGTTGCAAAGAATCAAATAAAATTTTCCATATTTTTATTATTATTTAGGGCTGCGGATATTAACGGTTAATTAATCGATTAATCGTTAAAATTTTAATCGATTAAATTTTCGATTAAATTTTAATATTTTGTAACCTATTTAGGCCTACTTTATTACCTACTTAGCGTACTATATTTCTATTTCGTTCAGACAACAATGGCGAGTAATGAAAGCAATGCTGCAGTTAAGCATTTAAGCACTTTTGTTTTGTTTTTAAGATAACTGCAGACGGCAAATTAGACAATGCAAGGAGATCAGCTAAAAGCTATATGTAATTATTTTAATCGAAATTAATCGATTAAAAATTTTTTTGATTAATCGAACAAGAAAATTTTTATCGTTACCAGCCTTATTATTATTATTATTGTTGTTATTATTATTAACGTACTGATTGATGTGGTAACTCGTTCAAACGAACTGCGTGAATACATAGTAGTGTTTTAGTGATCTACAGTAGATTGTTTTAGATTATTGAAATATGTCAATTTTCAAGAATAGCTGATTATGACCCAGGAAGGGGAGATCTGTTTGGCTGCATTTTGAATTCAGAACAGTGTAATGTTCAGTGTTGTATGAAGTACTGAGTTTGAGTACTCAAGTAAAAGTACAAGTACTATGGCATATTTTTACTTAAATAAAAGAAGTACCTATGAAAATAGTTACTCAAGTAAAAGTAAAAAAGTACCTTCCAAAAAGTTACTTTTAAAGTAAAAAGTAAAAAGTACCGTGATGGAAGCAACATGCAGTAGACTCAACAGTCAACACGTAACACATAGGCCCCTACATACAGTAGGGTTGGAAAATGTGGGTTTAATACCCTAGGTTTTTTAAGTTTTTGAAAAACCTGAAAATCCTGAAAAGGTCAAAATTTAGGCTTTTAGGTTTTTGTTCTATAAATAGAAAAATGAAAAACCTGTTTCATGTCTTTAACGTTTATTACTCTCTGCAGACAGAGAAACACGTGTGGCAAGAATATAGAGAAAGATTTAAACTTTAAGCCTAAAGGCTTTAACATGTGACAAGAGTATAGAAAATGATTAACAGGTGTTGACTTGCCAACCTAAAAACCTAAATTTTATCTTTAAAACCCTAGGCTTTTTCCAGCCTTGACACATTTACAGTACCGGTACACCATTAACTTCATAAGTACATCGTCAGCGTCAAAAGCAACCCAAAGCTTGTTGATGATTCTATCCATGATTCTATCAATCCTGCCGTGGGACAGTGAAACTAAGTAATTACGGGAAGTTGGGAAGAACTAAACACTGTGCTTGAACAATAACACGAGTAAATTGAACGAGAGTTGGCGATGAAAAATTTTACTTGTAACGTGTCTTGAAAGACATAATGTAACGAAGTAAAAGTACTAATATTTGAATAAAAACTTACTTCGTTACAAGTAAAAAGTACTGTATAAATTGTGTACTTCGTTACAGTACTCAGAATTGTACTTAAGTATTGTAACGCGTTACTTCTACTTCGTTACCGCACAACACTGGTAATGTTATATTCTTTTGACAGTTTCTTCTGTTCTTCTTTGGTCTGTGAAAGATTCTCATACTCAAAATCCTCTTTCTCCTAAGGGTCATTCCTTCATAAGTTTGCACTGGCTTTCTAGTTATAGGCTTAAAGGATGATATTTGATACTTGTGACAGGCATAGACTACATCTTGTTGCATTGCTGAAAGTTTTCTAATTGGAATAGTAGGCATATGAAAGTTTGGGTTTCCTAAATGAATTGAAATTGTTTATGGAGTACAGTAGCTTGGTTGTGTTTTTGTTGTGTTTTTCACAAGGAAAACAACTTATGTTCATATACATGTATCTATTTTAGCATTTATCTGTCTTTCTTTTCCAGAAATTATGAATCATCTTCTTTTATAATTGTGGAGCTAAGACATTTTCAAGAACACGTGATTAATTACATTACATCATTCAGAATAAATAATTAGAAAATGATATGAAGAAATTTAAGTCAGCAATTAAATTTGATACATTCTATGATAATGGACTTACCTCTAAATGCCACAGCAGGACCTTTTTAAAATAAAATAAAATATATTTTGTTAGTTATATTGAACGTGCCAAAATGGAGAGTATTTATAAGCAGAACATGTTTTTAAGGTTGTTTTTTGGCATAGTATGGTTAATTATGCTATATTACCAGTACCCATTCAATGCCATTTTGGTTTCTTCTTCAATTTATTTTGCTGCTTAATACCAAAAATTTATAGTTCATTTTTGGATGGTTTCCGCATTCTAGACCATTATTTTTAATTAAAAACTTTGATTAAACCAAAACACTTATAAACACATTTTAATAATGCTTAACAATTATGATCCACCGGAGCATCATGACTTTGATTCATCATTATTTCTTAATAATTCTATATTCATTCTTGCCTGTAAAATGGATTTTTTGTAATAATTTTGCAATAATGAGTCATTCTGACAATCTTTAATGCCTGTCTACTTTTTTCAAGACTTACAGAGTACAGACATATCAAGAGTTAAATTTGTAGAAATTTTGCCACTGTTACACCCTCTCGTTTGCAAACTATCAGAATTTTACATGACAGATTTCAGATTGCCTGTGCAGTACCAAACAATAATTAATTTAAACTCTTCACTATTACTCATTTCAAACAGTTCCTTGATTGTGACATTTGTGGATTATGAATGTTCAGGCAATGTCAACAGTATAGAGACAGATGCAACAATGTTCTCTTAACCCCTTAACTGGGGATCTCGGATATATCCATCCATTTTACATTGAGTTACAGTTAAATACACGGTCAAGGGGTTAATGTCTTTACTACCCATAAAGGGATGTTTAGAACTGCTTGTTATTTTACATATTGACTTGTTTGCTAATAACTTTGGCTGGCCAGAATGTTTACATTACCGGTACTCAAATATTGTTGGGTCGCTTCACCAAGTGGCTAGCATTATCAGCTGAAGATTTTGAGGCCTTACCCACTTTTCTAAATTGTGCTGCACTGACTGACCTATCTCCAGTGCAATGTAAACATCACACTATCTTGGCGTTATTTCAACTGTCTTTGTCATTGTCATGCAATGCCAACCAACTTTATCTCAATTCATGGGGAATAAACAAAATATTTCGTTCCAAGCTTAAATTTATTACCAATAAATTGCATATATTTTTAAAATGTTTCACATATTCTTATAGATGACATCATTCTGAAATTAATGAGTAAATATAAATAAATGGACAGGACATAATATAAATTGACCAGGCATAAATAGAAAGGACATAAATTACCAGTAGTACTGTAAAAATAATGACACACGAATATAGATACCATTATTATGATAAAACCTCAACAGAATTGCAAAATATTTGTTATGCAAATTAAAATTGGGGTCTCTATACTTTTGTGCACAGCTGTATTAATTTGAGGTCCAAATAGTTCCCCCCTCTTATTTAGCACTTGTAGGAATATTCACTGTGACTTTGTGATTACTGACATGGGCTAACATTTTTCAAGTACTGGTATGGTATTCTCATTCAGGAAGCTGATTTCCTTAAACTGCTTTTTCAAGATTGGCGTTGATTTTGCTCTGAAAGTGATTAACTGGGATATGAACACTGTTGTGCGATTGCAGCTTTGGGATATAGCAGGTTCGTCTCATGTTAATTTCAGTGTTATTTTGTACGTCTACATATGCGGTAACACAAAATCTGTTTGATGAATTTTGTTGCAGTCGGGCAGATTCTCAGAACGTTAAACTTCAGTGTAATCCAAACTCAATTTCTTAGTGAAAATATTTTCCGCTAGCAACTATATTTGGTCAGATTACCTAATAAATACTGGTTCTAGCACAGGATTAATCTTGCCGAACCACTCAGAACTCGGACATTATTACTGTTATTATTATTATTATTATGACAATTTATATAGTGCGATAAGCATAGCGAAGGCCAAAGAGGCCAAAGACAAGAGCATTTTACAGGGGGCACTTGTAGGAGATAGTAAATAAGTGTGTCTTTAGTTTGCTTGCAAACAGTTCAGGAGAGGCATCACGCACTTTTGAGAAGATGTATTTTATGTGAAATAATCAAATTATGAGTTTATAGTGATCATCAGTCAAAGTATGCAGGCAGTTATGTTTGAGGAAAGTGCATAGAAATGTTTAGTAAGCTTATTAGGCTAATAAAGAATTAGGAAAATGCATTTACATAATTGCAGTAGTTCAATATTTAGCCAATATTGACTTTAGTTGAGCAAACAGATTTGTGACATCCATTTTGTTGGTGACCACATACAATTGGGAAATCTGAGATGTCTATCTAGTTGGCAGTCAAAGAAAGACTGTCACCAAATTTGTTCATACATCGTCAATTTTACCTTGGAAGTTCATTCCACACAAAACTCGTGAATGCTCAATACTTATTTGCCTAAATACAATACAGCCCAGTTTAGAATAACTGATGTTTAGCTAATGTATTACAAGTGATCTATAACTGCAGTTTAAGCAAACTTCAGTTGATTTTAGCCTTTGGTGGCTATGGCTTAGCATTGTAGGTCATTTGTCTTGAATAGCTTGGTGGTATTTATTATGAAGGAGACTACAGTACAAGACTATGGGTATTAACCTTTGCCTTTTCTTTGAAGCAGCTTCAGTTGAGAAAATGGTTCTCTTTCTGCTTTTCATTGGTTGAATTGAGAACATTTTATGGTTATTAGTTGCTAACACAAACTGCATTTTGTAAATTGTGAGTGCCCGGATCCACCCAGTTTGGGGGGGCGGGGGGAGGTGCATCGTGTTCTATTCCTCATTTACCTTGTCCTACCCTTTCATGTGCATTGATACATGTTGTTGAAATTATTGAAAGTGAAGAAAAAATTATGCTTGCTTACTTATTTATTCATTCCTTTATAACTTTTTGGTGATGAGAAATTACCAAAAAAAATTGTGGTGTCGGTTGGAGGGAGGGGGTCACGTGCCCTTTGTGCCCTCTAGATCTGCCTATGCTGTGACTGGTTGTAGGGCAGGAACGCTTTGGGAACATGACCAGAGTCTATTACAAAGAAGCAGTGGGGTGTTTGATTGTTTATGATGCGACCAGGGCAACAACTTTTGAGGCATCAGAGAGGTGGAAGGCTGACTTAGACAGTAAAGTTCAGCTACCAGACGGTTCACCTGTTCCATGTGTTCTACTGGGAAACAAGGTAGGTGAAAAGTGACCTCCATAAGAGAGTTGAGATTGAGCAGTATGGCACAAATTGCAAGAAACAAGAAAAATAGTTGGCGCTGTGCGACTGGTTTCCGTCAGAACACAGAAGTTAAGCAACATTAACCTCTCAAGTGGGCGCAACGTCGCTCCAACGTCGTCTACCGCCGTTCACCATTTGGGCGCAACGTCGCTCAGACGTCATGTAGTTTCGTAGCATTTCGTTATTTGGGCACAACGGCTGAGACACATCCAATGCTATATATCTCTTTAGTATCTATCCATTCGATAGATGGTAGCTCGATTTTAGCTAGTGTTGCCACCCTAAGCAAGGAAAATAGGCCTTATTCGACCGAGAGTCGGATTATTGGCTTTGAAAAGAGACATTTATAGGGTTTGAAAAGCGATAACTACCCCAAATTTGGTCCGATCTTCAAAATTTTTGAACTATTCTGTTCCAATTATATCCGCCTAAAACTTTGCCGCTTACATTAGGGGGGTCACCGCTGAAAACGTTTTGCTATTGAGCTTTGAACAAAATTTTTAAAAAACCTTGGGGAGGTGTTCTATTTTAGGCTGTAGGGTGGACCCCACCCCAAAATTTCTTTTTGGCACGGATCGTTAGAAAGAACAATAAAAATGCTAAACAACGGCGCAAACCTCATTTTTCTAGCTTCTATATAGCCTGAAATATGGTAAATTTAAAACATATGTTTACATTTTCATATAAACACCTTTACCCAAAATTAATAACCCAGACTGGGGAGGGTTTGTAAAATTTTATTCCCCTGTTAAAGGGTTAAGCGTTGTTACTACCTGGATGAGTGACTGTCCCCAGATCTAGTCATGGTGCCGGCGGCCAACCAAGCCATTCATTGCTTAGGCGTCAATAAATTGGCAGCAGCACTAAGCTGCAAAGGTAAAACACAGGTCTAGGGAAAGTACCGGTAACCTACTGTATTCTAGGTTACCATAAGTACGAGTAATGGCAGCCTTTTCTCCCAGCGGGTCACATTTGTAAAATTAAAAATATAGAAATTTGTTAATTGTTGACCTGCATTAATTCATCTTTTGTCTTGCATTTAGCCATCCTCACTACAAGGGCAGACTGCATCATGAATGAACTTGCTCCACTGTTTTCTGTTGTCTGTCATTCAGGTTGCCTTTTCCATTGTCTTTCCGGTCCATTGCATGATGCTATCAGTCCATCTACTCCTGGGTTTGCCTTGTTTTATTTTTCCATCAGTTATGCCTTGTATCATTTGCTTTTTGAAGCAAGTGCCTGTTTTCCTCATTAGTGTAGCCAAAGTACAACAGTTTTCTTCTTTTATTGGGCTCCAATATTCTCTTGTAGCACCTCCCTTCTCTAATACCATCCATCCATTAGTTCTTTTCTCTGTCCAGGATATATGCAGAATCTGTCTTAATCCTTTCATCTTGAATGCCTTTGAACTTGGCTTCGTCTCTTTATTCTCAGAGTCCATGTGTCACATCTGTATGTTGCCACTGGCCAAACTAGAGTTTTCCAGAGTTTGATCTTTGTGGCTGTCGATATGTTGTGGTTTTTTCCATACACTCTACAGCGCTTTGTTGACCGCTTGACCTTTACCCTATCTGGCATGATTGCAGTTCCATCTTTGCTGTAGTATTAAGATATAGTATAAAAATCACAAAGTAAAACTAACAGATTTTAAAATTGGTAAACGTTTGATTTTTCAAATATATAGGAACCAGGAAATTCATAAATGTGGGAAAACAGAAAGCAGTTCAAACTAAATAAATGTAATGCTTTCTAAATTTACCAGTAGCATTTTAGACCATAGTCTAATGTCAGAATTTCCTGTTCACCCTAATATTATATGAATCTAGTTTCTTTCAGACAGAAATGTTATGCTCCCTGTAGATAAATAGAGTGTTTAGCACATATTTTGTTTCTGTTTGGCTATATGTGATACTTATTCTTTGGGATACACAGTGTGATCAAGTTGCTGATGGTCAGGCATGTCATGCAGTCGACATGGAAGCCTACTGTAAGGAAAAGGGTTATGTGGCGTGGTTTGAAACGTCTGCAAAAGAGAACATCAACGTCGATGAAGCATCTCGTTTCTTAATATCACGGGTGATTATGATAAATTTTCTGTGTACAGTAGTGCAGACAGATTCACATTTTTTGGTGATCTTCATCATGATTTTGTGAATGTCATCATCATCATCATCATCATCATCATCATCAGATTGGCTTACTGTTAACTGGAAATACCTGTAGTTGCAATTGAGGGGTAAATACCCTGCCTACTTACTGTAGGTTTCTTGGCTGCATTGAGAAGTACAGCAAGGCTGTCACATATGTAGAGTAAAATGCTGTTAACTTGGACTTTGGGAGGGGCTGGATAGAGGATCTGTGTTTACCAAATCTGAATACACATATTGAGTCTTGGCAAAACTTTAAACTAAGGATCATAGATTATTTAAGGTCATGTTGACAAGGATTCACTGTACACTGTATATGCTTTTAATGTCTTTGCACTTACCTTTCCAAAAATTAGCATTTTACTAAATATATTGGTGTTCTAACAGTGCTTAGGGCCTAAGTTTTGAGAGCATGATAATATGCTCTTTGTTTTTCACATATTAAATTTCTGATGTTGTTCTTGGTTAAACTGATTCCTGTGATTGTGTCAAAAGATCCTTATTTCTGAAAGTGTCTGAAGGATAAAGTTGTGAAACTCTTTGTATATTTGATTCATGCAGAAGAGAGTCTGTTGTGCCAGGATTTCAGATATGTCCTGAATACATTTTAATTAATTATAACATAATTATTAGATTGATCTTCTAGTCTGTCATTTCGTATGGTATGCTGAAAGAATAATAAATGCATATTATCAGTTGAGCACAGTTCATGCACTTGTATAAATTACTTGTTGTCCAATAAAAAGAAGTGGGTAGAGTCTGAGACATAGGGAAGACCATAAATAATTGGCTTCCGCTGCCAAATTCCAATCTCATTTTCATGCAATATGGATTGTTTCAGATGATTTTTTATTTATTATTAATTATTGGAGTTGAGATTTGCTCTAGACAACCACAGGTTCATTTCAGAGCAAGGTTATCAAAATATTGACGACCCTGCTACATTTGGAAATGAATTGCAAACCAGCTGAGACAACTGCTGCAATGTCTCAAACCTTGCATATTTGTTAATGGTCAAAATGAAGACTTACCGTATATAAGAGAACCGAGTCACTATGACCTGGGTGAAGATCAGACTGTTAGGACATTGGTAAGCACAACAAGACCTAAAAAGGAGGACGATATATTATAATTCACGTTGACAGTGTTTCTGTAAAAAAGATTACAGTTGAATTTACTGTTGAATGGTGTGTTTTATTATTTCTGCAGATCATCGACCTTGACAACAAGTTAAATTTCGGAGTTGAAGACAGAGAGAGAATAATCTTACCATCGCCTGTTCCAAAACCAAGTCAGAAGACGTCGTGTTGTTGACTCGCGGTTAGATGCAAACAGTTCATTAGGAACCTGTCACAGAATCTGCCATGGTTTTTCAGGTGTGTTCATCCTTTGCGAACGGTCTCCATGCAAATTCATGCAATAGCAATGCACCTTGAGACTTTAAAGCACTCTGCCATTAACTTTTATATTATAAATTAGAGCAATTTGTAATACATTAAATGTTATTTGATGTCTGCTTGTTTTGTATCCATACTGGCTTTGTTATAGTAAACTTCATGGAGTGTTTAATTAAGTAATCATATTTATCACTTAATATGCCTTAATAGTATAAATGTACATCATTCTGTTAGGGGCCATCCATATAGTATGTATGCACCGAGGGGGAGGGGGGTTTGAGATTTAGGTGATTTTGCGTACAGAAGCGTATGGGGGAGGGGGTCACGACTGAATTTGTACGTACGCACATTCAAATTTATAAATAGATTTAAGGCTGGTAGATTCACACAAACATTTGATTTGAACAAAATTACTTTCTCATGGTCAAACAAAGGGTCCCAACTATTGTTCCCACAGTTATTTAAATAGGGCCTAATATAAAAAACCTTTAATTTAATAGTAAACAATTGCTTTTTGACTATGGCTAAAAATTAATTTTCACCATGTTGGGGAGGGGGTGTTGCTAATTTGTACATACGCATAGGGGGTTAACCAAAATGTATGGTCTGTAACAGGGGGGAGGAGGGTTAAAAATATGACTTTTTGCGTACGTACTATATGGATGGCCCTTAGTTTCTGTGTTTGTTTCTAGCTGTTGATAGGCTTTCTGAAAACAGTTGTCATGCATATAATTCAGCTTAATATAGGCATTTAGGGTTGTTTACTTATGCTTCATTGTTGAGTTGTTTTAAACTTATATTTACTCTTTTTTAAGTCAATGAGCAAATATATAGTACAGTTGACTAAAATTGTGTTAATCCTGTTTCTGATTAATTGATGCATTATGACACCTTATTTTAAAGAAACAAAAATTGACCTGATAGAGATATTTGTGCACAATGCAGTCAATGTATTTTAAAACTTGTTTATACATAATTTTCCTGCCAGTGGATAGGTTTCCCGGGGTAAATTTGCAGTTGACTTATAAAAATATAATGATCAATGTTATTTATATATATTAGTCAAATGAAACTTCTAAGGTCTTTGGTGTTTTTATTGAGTTATTGCTTGACAATTTCCAGTGTTTGTTGGAACACTGCAATTACTAATGATGGTGACTGATTTATCAAAGAAATTTTGTTGTATTTGGTTTTTCAGCCATTTTATTACTGGCAATGCACTTAGATCAATGATCTTGATCATAAACCCAAATACAATGATCTTGACAGAACTTTGAATCCAGTTGCCTGAAAAATTATAGTATTTTACTTCTGTATCCCAGGTCCGTTGGAACGAATTTTTTAGCAGGGGGTGCATTTCGGTGGCCATTTGGTAAATTGATATGCTTTTAGGGGCCGTCCATATAGTACGTACGCACCGAGGGGAGGGAGGTTTGAGATTTAGGCATTTTGCGTATGGAAGCGTACGGGGAGGGAGGTCGCGACTGAATTTGTACGTACTCACATTCAAATTTATAAATAGATAGAAGGCATTCACACAAACATTTGATTTGAACAAAATTGCTTTCTCGCGGTCAAACAAAGGGTCCCAACTATTGTTCCCATGGTTATTTAAATATTACAAACCTTTAATTTAACAGTAAACAAATGCTTTTTGACTATGGATAAAAATTAATTTTCACCGATTGGGGGGGGGGTTGCTAATTTGTACGTATGCATAGGGGGGTAACCAAAATGTACGGTGTGCAACAGGGGGTGAAAATATAACTTTTTTGTGTATGTACTATATGGATTGACCTTAGCTGTTTCTCCTTATGAATCCGACGCAAGCAGCCATAGCTTTTGCCTTCCAGGGGGTGCAGCTGCAGCCCCAGTTCCGACGGGCCTGCCTGTATTTATTGGTCATTTCAGGGATCTTGATGAACGCACATGAACATTCAGTGAATTGTAGAAAAAGTAACACTTTAGTCAGCTAAATTATAGTTATGAATTTTTATATTTGAATAAGTCTTCCATCTGATATTGTTTCCTTGATCATATTAACTTCATCAAAAAAAATACCTGCAGAGAACTGTTGCGCTCATTAGTGTATGGTGCTCAAATGTCTGACCTGAGTGTCTGCAATGTATAAATTCACCTAGTAGCCATTTAAGTAAATTTGTCTTCTTTGGGGATGAAATATAAAGGTAATTCAGTTTAGAGCATTTTCATTAACTTCTTGTTAGAGTTTTATGTTTAGGAAACAACTTTACAGATTTACAACAACTTTTGAAACTGACTCTTAGTTTTGTGGGATCAAAAATGCAGTTTCATGATTATTTTGTTTTGATGATAAATTCTGATTTGCAATTTGTAAGGCGCAATCAGTACATGCAGCGTAATTGATGATAGTTGCTTCTAGTCTCAAAACTGCACCCAATTTTATCTAATCCCACAATATGTTGCAGCGTTGCTACATTGTTTGTTCATTTAGTACAATTCAGTATTCTTGTACATTACGCTATGCATTTAGTCATTTTTCAAAATAAATAGAATAAGAGAACTTCACCTCACAACTGACTGTTTTCAAACTATCTGCTTTTGTCTCATCATTTTACCCAGTGTTTAATCTAGGCCGTTGGGGGAAATTGCCCCTTTTCCCCCGGAAATTTCAAATTCCCCCGGAAATTTTGGCATATTACATGGACTAAAAGCAGCCCCCTAGAAGAATTCCCCCCGGCTTTGTCAGTTTCCCCCCGGATTTGTTAGTTCCCCCCCAAAGTCCAGTAGTCTAGATTAAACACTGATTTTACCTTCTATGTCATCTCTGGTTGGAATTCTTCTGTGATCACAGTGTAGTCGTATTTGTTTGTTCTTTTAGCGGTCCATGGCACTCTCATTTTTCTCCACCACCACCACAGTTCAAATGCATCTATTTTTCTTGTTCTCTTTTCTAACTGTGCAACTCTCTGACTGTTTTAGTACATACTGTACAATAATTTTGGTTTTAGCAATTCAATAAAGTTCATAAAGCACTTCCCTGCCATTTGCATGCAGAAGACATCATCTTAAAATTGCAGCTTCAACCTAACAATATTTATGCATTTGTTTTCAGTTGTAAATTATCATTTTCATGACAGACATTAATATTTTTAAAACAAATTATAAGATGTATGTATTGTAACATAAAGTGTTATATAAAAAGTATATATTTACAATCAATATACCCGTATATTTGCCTTAATATTGTAATACTGCACTTTGTCAAAGTTATGTGCAAATACAGCAACATTTATTGCATCATTTCAGTGCATGGGTATTATTGGTATAATGTTTGCAGGGGCTCTGGTTTTAAGTAAGCATAGCAGTTTTCAATAAAGACCGTTTCTAGGTTTTTGCACTGTCGAGTTTTGCTCTATTTTAGAATGAATTGTTTCATAGAATTGACCTGTTTTCAACTTAAGAACTGTAAAGTTAGTGATAACTGACTAGCAAGGACCACACCCACCAACCAATAGGAACACTCGTAGCCATCTGTTGATTAGAACCAAACTGCATTAGAACTATTAACAATCAGTCATTGTAAGATCGTTGCCAAGAATACACGTACTTCCTCTATTGCATCTTGTTCACAATATAGTGTAGAGTAGACACTATACTAGAACACCTTTTATCAGTCATAATTTATGTCATTTAACTGATGCATAAATTCTAATGACTGCTCATTTTCATTTCCTGAAGACAAATCACAACAGGTTTCAAAATCTTCACCTTCCTCGCCGCTTTTTGCATAAGAATCCTGCGGTATGTATAACATACCTGAATATTTTTCTTCTGCGACACTGTGTGCTTTCGATTTTCTGAACGCCATGCAGTGCAGGTGTTCCTGCTTGACGTAGCGCCACCTGGTGAAGCCCATCGCCTCGATTGCCACCTTCCAACTCCTCATCATTGGTGCGTTGCGCTGCTGGTGATGGGAATCGGGACTGACGATGAGAAGCAGCCCATCCAGCATCAGCAGCTGATGAGCCTTCCGGCAACAAGTCCAGCGCTGATGTGGAGAAGGAAGATACTCCAGCAGCAGCGAGAACACAACAGCGTGGAAAGATGCCTCTGGCAGAATGGTAACGGGACTTGTGAGAAACTCAGAAATGTTATGCGGGGGTAAAGAGGAATCAGCCTTCTGGGTCACTTGTAGCTGCAAAAAGTCACACCTGAGCACACTCTAAAAAATATAAAAACACTGAGAACATTTAAAATAAAATTTTAAAATATCAAGGTTAAGGCAGACAACAAATAAAACAAATGATAAGAGAAATAATAGTCCAGTATGTTCAATTTTACAGTAGTAAACTTAAATAAATTTTTAATGTCTTCAGTACTTTGTTCCCCAAGAGACTAATGATAAAAAAGTGTAGAGAAACATAGAAATCTTGTGTGGCTAACTCTTGGATGCTTTGAGGTTATGTAATCACCACCACATTTTGACACTCGATGAGCAAAAAAGGGAAATATGGTCATCACAACAAAAAAATAATGACCTTGTTATTGGGACCTGTCATTGATCTTGGGGGATGGGGTCAAAAGTTTTTGACGTCATTATGGGGGGGGGGTAAGTGAAAGTTGACAGTTGTTGACAAGGGGGGAGAAGGTCAAAAATTGTTGACATAATTAATGGACAGCCCCAAAATATGCACCAGGGCTCACCTTCTATTTCTAATATTGCTCAAAATTTCTTCAACAGGAGCTCTGCCCCCAGACCCCGCTACAAGAACTAATGACCTTGAAAACATTTTTCAGATTGGAATTGCCATTATCCTGTCACAAAGTATAAAATTTATTATTTGCATTTTAGTTTTTTAATTTTTCTCTCTTCCCTTGGTGCACTTATGACACAGTCTACTAAGAGGGCCCATATTTACTCATACTCATAGATGAGTTGCCTACAATGCCGTGGTAGGCATAGCAATAATAAGACTTCCCTTATAATTAGTGGACCCTCACGAATGATGGGAGATGGAATGTGGGCTGGCTTCTAAAAAGTTTGACTGTTTGAGTACCCCTGATTTAGACATCAAAGAAACCAATATTTTGAGTTACACTGTAGATTGTATAACTGCCAGAAAAAGGAAAATCAGCAATCCGTCATGACCAGTCATGAATTGATGAAATTAGGTCACAGAACTTTTAAATTTTCCACAGAATATTGTAATCCATAAACATCTTTGGTACTTATAATAAATACATATAACACATAATTTTAATAAAAATTAAATACAAATAACACATAATTTAATACATTTTAGAAATTTTATCTGATAGCAGAAAAGCTGATCATTTCAATGAATTACAAATTCCATTTGCATCAATAGCTTCTTAGAATTCATTTGACAGTTAATTTAAATATAACAAAAATCATGAAAATATCATGTTAAACACACAATTTAATTTAGACAAATTTTTGTCATTAACAAGTAGTGATATATTTAGATACAAGTAAGTTAGAACAAGAAACATTACCTCAACAGCTGGGTACAAATCAATGCCAACAACTGAAAAAAAGTTGTCAAATTTTTCAAAGGAATTGTGGCAACTGCCCACATCAAGCAATGTGATCTTTCCTTCAAATGGCAAGTCTCTAAAGAATAATGACAGAGGTGGTCAGAAGCTTAATAAATGAAAGACATCAAACATGTCTCATCATGATGCAACCAGCAAAAAAACAACACAGGAAATAGAAATTATTATCTGAATTAATACAGCACAAAAGTACCGTAAAATCTTGAGTATAGTGCACACTATTTTTAAACTCTGAATTTTTCATAAAGTTAGGGGTGCGCATTATACTCATTACATATAATACCAAAATTAGATTAAAAAATTTCCTAATTATTCCAAAAGACTTAATTTTATTGACACTTTTCTTAGCATTTAGCGTTATCATTTGAAGGGCAAAGTAGGTGGCATTAATGAGGCAGAGGGAGACGGAGAGACAATTTTTAAGGAGAGGGGCAGAGGGTTAGAGCGGGTTACAACGTGGAACCGCATTGATGATTTTATTGACAGCTTAGTCTATTGTTGGTAAAAAGTGTCTGCTGTCAGAGGTAGAGGGACAAATTGCAGGGAGAGGAAGTGGATTACATACTAGCTTTATTCAATTAATTATCATTAATGCATCAGTAATATACAGTAGAACTTCATTGTAATGGACTCAGCTATAACATATCCTTGGTTATAAAGTACCGCAATGTATGGTCCCATGTGAAGCACTACTGCATTGAATTGTATTGTATTGGATATAACATATCTTGAATATACCGGTAATGTACTAAATTTTACAGACCCACTAAGTTCATTATAACGAAGTTCTACTGCATCAATGATGATACAATCATCAACAATATGAGAGGGAAAAGACTTACCGGTACTTATTATAGATACATCAAGAGAATGGCAGAAAGGAGGCTACCATACAAGGCACTCTATTCTATTCTGTTCTCCTCGATAACTTGAGCTATAGCAATGCTATAGCACAGCTAAGGCCAACGTCAAGAGCGTTTTACACTCTACACTCAAATGGAAGGAAATAGAGGAAGACCCAGAAACGAGTGAATGAACAACATCAGAGAAGATGTGAAATTGAAAGAAATTTCAATCACAGTTTTAAAGAATAAGATTAACAGAAGAAGGACCTCCCAGGAAATGTTTTTGTGTCTAGCCACTGCCGCCAAGTAGCTGGCAGAGATGATGATGATGGTGGTGGTGGTGGTGGTGATGATGATGATATCAACTTACATGCACCCGTTTTGGCAGAGTCTATTCTGGAGCAAAGGAATTTCAGAATCAACAACATCACTAAAATCATGCACCCTTGAAAGACTGCAGTGCTGCTGAAAACTAGGAAAGGAATCGACTGAGTTCTCACTGCTGGTACAATGTTCAGGCAGAGAACCTGCAAAAGGCTGAACATCAGAGTCAGCAATCAGTTCTTTCGTTTGTTCCAAAGTCTCTCTCTTGTGCAGCCTTGACCTCTCGTAAGACAATCTCCTTTGCTCTTTCTCTCGAAGTTGAAGAAGACCTCCTCTTTGAAAATACTCCACACAAACATCATAACACCAGTCTATTCTCGTATCTGGTCTCTGTGTCCAGATATCGGTTGCCAGTATGCGCATGGCTTCTGCATACTGACTCAGGAGCTCATGATTCTGGCAATGTTCTTTCCATACACTGACATAATCTCCATCAGCTGAAAAATTTATAAACTGACACTAATAGGCGTATCACATGCGAAACATACCAGTTTTAAGATAAATCGCACATCATAAAAAAATCATATTCACCTTTTGAGTGACTTCTTTTCAAGTGTAATATAAAAACTTTTCTACATTGCATTACACATATGTCTGACCAAGATGACCATGTCTCGATAACATTTCAAATTACTGAATTGTTCAGGGACCTCCCATCTTTTGTTTACCACTTTACTGACATTCTCAACCGAAATACCCATTAATTGCAAAATATACTATGTACAGTAATCAAAGTACTGTATGAATTAAGAGTAAACAGCAAGAGCTCAACTGCAGTCTGCAGTGATGGATTTACCATGGTACAAATGGTACATTTGTACCGGGCCCATCAGCAAAATAAAAATCTAGGGACCCAATGTTTCTATTAACAATATTTTATAATGATTTTTTTAATTTATTTGCATAAACAACTTTATTTTCTGAAATGCAGCCATCTGTCATGCAATGTGCCCTGAAAAAAAGAAAAAAGATTATCGCCACTATTACTCATACGCCTGATCTGCAACTCTTCCGCTCTTCCGAAAGTTTCCCGAGAAAAGCTTAAAAAACGTGACAAGCAAAAACAAAGGTCATCTTGTCACTTTTCACACTTGATCTGTAACTGTTTAGAAGAAAGTGTACCGGAGCCTAACAAATGTAAATCCTCCACTGGCAGTCTGACAAGAAAGCTGTAAATAATGGCATTTCATACCGTGAAATGCATGCATCAATATTATCAGCCAGCAGCTTTAAAAGTATCAGAATTTTTAATAAAGTCCTTTCTTCAAACTCTGTTAAGTGTCACAGCAACTCAGCACAAATAGGACTGCAGACAACAGAGTTGATCTGAAAGACTGACACCGCTTTGACATTCACTCCCTTTACCCCAAGACAGAAAATGCAACCACAGTACAAAAATTCACAATTCAAATTACTGTGCTGTGCTGATTTCAGTATGAAATCTAATTTTATGGTTGGAAAATCCCAGAGGGTCAAATCCATTTATCATTACCAGCATATATTCCATCTTAACCTGATTACTGGTAATAATTAACTGAATAATGTTAGCATCAGATCTCTTATCTGGAAATAAATAATGAAAGATATCTGGAAATAAATACCGTAATGAAGAATTGCTACCAGTGCTATATCAATAATAATATAAAACATTTAACATGATCCTTAATTTGACCAAAAATCAAATTTTACCCCAAATTATAATCAATACCTCAACTGTGACCTTAAACATAACAATTAACCTAACTAACAACCCTCTTGGTTATGATGAAATTAATCTGATTTGTTTTTACAATATTTGTTATAGTCCGATTGCCTATTTGATGCTAGAATCGTCATAATTATTTACAAGTAAACAGATAGCTGTTGCATAACAATTGTACCTTTTCTAAGCTGCTGTCTAAGGTGCAGATGTGTGCCTTTGACCATGTCAGCACATAACTTTTGCCTGGTCTTGTGATAATCCATTTGGTTCTGTAAATCTGTAAAATACCACATAAATACAGATTTGAAAATCTTCGAAAGGGGCTGTCCATTAATTATGTCAATAATTTTTGGGCAATTTTTAACCCCTAACCCCTTGTCAACAACTGTCAACTTTCAGTTAACCCCCCCCCCCCAATAATTACGTCAAAAACTTTTGACCCCTCCCCAAGATCAATGACAGGTCCCAATAACAAGGTTATTATTTTTTGCTGTGATGACCATTTTCTCCCTGTTTTGCTCATCGAGTGTCAAAATGTGGTGGTGATGACCTTTTTTGCCATGCTTTTTTCCATTGCAATAAGTAGTATTTCGTGAAATTTCCTATTTTTTGATTATTTGTAAAAAGTGAAATTGTTGACGTCAACTTCTCTTGACACCCCCCTGTCTAACCCCCTCCCCCTAAATTGTTGACGTAATTAATGGACAGCCCCAAAGTGCTCATAAACAGGATACAGGCTTTACTGTTGAAATGCTAATGTAGCATTAGTAATGGCAAGATTGTCACTAACGGTGCTGATAACACACACAAGCGCGCGCGTTAGGTACTAGTTCACTTTAGGGTGGGAAATGTATTATTGCGCATTGCTCAGCTAAGGGTTCGGGTTAGGGTTATGGTTAGGGTTACCCTAACCCTAACCCTTAGCTGAGCAATGCGCAATAATACATTGCCCACCCTAACCCTAACCCTAACCCTTAGCTGCGCAATGCGCAATAATACATTGCCCACCCTAAAGTGAACTAGCACCGGTAACGCTGTAAAAACGTAGGACAATAATTACATTGCACAAAACTAGTATGAAGACACTTACTGTTGTTTTTATTAATAGAGTTTGCAA
This sequence comes from Metaphire vulgaris, assembly GCA_018105865.1. NCBI lineage: Eukaryota > Metazoa > Annelida > Clitellata > Crassiclitellata > Megascolecidae > Metaphire > Metaphire vulgaris. The sequence goes on from CM030850.1 coordinate 8,631,910, forward strand.
ACTCAGCGACATCAGCCCAAATAAGTTGCACAAATCAAAGCAAACGCGTTTATTTCTAATATAATAATTAACTATGCAATTTAAAATTTGATTCAATTTTATTTCTCGCCGAAATTAAGAAAATCTCTCTCTGCACAACATCTGTAAAAGCACTAGAATCTAATCTTGGTCGCAGTAAACTTTTATAGCGCTATGATAGAATAAGTAATGTCTGCGGTCTGTATTACTCTGTAAGTCTTTGAGACTCCCTGGTTATGTGACAATAATAATAATAATTATTATAATAACTATATTGGAAGAGGTTTATCAAGAGTATCTCCCGCGTTGAAAAAATAAATTTAAATAATAGGTCTAAGTGAATACGGAGAGTTACTACAGTGGTTTTCACATAGGCTTACTTAGGGGCCGTCCATAAATTACGTCACGCGGTTAGGGGCGGGTCCGGCCATTTGTGACGAGGGGTTCCGTAAATGTGACGTCACGCAAAAAATTTAGGTCATGACCGTTGACCTTTTTTGCTTGTCTGACCCTTTTTGCTTGTCAGTGATTTTGGAGAGGAAAAAATACAATTATGACCTATTTTTCGCTTATCATGGTTTTTCGAGAGGAAAAAAATACAAGGATGGCCTTTTTGCTTGTCAAGTCTTTTCGGAAGACGAAAATAAAAGAGAGGTCGGCCCGTTGACTTTATATTTTAGGGGGTCAGACGTTTTGTGACGTCGCGTTACGTAGAAGAGGGGTAAAAAAGTGCCAAATTCGCGTGACGTAACTTATGGGCGACCCCTTAGCCTCCTAAACCACTTTTAAATCACATTATTATTATTATTATAAGTAAATTGTAAAAGCCGGGTCATCTCTCAGGAGTCAGGCAATCTAGGCATGGTTTCAAATCAAATACAGCTGATAAGGTTCAGAACTGTTCAAATGTATTTTTCAAATGAAGCAATTTAAACAGTGGTGTAACATACTGTTTGTGACAACCACTGGCACTTATATTTGTGCCTGTGAGCCATCCAAAATATTCTAGATGTTCCAGCTATTATGATTTTAAATTAAGCTGACCATGAAAGTCTTCATTGCCACATCATTGTGATACAATAGTATACACTGTAGATATACATTTGTTTTGGAGAACACTGATCAGTGCATTTCAAATGCTTCCCAGCACTGCCTTTAAGATCTGGAAATAAAGATCTACACAGCATTGCTCTGCTAAAATTTCTAGCATGTATAAAAAGCATGTATAAACCTATCAGGCTATCACATATTATTGGTTGTGATTTTCTTCTTCTTAAATGCACAATGCACAGCAAGTTCAATCTAGTGCAAAAGGGATGTTATTGTGAGAAACTGTATATTCTGCAGTAGTGAAACATGGGTGTTGACTCTGTAGGAAAGAAGAAAATAAAACATACAGCTGTAGGTCTAAAACTGAAATGAGACTGACCAGCAGGGCCATATTAAGGCGAGGGCTGAGGGGGCTAGCTGTAGCCCCCCGGCCCATCATGAAAATAGGCCCACCAATTTTCGAGATAACCTTTTTTTGCTTGTCAGCACGATTTGGAAGGGAGATAACCTTTTTTTTGCTTGTCAGCACGATTTGGAAGGGAGATAACCTTTTTTTTGCTTGTCAGCACGATTTGGAAGGGTGAAAGGGAGATAACTTTTTGCTTCTCAGAGATTTTCAGTATAGGCGACGGCCTTTTTTCCCAGCCCCACTCGGACCTTAATCCGGCCCTGCTGACCAGTCATTTAAAGTGATAGCTAAACTGAAAATAAGAAACTCAAACACATGCTTAAACCAGTGTTTATTCTATGCCTTCTCTGGGGGATCCCCTCAATTTTTTTATATTTTGGCTTGGAGGGGGTGAAATTTCCTCCAAAAAATTTGGCGACAGAGTTTTTTTGCACTTGGAGAGGGAAAAATATAAGGATGACAGGATGACCTTTTTGCTTGTCAGATATATTTTGAGAGGGAAAAATATAAAAATGACCTATTTTTGCTTGTCAAACAAGACAAACTTTGTCTCCCCAAACATGTTAAACTCCCCCCCAATGTCTAGGTGGCTAGAATAAACACTGTGCTTAAACATAGAAGATAGAAACACATTTCCTGCCCACTGACAAAACAATTACGGTAGTTATCAAGTTGGAATGATGTAATGTTACTACAAGCAAAATCAGTGCAAAATGTCACATTCAACACATCACAATAATATTATCATCATCTCACAACTGAATATTCACACAACCTTTAATTATAGCGACATGAAAATTACATATAAAAATTAAATTTAACTGCAAGTATTTTATTAAAAGCTACGATAGGGAGGTGATCCGGCCATCTCTTTAGCTTGAAGCAATCGAAAATATTCCTCTACTTCGTCAGCATCTTCTCTGGAACCTTCTCTTCGGTATTTCTGCTGCTCCTTTTCAAGCTGCGCCTTCAACAGGTTCAGCTGCCTCTTGTAAGACTCTAGCTCCTGGATAAACTTTGTCTGCACAGAAGTTAAGAAATCATTTTGCATTCTCGCTTGCTCCTGCAGTCGCCGTTCGGCTTTCTCCTGTGCCTGTTTCAACATCCTCACCTCCTTTTCCATGTTCTCCTGTACCAGACGTTGCTCTGAAGCATATAACAATACCACAAGAAACTCCTCATTGTCTGAATGCATTTAAGGAACTCTATTACAGACTCAGTGACGTAATGTGCTACAAAATGGAGCCCTGGATACTGTCTTTTAAAATATATGTTTACAAGAGCCACTTGAAAGTGAATGACAACATTCGATCCTGTACTGGAGCAGAAATTAAAAAATAATGTTTGATACGATTAACTGAATAATTATAATAGTTATCCACCTTCTGCTTTCTGCTGCTGCTCAGTCATGCTTTTGTCAACAGCCATAATGCTTTTTGCAGTGGTTATCTGCTGCTTCAACATTCCATCCAGAATAGCATTGCTCTGAAACGCAGCACCACAAAAATTTCACCAATACCAACTTGCACTGCAAATTCTTTCACTTTAAGCACATAAAGATGGCAACACAATGAATGTATCAACCAAGTCATTTTCTAAATTATTTTAGTCTGAATTTTATTGGGTTCGTTTATTTACCTGTGAACCCTTTCCTGGAACTGCTATGTACTTCTTGACCATTTCAGCGATGTCTTTCTGATATTCTGTATAACCACCGATTTTGAAATAGTAGCCGGAATTGATACGTGTTGAAATATCTTTCTGCAGACCATTCAATGCTTCTTCTGAGTTTTTCTTGGAAATTTCATCATTTTTCGCGCAGACACCTTGGTACTCGTGTTCTATCATTTTCTACAATTACAAAAATATTTTACAAGATAAAACTCATCATTACATTAGATATATAACTTCATAATTAAAACCTTATAGAACAGAAAACTGTTGACTGATTAGAAGTGACTCAAAATAAATGAAATTTGTCAAGCTAACTTATGGTGTCAAGCACAGAGCGTCCAGTTAACAATAGAATCTAGCAGATGATAAAACTAGCACAAGACAGAAATACTAGTTAAGAAAAAATCAAGTTTATAACCAAAAGTGCCTTACACTGAGATAATAAAAGTGCCAATACATAAAACAGTAACAAAACACCCAGAACAGTCAGCTGCTATAAATACAGTGACTAAAAACCGTCTACCTAAAAAAAACATGGTGGGGCGGGGCAGAAGCAGGCTACAGAAAACTGGGCAGGTAGAAGCATATGTTAGTGTTAAGCACAGATCGACATGAGTAAAGCAATATTGACCAGTTCATCTACGGTATACAACAGTCACAGTCATTTCAGCAAATCGATGATGAAAAAATAAAATACAGCATTGAAATAGTATACACATTGCCTTGGTGCCAAGACACCCTAAACTGCCTTAATAACACTATCAATGATCCTACTCAAATTATGAAAATGCTTTATGTCAAATAGGGCTGGGCTGAATAGGGGTTTGAACTATTCGGATGAATACGAATAGTCGGGTTCACTATTCAACAAATACCAAATACGAATAGTGTATATGATACCCTCCCTCTGTAAGCTGCCATATTGTGATCATCAGTAGTGCAGTGTGCTACTATTACAACTTATAAGAATTGTCAAATAATATTAATAAGTACAGTGGAAACAGACAGAATTATTCTTTTAGCTTATGTGACATGAATAATAAATTCCTACAGCGCTATTTGAAAGCTGAACAATAGAAACAAGCATATTGACTGGAACTTGAATTTACGAAGCTGAAGAATTAGTCCTTAAACAAACACAACATACACAGAGACCATATGCAAATTTTGAACGTCACATGACCACTATTCGTTTTGACCAGCACTATTCGTACTAATATGAAGACTATTCAGCGCCGAACCAAATACAAAGTGAATGTTCAGCCCAGTCCTAATGTCTAGGTCCAAAGCTGTGTTCTATTGAAATACACTAATAACCGGTAGGTTTCTATACAAAAAGAGAATCAAGCAAAATTTTCTAAAGCAATTTTATTTCAGACACAATCAGTAAAATTAAAGGAAACCAAAACCACTTGAAATGAAATAATTTATCAGTCAGTGTTTACTAACCATATGCTTACTTTAAATTTGGCCACATGCTAAAAAGAAACTACCAGTTCATTTAATAGTAGAGACATTATCAGATTTCAATCTTAAATTTATGGTAACTTTGCTCTACTTCCAGTACAACACTGACAAGTACTAACAGTGAATTTCGACGCAGCCTCAGACTCGTCAGCAACAATCATCGCGAGTTTGAAGAAAAGTATGCGAACAGCTTTCTCCGTCTGACGATGATGTAGTTCTAGGAGACTTTCGTTCTCCCACGGCAATTTAAAAGTGGCCATTGCCTCTCGGTACTGCTTTGCACACTCTTGCAGAGCCTCTTCATTTGCTCGGTTTGCCATAGAAACAACTGCGTTCTCAATGCTTGGAATGCTGCCTTTGCTAATCTGTTCCACGTACTGCACTGCTACTCCTGCAAATTCTAAACAAAACAAGAAATCCTTTACAAACAATTTTAGTAACTGGCAACCTCCTCTGTTCCTCCTCCTCTTCTTTTCCATAGACATTTTCACCATTTAGTTTTGACTGCGTGTTGAACAACCCACTGCCATTCTTCATTTCTTGTTGTACCCCATTGTAATGTCTGCCCATTACTTAGGTAGTCTGCCTCTCTGTCTTGTCTTCCATTTCTCAAAACACAAAACTGGAAACTACCATCAGTGAAAAGACTAACAGATTGATAAAAATGCTGTAACTTCACACTGAAGGGGAATAATTCAATAAATGCATATGAGCTACCGGTACATTTATACCTGCATAGTCAAAAAAAGTCAAAGTCCTTCCTGAGCCTCACGGGCTCACAGGGTGGCGCTGATCTCCGTTGCTATAGCCCTCAGCCAGGCGTGCAATACCACGGATACGAGGCTAGTGCATCACATAGCGTATCTGCTTGACTGACTGCAGCCTCTTACCATTGCTCCTCATTTTACCACTGCCCTCCCTCTAGTGAGTAAGGCTGAGTCAACCTTAGGGCTCCTGCAAGTCTCAAACCCGCGACCTCCTGCCCTATCGTCCAACATTGTCACCACTCTGCTAACTTTCTGCCCCCCCAACTTGCATAGTATTGCATTATATTTATAATAAGCAGCAGAACAGCAAATTCATAATATACTAAACATATCCAATATATCTACGCTCCACGAATTAATTAAAAACGTAGAACATATCTTGACATATTTAAGAAATATGCCACGCACGGTTAATCAGAGCACTTACTTGGTCCATTAAGAATGTGTCCACCAATAGTCTTTGCTGGTGAATTCTCAAATACAAAGGAGCAGAATTCTCTTGTACGATCATTAAATGCAGGCAGCAGTTGTGCTTCCAAAAGTCTCTCAAGGTTTGTCATAAGCTCCGGATTGCCAACTGGGAGCGGAAAAGCAAAGCACTTCCGGTGCGGAAAATATCTTCTAATGCACCTACGTGGAAGATTGTACTGAGCTGCCCTAGCACCAGCACCTAGCAATATGTATACCATGCTTCTTCATTGAGCATGAAAAGCCAACAAAATGTATGCAGCAGAATGATTTATAACAAAAACATAACTTCGACTGATGATATATTCATAATTTCAAACATTCTAACACTTAATTAATATCCTGTTCTCTACAATATAAAGTGAGGTAAAGTAGATAGGATTATACATGTTTCGTATGATATAATCAATTCACTGGTCGGGAACTAATATTCCGATTACAAAATATTTATAAGTATTCTCTTGTAGTATATTATTAAATACCTTTTTTTAAAGCAAGTGAGTTTTCAAGGTACTCGTCAGCAGTGATGGATTTCCCATCAATGCTGAGATCTAGAGTGAAGTCTCTCACAGCCCAGATAAAGCTCGGAAAATGTTCTGCCAGTTGAGCATCGTCTTCCTCTGAAGACTCAGTTTTATCTGAAATCTTTAATTTCTCAGCAATTTCTGTCACAAAACTAGTATTTGCTGTCAAGAAACTTAATCCAGCCTGATTGAACAAGCAGCACGATTTGAATTTGTAACAGTGATGCTAAACCATTTATTCTACTAGTCACTATGAAGTGAGCACTTTAGTGAATCAAAGGCAAACAGAAAAACTCGAAAAAGATACTGAATGCTATCCATAGCACTTTGGTCTATAGTTCCTTTGCTGTTGTAAACCAGAGTGCTACTCAGTAAAGCAGCAAGTGTGAATAGAATTACATCATTCTGTGAGTCTCCCTGATCATAGAAAACAGACACATTAGTTTAAAGCATCTTTTATCCACTGCCTACTGTATTTTCATGAGATTAATGTGACGCAATACACTGCTAGTACATCTTATATATGTGAGCGTCTTATCCATAATATTTTTTACACAAATTGTCAAAACCTAAGTCTTATAATTGGGTGTGTCTTATTTGCTTGAAAATATGGCATATAACTTCTCCAAACAAAAACACTACACCTCTATAACAGCAACTTCTGAATTTATTATCACAGAGGTGGGCAAACTTTTTCACTAATGGGCCACATGAAACCTAATACAGTACTACATTAGGCGGGCTGCACAAACAAAAAGCAAAAATTGTTATAATTAAGATGCCTACATACAGCATAAATTTTATTAATGAAGCTATCATTTACGACTAAACAATCTAATCATTCTAATCTAGTAAAATTAAGTAAATCTAGTGTTATGGCAGTTATGCAATCAACAGTGTTAGCGATGCCAGCTTATTAATGAGATGAATGCAACCGTGCACAGTTATTCACTAGTTCGTTGTAGTCAGGAATAAATTTGCTTGTCGTAACACGTAATATGGATTCTAGATTTGCATCTGTTAGCTGAGATCTGAATTTTGACTTGCTGAAGGTCATACAGGAGGAGTGCTTTAGCACAAAAGCTCATCATAGGCATTTTAGTGTAATTTATTTTGTCTATACTAGCAGAGTAGCTTTATGATATTAACTATTTTACTATTTGCTGCTCAAATATCGAATTTTTAATAACCATTTCCATGACTTTCATATAAAATGACATGTTTTTCAAACTTTCTCTAAAATAAATTCAAATCCTCTCTCACTTTCTGCATATTTCTAAATGGTCTGGTGGGCCGCATGGAACCCGCATGCGGCCCGCAGACCGTAGTTTGCCCACCCCTGTATTATCAAATCATTATCAGTCTCTGAACATTATGAACTTAAAATACATATTTTATATGGCATTTTACTTACATCTTCCAACAAATAATTCACATTTTTATGTTTTTGTCTTAATCCTGCTATTGTCATTAATCAGAAATACAAGCAAATTGCAAAGGCTTGAAATCATTCAAAAACTCAAACTCTACAATTATTGGTAATTTGTCAATATGTTTAACTTAGTAATGAAACTTTGTAATGACTAATGAGCAAAATAACTTTAAAGATATCAATAATTGGTAATCGGTCAGAGGCACAGTCGGTGCACCTCTAATCTCTAGTGTCGATCTGACCTGCTTTCATAGTTGGATTTGGTGCAAAAACATACTGAAAACATACTGCATCAGAAATTATGCTAAAAAGTGCACAAAAATAAATATTAATACTCCAATACCTTTTCAACATCACCAAGTCCTTCGGTGTCCAGCAAAACAAGACACGTTTCTGGCTTTGTAGGATGAGGAATGCACCAGATCCAAATACCCTTTGTCTTAGCCTGAATAGTACTACCTAGTGGAAAACCTGGGTCCAAAAAATATTTTATTTTGTCATTGCTGAAAGGTGGAGGCTAGCGAGATGAAAAAGAAAAGGGGCAGAGCAAAGAGAAGCAAACAAGAGAAAGCGCTGATCTTGGATGTGGCTCAGCCGAGACCCAATAGGTTTATCCACACTCAGTTACACGCATCTTCAGTTGACCTTTGGTCATTAAAATTCTTGGTCCCCAGAAATCCGCATTAACAGGATTCTACTGGGCCTTCATTCATAATATTATATGACAGTGCTACATCAAGACTAATTCTATTCACATTTTATAAATATAACTAAACTTGAAGAACCATTATTACAAAGCATTTTTATATTTAAAAATTTATTTCATACAAAATAATACCAGATTGCTTTCCTGCCAGCTTGTTCAAAAGATATGATTTTCCGGTTCGATACAATCCGACAACTGATATAACGACAACTGGATCGTGAATTTTATGTAAGAGTCTGACTGTCTCTTCATTTAATTTTATATTCTGGCTAGATGTGTTTTCTAGCAAGCATCTCGGCTCTTTCCATCCATAATCATTCTGCAAACATAACAATCATACATTTATGGTAAATATTCAGGTATCATAAGCAGATCAGGAAAATGTCTAAAATGAATCACAGAAGATAAACACATATTAATAATAGAAACTCAAAGCAAGTCTAATGCACCCTTACAAACATTGTCTAAATCAAAATCAGGAAAAAAACTTATATATATATATATATATATATATATATATATATATATATATATATATATATATATATATATATATATATATATATATATCAACACATTCAAATTTCAGATATAATATACAGTATACAGGGTGTATGTATGTATGCACACATATACATAAGATATCTACCCAGTATATGGAGAGACAATTTTACATAGCATCTTATCCAATGTTTATATTAGCTGAGCGACAGTGGTTTAATCATTTTACAAGCCAGTGTTGATTCTTTGCAATAGTGATGTGCAATGTTCCAATAAAGCACATCTTTCCACATAAATCTTGTGATGCATTAAAAATTGGAATAAACACAGAGCTTAAGCCAAAAACGAAAGTACCATGACAGAAAATGGTTTAGTCTGTTGGCTTTGAGATACATCACGTTTAAAACCTCTACATTTGCCACTGTATACCAAAGGAAAGCTGCATTCGCAATCTTTCCAAGTAACATTCAATTAAGATCAGGACTACACTTATCAGTGCACACCCGATAATATATCATTTACAGATCAGTTCAAGTCAAAAGATAGCAGATCAAACTATTATCTTTACCTTTGCCATAATTCTTCAAGTTATTGAACCGATTTAGCTATAACTGAAATTTAAACAAACAATGTCAGATCAAGCTTTTAATATATTCAAACATATTTTTGGACAACTCTGATTTACTTGAATCAGTTTTGCATTTCTAATTACTACAATTTGGCTAGTATACGCTCGGAATTTTTAGTGTTTAATTTGAATCAAATCATCATCATGTTCTCTGTCCTGGGACAGGTTCAGGGCTCCGTTGTTTCCATTCCTCTCTGCGTCTTGCCTCTGCTTTGATTTCTGCATAGGTTTTGTGTTGCTGCTTATCTGTCTCCATCATCCAGTCCAATAGCATTCTCCAGTCCAATAGCATTCTCCTTGGTCAGCCTGTTGTCTTTCTTTCCATATTAAGTGCTACAACTTGCTTGGCCCGCCAAGGGTCTAAATATTTTTGTGCGGCCCGCATTAGCATGACGGTTGGACAACGCTGAAGTAAATCATAACATGTAACGGTCCTTAAACCGTCCTTTAAACAAGATCAAACTGTAACCAACTGTTTTTACAACTCACTACGATGTATTTTACAACATGCAGAAAAATAATGGATTTAACATAAATCTAGTTTACAGCGCTAACTGCCACATCTTCTTTAGGTGCCTTGTTTTACAACGTTGGCGACCATGGACTTCCACTCCTCTCTGTCGTATGTCGCATGTAGCAGTTCTACTTCTGATATTTTGTCTTTCACGTCGCAAACTAACCTAATTTAATTATGGCCTTAACTAACCCCAGAAATTCAATAGCTGCCACATAATAAATAGAAAATACCAACTATCCACGAGGTTGAACTCTGCAATTTCTTTTAACGTTTTGACTCATTGGAAATTCCGTCAACAAAATCATTTTTATTTCCTGGTTTGTAGCCTCTACCACCCTACAGGCCTACACTTTAACAAAGGGTACCAGCTTTGCTCAGGGTAGATAATACATTGACTTCTATTAATAGAAGTCAATGAGGTAATAACTACCATCAGTAGGAGACTAGGAGTACAGACTAGGCCTATTGAATTTCTGGGGTTAGTTAAGGCCATAATTAAAGTCTATGGTTAGGCGCTCATTCTTTAGGCCAAAGAGCCATTAAAAGCGAACGTTCATACTTATTTATATAGCTCCAATCTGCACAGACACCAACCCTTACACGAATCTTGGTTATGAGAACCTTATGGGCTAAATGCCTGCGTTACTTGGATAAAAGAGACAGCTAAGCATTCAGTAACAGTTTTTAAGACCTAACATGAACGAATACATTGATAATTTGATATCAAGTAAACAAGAAAGGACGTAGGCAAAAATGGGAACATCTTTGGTATACCTGCGTGCAGGTGAATCGATATATCTGGCTGAGCACGCACCGCCAATAACTATACAAGGAATTTAAATTCAAAATTCTAACCCTCCTAATCGTTCATTCGTTGGAAGTCTTGGGACTCGGTACGGTAGTTGGCATGAAAATCTTTCTAGAGTCGACAGCGCCAGTTTCGAGTATTTCACGAAGAATTTTATACGCGATGGAAGGATTTTTCTGCGGCACAAAGGGAGATAAATTATCACGAGCCACTCGTGTGAACGACGCCGTCTCCGTGTTAATTAATTCGCATCTTGTCTTGACTTGTTAACAGTTGTTAGTTCGTTAAGCCCTCATGTTATTCATTATATTCAAGTGAACAAAGAAAAATCGGATGCTGGATATCTCGATTCGTGCACTTGCCTGACTAAATATTTTGGTGAATTAATTACAAATTAGCGTTGTTTAAGCGATCGGAGTACAACTGATCGAGAGAAAAAGCGTTGAAAGTAAACATAGACTTGTTAGCGTAGTTTTGTCGTAGCGGTGATAAGTAATATTATTATCCTGAAGTCGTGAAGATAATTATGGGTTGTTTGACCAGCAAGGAGGATAAGGTTGCTAATCAAAGATCGAAGCAGATCGACCTACGTCTAAGATCGGAAGGAGAGAATGCTTCAAAACAAGTCAAACTGCTGCTGCTCGGTAAGAAAGTGCACTGGATTTTTAAAAAATAAATTTTACACCAATCCTACACTTGGATTCTGATTGATTAAGCGATCGATAGATTCAAAGTAAAACTGATAACATATGTTGCACTTTAACTTCGTTTTCTGGCATCATTTTTCTTAAAGGTAGAATAGTTTGAAAGTGCTTTTCTCAAGATTATGGACGATGTGTTGGCAACTTGGCATGATGATCTTTGCACCATTAGGTCATGTACAAAGTTTAATCCAGCAGACCAGTTTATTGTGATGTATTTGCCAATTTCACCATTTAATTGTCTTATTCCAATTAAATGGTTAATTCATTGTTATATATTTATGTCAAAAGCATCACAGCTGAATACACGAGCATATAAAATTTACATTATAGTTTATGTTTATATTGCATTTATTAAATATGATTATTATCCAGGACAATTTATATAGCGCTGTACGCATGGTTTAAAATCCAAAATCAAAAGCGCTTTGACACCGCTGACATGTCAATGAAGGTCAGAAGGTGGCGATGTTAAAATCCACTGAGATGATGGAAAAAACTTTGCTGCCGTGAAGAAGTCCGGTGCAAAGTCCTTTAGAAGTGGTCCTTCAAGGAAAACTGTAGCCCCATTGACATGCCAACGAGGAGCGGAAGATGATGTTGAAAATCCGCGAGTTGATTATTATGATGATTATTATTGCATGGTTGTTAATGCACATCAAGTCATCAATTCACTAAGTGAAGAATCATAAGTGCGGGATGAGTCACATGCCCTAAATCAGGGTTCCAAGCCTTTAAAAAAATTTTGCCCTTAGCAAGATTTGAACTTTGTGTGTACCCTTAGGCCAGTGGCGTGCGGAGGGGATGGGGGCTGTGGGGCAGTGGCCCTGGGCACACGAGGTGGGGATTTTATATGACCTGGCAATGTTTTTTTCTGCTCGCAAATGCTTTTTTCACATAAAAGCCAGAACCATTTCTGATGTGCCATCTCTATTTTGGAAAATGCTGGCTCCGATTTTCAACTTTGAACAACTTCGTCCTATGCACGCAGCTTCTGCACGCCATTGCCCTTGGCATGTACATCACCCCCCTCATTGTCGTTGCCCCTCTCACTCAAAAGTTTTTGACGTTTCTTTTATAGCTTTATAGGTTGACATAAAAAATGATAATCTTTCTTAGTCCTCAAGCGTTTGTAATACGATGGCCAGTTTTAGTCAGATGGCCAGCTAGCTGCCAACCAACGCTACATGCGTCTAAGCCATTTTTGTCTCACGTTCACTTTCTTTCTGTCCACCGAAATAAACAGTTACTGTTTGCGAGTGCACCTGTCTTTATATCATTATTTTTCTTTTTTCTTTACACTTTTTAAAATACTCTTTTTCTTCACGTACTCCCTGGCAGCAGCTTGCATACCCCTAGGGCTACGCATACCACCGGTCACCGGTTGGGAACCACTGTCCTAAACAGTGTAGGCCAAACTGCAGAGTGCAGTTTTCAGTCGACGTTTTAAAAAAATCAGCGAAACAGTTAAGTCTGAAGTGACAGATTTTAGTAGATTGTTCGAAACAGATGGAGCAGCGTTGGCGAAGGAATGGTTTGTGAGAGAAAGGCGAATGCGCCATTGTAGCAAAAACTAAATAAAAGCAAAATATAAAAGAAGCAAAGGGGTTAATGCATAGGTTATGATAACCAGCCATCTTCAAAGTTCTGAGGAATTCTACAGTCTTATTCTCTGTGAAAAATAGTGCAGTGTGTATTAGAGAGTTACCATAGTGGTTTCACTCCACTTTAAATCGCATTATTATTATTATTATTATTATTAGTAGTAGTAGTAGTAGTAGTAGTATTGGATTATTGAAATGATTTTAAAAAGTGGTTGTTGTACATCTGCAGTGGTGCTCTCTATCATTTATCAAATGAAAGATCAAAAAAATTGTATTCAATTTATTTGATTTGCTACTTAGCATATCATATGCCATTAGGAATATTCGGCCTGGCGTTTGCTACGATATGCCTGATAAGAGAATGTTAACCCGTTGCAGGGGGATTTAATTTTTTCAAGTCGTCCCCAATTGGGGTATTTAATTTGGAGGAAAGGCGTTCATGTGAAAATGTGAACATACAAGTTTTAAACTTACTATATTTCAGGCTATATAGAAGCTATAAAGATGTGGTTTGCACCTTGTTTAGCATTTTTATTGCTCTTTCGAACCATCCATGCCAAAGAAGGAAATTTTGGGGGGTAGGGTCCACCCTACAGCCCAAAATAGGACCCTCCCCAACATTTTGGTCAAATTTTGTTCCAAGCCCAATAGCAAAAATTTTTCCGCGGTAACCCCCAAACTGTGAGTGAGAACTTTGTAAAGGGGTGTAATTGGAACAGAATAATGCAAAAATTTTGAAGATTGGACAAAATTTGGAGCAGTTATGCTTTTTCAAACAATATTACTCATTGCTCGAAGAAATGACAATTTTGCGAACAGATTTTCAATCTGAAAAACCGAACAACTCCGTATATTTCAGGCTGTATAGGAGCTAGAAAGATGCGGTTTGCACCGTTGTTTAGCATTTTTATTGCTCTTTCGAACCATGCGTGCCAAAAAAGAAAATTTTGGGGGTAGGTCCACTCTACAGCCGAAAATCGGAACCCCCCAAAAAAATTTCAAAGCACAATAGCAAAAAATTTTCAGCGGTGACCCCCAACTGTGAGCGTGAAAGTTTTAGGGCGGTGTAATTGGAACAGAATGGTGCAAAAATTTTGAAGATCGGGCCAAAATTGGCGGAGTTATGATTTTTCAAACTCCAGACTTGAGTCTTTTTCGAGGCATTTCAATGCAAAATCAACGGACGATCAACGGCAAGTTGGACGATCTTCTGCAAGTTTTCTGGCTTATATTATAGTCAACAACAGCGAAGAAAGTGCTGCCATCTATCGAATGGCTAGTAAATAAATTGAATAGTCGCTTTTTTGCGGTTTACAACTTCAATGTCCGGAGTACACACATCCTTATGTGGCGCGCCATGAGCAACGTTTATAAACGGCTTTACCCGTATGCATATGATTTTCGGGCGCCGTCTTAAGACGGCGTTGCCCGGGAACGGGTTAAGAGTCGTCAAGACTGAGTGTTCTTTCTTGACAGTCATCGGAATATTGATAATTGTTTAATGGTCTTGTCAAGATTGTTGTTGCCTTCAGACACCAAATTAAGTGAGCTCTCCAGATTCTGAATTGCCTTATAGACTTCATGTCTACTAAGTTGCCTGTCAACATACTGTAAATACTGCTTGTTTTATTGGTTCAGCCAGTGTTTTATCCAGCCTCCGACTCCAGGCCTTTGGGGGGGGGATTGAGGATTTGTGGGGGGATCGACTTGGTTGGAGGGGAAAAGACACAGTTAAATGCAAAATTTGTGTAAGTGCTGGGATTTGGGGGGAGATTTTGAGATTTTTTGGGGGGGAATCTCCTCTCCTAACAGGCCTGTATAAAACACTGGGTTCAGCTTATTCTCCAGATCAGATAAGGCTAACAAACCATCCCTAAGCAGAAGCTTTTTCTTTATGACAAGACTCATCGAGTATCATTCAACTTTTGCACTGAATGTAGACTTTAATTTTAAGATTTCCACTGATATTTGTCACCTTTAGCTTGTTTTCAGCTATTGCGCACAGTTTTGTGTTTATTTGAAAGTGTTCTTATTTCTAGTGACAATCATAACCTCTCTTATCTTTTTCTTGCCATCAAGCCGTAATAAACTGAAACAACGGGCCAAATTTGAGAAGCGACAAAAATCATGAAATTTATACATACCTTATTATCTCGGGTATAATACACACCTGTGTATAATATGCACCCTTAGTTTCTAGAGTTATAATGTAAAAATGTTGATACCTATGTATAATACGCACCCAAAATTTAACATGGAAATCTCTATTCAGTAACCTGCACAGAATTGGAAGTGTAGACAAAGTTTCCCCTACTGGCAATCGTCCAACGTCAATTGTTTCACTATCTTTGTCAAAATTTCTATTGTATTACTTAGACAGTCACAGTTTTCTTTCAAATTCCATTTG
Organism: Metaphire vulgaris; assembly: GCA_018105865.1. Taxonomy (NCBI): domain Eukaryota; kingdom Metazoa; phylum Annelida; class Clitellata; order Crassiclitellata; family Megascolecidae; genus Metaphire; species Metaphire vulgaris. The sequence goes on from CM030850.1 coordinate 8,647,591, forward strand.
GAAATTGAAGTATATAGGCCTACAAAGTGTCCCTCCACTGCAGACCGCATAGGTAAAAACCTATATAATGCGCATTTTCTATGCATGAATATACGATAAATTTCAAAATATGTATGTTTATGCACGTAAAATTGATTCTTATGTATAATACACTACCATACTTTACACCCATTTTCTGAGGGGAAAAAGTGCATCTTATATGCGAGGTAAAACAGTAATGCATTTCTAAGGAGAGATTTTCTTAGGCATTGCATAACCTAGAATGTAGCTTTTATATTTAGCATAATTTGTGTAGTGACTATATTTATATTAGTTAGATGTTACCTATTATCTTGTTAAAGTGTTAGAGTGATATAAGGCAGGACATTTGGAAGGAAGTCAAAGGCTATCTGCGGTCAGTGAACCAAGAAGAACTCTGGGGATTGACCAACAGGTAGCCGGCAACAATAAAAGGAAGCCTGGCAAGTGAGAGGGACTCTCACTCAGGAAACACTGGCGGAGGACAGGTGGAGATGAGTCAGGAAGATAGAAAGTTTGAGCTAATAAGATTTGTCGAGCTCTCTGTGAGAAGAATGTTGAAAGTCTGCATCTGTACATTTGATTGTGTGAATAATTTGTTTCGTTATAAATCGTGTAAAATTCAAGTGGACAATGTGTAGGTGAATACAAACCTTACGTCTCTATCCTCCCTCTCCTCCCCCCCCCCGAGGACACAAAAGGAAAAATTGCTCTGCATCAAGTATCACCGCTACTGCAAAAAATTTTTAAATAGAATGAAAGCTGGAGATTTAGGTTTTCACCAGGTTTCAATCAATTTAGACATTACACAAGCTTATGAATTTTTATCTTCCTTATTGTTTAATGTTGTTTAATTTTTTTTATCACTTGAACCAAAAATGGATGAGTTTGAAGTTGTTTTTAAAAATTCAGTCTTACTTTTGTGTTTGTTTTAGGTGCAGGAGAATCTGGGAAAAGTACATTCGTTAAACAAATTAAGTATGATGTCTTGTTGCTTTCATTATATATAATTGGTACCGTGCTAATTAGTCAATGGTTTTAAACTGTGTTAGAAATGTTTATGTAGAACTTTGTGTTTGTTGGCTTGGCAGACAGAGTTCAATTTTCCATATTTAGAAACATTGTCCTGAATCCAGATTTTGAAATGCGCATTTCATTTGTTGGTTTTCTATTTCTGACAGCTGTTTGATTTAAACCGATTCTTCAAAAAATGTTTAGTGATATATTTTGAATAAAAATGCATTAACTATTAGGTTACAATGGAAATGCCTCAAAATTTAAAAAATAGTTCACATCTGTGCTAAGAAAAATTGTGCATTCTCTTGTGCGTTGCAGGGTTTGTATGCAGAATATGGTATTTGACAAAGATATTGATTTTGTTTACACCAGTGATTCTTTTCTTGTTTTCCAGAATTATACATGAAAATGGTTATACACACGAAGAGTGTTTGTCATTTGTGCCAGTGGTCCACAATAACACAATCCAGAGTCTTATGGCAATCATTCAAGCCATGGGTCAACTGAGAATTGAGTTTGGACATCCGGACAGAGTTGTGAGTAGCAATAGTGGTGGATTTATTGAGATCTGTATTTTTGTGGCATTTTTCTCATTTTTCTTAAAGGTTGTATATGTTGTAAGTAGGCATGTTGGAAATGCATTGTTATTTTTGCCTTTGAGGCCATGTGAATGCAGTTGCATAGTAACATATGTAACTCAGCAATCTGCAAATCCTGACTCACAGGCCAAATTTGGCCCATGAAAGTGTTTTAGTTACGTGCAAGATCCTATCTTATAATTTATTTATGCTCTACACTTGCACAGAGCACAAAATTTCATGCACTTAATCCAAGGCTTAATATTGCAAAATTTAGCCGCATGAGCACTATGTATTCTCAACGTTTTTAAGCACAAACACACACACACACACACACACGCCTAGCTACACATAGAGCATAGTGGGTGATTGCTCATAATTGAAAGTATGAACGAATAAGATGAATTAGAGGTGGCAGGCCTGGTTTGGTCGCCAGGTTAAGATTAATAATAGTAGTGATTTGTAGAATGACCTGCATCATAGGGAGAGACTGTTTGTTTCTCCACCACACACAGCTAAACTGCAGTTATGAAAGGTGATGATGATGATAATGAGGGAGTTATGGACAGAAGACTTTCCTGTTTCTTGGTTTTCATGCTCACTCACATAAACACTTGCTGTACCCCAATTCAATGTTCATGCTATAATGTGACTCCTGTTTCCACAACCCACAACTCTCTTAAGCTTATTGTATACATGTGTTAGTGTTATTTGCAAAAAATGACTTCTGCAGTAAAGTAAAGACATCTGTGCAAACATTAGTGTTTGTGTTTTCTCAAACAACAGCAGTGAATCTGATTAGGTACACCCAGCTCAAAATTCACCACCAAACTGGTGTATAGGAGAGATGAAAATCTGATTTATTTACCATTACTAAAGAATTGAGTAATAATGCAATTTAAATTTTCCTAAGCACCTGTAAATCAAAAACTATCTAGTGCAATACTAGAGTGTTAACAGTAGCGTGTATGTGCATGTGTGTGTGCACGATATAAACTATAAAATTTGCTTATATATTATAGACCTATTCATATAAAGACCTGTGACTATAATGGATGCCACTGTAACTTTTACAAATTACGGCATTCTAAAACTTTGGCCTGTGAAAAAATTTGACAAAATCTTGGGCCTTCATGAAATAGGTCTGCAGACCGCTGATATAACTTGTGCATTAAATGGGTACAAAAGTGGTAGTTGCTTTCTGCTTTGAAATTGGAAAGAAATATTGAAGCCATTTTGTCAAATATGTCTGAATGTCTTCTGCCTTTGAACAGAGAGATGCTCGCCAATTTTTTGCTATTGTGGGCAGCACAGACGATATCCTCCTTACTTCCGAAATCGGTGATATCATGAAACGTTTATGGAGAGACAATGGTGTACAGTCTTGTGTCAAAAGATCAAGAGAATATCAACTGAATGACTCGGCTGAATAGTTAGTTTACAGATTTATATTTATGAAGCTTTATGCTTAATGCTTATGAAGCTCATCTGTTGGTGTTTTTGCATTTATCCGATGTTATTCAAGAATTGAGATCTTGTCGTTTGTGGCACAAACTGCGAATTTTAGTGCAACAACTTTTTGCATATTGCTTCTGAGTTGATTGGTAGTGAGTGATAATTAACCGGTAAATTGGTCCAGGACACAGAAGTGTAGATATTTGATGGCATTCATACTAATAATAGAAAACTTTTAAGACTGACAACAATTTATCAGCATTTAGCTAAACTATTTGACCAGCTAAAGTCGACACAAAAATCTGTGCAATCGAATGTGAAAGATTTTTGAAAATTTCATATTTAATTGAAAATCAGTATAGTTTAGTGTTAGAAAACAAAACTGATGAGATTCATTAAATCATTCAACAATTCTATGTTTGAAATTTAGACAAAATTTAATATATGCAAAGTTGAAATTTGGGGTGGATTTGGAATGATAGGGAAGACAAAGCAAGATGCATTCTGTAATCACTTGTGGATGGAATCTGTATCCTATTCAAATTGTATTTTTATACAAAGAATTTTTAATGCAATGATTATTAAACTGAGTTTATTTTTAGTTATCTAGCTATTGTTCTGTCCTTAGAATGACTTGTATTGCAGGTGATTTTATTTGAGTTATGGAAGGATCAAAGCAGAGACTGGGGATTATTCTTCGTGACATGTTTGTACGGATATTTAAGGTTTGGTTAACGAGATCTACCGGTAATGATTGCATGTAGTTGTCTGTCTGTGAGCTATGCAAATGACCGTTCAGAATTGTATTTTTCAGCTTTCTTAATTCTCTTGATCGTATTTCTCATCCACTTTACGTCCCGATGGAACAGGACGTGTTGCGAACTCGAGTGAAGACGAGTGGAATCGTTGAGACTCGATTTATGCTGCGAGGTCTCGAATTTAAGTGAGTCTTTGAATCGGTTCTGAGTTATTTAAAACGATAAAGCAACAGCTTAACCTACTGTTATGACTTTTCAAATGATTTGTAGTAGAATTATGAATATTTCACATGGTGCACAGCATCTTCTTCTTATTGGAATAAAAAACAAACTTTGACCAGAAGCTTCAAATACTTGATTATGTTGCATATGCTGGTTTCATTGATTGTAAGCCTTCTTTGCTAGATTACTTCAAAAGGCTACAATGTTGTGTCAGCATACTTCAGTATTCATGTTTGGTGAAAGTGAAATTTTAGATCTGATTGCTTGTTTGCATATGGAAATCAAAGTCACGTTGAATTGTTATTTTTTTATGCTTTTGGACCTGCAAGTTTTAAATTAAAGTATGGTTTAGTTTTCTGCTAATGAACATGCCTTTCGTTGACCTCATGTACCTCTATTTGAACACCATCACTTACGAAGTTATTTTAAGATAAACAAACATGTTAATTGAAACTTTAAATTAATTAAACGTCGAAAATACGAAAAAATTATTGAATATTTCTTTTCTTAATTATATATTGATTTAAATTTTATATATTCATTTTGGATATATGTGGGCAAATTGTAACTTTCAATCTGTGGTTGGATCGTGAAAATTTCAAACTAATCTTCTTAAGTTCCACAGAATTATAGGAAACAGATTTTTATGCCTTCAGATTGACATTGACCTGAAATGGCTGACAGCAGAATTTGTTATTGACAATTCTTAATAAAATAATTAGATGTTATTTGATGAAATGTTGCTTGTATCAGAATCATAGTATTTTAGTCGTTTTGATTTTTCTAGACTGGTTGATATCGGAGGTCAAAGATCAGAGCGCAAGAAATGGATTCACTGTTTTGAGGGCGTGACTGCGATTGTGTTCTTAGTGGCACTGAGTGAATACGACTTGGCTCTTGCTGAAGATCAGGAGATTGTAAGATCTTTTCTTTGATGAAATGTTTCTCGTTAATGATGTTGTGACTGCCCTAGTAATTTTCATGAAACCACCTGTAAACCAGCTATTTTTAGAATCCAACGATGGAGAGCATGAGGCTGTTTGATTCTGTTTGCAAAACACAAAATTATTGACACATTAAGAAATTTAAGCAGTAGCTAACTTTGAAGAACGGGCTTGAAGTTCATTATTATGGATATTATTATTATCATCCTGCGATATCGTGAGAATGATCATTAACTGATTGCACGTAAATTATCTACATTTGACTTGACTTGCAGAAGACTGGACAGGTGCTGATTTGGTGTCCATGTTTGTGGCTACTGCTTTTAGAATCGGATGATGGAGAGCGTGAGGCTGTTCGATTCCATCTGCAACAACCAGTGGTTTATTGACACAGCGATAATTCTGTTTCTCAACAAAAAGGATCTGTTCAGTGATAAGATTCGAACGTCTCCCCTGACGCTCTGTTTTCCAGAATACAGAGGTATTTGACTTGCTCTGATGGTGTAATCAATTGGGAAAGTCGATTGACTTATTGAACTGACTCTGCAGCGTTAATATTTTACTTCAGTATGATGGTAGTGTGTAAAAGATCGAGGCCTGGTGGAACCTAACCTTCTGCTTCGTTCTCTCTAAACATTTTTGGTGGTAGCAGTAATATTCGATTCAGAGTGGTCTTTCTTGCGGGTCATTGGGGGGGATGTAGGATTCGTGTTCGTAATTCACCGATGCGCCGTCCAGTTGGATTTTTCACAATTTTGTTATAGCGAAACAGATATTTGCACAGTCTAATGTACAGATGCACGCATTCAACGATCTTGCAGAACAGTTTTCAACGAATCTTATTCATCAAAAACTTTCTAATTTCCTGACACCCCTCTGCCTGGCCTGTTCTGTTGCGGTACATACGCCGGCATTTTCGAGTGAGAGTCCCTCTCACTCAATAAGATAATAATTATAATAATAACAAGATAATAGCTAGCATCTATCTAATATAGTCATTACACAATGTATGCTAAATATAAAAGTCACACTCTATGTTATGCAATGCATTAAATAATCTCTCCATTAGAAATGCTCCGTGTTTTTTGATATATATAGTTCATGATTTTTGTCACTTCTCAGTTTTGGTCCATTGTTTCAGTTTATTACAATGAACATTAAACGATGCCACATGCATTATGTGATTGCGCTATAGCGGTTTCTTAGTAATTAAGTCACTTCGTTTTCATGTAGACATTGAACATGTGATGTGTGACGTGGTATAAAGTCTAATAAACTTCTCAGTTTTAAATGTTTTGATTGAATATTCTTGCCTAGTGATAGAAAGATTTTAATGTGCATGTTTATTGTGAGATTTAAAAAGATGATACTGGCAAATTTTAGTTTATTTATAGTGGCAAATTTTATTTCTCAGTATGAAATTTGTTATTGATCTATTTTAATTCCATTCATAGTTTTTGATGAATGTTTTACTTAACCCTTTCGCTATTAGACCCTTCGGCCCAAAAGGTTCCTAAACTTGACCTTTTTTTGCGACCCTTCATGCTGAAGGGCCATGTATATAAATGCATGGCAGTCCAAAACGCAGCAATAGTATTAAACAACCACACTCCATCTTGTCACAGCAACTAATAAACCACCTTGACCTTGTCACACTCCTCCTTCAACTGCTGCAAATAATGATTTTATGAGGGCTGGAGAGTGAGTGTAACATAATGGTATCACACTCCTCCCTTCGTTCCCAGAGACTAATAATTCTACCATTAGTTGCAGGGACAGAAGAGGAGTTTGACTTGAGGGTCATGTTTCCACGGGTACCCCGTACCCAATTTTATTGCCCGGGTAATAGGACTCCAAGGACTACTCAGGTTCCCAGGTACCTGTTGTCACCCCTAGTTGGCACCAGTGGCGGCTCCAGAATTTGGCAAGTGGGGGGGCATTGGGGTGGCAACTTCTAATCATGGGTGGGCCAACCATTTGTTGTTAGGTATGTAGCATTAAGTATAGAGTTCCAACAAGGGGCCACTGGGGGGCCAGGCACTCAATAGCGGGGGCTTGGGCCCCCCGGACCCTCCCTGTGGAGTCGCCACTGGTTGGCACAGAAACAAAAGGGTTAGACTTGGGTTTCTTTATTAATATTCCAGTTTGTGTAGCAGTTAATTTGACAGGTATGGTGCTTAAAGATTGTTTTCTTTAGATATTTTTTACATTTTGCGACTATGTATTGTAATTAATTTCATTAGGAAGAAACACCTTTGAAGAGGCTGGAGCTTACATTCAACGGAAATTCGAGAATTTGAACAAACGTCGAGACGTTAAAGAAGTCTACACCCACTTCACATGTGCAACGGACACTGGCAACGTTCAGTTCGTATTCAATGCCATCACAGATGTAATTATAAAAAATAACCTAAAAGATTGTGGGTTGTTTTGAATTGTCACTACTTGAAGTAGAAATCTTATCAAACGATTAGCTTCATTACATAATATGTTCGTCTCGCATATGTAATAGTGTCCTAAGCTTTTCCTGAACTGTTACCAACACACTATTGGCTTTTCGAAACAAAAGCAAGGCATGCAAGAATTGTGCATAATGCAAGAAATGCCCTGGCAGATGTTTGTTATTTATGTACAAAGATATATAAAAGACAATATTGTTCACAATTAGATTGAATTGCTTATTAAGATCACAATTTGGAGTAGTTTTTGCTTTCATTCAAGTGTTATTAATGCTAAGTAGTGATCTGAGCAATTTACGTGTATGCTTCCATTAACTCTCACTTTTTGTTTAATGTGCTGACTTTGTTTGCCATTGACAGAACCAGGGGCGTGTGTCAGTATTAATTTTCATGTGGATGTACTGATGTAACGTTTGCATCTTGCTTCTGATTCTTTGTTCATGTATAAAGAATCTGTTTTATTTTGAATTTGTTGAGGTTAGATTACTAGTAGATTTTACTCACTTTAGCTTGCATTGCTAATTCGTCAAGTGTTTTTGTTATTGGTTACTTTTTTGGGAATGAATTGACCCTATAGAGCAGTGGTTCTCAAACTTTTTACGATTTCTTGCATGGTGGTCCCTTAGGAATTTTTTCATGACTCGTGGACCTTATAAAATTTGAACTTTAAATTAACTGTAATTAACACATAGGCTACTTGTTTTGTCAATCAATTATTTAATCAGAAAATTTCACATCTTAGTCATCAAATTTAAATTCAAATGGAATCAGTGCTCTTAGAGCCATCAGTGTATTTTGTGTTGGTAAGATATCTTGAGAAAGTAATCCCTTTATGGCCCTTCTGAAACTGCTTGGCAGTCATCTATGGGACCACGGACCCCAGTTTGAGAACCACTGCTATAGAGTATATATGTGTGAATTACTATTTGAAACCATTCTCCTGTTTATCAAGGTTTGTCTGATCTTTCATGGCATGATCTTTTGAGCCAAAGTAGGGTCTTATGTTCCCCATTCCTACTGCTATGCTTTCTTCCAGCCCTTCAAGATTGGACTGTGCATCCTGTAATGTTTGACATTGCAAACCCTCAGCTAAAACATTGTGAAGCGTTGGTGTGGATGGTAATATATCAGCCCTGAAGATGTACTGCACAGTAGTGATAGAATTTGGAGTTGTTGCCTTAACTACTGTACAGTGATTATAAGTACAGTACCGCTATATGCCTTGTGGGATAAAGAACTTGTAGCGTGATTTATATATGCAAACACAAATATTTAGTTATATTTAGAGTTGCCTACTCTTAACCCCTTGACTGCCATATGCCATATGGTATACATCATAGCAGCATATTGATCAATGGCAACACTGGCAATGAAGGAGTTAAAGGACTAATGAGCAAAAAGTTTATTTTATGAAATACATTGCAGACACATAATTTTCATCTTTAGGCTTAAGAACCCTGTGATCAATTTGAGATTCATACTTGGTATGTTTTTTAACTCCGTCAAGCTGATGTTCTGAAAAGTTTTCATGTTTTGCATATTTTGCATAATGGTATGTTGTCAAATGTTGAATTCATTTTTTCTGTTGTGTATTATGATGATGCTGCCTTGTGCTTCTTGTATGTCTCTTTTTCAAAGAGCCTGCTTCTGAGACATGTAAATGATTTGCGTCATGCTAAAACCTGATAATTAACCAAGTGCTGCATAATCTGCTTTTATGTTTATAACTGAATTGAATACTGAGTTTTAAATAGAGTGAGTAGAGAGATCTATACGGTGAGTTAATTAATAATTGAGAGCTTTCAGTATAAATGTTCCGGACAAATTGTGTACGGAGCGGCTGAGAATCTGTAATACTGTTTTGCATCATATGATCAGGCTTAATAATTAATTATTATTAAACACACAAATTGTGTCTTTTATATTTTCTTTAGGATCAAACTCGAATATTTTGTGTTATTGAAAGTTTTGTTGTTATTTTGGAATATATTCTGTGACTTATTTTCAGAATGCAATATTTAGACATATATTTGTTCTTGCCTAGAGGCTTCTGTGTCTTCCATAGACTCATGATATTTTGTGTAACATTTAAAATTTATATTAATCATGACAATTTTTATTTTATGTCCTTCTGTTTGGTATCAAATTTTCATCCTGTCATGGAAGTTAGCAGTAGTTTATCTAACAAGGTTTTATATTCATGACTTGGACCAAGAGTTTTCTATGATGAAATAAGTATATTTTTATTATGTGACATGAGATATTCCAATGTTTTTCTGCAAGTAATTAAAGTTTTAATTAAGCCTTCATTTTAGTGTCCTTATACCTTTATTTTATGTGAATTATTAGTTGGTAAATTTAGATTTTAATGTTGCTATTTTCAGATAAAGTCTCATTTCCAAATTTATTATTAAGAGAAACTACACTTTTTGCTTTTGTCTCAGGCTTGTAAAGCTAACTTATTGTACAATATGAATAACCATTATTCAGGAGACACGTGTTTGGCTCAAACTAAAATTATAATGTGACAGAAATATTGTACCAAATTATCGATCAACATGCAAGGGGTCATCCATATATTACTTATGCAAAAAGTAATATTTTCATTCCCCAATCCTTATGTTGCACCCAGCACATTTTTGGACCCCTCCCTATGCATACTTACAAACTAGCTTCTCTACTCCCGCCCTCTTTGAAAAATTAACGTTAACCATAATCACAATGCGTACGATGGACTAAAGTTTTCACAGCTTAGAAAAGCATGTGTTTTAAGGAATGTAAGCATATGGGCAATTCTTGTAACCCATTGTCTGCCCATGAGAAAGTGTGTTCAAATCTAAGATGTATAATTTCAACCAGTCTTTTGCCCGAACAGTTGTTTCTTTAATTATTACGTAGGCTATATATACATTTGTGCATACATACACATTCAGTCGAGACCCCTCCCAGTACACAAAATCTCCTAAATCCAAAAACACCCTACTGCTCATTTCTTACATAATATATGGATGACCCCAAACCATTTAGAGGCATATACCAGTATTTTTCATAAGTTTCTGAATGTTTGTTTATAGTTAGTATTAGTCATTCCATTGTTTAGTTGTCTTCTTAGTTTACAACATATAGATGAAGATAGAATTAGCCGACTGTCACAAACCTGTAAGCTAATAATAGTCAGCATTTAATATTTGATTTATTTTATGTTTACCTGACCATTGCAGTATTTCTGCTCTGTCTTCCACGTATCTGCTTGTCGTGTTTATATTTTTACCGCCTGTCAGACTGATTTTTCAAATTAAATGAAGTTAGCTGCTCTGGCTTTGTCTTTCAACAAGTCTCGATCTTGTAACTTAGTTGTCTGCCTGTCAGAATGCAGCGTTTTAAAGAAGCAGACAACTTTCTTGCTTGCTTATGTCAGATCTTTTGTCACAAGTGAATTCTGTCGGCTGACCTTGTTGTCTGCTTTTAAATCTTTATCTGTTAATTGCATTTATGCTGCACTGCCCGTTACAGTCGAGTTCACCATACTAGGATGTAAATAATTCTTTCGGGTGTACTTCATGGTGTGTTTGCTATGATGTTAAATATTTTATTCAAATTCGAGTTGTTGACCAGAGTACATTATTGATTGGAAATGCATCATTATTGATTCTAGGATGTTTATCATATCATGAGATTAAGTGCCTATGGATGTATTGTTTTGGTCATTTGGTGTAAGAAGACTCCAGTGGAAATGCATAATTTTATTTTATGATATTTCAGTATATAACATTCATTTCATTTTCTGAATGCTAAACACATTTACTATAAAGGTTCTCTCCTCCAAAAAAGTTTTTGCACTTTTATTTTGGATGTTAATAAATAAAAGCACAAGAGAAATTTTTTGTTTTTATCTTTAGTATAACAGTATATATATGTGTGTGTGTGTGTATATATATATATATATATATATATATATATATATATATATATATATATATATGCACACACTCCATTGGTCACAAATTATAAAAAAATTACAGAATATCTTGCAAAACGCTAGACAATAAAAGCAATTGACTATAAACCCCAAATATTTAAATGTGAAAGTTTCTACTTGTTCTAGTTTTTTCCATTAACATAATATGTATTGATATGTAGCGACTCTGAATTCAAGTCCATTATGGTGCTTTGGGTTTTTCCACATTTAACAATTTACTGAATAAAATGTTTAAGCAAAATGTACTTGCATTTGGCACCTGTGTGCAGCAGTGACATATATATATGCACACAATTTCAATGCTAAAATTATGGCTTACATTGCTGTCATTCTGTTAATGTTTGTGTCCTTCAATACTTACAAATGACCACAAACATTAAGCCATGAAATACACTTTGCCAGTTAGCAAGATGGAAAATACATGTGACGGTCAAGAGACTTGCAATGTTCAACCCGATTCTTTTTGGCAGTAAGTGTCAATTCATCATAAATGACTAACTACTGTTATGCTAGACATTAGTGGACATAATAGATTGTGTTTGGATTTTAAAATTTGTTTGCTGTCATTTCAGGCCAGTAAACACACAATATGAATTTCAAATGAATAATGACTACATTTTAGAGCAGAACATAACCTGCTGTGAAATGTACATTGTAGTCATTATTATTTGAAAAACTATATATTGCTGGCAAAGACTTTTAAATTGATATTGATAAATCATACCTAGCATGTACATTTCTTGTTGAGTGACAAAAGCACACACTTCAAATTGTGTGATGATGATGCTGACAATTAAATGTGAACAGCTTTATTTGTATAAAATCAAATTCATTTTGACTTACAGTATAATATTCTAGGCATAAATAAATGTGAAATAAAGAATTTATGGTTCTTTCTTACAGGAATTTGTTGTGGTGCACGACTGTTCATAGGTCATCTGCTGGCAAGTGTTTAGAAGCTTAGGGAGATTCTTTGACATTGCGTCTCTTATTCTGTCAAGAATACAGCCCCATATGATACTGCAGTGAGATGACAGTGAAGTGAACGTGTTGAGCGAGTTAATCCTGAAAAATTCTTCATATCTTTCTGGCGGAGGCAGATCATACTTACTTATATATGGTAAAGAGAGAATTGGTTGGTAGACATAATGTTTCAGGTTCTGGACAATCTCGACCCACTTTGCTTCGTTGTCGCCAAAGAATGTTCTCTCACGGTTAAACACCTCGATGAACTTGTCAACAATGATTGCATGCATGTAGACGTTGTTTGCATGCTTACGGATCAAAGCCACTCTGTTTTCCAAGGAATTGGCCACGACCTCGTGCAAGTCGTGCAGAAGTGAAATTTCCTCCTTAAGAAACAGGTTGTGATTGGTGGATGGGTGAAAATCTTTAGCCCAAAATGAACCGACGTAAACACGCGGAGGCTCGACGACGTTTATCAGAGGCGCAAAATTCCAGAACAGTGCGCCGTAAACTCTCATCAGCTCTTGTGAACTCAGCAAATCAGCTTTATTGAGTATAATTCTGATCTGTGATTCTCTTCCCTTCAGTTTCTTAAAGATGCTTTCCAGTTCTGTGCCAACGTCCAGTTTTGAAGGATCGAAGACAACAAATATCAGATTTGCACGATCGATGAACCACTTCATGACCTCATTGAAAGGATAGCCACGTTCCTGCTGTTTTCGGTTTTCTATGATTCCAGGACTGTCCACTATAGTTACTCTTTCAAGCAGAGCACGTGGCATCTCCATTCCTTCAAGCTTTTCTAAAAATGCCTACAATTAGAAAATTCTACATGCTATTATTACCAGTACCTCACCATGCTTTAAATCTCTTGGAAGACATAGGAGAGATTGTACTAAACCACTTAAAACCTGATTATTATTATTATTATTATTATTATTATTATTATTATTATTATTATTATTATTAAGAACCACAGAACAGTGGGTGGGTCTACAGGGGCATAAAGGCACATGTCCGAAACAAGCCCCTACATATTTATTTGCTAATTTCTAATGACGGCATAAAGCCAAACAAATAAATGCACATATAAATAAGCAAGAGTCATTTCTTCTTTCCCTTCAATAATATTAATTACATGCATCAATCCATAAGCAAGGGGCAGGCCAAGACAGAATAGGAAATGGAACACAACAAGCCCCTCCAAACTGATTTCCAGGATTCTCCCCAACACAAAACATACCCTATGTTTCAGTTGTGGAGAAAAATGAAGCAAACACATGCAAATTAACAAGATTTATGTACCTGTCCGTATTTCTCCAAGTCAGAAAATCGTTGCTTCGGGTCAGTTGCAAGGACCAAGCCTTCCACAGCCTTATACTTATTTCCATGCATCAATACTGTGAAGTCGGTTGTTGTAGGCTCGGCTCCTAAAGTCATTAAATTTATGGATAAACTTGAATTTCATGTAATTACAAAGTATGCAGACTTAGTAGGAGAACAGTCATATTTCACATTTAGAATAATTTGCAAGACAATTACTCAAAATCAGTTTTAAAAAACGTTACTTTTTGGTTCGATTGTTATACTTATAATTGCCAAGATGATTCTACATCATAAAACTATGAAGGCAATAAAATTGTCTTAATTTAATACTCTTCTGCCTTTTCACTTTTTACATCAGTTTTGCAGCTTTTACTCCAGTCAGCAAATCCTGACCCAGTGCTGTCGCTGTAAGGCATATACCAGCCGCTTATTGCTATAAGTATCGGTAAATTTAGTTACCGGTACTGACGGTCTGACTGTCTCAAGGTTCAAAATACAGCAAAACCTATGTTTTATATTATATTCTCTGATTTTTATAACAAACCAATCATTTTACAAAGATGATAAAGTAGGTCTGATGAGTACCGGGTAATGCTAAAGTAAAGTGATGATGGTCTCGCATTTAAAATGACTCATTAAGCTTATGTTAACTTGAGGGACCTGTATAAAGTGCATGCTCTTCTTTATCGATCTCAAGCAGATAGTTGATCATGGTTGATTTACCAGTACTCCATGGACCCAGAAACAAAACCAACGGCTTCGCATGTATCTCACCATCTGCATAAGAAACGATTTAACCACCACTGTTGATATACAACGCACACATTTATTCGTTCAAAATATTTGTATGTTAGAAATTTGCATAAACAACTGCAGATTATTAGCATATGCAACAGTGTGTTGTTATTAGTACTGTTACATGGTTGCTAACGCACATTAAATCATTCAAAATGCGAAAAATCATAAGTGTGGGTCAAATAAGAGTGAACAACTTGTCCAAGGACACTACACAATGGCTGTGATCAGATTCAAACCAGCGCCCCTCCGATTGCATAGCAAGAATCCTACCACTATTCCACTGTGGACCTCACTATACCTCTGCACCCCTCTATGATTGGACTAAACTCCGCTCAGTGGCGGCACCAGGCATACATGAAACAGGGCCTAGGCCCCGCCTTTTTTGTCAGACTCTGCCTTGGGCTCTGCCACTCGAACAGTGATATAGACAGACCTAAACAGTGATATAGACAGACCTAAACAGTGATATAGACAGACCTAATGTGTTAAAAAGTGCAAATCATTCCAGTCGGTAATCATTGCACAGTAATGATTTCTTTGATTCAGTATATGCACTGCAATAGATATGATCAATTTTCTTAAAGTGACACTGAATGCTAAAATAAATGATGGTGAGTATGTACATCGATGTCGTTAAACTATAACAGATTTAAAGTTTTTTTGTTCAACTTTCATTTAAATTGAACTCCAAAGATAGTTATCAATAATAACATAGCCTAAATGTTAATCAGTTGAGACCCATATGCTACAATAAATTTTTTATGCTTACATGCAAATAATGAAATTGTACATTTCAGTAGGCTTATTAGGTAAATTTAAGCAAAATCAATGAAAAAGAACTTCACCAGTAACTGAGTTCAAGTTGAGATCATGATAATGATAGAGCTCTTCAAGTGGCTCTATATCACTGTGATAGATGCCAGAAAGTTCATTTAAAATCTGATCCCGGCGAGTCTTCATTCCTATTCCAAGACAATTAACTGTTGTTTGAGCAAAGAAAACTGACAAACCAATACTGGAAAAAAGCCTGACAAGCAAAAAACAAGGTGACCATCTTCACATTATGACACTTGATGAACAAAAGAAAGGGGGAAAAGGTCATCACCGCAAAAATAACCTAAACTTTTTAGGGAGACCCATCACTGATCATAGTTTGGGGGTCAAAAATTCTTGTCATAATTATATGGGGGGGGGGGTCGCTGAAAGTTGACAATTGTTGAAAAGAGGGAGAGGTCAAAAATTGCCCAAAAATTGTTGAATAGCGATGGGGAAAGAAACTTTCTATCAAAGAAAAGAACTGATGAGAGGAGGATTAGACAGAAACTTGAAGAAAAGACATCAAAACACTTATATGGAGGGTGACACTTTATGGATCGGAAACATGGACTCTAAGAAAAGAGGAAATAACAAGACTAGAGGACTTTGAAATGTGGATATGGAGAAAAATATAGAAGATCAGCTGGACAGAACATAAGACAAACGAGGAAGTGCTGAAACAGGTGGAGGAAAAGAAAGAGATGATCAACACAGTCTGCCTACTACGAGACTGAATTCCGTCCAATCTGTGATTAACACTGCAGCCGTGCGGCTAATATTCGGTCTGAAATGGAATGCCCATATTTCACAGCCACTGAAAGATCAACTCCATTGGTTGAAGATTCCGGAGCGCATTGTGTTGAAACGGTGCTGGCTCACGTTTCGGGCACTTTATGATCCGCACTGTCCTACCTATCTTCGTGACTTGATTCAACCTGCTCCGTCAGTACAATACCGTTCCCAGCTTCGGTCGAGGAATCGCAATCCGCTGCTTGTCCCCCCTCCGGCCAGGACTCCTGCCCTCGGGGACAGATCCTTTCGGAGAGGCAACCCAATCCTGTGGAACACCCTGCCAAGGGTGGTCACCATGGAGACTTCGCCAGGAGCGTTTTTGAAGAACATGAAGACACACCTGTTTAAAGTTTCTTTTGGTTGTTAGACGCCTTTGACTTTAGCCTTAGCTATGCGTACGGCGTCGAATAAATCGTCCTGAATAATAATAATAGGCCTAATAATAATAATAATAACACAATAAGAAAAAGACAAAATACCTGGATGGGACATATAATGAGAGGAGACTCACTCCTAAGGGAAATAATAGGACAACTAGAGGGGAAAAGACCAAAGGAAGACCACTGGAGATGCTACTTGACTGGATGATGGAAAAGGACTATAAAGACTTAAAGGAGAAAGCTATGAACAGGAATGAATGGCGAAATTGGAATACAAAACCTGCCTAAGGGCAGAATACTACCAAGAAGGTCAAAAATGGCCCAGTTTTCTGGGCCCTAAAGCCTTGCTTATTCTTGCTATATGGTAGCTACGCCTCTGATTTTAGGCCTAAACCTTAAATCTTCCCCAATTATAGGCTATAGGCCTACCTAGTCTGTTTTCCTGGTGAATATAATAATGCTTTGCCAATTTGCCATTGTTGGTTAATTGGTTCGTTAAGAACTTCTAAATGCTTCATTTTAGTCTCTGTCACGTAATTGAATAACTGAAACGAATAACGATACCAATGTCCGTGTTAAATAACCGTCAAGTCGTCAACCTCTACAATAAGAACTAATCTAATATTTTCTTGATTTTTAAAATTTTATTAACTAAAAAGTAATAAAACCCTTTAAAAGCAGCGAATTATAAATAGAAATAATAAAATTACCTGCTTTCTGGGCAAATGATCTGGAATGAAGCTGAAGGATGGAAGTAATGTGGCTACGGTCTCGGATTTCAGAACTTTTAATGCCAATATTTGCCGAACTGTTTTGCCTATCTGTGTCATTGCTTACATCAACAGTAGCCTCAGCCGAATGGTCTAAAACAGCAGCGATATAATTAACTGGTTTAAATTAAAACAGAAAGCATAAGTACACTTGCTATATTGCAGGGCTGGCGAACACATGGCATGCTACCAAATTACCAATACCATGCGTGCCCGAAGTGGCACGCAAAATGACTGTGCGCGGCACGTCATGATGCTGAAATAAAACAAATTATTCGTCTGGCAAAATCTTTGAAATTTCAAGTTAGAATAATTGCTACTGCAAAAATATATAATAAAAACATGATTAAACAATACGAAAGAAATCATATCCTGGTCAATTATATTTTCATGCTAATTTTTTCGCTAGGGAAGCAGGATTAGGATTGCCAGAGTGGGTTACGTGCTAGAGCGTCAGGCTGACGGAGCGAGTTCAAGCCCCGTTAGGACCCCTATAGTGGCTTTCACACAGGCAGTAATGCCTTCTAAGCCACTTTAAATCGTGCTAAGTTTTAAGTTTATATCCAAAGTCGAAATACGAGAGATTGTTTCCGCGATCAATGCGCCCACTTCACGGTCCAGTTCATTGTGAATTATTATGGCTAGAGCTATGCTACACTACAGTACTATAGAGTAGGGCCTATAGACTAGGGAAAAGCAATAAACAACACTATTCAATGAATTGCATCATCTGAATGTAGTAAATCAATATTACAAACAAGTTATAAGGAGGCGAGAGACTGAGGCTGAAATACGGGAGCTCCCGTAAAATATGGGAGATCTGGCAACCCTAAGTAGGATACACAAAAAATTTTAAACACGATACGTTCTTATTTTAACTAGACTTCGCTAGAGTCTTCCATGTTGCTGATATGAATCTTTAGCAATTAATGGGGTTTATTAGTAGGCCTATTTTAATTTAAGAATAATATCGTTCTCAAAGCTTTCCGAAAAAGTTAGTGACAGAGATTTCCAAGAGTGGCGGACTCCAAGATATGAAATGATCAACAAACAGAATAATTAAGGCCTTATATGTGTCTTGCGTTCTACTGTATAAAAGTGTTGTTTGTTGAACGTCCAGTGGCAGTTCCACGTGGGGGGATGAGTGGGAATGCATCCCCACCGGACTTTCCGGACTTACTTTTTTGTTTGAGAAACCTATTTTTGGGTACAAGTTTAGTAAAACTAACTGCGAATGACCTTTTTTGCTTGTCAACCTATTTATCGGTAAATTTATAGTCAAATTTTAGGGGAAAATCACCTTTTCACCCTTTTCGGCAAAGCTTATTGGTTTTTCTTCCTATTTTCATCCCCACCAACTTTCTATGAATTCGTTTCATCCCCCCACCAAAAAATCCTGGAACCGCCACTGTGAACGTTTTCAGTTAAACGTCATTATGAAAGTAAGCCTAAACACAGCTGGTTTCTTGGCAAAAACGAAGAACAAAAAGAACATATATCGCGTGAGATAAGAAAATTAGACCCTAAATCTACAGTCCAGTTCTCTTGTGAAGTTTGTTAACAGTAGGCTACATCTAACTTAGTCTTAGTGGCTGCAAGGTTTGAAGTTTCAAAAATCATAGCTATGCGCGGAAAACCTTTCAATGATGGCGATTGTATCACAAAAGAGTGGTTAGAATGTGCATCTTATTTGTTTAAAGACTTTCAAAATAAAGACAAAATTATTTGGAGAATAAATGATTTGCTAATTAGTCGAAATACGGTAAGAGACAGAGAATAGGCTAATTAAATTTAATGATAATATTTGATGTCACATTAGGCCTATATTAGTTATAGGCTTATCAGTTTTATTTCGCTATAATAAAACGTCTAAAAGCTAGTGGTATATGAAGTACAGCATGACTGCATAAAATAGCACATGATCTAGGCCTATTTACTTTTTTATGGCATAATATATGCAATACAATTCAAAAATCGCATTAGGGCCTACATTTCATGTAGGCTATAAAGTCAGCACATTTAGTGTTGCTGGGGCTTTGCCCCACACCCCGCATAACTGCGTCACTGGACGGCCTACTTGGCACGCAACAATATTTTTCCTTTTTAAATTGAAAATATTGGCACGCAATCTGAAAAAGGTTCGCCACCCCTGTGCTAGTGTCATCTTTATTTGCTTTAATATGATTATAGGACCCATTTCACGAGATTTGTGATACAACATATTTGCATGCACAGCTGTGATGATGATGATGATGATGATGATGATGATGATGATGATGATGATTATGATGATTTGATGATGATGATGATGATGATGATGATGATGATGATGATGATGATGATGGCAAAATTTTAAGTGGCTTAGTAGGATCTCTACTGTGTTGAAATCCTACAGCCAATTCTCCATTTAGCCTTTTACTTAATTATACTGTGGTTGTGGTTATATTCAAATTTTGTTGTCAGAAGACATATGGTACAAACAAAATTAAAAATAAACAATGCATCTTGCAGAACACGCTGTCATAACAGATCATATTTAATTTAAATTATCAATAGTTCTAGAATATAAATACTTTGTACTTGACAGTCTAGAAGCTAAGCATGCTAAAGATAACCTGATATTTATTTGAGACGTCAGGATCTACCAGTAGGCCTACTGTTAGCTTGGCCTGAGTTTTGAGCAGCTGTGCCAAACTATTCTGCCCTGGGCTTCGATGTATTTTGTTTTTGCACATTATTAATGATCGCATCAGACGCGTGCTTTGTTTTAATGATTCTTGCCTATATTGTCTGTTTTGAATAACGGTCTCTATGCAATTATCTTTTTTGTTATCTCTTCCAGTACCAAAGGGACGGATCAAAGTGTAACAGCTGCAAAGACAGACATTCTATTTATGCTATTGCTTTTATTTCCGACACTCGAACTGTATCGCAGCGGGTCCCTCTTTTTATCGCTCTGCGTCTGTCTGCATTGGTGCCGTGCCCTAAATAATAAAATGAGATCAGTTGGCAATTTCAAGCGAACACGAGGAACAATACAGTTATAAACCTATGGATCAATAGCATCGAGACTACTTCATCCACGACCTTCAGCACCAAGGGCCGGCGAGAATGAGATCGATATTTGTGCCGGATGCTGAGTCACGAGTTCAAAGTGCCCGACAACAGGTGCTCAGATTAATTGATGCTCCAGGACAACAGATGTTCAGCATCCGATCCGAGGTGCTTCTGCTCAATAAGAACTCGGACTCACTGGGGTCTTAACTCTCAATACACTATTTACTACAATTCGGGATGAGATCCACTGCATAAACTTGGATGAAAAATTGTGTGAGGGCAATTCCTATACCTTCCCCTTCCCTATGACAGCCTCTCAAAACTTGGGAGGCCGAGTCTAGAGAGGACTAATAGAAGTTTATGCATATGCTGGGATCAGTCGTTGGATTCTCCTGAAATCGTCGAAAATGTTTTCCTGGAAAGCGTGATTGTCAACAAAATCGATGTACAAAGTTGTATTGCAGATTTGGGACAATCAGTAATAAATCATTATTAATCATTATTAATAGTAAGAATCTTTAAAATAGGCCTGTGCATTAAAGCTTACCGTATAATTTTACATCTAATCTAATCTAATCTTAAACTTCTATAGCGCCACTTTCATAATGCACAGGAACATCAACCGATGACACACCAAATCGAAATCACTAAAGATCCAGGTCAAATCCAGGGTATCCGGCGGACAAACGGGTGACAGTCTATGGTGGATAAGCCCGGTCAAAAAGATGGGTTTTTTAGGTAATATTAGTCAAAGCTTCTGCTGCTGAGGCTATACTCCCAGACCCCGTTGGGGAGCTCACGACACCCCCAAAATCCTCTAGTCGGACTAAATGGGATGTGCCTTGTGTGTGTCTTGATATCCATAGGGGCGACCATAAGAAGGGCAGCGTTCTGAATCCCTCTGAGCAGACCAACACTAGTGAGGAGATTCTTGCAGAAACGTCAAGAGATGTTCATCTAATGAGGGGTAAGGTGATTGCCGAATTATTGCTGTCTTATAGTCCGAAAATTTGCTCCAAAGTTCAAGGTATGACATAATATGAACCCACCATTACGATAAATGGGGGAATGGGGCGGCTGGGGCTCTGTTCCAGACTCCATTAGGAGAACTAATGACCTTGCAAAATTTTCTTTCGTTGAGGGATTACCAATGTGCTATCATAAAGGGCTCGTCCACAAATGACGTAACGCGCCTAGGGGAGGGGTCCGGACATTTGTTACGAAGTGTGACGAGGGGGGAGAGGGTTCCGTCAATGTGACGTAACGCAACACAAAACTTTTAAGTGACGACCTTTTTTGCTTGTCAGAGTATTTGGAGAGGGAAATACAAGGATGACCTTATTTGCTTGTCAGTATGCTTGGAGAGGGAAAAATAGCAGGATGAATGACCTTTATTTGCTTGTCAAGACTTTTCTGAAGACGAAAGGGGGTCGGCCCGTTGTTACGTCATATTTAGGGGGTCTGACTTTTTGTTACGTCGCATTACGTAGGGAGGGGTAAAAAGTGCCAAAATTGCGTTACGTCATTTATGGACGACCCCAAAGCCTGATAAATATGCACCAAATCTCAAGATTTTAATCAAATATTTTTCGGATAGGGTCAGCCCCAAACCCTGTTTAAGGAGCTCTTTCAATCCCCCTAGTCCGGGTGGAGAATGCGTTCGTTTACAGAAGTCCTGGTGACTTGGTCACCTATTGCAATTCACTGTATACTGGTATTTCAAAATCTGACTTAAACCGCCTGCAAAGGATTCAAAATTCATTAGCCAGGGCTAACACTGGAACTGCCAAATATGAGCACATCACACCGATCCTAAAATCACTTCATTGGCTACCTGTCAAACAAATAATTGAATTCAAGATAAGTCTCATTGTGCAGAAGACGCTCCACACAAATCAGCCAATACATGTATCTCCGATCGTTACTGACTGCTCAAGACAACCAGCACTCAACGAGGTCATCTGATGCTACTACTCTTTACATACCCTATAGCAGGACTACTACTGGAAAACGTGCTTTTTCTGTTACCGGACCCAGACTTTGGAATTCTCTGCCGGTACAGGTCCGCCAAACTGATTGTCTTACTACCTTTGGTCTAGACTTAAAACACATCTATTCCTGACTGCATATCCGCCTTAACCTGGAATCTGGAAGTACGGACTGACCTTTGGATTACAACCTCGATTCACCACGGACAATGATTCATGACTACGATTATTCACTGAAGCGACCATCGACTGGTGCAGATGTACTACTACAATGGCGCTAAAGAAGTAAACTACTACTACTACTACTACTACTACTACTACTACTACTACTACTACTACTACTACTACTACTACTACTACTACTACTACTACTACTACTACTACTACTACTACTATTGCGGAACCATGGCTGTGCAAATGTGATGCTGCTGCTGATGATGATGATTATGATTATGATTATGACGATACCGGCAACGAAGACGATGACGATGATAGTGATGATTATGTTTCTGCTTATGGCGATGATGATTATGAAGATTATTATGATGATGACAACGACGACGACAATGATGATGATGATGATGATGATGATGACGATGCTGATGGTGCTGGTGACGATGGTGATGATTATACTGCTGCTGCTGATGGTGATGATGATACTGACGATGACAACGACGACGATGATGACGACGACGATGATGACGATGACGATTATGATGATTGATGATGATGATGATTATGATATGACTATGATGATGACGAAGATGAGGATGTTGATGCCTACCTTGAAGATTCAACAGTGACTCAAAAATTAGGAAGCAGAAGAACAGAATATGACAGCCTGACATTTTGACAATTGACGATTGCGCTTTAATGTTTTCGATTTTCGAAATTGATTCTAAATTTAGGAGATCCACTGTTCTCTCTTGACAAGTATAGGCCTAAACGAGAGATACACTCAACCACAGCTCGGTGTTTAATATGACGACGAAAATTGGCGCTCTGCTCGGCCGAATAGATTTAGCTGGCCGTGGCCTGTATCAGTGGATTTTTTTATACAGTATTACCTCGGTCTACTGCATAAGAGGCCTAACGAAACTGTTTGTGTCTTCGGTCGACAGATGTCGACTGATCTGTTCCATCGAGTTCTCGAATTATATCGTCAGCTTTGAGCTTGAACTAGAGCTTTGAGTTTCAGCAAACCCTAAGTGCCTACTACGCCCAGCGTCATAAATGTATCAATTCAATTTCAAGGTAATAGTTTAGACTTTAGATTCATGCTTCTATCTTAGTGTGGTTACTGTTGCCGTTCTACAATGCAATTTTACAATATTAAATATCTTGGTCAATCTACAAGACTACAAATATTGACGCCAGGGATATTTTTACACCCACCTAACACCCCTTCCCAACACCCTCCAAAATGTGAGGTCGACACCCCCCACATTTCCTAATTTAAGAATGGTATGCACTCTAAATAGCTTCCGAACACCCCCAATTCGAAAAGTAACATCCCCAAACTTTATTTCTTTGATGACATTTTTTGCTTGTCAGACTTTTTTGAGACCTGACGACGTTTTTTTGCTTGTCAGAATGTTTTAAGATTTGATAAGGCTTTTGGGTTTTTGCCTGTCAGACTTTTTTAACAGTGCTGACTTTTTCACACTTATTCGGCAGAGAAACCAAAATTTACCGACACTCCCTAACAGTGGCGTATTTAGGGGTATGCTCTTGATCCATAGCGTACCCCTTTGGTCTTTGGCCTTTGGTCCTTCCCTTCGGTTGCACCGCAAAATATTTAAAAATGTATTTTAGGGGATATTTGCTTCATAACTTAATTTGTGCAATTAGTAAAGTTAACTCAGTTGTAGTAAATTTACGGTCAGTACTTTACAGGTGGTATTATTAATATACTTAAACTGTATGTTATTGCAGAACATAGAATAAAATTTATTTTTCGAACTTTTAAATTTCAGCATACCCCTTTACGCCTTTCTAAATACGCCCATGCTCCCTAAATTCACAATCCTATAAATAATCCTGATTGACGCGCATACTACGTGAAGAGAAACACATATCGACATTTTTCGATGGGCGAAAGATGGCAGACTGGGTTACGTGCTGGAGCGTCAGGCTGACGGAGCGGGTTCAAGATCCGTTAGCGTCCCTAGTGACTTTAGCAAAGGCAGTAATGCATTCTAAGCCATTTAATTAAAATCACGCTAAGATGTTTCTGTTAATGCGCTGCTTGAGGAACGCTGAGCGAACTAACGGCTAACATGCACAGCCCGACATGAGCCATCAATGCCATCATGCACTGGCTTCTGGTCCTTATGCCCAGCATGTATTCTGCAGTCTACGGGATAAAATCAGAAGAAAATCAGAATTTTCCCGTAGTTTCTCCCATGTAGTAAATTTGGACTACGGACAACTACACTCACAATTGTTATATAGGCAACCGATTAATAGTTGTTTCAGTGCAGCCTGTGATGTTTTACATCCACATTGTTCTTGGTCTGCCTCTCCCTCTTTAGCCTTCTACCATCTCTAGCTGTCTAGCATGATTGTCTTCTCCAGTGCATCGTTTTGTCGAACTATTTGACCAAGGCATTGTAGCTTCCTCTTCTTTACCACTGTCATTAGACTTCTTTTTGTTTTGACCTGTTCCATTACCTATATATTTGTTACTCTGTCTGTATGGCGGATTCCCAGCAGTTTTCTCAAGCATTTCATTTCAAAGGCATCAATTTGTTTTTCTTCTTATTTGCGGATAATCCAAGCCTCACAACCACATGTAGCTACTGGCCAAACCAAAACTTGTATTAACCTGATTTGGTTTGTATACTGATGCTTTATATTTCCAAATTTTATTAAATTTTGTTAACACTTTTAGTCCCACAGTCAGTTTGTATATCTAGGAGTTGTTCCTTATTCTCGCAGTCATTGACATTAGTTGTTTCTCATTGTGTGACCCTAAGCTTTGAAATTCATTATCAATATCACTTCATGTAACTAACAATTTATCATCTTTCAGATCCGGTTATAAAACATACCTTGTTTGACGTGGCTTATCCTTAGATTGCTGACCTCTGTTGTCTGACTGGGGATCTAGTTGTTGGGAAATGTAGCTCTATGTAGTTCTATTTGGATTTGTTGCGCCATCAGTTGATGCCTGGGGCATTATGATAGTGGCGCCATAGAAGTTTATTGAGTGATTGATTTGACTCACATTTGGCATCATGCATGATTTTATATTCCAAATATTTAAATGTGAAAGTTTCTACTTGTTCTATTTTTTTTTCATTAACATTAATATGTATTGATATGTAACGACTCTAAATTCAAGTCCATTATTCTGGTTTTACCCACATTTAACAATTTAGTAAATAAAATGTTTAAACAAAATGTACTTGCACTTTAGCACCTGAGTGCAGTAGTGACATATATGCACACAATTTCATTAGGGATGTCATTGATGATTTTGAGGGGAACAACTCTTTTTTGCCATTGTTTGTGTTATTTTTTTGGTTTTATGATGATGTTTAACGTGAAAATTTGACAAGCAAAAAAAAAATGTTTAAACAAACTTGTAACTTGTCAGGTCGCAAGTGTTTTGCCCCTGAAAAACAGTGAAATGACGTCTCTGAATTTCAATGCTAAAATTATGGCTTAGGGGCCTACATTGCTGTCATTCTGTTAATGTTTGTGTCCTTCAATACTTACAAATGACCACAAACATTAAGCCATGAAATACACTATGCCAGTTAGCAAGATGGAAAATATATATGACGGTCAAGAGACTTGCAATGTTCAACCCGATTCTTTTTGGCAGTAAGTGTCAATTCATCACAAATGACTAACTACTGTTACGCTAGACCAGGCGCCTTCAGAGGTCGAAGGAGGCCCGGGCCAGGTGGAATTTTTAAGCAAGAAAAAAGTCTCTGCGCAAATTTTTAAAAATTTAAAAATCGGCGACAGGCAAAAAAAGTCATCGCCACATTTTTAACGTGACAAGCAAAAAAACTTAATCGTATTTAAAATCATCACCAAATTTTGAGGCCCTTCTCGGATGGAGGCCCGGGCCAAATGGCCCTTCTAGTCCCCCTCTGGATGGGCCTGTGCTAGACATTAGTGGACATAATAGATTGTGTTTGGATTTTAAAATTTGTTTGCTGTCATTTCAGGCCAGTAAACACACAATATGAATTTCAAATGAATAATGATTACATTTCAGAACAGAATATAACCTGCTGTGAAATGTACATTGTAGTCATTATTATTTGAAAAACTATATATTGCTGGCAAAGACTTTTAAATTAATATTGATAAATCATACCTAGCATGTACATTTCTTGTTGAGTTATACTCGACAAAACCACACACTTCAAATTGTGTGATGATGATGCTGACAATTAAATGTGAACAGCTTTATTTGTATAAAATCAAATTCATTTTGACTTACAGTATAATATTCTAGGCATAAATAATGCAAAATGTGAAATAAAGAATTTATAATTTTTTCTTACAGGAATTTGTTGAGGTGCATGACTGTTCATAGGTCATCTGCTGGCAAGTGTTTAGAAGCTTAGGTAGATTCTTTGACATCGCTTCTTTTATTCTGTCAAGAAATACAGCCCCATATGATACTACAGTGAGATGATAGCGAAGTGAGCGTGTTGCGTGAGTTAATCCTGAAAAATTGTTCATATCTTTCTGGTTGAGGCAGATCATACTTACTGATATATGGTAAAGAGAGAATTGGTTGGTAGACATAATGTTCCAGGTTCTGGACAATCTCGACCCACTTTGCTTCGTTGTCACCAAAGACTGCTCTCTCGCGGTTAAACACCTCGATGAGCTTATCAACGATGATTGCATGCATGTAGACGTTGTTTGCATGCTTACGGATTGAAGCCACTCTGTTTTCCAAGGAATTGGCCACGACCTCATGCAAGTCGTGCAGAAGTGAAATCTCCTCCTTAAGAAACAGGTTGTGATTGGTGGATGGGTGAAAATCTTTAGCCCAAAATGAACCGACGTAAACACGCGGAGGCTCGACGACGTTTATCAGAGGCGCAAAATTCCAGAACAGTGCGCCGTAAACTCTCATCAGCTCTTGTGAACTCAGCAAATCAGCTTTATTGAGTATAATTCTGATCTGTGATTCTCTTCCCTTCAGTTTCTTAAAGATGCTTTCCAGTTCTGTGCCAACATCCAGTTTTGAAGGATCGAAGACAACGAATATCAGATTTGCACGATCGATGAACCACTTCATGACCTCATTGAAAGGATAGCCACGTTCCTGCTGTTTTCGGTTTTCTATGATTCCAGGACTGTCCACTATAGTTACTCTTTCAAGCAGAGCACGTGGCATCTCCATTCCTTGAAACTTTTCTAAAAATGCCTGCAATTAGAAAATTCTACATGCTAATTCTTACCAGTACCTCACCATGCTTTAAATCTCTTGGAAGACACAAGAGAGATTGTGCTAAACCACTTAAAACTTAATTATTGATATTATTATTATTATTATTATTATTATTATTATTATTATTATTATTATTATTATTATTATTATTATTATTATTATTATCAAGGGCCACAGAACAGGTGTGGATCTACAGAGGCATAAAGACACATGCCCCAAACAAGCCCCAACAAATTTCTTTGCTAATTTCTAATGGCGGCATAAATCCAAACAGTTCTAAATGCGCAAATAAATAAGCAAGAGTCGTCTCTTGTTTCCCTTCAATAATATTAACAATATGCATCAATCCGTACGCAAGCCTCGCAAGGGGCGGTCCAAGACAGCATGGGAAAAGCAACACAAAGAGTTTCTCCAAACTGATTTAATGGATTCACCCTAACAGAAAATATGCCCTATGCTTAATTTTTGGAGACAAAATTGAAGCATTTATAGCAAACACATGCAAATTAACAAGATTTATGTACCTGTCCATATTTCTCCAGATCAGAAAATCGTTGCTTTGGGTCGGTTGCAAGGACCAAGCCTTCCACAGCCTTATACTTATTTCCATGCATCAACACTGTGAAGTCGGTTGTTGTAGGCTCGGCTCCTAAGTTCATGAAAGTTATGGATTAGCTTGAATTTCATGTAATTAACAAAAGTATGCAAACTTAGTAGGAGAACATTCATATTTCACATATAATTTTCAAACCAATTACTCAAAAGTAATTAAAATAAGCTGTTACTTTTTGGTTCGATAGTTATACTTATAATTGCCAAGATGATACTACATCATAAAACTATGAAGGCAATAATATTGTCTTAATTTAGTAATGTTCTGCCTCTTCACTTATTACACAAGTTTTGCAGCTTTTACTCTTTTTACCAGAAGCTTATTGCTGCATGTATCGGCAAATTTAGTTACTAGTCTGACTGTCTCAAGGTTCAAAAATACAGCAAAACCTATTTCTATTATTTATTTATTTTTTATTTATTTTATATTGTATTCTCTGATTTTATAGCAAACCAAGTTGATAAAGTAGGTCGTATGATTAAAGTAATGGGATGTTGGCCTCGCGTTTAAAATGACTCGTTAAGCTTATGTTAACTTGAGGGACCTGTGTAAAGTGCGTGCTCTTCTTTATCGATCTCAAGCAGGTAGTTGATCATGGTTGATTTACCAGTACTCCATGGACCCAGAAACAAAACCAACGGCTTCGCAAATATCTCACCATCTGCATAAGAAACGATTTAACCACCACTGTTGATATACAACGCACACATTTATTCGTTCAAAATATTTGTATGTTAGAAATTTGCATAAACAACTGCAGATGATTAGCATGTACAGTACAACAGTATGTTGTTGTTATTGGTAGGCATACTGTTACATGCATGGCTGCTAACGCACATGGTCATTCAAAATGCGAAAAATCATAAGTGTGGGTCAAATAAGAGTGAACAACTTGTCCAAGGTCACTACGCAATGGCGGCGATCAGATTCAGCGCCCCTCCGATTGCATGGCAAGAACCCTACCACTATTCCACTGTGCCCCTCAATGATTCTATGATTGACTGGATTTCGCTCAGTGGCGGCACCAGGCATACTCAAAGCAGGGCCTAGGCGCCGCCACTTTTGTCAGACTCTGCCTTTGGCTCTTCCACTCAAACAGTGATATAGACAGACCTAATGTGTTAAAAAGTACAAATCATTCCAGTCGGTAATCATTACACAGTAATGCTTTCCTGGATTCAGTATATGCACTGCAATGGATATGATCAATTTTCTTAAAGTGACACTGAATGCTAAAATAAATTATGGTGAGTATGTACATCGATGGCATTAAATAATTTAAGGATTTTGTTCAACTTTCATTCAAATTGCACTTCAAAAAGAGTTATCAATAATAACAATATAACGTAAGGTAAAGTTACACTCCATAGGTTCAGCGCCCGTACGGAGAACCGAAGGGTTAGCGCCTTCAGTTTTACATAGCAACGGCTGAATGAGGGCGGTTGCCAACCTTTCCCTCGCCGCCTTTCCTTCCACCGAGTTGAACTCATTCACAGCTGAGTCGACTGGGGCGCTTGGGACAGAAACAACCGAAAAGTTTCTGCCGCGGCCGGGAGTTGAACCACGGACCTCAAGATTGGCAGACCAGTGCGCTAATCACTGCCCCACCGCGCACCCTCCAATATATCCAATATAACGTAGCCCTAATGTTAATCAGTTGAAACCCATATGCTACTTTAAATTTTTTATTCTTACGTGCAAATAATGAAATTGTGCATTTAAGATAAATCGATGTTAGTTAAATTTAAGCAAAAAATGAAAATGAACTTCACCAGTAACTGAGTTCAAATTGAGATCATGAAAATGATAGAGTTCTTCAAGTGGCTCTATATCACTGTGATAGATGGCAGAAAGTTCATTTAAAATCTGATCCTGTCGAGTCTTCAATCCTATTCCAAGACAATTAACTGTTGTTTGAGAAAAGAAAACTGACAAATCAATACCGATTATGACATACAGCATATCGAGCAATAATGGCTCTTAACTGTGCCATTTGAGTAGATTGAGCGCTCGTGAATAAGCGGGTGCAGTGCGTCAAACTGTTGGGCAGCGCTATAGAAATGTTGTGTTTACTTACTTACTTATTTGTTTTGACATCGACATTTAGGCTTGCTGCTTGTTCAGGCATAAGAACTTTAGGAGACTGCTTCATCTAATTTCATCATGCACTGTACTTAAAGTGGCCAACGAATGACTGAAAGTGTGAAAGTGACAAATAAATGTAATAGCTTACAAAGCTCGTCAATGCAAATGTGTCCAAACACCAGATAAGTTTATCTTGTACAAGTACAATACCTGGATTGAGTACAAGGATTTTAAAACCTGGCCTCCAAGCATATCGCCATTTTTGCGTTAAAAGTAGTGAAGCCTAGTACAAAAGTATGATCCTCATAGCCAAATACAAACAGCTTTTAGCACTTTATTAACGGGTAGCTGTTTGTCACGGTTTTGAATAAAATGGTGCTAGAACAAAATGTCCGAGGACAAAATGTCACGAAAAAATGTCAGACAAAATGTCATCCTAACTCTAACCCTAACACTAAGTCCTAAAAACCGTGACATTTTGTCCCCATGACATTTCTACATGACATTTTGTCCGTGACATTTTGATCGGACAGTTTGTCCGGCCACGAATAAAATTGACACTATTAGCATCTAAATATCATCACAGTTGCACTAAAAATAGAGATGATAGTCTTGCATCGGTCATATTAGCTCTATGCGGTCTCGTGATCAAGCCAGCTTGGCTAAATACGCGTTTAATTGGTGCGCCAGAAGCAGGCACACTAAGGTCTCTAATTAATGGCTGCATTATACAGCCTGTTGAACTTTTCATTAACTTCACTGTTCCAAAATACGATGGTATCAGTAGCTTCATCATAAATATCGTTCAGTTCCAGGTAGCCATCTGTGAGAATGTTGTCATTAGCCTAAGGGAACAGCATTACTGGTACCAACATTTAGCCAGAGATGTAGCAAGTATACAATGTTTCAAGTACAAGTACAAGTACTTGGCCTCCGAGTACAAGTACAAGAACTTGCATTCCAAAACTCGAGTACAAGTACAAGTACAAGTACCTGGCTTCCGAGTACAAGTACAAGGACTACTAAAAATTTGTACTCGAGTACAACTCGAGTACAAGTACAAGTGCCAAGTACTACATCTCTGCCAAACACAATGTTTATCTTGACCGGATACGATTGGCAGGATTTGAAATGGGGCACATCGCCATTTTTAGGTTAAAAGAGTGTTGACTAACAAAAATATGTCCCGTAAAGTCTTTTATAGCTTTCGTGCATTTTCCTCTTTTTCTTAATGCTACTGCTACTTAAGCTTCACCCAAACTACTCAACAGATTTGCACAAATCCCATGAACGGCCCCAGTCCAAAAAGCGGCTGTGACCCCATACGCCAATGCTGGATACACAGATCCAGTACCACACTTTCAGTCATTGCCATCAAAACTTCTACTGTATATATGGCTATAAACCTATAGTATAAGGAGACTTGCTTCTATGCATAACCTGCAAATACTGAAAGCTTTCAAACTCTGTCTTTGAAGCAATTGTCCAAATCCCAGCATTGATCTGAGGAGTTGATCATATCTTTCGCAGATAGATTTGGCGATTTACAGTGTAGGCCTAGATAACTTTGAAAATTTAAGTTGACACGAATACTTACTTACTTACATAAATTATTGTTGACACTAATAGCTACTTTCATACAATAGTAGGACTATTTATACACACTATGCCATAACGCATTCTAAGTAATTTAATAATGAAAATATTTAAGCACTTTTATACAGGCACGTCGAAACGAATTTTTAGCAGGGGTGCAGATTTTCCGAGGCGAGGTGTTTGGTTGGGGGCTGTCCATTAATTATGTCAACAATTTTTGGGCAATTTTTGATGCCATCCCCTTGTCAACAACTGTCAACTTTCACTTAAATATTTACGTCACCCCAAGATCAATGACAGGTCCCAATAACAAAGTTATTATTTTTGGCGGTGATGACCATTTTTAACCTTTTTCTCATCGAATGTCAAAATGTGGTGGTGATGACCTTTTTGCCATGATTTTTCCATTTTAATCGATGGTATTTCATGAAATTTCCTATTTTTGATTAAAAAGGTAAAATTGTTGATATTTTTGAGTCCCCCTGTCAACAACTGTCAAGAAAACCCCTCTCCTAAAATTGTTGACGTAATTAATGGACAGCTCCTTGTCACATTTTTCGGTGGACAAGCCAAAAAAGGTAATTTCCTATATATTTTTGAGACGACAAGCAAAAAAGGTCATTTCCTATATATTTTTGAGTCGACAAGCAAACAAGGTCATTTCCTATATATTCTTTAGTCGAATTTCCAATGGGTGCAGATCTGCACCCCCAGCCTCGTCTTCCAGGGGGTTCGCTGCACCCCATACTTTTTCCAGGGGTGCAACTGCACCATCTGCACCCACACTTCGTTCGGGCCTGCTTTTATAGCACCAGTTTTAATGGCAAAGTTATTCATATTTATCTGCAAAATTCAAGGTCCAAATCCACAGATCAGTCCTGTGGAGAGGAGAAGTCAGCTAGATATCGCTTGGGCTAATAAATTCTGCACTTGATTTCACTAAAACATTTTCAATCATTCTGCTGTCTTTTAGTCATTTTGAAATATACTTTAAACCCTAAATCTTCCCCATTAATATAGCTAGTCTGTTTCCTAGTGAATATAGGCCTAATAATGTTCTGCCAGTTTACCATTGCTGGTTAATTGATTCGTTAAAAACCTCAAAATGCTTCATTTTGTTGTGCCACGTAATTAGTGTTTAATCTAGACTACTGGACTACGGAGGGAAAACTGAAAAAGCCGGGGGAACTGACAAAGCCGGGGGGAATTCTGCTAGGGGCCGCTGTTAGTCCATGTAGTATTCCAAAATTTCCGGGGGAATTTGAAATTTTCGGGGGGAAGGGCAATTCCCCCCGGAAATGGCCTAGATTAAACACTGCACGTAATTGAATAAATGAAATGAATAACGACACCAATGTCCGTGTTAAATAACCGTCAACTTCTACAACAAATATGAACTAATGTTACAATGTTACTAATCTAATATCTTCTTGCTTATTAAAATTTTATTAACTAAAAAGTAATAAAACCTTTAAAAAGCAGCGAATATAAATAGAAGTAGTAAGATTACCAGCTTTCTGAGCAAATGATCGGGAATGAAGCTGAAGGATGGAGGTAATGTGGCTGCGGTCTCGGATTCCAGAATTGTCAATAGGCCTATTTGCCGAACTCTTTTGCCTATCTGTGTCTTTACGTACATCTACAGCAGCCTCGACCAAATGGTCTAAAACAGCAGCGATATAATTACAGTAACTGGTTTAAATTACAACAACTGAAAGCATAATTACACTCGTTTATGCAGCAGGGGCGGTTCCACGTTGGGGATGACTGGGGATGCAGCCCCCAGCAATTACATTTTTTTACAAATGATACAAAAATAGGAAATTTCATGGAATACTATTTATTACAACGGAAAAAGCATGACAAACAAAAAACAGGTCATAACCACCACCACATTATGACACTTGATGAACAAAAGAAAGGGTAAAGGTCTCATCGCTGCAAAAATAATAACCTTCTAAACTATTTAGGGGACCGTCACTGCATGGTCTTAGTGGAGGGGCAAAACTTTTTGACATAATTATAGGGGTTCACTGAAAGTTGACAGTTGTTGACAAGGGGCAGGGTAAAAAATTTGCCCCAAAATTGTTAACATAATTAATGGACAGCCCCTAAAATTACATTTCAGGTTAAGTCGTCGTGCTACTCGACAGTATAAATGTCGCAAACAAATGCAATTTGGATTTTTTTACTCAATCGAGTCTGATGCTAGTAAGGCAAAGTGTAAGTTAACAAGTGAGAAAGTAACTTCTGCTTATATTTTGTAATAATCAAGTGTGTATTTTCAGCTCCAACATTCAGAGTCGCTGTTCACTAACTTTTAGGACAACATGTCAATAGCTTCGGTTTCGGGCGAACCTATTACAGACAGTTTCGGTTTGGCTTCGGCTTCGGTCGATTTTAGGACTGCAGTTACTGCCTCCGAAGCCGAAACTGTAAATTGCAGCTACGGTCCAGTGGCGTAACGTGACTTTTGAGGGTCCGGGGGCATCGTTGATATGGGGTCCCACGGTTTAGGGTTGACGAGCAAAAAGGTCGTCACCACGTCGTTTCTAGGGTTAGGGTTTAGGGTTATGGTTAACCCTAACCTTAACCCTAACTCAAACCCCCTCTTCGGGGCCCCTCGCCCGGGGCCCGGGGGGCTGTCAACAAAGTGCCCCCGCCCCCTCGTTACGCCACTGCTACGGTCTGACTCTAGTGGGGGCAATTCCCTATACTTTCTCCTATCTTATGGCAGCCTCTCAAAACTTGTGGGCCGAGCCTAGAGGCCTAATAGAAGTTTATGCATATGCTGGGATCAGTCGTGCGATTCGCCCAAAATCGTCGAAAAAGTTTTCTGGGGTGGATAATTGTCAAAAAAAATCGACGTACAAAGTTGTATTGAAGATTTGGGCAATCAGTAGTAAATCATTATTATTAAAAGTCTTTAAAATAGGCTTGCGCATTAGAGTTCACCGTCTAATTGTAATAATATCCAAAGCTTCTGCTCCTGAGGCTCTGCTCCCAGACCCCGTTGGGAAGCTCACGACACTCCCAAGAGGGCCAAGACCCTCTACTGGCCAGTGGGACTAAACAGGTTGTGTGTGTGTTGGTGTCCATTAGGGCGACCATAAGAGGGGCAGCGTTCTGAATCCCTCTGAGCAGACCAACACTAGTGGGGACACTGGGGAGATTCTTGCAGAAACACCAAGAGATGTTTATCTAATGAGGAGTACGGTGATTGCCGAATTGCTGTAATGTAGTCTGAAAATTTGCTCAAAAGTTCAAGATATGAGATATAAATCTACAAATATCATAATTTGGGGGCGGCTGGGGCTCTTCTCCAGACGACATTAGGAGAACTAATGACTTTGCAAACAATTTCCTTCGTTGAGGGGTTACCAATGTGCTGTCATAAAGCTGGATAAATATGCACCAAATCTCAAGATTTGAATCAAATATTTAAAAGCTAGGGTCCGCCCTAGACCCCCTTTCAGTGAGCTCACCAAACACTTTCAAGCCCCATAGTCGGTACAAGGTGTGTGTTCGTCAGACGCCTACGATGACGGCAACAAAGAAGATGACGATGATAGTGGTGATTATGCTTCAGCTTATGATGATGATTATGATTATGATGATAATGACGACGACGGTGGTGATGATGATGATGATGATGATGATGATAACGATAACAACGACGACGCGACGATAATGATGATTGACGATGATGATGATGATGATGTTTATGATGATGATGAAGATGAGGTTGTTGATGCCTACCTTGAAGGTTCAACAGTGACTCAAAAAGCAGAAAACAAAAGAACAGAATATGACATTTTGACGTTTTGACAATCGACTGCGCTTTCATGTTTTCGAAATTGATTCTAAATTTAGGAGATCCACTGTTCTCTCTTGACAAGTATAGGCCTAAACGAGAGATACACTCAACCACAGCTCGGTGTTTAATATGACGACGAAAATTGGCGCTCTGCTCGGCCGAATAGAGTTAGCTGGCCGTGGCCTGTATCAGTGGATTTTTTTTTACAGTAGTAGGCCTACCTCGGTCTACAGTATAAGAGGCCTAACGAAACTGTTTGTGTCTTCGGTCGACGGATGTCGACTGATCTATCCTATCGACGCTCTCGAATTATATCGTCAGCTTATGAGCTTTGCGCTTGAACAAGAGCTTTGAGCTTCAGCAAACCCTAAGTGCCTACTACGCCCAGCGTCATAAATGTTTCAATTCAACTTCAAGGCAATAGTTTAGACATTACATTCATGCGTCTATCTTAATTAATCTGGTTACTGTTTCCGTTCT
The DNA here is from genome assembly GCA_018105865.1 of Metaphire vulgaris. Lineage (NCBI taxonomy): Eukaryota > Metazoa > Annelida > Clitellata > Crassiclitellata > Megascolecidae > Metaphire > Metaphire vulgaris. The sequence goes on from CM030850.1 coordinate 8,683,933, forward strand.
ATAATGCAATTTTACTATATTAAATATTTGGCCAATCTACATGACTACAAATATTAACACGGATGTTACGTAGAGAGAAACACATCGATATTTTTCGATGGACGGAAGATGACAGAGTGGGCTACGTGCTGCGGCAGGGCCGGCTAGGGTGTCAGGCTGATGGAGTGGGTTCAAGATCCGTTAGCGTCCCTAGTGGCTTTAGCAAAGGCAGTAATGCATTCTAAGCCACTTAATTATAATCACGCTAATATGTTTCTCTTAATGCGCTGCTTGGAGAACGCTGAGCGAACTAACGGCTAACATGCACAGCCCGACATGAGCCATCAATGCCATCATGCACTGACTTCTGGTCCTTATACCCAGCATGTATTCTGCAGTCGATGGGATAAAATCAGAAGAAAGTCAGAATTTACCCGTCTTTTCTCCATATAATAAATATGGACTACGGACAACCAGACTCACAATTGTTGGTATTGTTAGTTAGAGTTAAGCATTCAGTACGGGATAGAATAAGAAGGAAGTCAGAAATTCAAAATTACCCGTCGTTTCTCCATACAATCAGGGCCGCCGAGAGGAGGCTAGGGACAAATGCACAGGGGCCCGGCGGACTGGAGAGGGTCCGGACCAATGATGAAGATGGGTGCAATAACATGCACCCAGTACTGTTAATGCACCAAGGTGCATTAACAGTACTGACACAAAAAGGAGGTCGCCTTTCTGTATGCATAGGGGCCCGTCGAGTAATAGAGTCCAGGGCGCCAAGGAGATCAAAAGAGCGTGAAAAACGGTGACAAAAAAAAGAAAAAAAGGTTATTAGTTTTCGAGAGTTGGTACAGTGTTTCTTAAAAATCCATGACAAGCAAAAAAAGATCATCAGGAATTTCAAGACTTGTCAGGGACCCGTCGGCCCTTCTGCACAGGGGCCCGGAATTTCTCTCGACGGGCCTGCAATGCCCTGCATAGGCCTACAATATGGACTACGGACAACTAGACTCACGATTGTTAAGCTCTACTCAGGAACAAAGCATATGCGCTGTTTTGTCAAGAAAAAATGCAACGAACCGTTTAAGAATGAGCAACGCATAAGTTGGGTTAGACCAGCAGCTACAACAATGGCGAACGCAATCAGAAAGGTCTGCATTGTTCACTGGGAAGAATTTAGTTTAACGTTGGTAGAAGAAGTGGTCAGAATTTTTTTGAGTGATTCACTTTTCTTGAAAATTACTGGCGACGCGTGTAACCGTGTCACCACGCATAGCCGTTTAAGATCGTCTGCGAAATATACTGAGGGGCGGATAGAAATAGACAGTCGAATTCTAGGCACAATCAAAAGAATTGTGGGGAGCAGATATGTAAGAAATAACGACAAGAATTAACACAATATCCCCGCTCTTATTAAAGACAATGGAAACCGTCTTCCATCTATTCCAGTAGCGCATGCTGTCCACATCAAAGAGACGTACGATAACTTAGAGCAGCTACTAAATTCTATTGATTATAACAAGTACAGTACAGATGGTATCTCTATGGTGATTTGAAGGTAGTAGTACTTGCAATGGGACTGCAGCAGGGAATCCAAGGTTATGCAAACATTGCAAAAATAGGCCTATATGTGTTTTCTTGTGAGTGGAATAGCCGAGCAAGGGAATTATGCCTACACTTATTCGGAAGGAATTGATACGCAGACAAAATGTTTCAGTCGGAGAGTATCCAGCACCCCGCTCTGGTTGATGCTGACAAAATCCTGCTACCACCTCTTCACATCAAATTAGGTATGATGAAGAAATTTGTGAAAGAAATGGACCGAACTTCGCCAGCTTTCCGACACCTGCATGAAAAATTCCGAAGACTCAGCGAGGCAAAGATTGAAGAGCGAGTCTTTGCGGTTCTCAGATTCGACAGCTCTTCAAAGATGATCGTTTCAACAGCTTGCTGCATGGTGATGCGAAACAAGCATGGAATGCTTTTCGCCTAGTCACCCTAGTGTCTATAAACTTTATCGGCAATGTTAGGACAGAAAATTACAAGGAACTAGTAGAAGACATGCATGCTGATGCATTGTCAGAAACTTGGCTGTAACATGTTCCTGAAGATCCATTTCCTTCATTCCCACCTAGATTTCTTTCCTGACAACTGTGGTAGGCCTATGGTTAGTGGTGGACATGGCGAACGTTTTCATCAAGATATAGCAACAATCTAGCATAGATACCACGGAAAATAGTCAACTAGCATGATGGCTGACTACTGCTGGACACTCCGCCGAGATGCTACCGAACAGATGTACAAGAGACAGGCAAAGAAATTTAAGATAAAGTTTATGACTTGATTGTCTACAGTTATTAACCATAGGCATATTACTATTGCCATGCATTTTCATTTTTTTGTAATAAGCAATAGTTTGCAGATTTTAACAAACTAAACCCAGCATTGCATTTTTAATGTCATATTCGTGTTCAGCACATACAGATTAATAAGAAATGACTAATTTTCTGTAACCTGACTTTTGTAAAAATGAAATTGTTGTCCAGTGTATATATAATCTGGGGGCCAACCATTTGTTGTTTAACGAACATCAAAGTTCTGGTGGAGCCGCCACTGGTCCAGTGTATATATAATCTGACGAACATCAAAGTTCAATATTATTTTGACGAGCGTGGTGATAGGGGCCCTAAATGACGTCGGTAAGAACTTGATACGAGAAGTTTGCTCCAATAGTTTGAACTTTGACGCAGAGTTGTCCATGAGTTGGGTTAACCCATGAATTGGGTTGGGTTTGGGTCGAGATTTTTTAAAAATTGATGGGTTGGGTTGGGTTAGGTTTTGTGAATCTGCACCAGTTACTCTGTTAACCACGTTAAATATAGGTTTTCTGTTTTCTGCGTTGACAAAGTATTAGATTCTTGTATTATATCATTAAAAATGGCGCCATATACGTTAGCTTACATTCCATTGTAGGCAGTGCATTCAGAAGTCTGTAAACAGTGGACAATAGCTATTCAGATAGATAAAATCATGTGAACGGCTGTTGTTGACTTGTTTTAACGCATTCCTTTTATAAACCGAACACGGCCAGTTGACAAGAGCAGGGCTGGATTAACCATTAAGCACACTAAGCACGTGCTTAGGGCTCCATGAGGGAAAAGGCGCAATGGTTTTACCTGTTACGTTTCTCAGTCAAATATTTTGCGATCTAGTTTAATAAATTTATTAATCAATCGCTTTGTTCTGATCGAAATTCCATCAGAACAACTATGCAAAAGACAGGTTGGATGCCTTATCTCTACTATATAATTATAGATTTTCTTCATGATATTTGTCCTTGCTTTCTTCCTTTTAGAGCTGTGTGTGTGTCTGTGTGTGTGTGTTCTCAATAACTGTAATTGTGTTCCATCCAGTCTTATAACAGTGAAGTCTGTCAAAACTGATCAAGCGAATCGATGTCCAGCAGCGTAGCCAAGAGGCAGGGGGTTATCCCTGGCTACCGACAAAATTTTTTTAATGTGCTTCCATCTATTTTTAACTTTCTGACACGGTTTGGGGTGTCAAACCCCCCTCCCATGGCTACCGACGAAACGTGCTTCTTTGACCAGTCTATGTTACGGCACTATGGAAGTTGTTTGTTACATACATACATACATACATACATACATACATACATACATACATACATACATACATACATACATTGAATTAAATGCATCACATCACGGCGACGCTGGCATTAATACAATCATTGTTTCTCAATTATGAGAATGATGAGTTTCCGGTTTGTTGCAATAACAACTCGAAATAAGCAAATAACTATTTATGTGCTTGAATGTATGTATGTTTTTAAAATTGCGATTGTACTTTCACGTTTTTGTATGGATGGTTGGGTTGGGTTGGGTTTGGGTCAGAAAACATGATTTTTTTGGTTGGGTTGGGTTGGGTTGGAAATTTGGTGGGTTGGGTTGGTTTGGGTTGAGAAAACCGACCCATGGACAACTCTGCTTTGACGACGAACATAAGTTCGTCGTCAAAGTTCAAACTATTGGAGCAAACTTCTCGTACTTTTGGAGCAAACTTCTCCAAACTATTGGAGCAAACTTCTCGTAATTTTCGTATTTTAAAAAGCAGAAATAAAGGAAAATATTTTAAACTCTACTGTACTACTAAAGATTTTCAGCGACATTATCGATGCAATAACAAATGGGCGTATGGCACTTCTATGCCTACTCGATCTTTCCGCTGCCTTCGACGTAGTCGACCACGAGATTCTGATTCGTCGCCTCGAGGTATCCTACGGCCTGAAGGGCCTCGCCTTGACCTGGATTAAGAGCTACCTCACCAACCGAACGCAGTCAGTCTGGTGGAACGATCGTATGTCTGACTCGCGTCGGGTCTATCACGGAGTTCCGCAAGGGTCCGTCTTAGGCCCTTTGCTCTTCATCCTATACATCGCTGACATCAGACAGATTACAGAAGCCTTTGGTCTGGAGTCAAACGCTGATGACGGACAGATATACTCCTCATGCCTGCCTTCCGACACCGAGCGACTACGTGCGCGAATCACCGATTGCATATCAGCGATTGCTGAGTGGACCGCTGCGAATCGACTCGCTTTAAACCCCGAGAAGACGGAATTCCTATGGCTCTGCACTCCACGAAGGCAGCACCTCATCAGTCGGGCCCCGTTCGTAGTAGGTGATGCCGCCATCGCCCCGTCGTCGACGATACGTCTTTGGGAGTCCAAATAGACGAGATCCTGTCCTTAAAGCGCATATCAGCAGCATGATCCGCTGCTGTCACTACCAACTGCGAAGGATCAAGACGATTCGACAGTACATACCAGCGCAGGCAGCCTCACAGCTCGTACGGGCACTAATACTGTCAAGGATCGACTACTGCAATAGTTTATTATTCGGTCTTCCGGAGCGTCAGTTAAATCGTTTACAGTCGGTACTAAACCTATCTGCACGGCTAGTCTTTCGAAGCCGCTGGCGCGAGCACGTCACGCCGCTGTTGCGAGACCGCCTTCACTGGCTTCGAGTCCAGGAACGTATCGTTTATAAGCGTTGCTGGCTCACTCATCGAGCCTTATACGATCCTTTCTGCCCCGACTACCTAGCCACGCTGATACAACGATCCACGGTGAACGAACGACGATCGCAGCTACGGTCTGGAAGTCGGGTCCAGCTGCTCGTCCCTGCTCCATCCAAGACCTCTAAGTTCGGTGAACGATCGGTCAGGCGAGGCAACCCGCTCCTGTGGAACTCTCTGCCAGACTGTGTGACTAATTCTGACTCTGTTGAGACTTTCAGAACGAACCTAAAAACACACTTATTTAACATCTCATATAAGTGACACGTGTCAAAGCGCTCTTGTTTTTAGCCTAAGCTATGCTTACTGCGCTATAGAAGTTGTCTGATAATAATAATAATAATAACTCGTATTTCTCACGCCCGTGTTGAATGAAGGGCTGAAATCCTAACTTCGCCGCGAATTTCGCCCGCGCTCATAGCATGCAGTTATACAGGTAACGTTTCTTTTTAAATTAGGCTAATGCTATATCTTCTGCGCTCATGATGACACATACTTGAAACTTTTTGAACAATAATGTCTATCTGCTAACAGACTTGAAAACAGCGGCGTAGTCAGGATTTTTTCTAGGGGTGCACTTTCTTCCCAAATTTTGTGACCGTTAATTTTTATGTCTGTTCTTATTAAGCGAACTGTTAAGAAATTTGAACCTTTGCTCTTGAATTCCGATGAACGAAACGATTTTCAGAAAAATGTTATGGCAAAACTCATTCGCTGCAGAATAACTATAATTGCCCCCTTTCTCCCTCTCTCTATCTCTCTCTCTCTCTTTCTCTCTCACTCTCTCGTGTGCACTTTAAAATCTATTGATTGTACTTTCTAACACCCTTTCTTTTTCGCTCGTTCTACAATTTAAATAACCCGATGCTGAGGAGCGCGACCAGCGCCTCTGGCTGTGCCTGTATTCGAAGACCAGATCGCAGTAACTGTCTAAGTAGACCCATACAGAATGCCTGTGCGAGATAACTAGATTGTTCTGAAGCAAATTTTTGCTGTTGTTGTTGTTGTAGGTGGAATTGTCCCTACGCGATCAGAGTCGTCGTAATGTGATTCATATCCGGAGAATTACCATGCAAAGAGTTTGGCTGCGTCGTCGTCGTCTGATCGGATCTTTTCACAAGTCTCATGCGCGTACCAGTCTCGACGACGTCTTTTAAATGCCTTGAGCCATACAAGGGGGCATGACACCACAGCATGTAGGCCTACGTTGCGTGGGTCTACAGTATGCCTGTAGGCCTGTATTGATTTGCTGAGGCCGCCCGACAGTGTGTTGCGCCATGCTTGCCTCTTTGCCATTCAACATAAATACCTTCTAAGAAAACTCAGCTAAGAATTTTACCAACAAATGAAGATCACCTGAAGACCAATGATGGCTTTATACTTTATTTTGGGCGTCAATTTGTTATAATGATCCATAGCTCTAAAACGTCTAAATGATTCCTGAAGATCTATTATATTTTTCGCCTGTGAAATCTAAGTGTCTTTGATTGGTTGATTCACTCGACAGAGTAGTCTTAGGCCAGTATATCATAGTGCCGTAGCAACAATGCACTGCTCGCGACACGACATAGCATTATACGTGCAATTTTGAAATGGCAAGAATTTATTGAAAGGCTAATCCATTCCAAGTCAGAATACTACGGCGGAGATGGCAATGGGTCACGCAGAATGACCAAGGTGACCTGCTGAACCTTTGACCCATAACCCACGTGACCCATGACTAATGAATATCGAAAATATAATGTTCAAGCCGCTGAGCCATATCAAAGCTAATGTTGAATATCGATTGAACGTAACTTATAATAAAACCCTTCAATCAAATACCACAGTACAAAGACTACAAACCAATCAGAATATCAGTCAGGAAAGTAATACCGGAAACGTTGAAGACCTCTTTATCTTTTCTAGATAAAGATTCATAGCCAAAATACTGGAAATTACTGGACTCAAGCAATAGATAACTTTCTCTTTCCCAAATTAATAATAATAAATTTATAATGTTTTCATTACTAACAACAATAATAACATTAGTTAACCGTTAACTTGACGGAAGAGTGTTAAAACTTCAGATAGGAATAACCGTGTTCACACACACATTAGCATTGGAACAGGGGCGTAGCAGCCATATGGACAACCTGGCCAAATGCCAAGGGCCCCCGACCCGCAAAAGGCCCCCGACTCGAAAAAAAATTGTCCGCAAAGTTGTAAAGTCGTAAGATTTCGATCGACAAGCAAAAAAGTCGTCAACAATACCGACAAGCAAAATAAAGGTCGTCAACATTTTCGCAAACTTGTCAGATCGTCTCTGGAAAGGGTCCCCTGCCCGTTTTTCGCCAAAGGCCCCCAAGTATATTGCTACGCCACTGTATTGGAAGCACTGACTGAATTGCAGAAAATCTAAATTTGCCCAACACGATAACTAATCAAGAGTAACGTCTTTACACCTCAGCTGCAAAAATTGCATTGCTAACATTTATTTGTCACACGCGTGCTTAAAATTTCGTGCGCTGCACGACTGCACCCGCAGTCTTGAAAATGCGACGGGTCAAGAAACCTTGAACCGTGACCCAGGGAACCATGGAATACTGTTGACCGATTTGACCCATAGCCTATTTACATCTCTGCATTGTAGTTTCTAGTGGAGAATAGATATAAATACTTATGATTTTGTTCAAGGATTTTAAGATTGTGGAAATCGAAACTGAAGAAAATTCGTAGAATCCGAGAAACACGTATTCGTCTTAGAGACTTAGAAGCTGCATACTGCCTAGTTGTCTATGTTTACGCTATGTTTAGTATGTAGCTGAGCTTGAACAAGTATACTTTTGGCTGCAATTGCAAACTAATATAGCAAGTTTCGTTTTCACTTTTATCTGCGCCATATATTTACCGGGAGTGCCGATAGATAGACCCTATTAGCATTGGCGTAAACTTGCATGAAAAAGTAGAAGAAGGCCCAACCCCAATACCGTTCCCCTTCCCTGTTGTAGCCTCTCAAAAAGTGGGGAGGTTTGAGCTCAGAGTTCTAATAGAAGTTTACGCCTATGCCCACTAGCCGAGGCTGTCATTGTGTTGGGCGAAAAGTTTGGTTAGAAAGCAACGCCCCCACTGTTTTTTCAATGAAAATCTAAATCAACCGTGTAGCTCAGTGGCGTAACCAACGTAGGGCTTTGGGGTTAAAACACCCTTGGCTACCGACGAAATTTTTAAAAATGTGTTTCCATACTTTTTCGGGCGCGGTTTTGGGGTTTGTCAGCACATCTGCAAAGGAAAAAGTGCAAGAGGAGGATGATTATGACCTGTTTGGCTTTTCAAGATTTTTCGAAGTTGATTATGATCTAACCCTCTTCCGGAAATCCTGGCTACGCCACTGGTGTAGCTATCTTGTAAATTCAGTTTGAAGCGCATCAATGTACAAACCTGTTTATAGTGGAGACTAACTAACCTACATGAAATAGGTTTCTTTCTAGGGGTCGTCCATAAATTACGTAACGCGATTTTGACACTTTTTTGACCCCTCCCCCTACGTAACGCGACGTAACAAAACGTCAGACCCCCTAAAATATTACGTAACAACGGGTCGACCCCCTCCTTTTTCGTCATCCGGAAAAAATCTTGACAAGCAAAAAAGATCATCCTTGTATTTTTTCCTCTCGAAAAACCCTGACAAGCAAAAAAAGTCATCATTGTATTTTTCCCTCTCCAAAATCCCCGAAAAGCAAAGAAAAGGTCAAAGGTCATCATCACTTTAAAAACATTTGCGTTACAATTTTTTTGCATTACGTCACATTTACGGACCCCCCATCGTCACACTTCGTAACAAATGGCCGGACCCCATCCCCTTTAGCCGAGTTACGTAATTTATGGACGGCCCTAAACCAAATTTTTGCAATAATAAAAATATCGTATGGCTTGAGAAATACAGGGTAGACGAACATTCCAGTCTTGCAGCATACCAGCTACCATGATTCGAGCGAATAAAAAGGCTAGGAGTGTAGGTGGACAATTTTCAAGTGGACGAGATTTTAGAGCATAGATAATTGTTTGCTAAGTCAAAGCGCTATTCGTAAACTGAATCTGAATAAACTCACAAGCTATATAGGCCCCTAATGAGTGTGATATTTGTAGGGGAGGAGGGACATTTATTAGTCACTGCTTTGTGGTGTCACTAGCTTATTATTTTAACTAACTTATTTAGTATAACGGAGCAATAAAACTTTCTTCTGCCACTAGTCTGATTCACTGCCCCTAACATTCGCCATTGTGGGCAAGATGTGTCGAATCGCTGTCTCAACTAGACGTCTTATATTAGACGCATCAAATTTGGAATCGAAAATTTGAAAATAAATTAGTAATCGACCAATAATTGTCTCGTCAGTCAGTGCTGCACTTATTCGCTTCAGACGATCCCGGCGGCCAATCACTTGGAAGGAGAGCTGTGGTGTCGCATGACGACATTCTTGCCTCAATCCCGTGTGCAAGGTTTTTATTAAGCGCTGGCTTTCGGTTTGTTTGCTTTGGCAGTCAGGCGTGTTTCGTTCGGATTATACAAACACACAGTTCAATTTTCTGGCTTCGTAGCTGCTCTGAGTCGCGTATAACGTGCCATTAGGCCGAGGACGAGATATTTGGTGGGTTCGGTGGGTGGATAAGGTATAATAGGTCTGCGAGCGAGCGAGAGAGAGAGAGACATATTGTATTGGAAAGAAGACGACACCGTACTCGTCTCAGCTGCGCTGTGGGGATTGCTTCGGGAATGACAGCAGAATATCTTGATGTTTTCGACCTACTGGTATTATGCTGTTATTTCACGATTTGATCCGACAGAAGTCTTCAGAGACGCTGGGAGTAAAGAAATACAGAATGAACAACTCAAGTATTTTAGCGCATAGAATGCCGACGACTTCCTCCAATCTGACTGTAAGTATTGCTTCGTTCTAACGGACGGTTATCAGTCTCGTCATATTGCTCGCGGCAGTCTGTTATATGATTGCCACTAACGCTAGTAGAGCATCCAATCGGAACTAATGCTATTGGCGAGTGCATGTGTGTGTGTGCGCGTGCATTTACGTGTGTGTGTGTGTGTGTGTGTGTGCAGTAGTCTTCAAGGCTTCCATTCCATTGATAGATAAGTAAGTAAAATCTCGTTAACTTCTATAGCGCTTTCAAAAGAGGCACCTTATTCCTATGCGTTTAATCTCAAAATGAAATAGCTATAGCCAAAGGTGGGGTCATTCATACCGGGTCATTTAATCAAAATAATAGATAATACTAAATTGTATTGCATTTAAAATCAGGCCCGTAGGAAGTGAGGGTGCTGGGGGTACCGCACCCCTGGAAAAAATTAGGGGGTGCGCCGCACTTTCTAGAAGATGCGGCTGTTTTTTCCTGTCATGATTTTTAAAAGAAGATAAAGAATAAAGGAATGGCGATGACCTTTTTTGCTTATGGACTTTCAGAAGAAGATAAAATCTGAGCCCCTGCTAAAAATTCGTTCCGGCGTGTCTGTTTAAAATACATCTTTAATTTATTTTTTCTTTATTCGACATAAATTCACAGTGCTTCGTCTTTTGATTGAGCGCAGTATAATTGATTTGTTGCTTAGAAAGAAAACTCGGGAAGAAGTTAGTTGCCATCGACGTATTACATAGTGCAATCTTTACGACACCATTTATCAGCGCATGAGATCAGCTTCTAAGTTTCGTTAGGCTGAGTCTCTTCTAATTGAAAATAGACTTATCTACGCTACAGGACCCATTGAACAACGAAATGACTACGGCATGGGCACAAACACGACCAATATCCAGTGTCTAATCTAGACTCCTTGACTCCGGGGAGAATTGACAAGGCCGGGGGAGGAAATTTAGCACGGAGGCTGCTGTTAGTTGATGTAGTATGCCACAAATTCAGGGGTGAATTTGAAATTTCCGGGGGAAAGGGCAATTTTCCTCCCAGAAACGGCCTAGATTAAAGTTAAACCCTGCCCATATCCTCGTGTCCTGACATGGGTTTTTTTGGAGAGGTCGTGTCCTTAACGCTGTGGGCGTGGATGTTTTTTGCTTTAAAAATATGCTAAAAAGTTCATCAATAGTTCTTTGTGCCTTTTGCATCTTTAAACGTCCTAAGAAGTCCGACAAGCAAAACAAGGTCACTAGTTTTTTGTGCTTCTTTAAGGTCCTGAAAAGTCTGACAAGCCATTGTTTTGATAAATTAGGACATGAATCGTTTATCTGACTGGTTTGCGCCACTGCCCCCACAGGTGCTTGGAGATCAAGTTGAGCGCTGGAATCTCAGTTTTCTGATTTTCTACCATCATTCCGTGTGTCGTTTTAAAAAACTTTTTGCCTCTTGTGCTTAAATTATTTTTCATTTAATTAAAGAATACCGCACAAGTATATATATACGTTCAATACATATAACAGTAATATATGCGAATTTATATATATATATATAGTTTATATGGGACCAGCGCCAGTCTTATTACGCCATCTATTCTGACCATAGCATTTTGGGACGTGCAGTGATAAATTGAATACATGCAGGTTAAAATGACAACTTTCTTAGTTTGCAGTGATCTATTCTCGGACGACCTTTTTCGCATTTTGCGGATGTCCACAAATTTGATAACTTTAATACAGTGATCAATTTTCCTTTTAAAATGAAAGACTTTCTGTGAGTTGCTCGCAGTGATAAAACCCAAATTTTCATGCGGACGAACAACGTTTTCAATTGTTTTTACGCCACGTAGACGTCTGACGCTGCAAAATTTTCTGACTTTGGCTACAGTGATCAATTTTACGCCAAGCTCTGACGCTGCAACGTGCGCTTCGTCAAACGCTTTTACTGTAATTTCGCTTTCGCGTCGCCGTTCGCTTCGCGAATGCAAAACTTTATGACGCTGCAACAAGGCATTATATAATTTATAATTTCGCGTCTTCGCGAGTTGTATGGTTGACGCTGCAACAGTCGTCAAATTTTTAAATTCGCGTCGCCTTTCGCTTCGCGATGTACAATGACGCTGCAACGTATTCAAACGCTTCATGTGGCCGTTCGTCGCGTGGCCGTTCGATGCGTCGCCGTCGCTTAATCGCGAGTTGTATATACATATATGACGCTGCAACGTACGCTTCGTCAAACGCTTCGCGTGGCTACGTTTCAATGACGTACATACGCCACGCAGCCAAGCTCTGACGCTGCAACGTACGCTTCGTCAAACGCTTCGCGTGGCCGTTCGCTTCGCGTCTCCGTTCGCTTCGCGTCGCCGTTCGCTTCGCGAGTTGTAGGCCTACACACTATGACGCTGCAACGTACGCTTCGTCAAACGCTTCGCGTGGCTACGTTTCAATGAACATACGCCACATAGCCAAGTTCTGATGCATGCAACGTACGTTGGTCAAACGCTTCGCGTGGCCGTTCGCTTCGCGTGGCCGTTCGCTTCGCGTCGCCGTTCGCTTCATCTTCTACACTCCATGATGAAACGTACGCTTTCAAACGCTTCGCAGTGGCCGTTCGCTTCGCGTCGCCGTTGCTTCGCGAGTCATTACACATAATGACGCTGCAACGTACGCTTCGTCAAACGCTTCGTGTGGCCGTTCGCTTCGCGTCGCATTTCGATTCGCGAAGCCTAAGATTCCAGAACGACCAATCAGAACGCTCACCCAGCTAACCAAGCAGAACGCTTGAAGGTAACGAATGAGAACGTCACACAGCCACCAATCAGAACGCTCACACAGCCAACCAATGAGAACGCTTGAAGGTAACAGACATACAGAGCAAGGATCTTAATATTATAAAAAATGCTCGCTTGCTCGCACTCTATTCTCTCTTTGCTCGCAGTGCAGGCTCGTTTGTTCGAGGCAACGAATATTCCAACAAACAAATTAAACATAAACTGCTTACACAAATCGGGCCTAAATGTGTTATAAAATTAGCCTTTAAGCGAAGCGTAACCTCGTCTTTCTAACGTATATAACCGCTGAGATATTTATAGGTGCTATACGAAGCTCCTATTCACCATTCGGCACTGCACAAAAATGTTTCTAACTTAACTACCGTAATAATCGATGAATAATTAATGTGCTTTATAAAATTAGCTTTAAGCGAAGCGTAACTGCGTCTTTCTAACGTTTATAACCTCTGAGATATCGGTGCTATACGAAGCTCCTATTCACCATTCGGCACTGCACAAAATACCTCTAACTTAACTACCGTAATAATCGATGAATAATTAATGTGCTTTATAAAATTAGCTTTAAGCGAAGCGTAACTGCGTCTTTCTAACGTTTATAACCTCTGAGATATCGGTGCTATACGAAGCTCCTATTCACCATTCGGCGCTGCATAAACATGCATTTAATTTAACTAATAATCGATGAATAATTAATTCCTTTGCAAGAAACCGGGGATAAAAATTTCAGGAATCGATAGAAACGTAAGGAATTATAAAAGGGACCTTTAAAGTTTAAAGTACTAAACGGAACATTTGAAACTCATAATGCTAATCTATAGGGCATGACGTTGCACATTTGCGTCAGATTGCGTAGATTTCAGCTATGCAAAAATCTCAAAATGCTAATCTATAGGGCATGACGTTGCACATTTGCGTCAGATTGCGGTAGATTTCCGTAGCTATGCAAAAATCTCATAATGCTAATCTATAGGGCATGACGTTGCACATTTGCGTCAGATTGCGGTAGATTTCCGTAGCTATGCAAAAAATCTCATAATGCTAATCTATAGGGCATGACGTTGCACATTTGCGTCAGATTGCGGTAGATTTCCGTAGCTATGTAAAAATCTCATAATGCTAATCTATAGGGCATGACGTTGCACATTTGCGTCAAATTGCGGTAGATTTCGGGGGGAGGGGGTTATATTCCGGAGGCACACAGCCAAGCTCAACCAAAGGGATGGTTGGTTGGGAGATGGATGGGGAGGGGGTGGAAGAGGGATGGGGAGAAGGGGTGGAGGGAAGGGGTGGAGGGAAGGGGGTTGGGAGAGGGTTGGGAGGGAAGGGGGTTGGGAAGAGGGGTGGAGGAAGGGGTTGGGAGAGGGTTTGGGGGTTGGAAGGAAGGGGGGGAGAGTTTGGGGGTTGGGAGGAGGAGGAAGGGGTTGGGAGAGGGAGAGGGTGGAAAGAGGGTGGGGAGGGGAAGGGGTGGGGAGGGGAGGGGTTTGTTTGAGAGAGGGATGGGCTCTGACGGGAGAGGGAAAGGGAACGGGGTTTGAGCTGCATTTAAGACCTTCGAACGCTCCGTTGATTAGAAAATAATAGACAATGGTTGTCAATGGCAACAGCCTCGTGCACAGCCCAGGACAGAGGTTACGCAATTCGATTGTTACACAGTTTTGATTAAACAATAGACAATGGTTGTCAATGGCAACAGCCTCGTGCACAGCCCAGGACAGAGGTTACGCATTCGACTTCGCAACGTCGATTGGTGACCAATCAGAACGCTTGAAGGCAACAGACAAACTGGACAAACAGAGCAAGAATCTTAATATTATAAAAGGTTCCGATTCAGACATTTACTGTAATTTCACTTTCTATTCAAGTTACAATGAAATGCAAAACTTTTTGGATTAGCCGCATACAAGGCATTATATAATTTATAATTATTTTATCTTCTATGGTTACGCAACAGTGACAAATTTTTAAATTTCGACTTAGGCCTACATGTATAACGCTGAAAATTATTACGCATGCAGTCTTGTACTGTTGATGCACACGTATAATATATATATATATATATATATATATATATATATATATATAATATATATATATATAATCACACTTTATGCTGATACACATTAGTATGCAGCATAAAGTCTCTCAGACATACTTTTCTCTTAAAATCTACCTTTTAAAACCATTAAAACTTTTCACAAAACATAGTAGTTGGATATTGTCCACCTGGATACCACTCATCTTCTCACTCCATGATGAAACTTACCACAGATCTTTGGTTGAATCATTACCTGCATAATACCAATGTAGGCTCTTTACAATTCGAGATGATTCATTCTGCACAGTGTTTGTGTACTACGAGAAACTGGTTTCACTAACCTTCTCTGTGCTCGTGTCACTAAATTTGATCTCCTATTCAGTAGCCTGCTGGCATGACACTTTTTTTAGAGTGGCAGCAACAGAGCAAAACATAACATTTAATTATGAATTGGTCTATTTCTATTATCCTATTCTCAGTAAAAAAATTTCGACGTTTGAAAAGGACCCTACTGCGCGCGCTCTCTGTATGCTTATAACTGCACTGGGAAATAAATTAGGAAATCTGTTATGAAATTTACTTTGCATGGTTCAATTGGTATAAGGCGTGACGGACTATTTGTTATGATTTTGTGTTTACTTCTGTGCATTGTTTCACGATTCTCACAGCTAAAAAATGTACTGGACTGCACTGTCACGTCAAACATTATCTGGCGTGTTCGTACAGGTAAGAAGAAAAAAAACGAACAGGTAATCGAATCCTCGTGCGATCAGAACAGGTTGCCCGGCTGTGACGGTCCAGTGGAGTCTTCGTCTGCAAACTGGGAGTCGTACCTTGCGAGCGGATCAGCCAGTGCAAAGACGTGCCCATCGGAGTATATATAATCTGTGGAGCCTCGAGAGAGAGAGAGGGGATCAACTCTTAGACTGCTGCTTGCCTTCGAATGGTCGCTGGGCAAATAAAGCGCTCTGAGAAGCGTAGTCACAGACGACGACGACGTATAGAAAAACCGTTCTTCAAACCTTACGATTCGCCAACAAAACAGAGATTTCAGTGCGGACGATTTCTCGTTGAACAGAAGAACGACTTTGTTCGCGCGTGCACTCTTTGTCTCGCTTAGAAGTTTGGGCCAATCAAGGTGGAGGGCCAACCTGTGCTGGACACCTCCCCCTTACCCCCTCCCCCCAACCCCGCAGAATAAATATTTGGGTCTCCAAGGACGGAGAATGTAGTTGTAAACTTTAAAAAGTCCTTTAAGCAGACCTCTGTGACCACGTGGCCCGGCATTTGAAGACTTTGTGCGAGTGCCGGGGGAGGGAGGGGTGGGGGTAATCGGTGCTTTTCTGTGTTCTGTCGATGTCATTGTAACTCTTTCACCAGAACAGGCAGCTACTGTATCTGCAGGCGAATATTAAATTTTTTCAAACAACTGGGCTATTCTCACTTTGATTTCTTTATCGCAAAGATCTCTACTTTCCTCCTACAAGTCTGCGTAGCGAGTTAGGGCCTTAATGGGCAATCCTTGTATTCAATTATTGTATTAACAGCGGCATTTGAAGAAGGCGGGAACCAGCGCCACCTGGTGCGGCTGAGCAAATTAAACGCTGCGGCACCGGGACGCCTCAAATAAAAAATCGAATGGCACAGAAAACTTGTCTTTCAAGTTGTTACGAATTGGTTTAGAACCTATAATTATTATATTAAATTTCTTCAGACAACTGAGCTAAGTTGGTGCGGAAGATGGCGGAGTGGGTTACGTGCTGGAGCGGTAGGCTGACGGAACGAGGTTGAAGCCCCGTTAGCGCCCCTAG
The DNA here is from genome assembly GCA_018105865.1 of Metaphire vulgaris. Lineage (NCBI taxonomy): Eukaryota > Metazoa > Annelida > Clitellata > Crassiclitellata > Megascolecidae > Metaphire > Metaphire vulgaris. The sequence continues at coordinate 8,700,548 of CM030850.1, forward strand.
TGGCTTTCACACAGGCAGTAATGCCTCCTAAGCCAGTTTAAATCACGCTATAGTTACAAGTCTGTAATTATTATCTTACAGCAAAAATTCTTTTGGACAAAAATTCTGACATCAGCTTGAAAGCAGCGAACTTGTCAGCTTGTCAAATGTCAACTTGTCAAACTCGTTTTCTTATGTTGTAGTAAGCGGACATGATTCCCCTATATTTCAACGAAATTTTAAAGGCGCCACAATAAAACTGAAGAGTAATTACAGGGAAAAGACCATTCTTAGTATTAGGGTGCATCGTGATTCTGAATTTTGGGGACTTACTCACGAGTTGTCCCAAATAACTTAGTCACTACTATCGCTGGAGAAGGAAATATCATATAGATAGGCTACTGTAGATTTTAAATGTAAATGTCGATGCACAAAAATCAAGGTAGAAAATTTATTAAAGGAGAAAAGTCTCAAGAATACAAAAGCAAATGATAACATTTTCAGAACAGAAAAAGCAAATCGTGTGTAGAGACAACATCGCTGTTACACTAAGTGATAGTGTATTACAGTATTAGCGCGCCATACTGCGCTAATACTGTATATCATAGTACTGTATATCATAGCGAAAAATATGATTGGATAACATCAAAGAAGACATGGAACTGAGGAATTCGACAATAATTGTAGAAGGCTGCAGATTAACACAAGACCTAGTGAAGTGGAATATGGCTTCGTATCTAACTAACTATTGCCACTATGCAGGCAGTAAGTGAAAATAATGATGGTGATGATGGTGATGATGACGATGATAATAATAGGCCTAATGATGATGGTGATGGTTTTGATATTGTAGCGCTATAAGATATTGACATAATTCAGCATTACGTCTAGAAAGCATCTTTATTTAGCATTTAAAATGCGCTAATGCTGCTCTAAAGACCCTGCCTCAGTGATCTTCGTATTGTCTTGATTACGACTATACTGTATGCACTTAACCGAAGAGCAGTGAAAATAACTACACTAAGCTACAGTACACTACACTAGACCTACCAGTTACTATGCACTCAAGCAGATTGTGCACTTATTCTGTGTGGCCTTAACTGAGGGCTTCATTCCAGTGTCGGATTTACGCTTTTTTAGACCCCGGTACACGTTCTTCGAAAAAGTTATAGATAAGTGTGAAAAGTGACGAGATGACCTTTTTTGCTTGTCAAGCTTTTTCGGGAAACTTTCGGAAGAGTGAAAGAGTTACAGTTCAGATGTATGAGTAATGGTGGCGATCGTCTTTGTTCTGTTTATTTTTTCAGGACACGTTGCGTGACAAATGATTGCATTTCGGAAAATAAAGTTGTTTAAACGCATAAATATAAAAAAAATCATTATGAAATATTGTTGGTGGGCCCTACATTTTTATTTTGTTGGTGGGCCCGGTACAAATGTACCACTTCTACCGTGGTAAATCCGCCACTGCTTCATTCCATGTTTTAAAAAGTGTTATTTTGGGATTCAGTTTGTTGGATTTCAGTTAATTTAACGTCGACTTACGAAGTTATAAGGTTCCTTATCTGAGTTATCTCTGGTAATGGATATCACATACTAGTCTTAGTAGTCTAAGCGCTCGTGAATAAGCTTGTGCAGCGGCGGCGGCTCCAGGATTTGACAAGTGGGGGGCCGTTAGAGTGGCAACTTCTAAGCATGTGGTCAACTACTTTTCATAAACCTGGACTATTCTAGTTGCTTAGGTTGAATGCACTAAAGTATGTCGGGCCACTGGGGAGGGACAGGCATTCAATAGGATGTACGGGCAATCCTGGCACCCCTGTGGAGCCGCCTCTGTGCTTGTACACTGCGTCAATCATTCGGGAAGCGCTATAGAAATTCATATTTTACATGTTTTTACTTACTTCGACTCTGAGCATTTCAATCCATTCTTTTTAATCTATGTCTACTATTTTTCTCCATCGCCATTCGCCAATGACCTTTCTGTTGTAATGACCTTTCTGTTTTAGCTTTCTTTTCAAATTTATTTGTGCTTCACTGTTGGGTTGCTCTGTCTTCTTCCAATATAGGCAAGACGTCGGCCCTACGCTTCTGGGACCGAACTCATGACCGAAATGACAATACGTGAACGTGAAAGTCACCACCGACCATTCTGCACTTTCTCTCAAACCGTTCGCGTCCCCAAGTAAGACAAGGCTATTGAGAGCAGTCGCACTCCGATTGACGCAGGAGCGTTAGCGTAGCCATAGATGTAATAAACGTTTTTTACGTTTTTTTAATTTTCCTCCGCGTTTTCTACGTTTTTATTATTTTCCCCAACATTTTTACACCTATGAGCGTAGCCACGAGAAGTAGGCCTACAGGAGCTGCGGGGTCCCTAGTTGGGCCTACACTGATCGTGAGATTCGAGCAAATCCGATGAAAATTGCATCAGTTGGGGGAGGGAGGGTGACTGCCTATATGGCGTCGTATAGTCTGAAAATGAAAATATGCTCCAAATATCAAGATTCGAATCTAATATTGCCATAAAGTAGTCCTCCTGAGACCCCGTTTGGAGAGCTCACAACGCTCTCCCAAGCCACCTATAGTCGGATCTGGAGAAGTCAGTGTTTAGAAACCCTGGTGTCTCTCCGTATTCTGGAACCCTGGCTACGCCCGCCCTGGCTACGCCCGTCCTGGCTACGCCCGCCCTGGCTATCTATTTTTGGTCGGCCGTGTCTCTGCTCAACGAGTCAGCGTCTACTCTTAACGAATCTTCGTTACTATTCTAATGGCAAGGACAAACTTTCATCAGATGGTCAAACCCCTAGACAAGATCAATTAGGCTACTGACTCTAGCGGTCACCGCTGAAACTCACGGCACTGCTGGTGTTTAATCTAGACTCCTGGAATCCGGGGGAAAACTGAAAAACCCGGGGGGAACTGACAAAGCCGGGGGAATTCTGCTAGGGGCTATACTGTTAGTTGATATAGTATGTGAAAATTTCCCGGAGGGAATTTGAAATTTCCTGGGGAAAGGGCAATTTTCCCCTCCAGAAACGGCCTAGATTAAACCCTGGGCACTGCTTTCCTGTTTTAAAGGCTACATAATACATATAGGCCTACTTTAATATCAAATATGTTTTATAGGTCCTTAGGAGCTCTTTGAAAGAGACAGACACGTGGCGCCCTCTTTGGAACAGGCACGACATTGAAGAGCAAAAATATTGTTGATGTCTCTGTCTGCATCTGGATTCGTTGTGAATTCAAAACAGTCATTCGATATCCCTTTGAACGCACTCAGAGCAAAACGACGTCGGTTTCAGAGATGATATTTTAAGTCAAACTAACTCCGCTTCAAGTCGACAATCAAACTTCTCTATCCGGCTTGTACTACGACTCGTTAAGCTCTTGCTTGCAGTTATGCTATTATTATGTTCAGTGGCGTAGCCAGGATTTCCGGAAGGGGGGAGGTTTTGGGTTTTGGTTTTGGTTTCGACAATGACCAACTTTGGAAAACTCTTGACGAGCAAATAAAGGTCATCTATATATTTCATACTGTCAAGCAAAAAAAGATCATCTCCTATATTTCATCCTGACAAGCAAAACAAGGTCGTCACGGCTAGGGGGAGGTTTGACCCCCCAACATCGCGTCCTAAAATTAAAAATTCATAGAAACTCAGTAAAAATATTTTGTTTTCTGCGGCCTAGGGGGATTTAATCCCCAAAACCCTCCATTTGGCTACGCCACTGATTGTGCTGCAGTTACGAGCAAGTCAGACGATTTTTGATTATTGCTTTTTTAAAAATTCCATTAAACTGGCGATAAATTTTGATGGAGGATAAATAAAAATGAGATATTGCTAGTTGGATACAGAGAGTAAGAGAATATTGACGCTCAGCTGGAACCGGAATGATGCGATGCTAAGAGGAATTTGACAATATTGACATATACGATAATGACATATATGACAAATCGACGAATCACGGGAGTCCGCATCTCAGAAATATCTTACAACATGATAACATCTCATCCCGTGTTTTGTTCCTTTGACGTGCCTGGCCGGATATACAGTGGAAGGCTCCTTTCTACGGGATTTGTGGGCGTTTTGGCGGCGATTTCCGGTATCAGGTGGCTGTCTCTGTTATCCGACGTTTATCGGCATAAAAATGACGTCGTGCGTACGGCGCTATAGAAGTCCAAGAAGATAAGATAAGATAAGACAAATTTTTCATATGCATGGAATTGAGTATAATGGTATCAGGTGGCTTTCACAGTTAGTCTAAAAATGAACAAGGTCTTGTAAAGAAATGAATGAAAAAATTTTCCAGGGTGGTGCAAAACAAGGCTTTGTGACGAAAGAAACAAGTAATTTTGATTTTTTCATAACTCCACAATTTTTCCAGGGGTGCAATTGCACGCCCTTGCACCCCATTCCGGACTCCCATGAAAATGACTGAACTGATAGCCTAGATCAGTGTTTATTCTAGCCACCTTGACATTGGGGGGATTTTGAAATGTTTGGGGGACACAAGGTCTGAGTCTCTAAAAACCTTGACAAGCAAAAAAGGTTATATTCCTTTTAAAATGTGACGACAAGCAAAAAAATGTTATCCTTCCAACCTCCCTAATGTTTTTTACCCTTCTCAAATGCCCTGGCAAACAAAAAATTGCCATTCTTACATTTTTCCCCTCTCTAAAAAATAAAAGCCCCGTCGTCACGCTTTTTGGGGGAAATTTCCATCCCCATGCAACATTTTAAAAAAAAATTGGAGGGGGATTTTAAAACTTTGGGGGGATTCCCCTCCCAGAGAAGGCCTAGAATAAACACTGGCCTAGATGCTTTGATAGAGCAAATCAAATTATTCTATCTTATGGAATCAGTCAGAATCACCAATCAGATTAAGATTACTGATCCTCGTCAAGAATACGGCTGCTGGAGACTTTGGTTTCTGCTTATAGGCTTAAACCTTCAGATGTTGACGTTGGAAACTCAGAATTTGCACGAAACTGGTTGCTGTCAATTTTTATAAAAGCTGCCTGGGTACCCGTCCACATTTTGTACGAGTACCCGAATATCCGAATTAGCGTAACGTCCTCGTATCTCTACGTACAAGAAGCAACCAGTTTATAACTAAGATTTGTTTTTTATCCAGTCCGATCCATCGATAGTACACTTCCCATGGATTTACTTTCTGCACACTGCTAAGTCGAACAGGCTGCCAGTATTCAAAAATTAATTTTAAAAAGATGCAAAAGTAAATAAACCAGGCATAGACATGGGTTGGGTCGACCAATGGGCTTGGTTGGGTCAGAAATTTCCATGTTTGTGACTGGTTTGGTTGCGTGGGCTAATAAAATAAGTCATGAATTTGTAATGTATTGCGGTGAATTGGGTTAATTCAAGTAACCCTATTGCTTTCGTGGGTTGAGTTGGTTTGAGTCTGAAGCATGATCGGTTGGTTTTTTTGCAAGTTTTGACAATGATCGTAACTTTCAAATAGAGCCTTCGTCTTCCACTGCGCTTTGAACTGAAAATGTGCGCCAAACAATATTAATAGCGTCAAGTGAAATATGGTGACTATCTCAGAGTGTTTTTTATAAGATTCGAGCATACAACAGCTATTAAGCCAAGGCCTAACGTTGCTGTCTTCCAAAAATACAAGTTAAGTTCAATGTTTTATTGTTTATGTTCTTTGCAGCAAACTTACCGAGTCATGATCTACAGCCTGTAAACGTGAGAGAGTTCTCTTCAATGTGAACGCGACAAAGAAGAAATTGTTTGAAACTAACAATCGGATAACAAAAGCGAACGAAGAGTTTTTAAATTTGCTCCCCGGCGTTCGCCATTAATGACGACGTTGAAGGTTGGAAGCCTGGAACAGGCCCGCCGAGAGAAATTCCGGGCCCCTGTGCTTGTCAACCTTTTCACACCGGGCCCCCTTTTCCTCGCCGGGCCCCCTCTACTTTACTGTTATTATTCATGTTATTGTTAATTATACGTATTCGTCATGGGCCTCCCCCCACCGCCGGGCCCCTGTGCAATTGCACCCCTGACCCCCCCTCTCGGCGACCCTGGCCTGGAAAAACCTTTTTAGATAGAAATCCGTATTAATCGGAGCACTTTTGAACTTCTTTTATATTGTAGACTACCAACATCAATGGAAAACATATCTAATGAAAACATCCAATGGAAAACATATCTATAGTTTTCTGTATTTAGAGAGACGATTTCTGCAAATTTATCGAATAATCGATGAAAAGACAATCCAGAAATGACCAAACCAAGACAATTCATAATTTAATTGGGCACGGCTAGTAAATTAAAGAATGTCAATGTGTGAATAGGTATAATTCTTGTCCATTGTTATTAGCATTTGATAGAAAAAGTGATTATTTCAGCGAAGGGGCTGCGTGATTTTGTACTTCCGCTCTGCCCATCGTTACCACGGACGGCCATGTTGTGCACGTTCCTAGCTTCGTAACTTATTAATGTCGAGAACAAACGTCCGAATATTCGCCAAACACAAATTTCTACTTCACAGCGAATGTTTAACATTGAAAGAATAATTATTCAGTCCCTTTGCGCCCTTCAAGATTAAAAGGCAAAAGAGCGACTTCTCGATGTAACACAGCTTTCAGATCAGAAAACACATCTCTTTCAATTAGCTTTTCCTCCACAGTCAGTCTTACTCTCTCCCTCTGACTGATCTTTGGAATGACCTGGTCTTTTGCGGATGGATTTGAAGTACCATCGATTGATACCCTCAGGTATTAGAACTTGTGCTATAGCAGTGCATAATAATAATAATAATAATAATAATAATAATATATTATTATAATTGTAATAATAATAATAATTATTATTATTATTATTACGCGACTTAAACACACTTGTTCGGACTCTCGTTCAGTACCATGTAAAGCGCTCTTGACCCTATAGCCTCATATGACAATAGCACTATACAATTTAGCCCATAACTAACTAACTAACTGTTATTTCCACACCGAAATACCCTTTGAACAGAGCTAATGTTGATTCTGTTGATTCATTAAGAGGCGTTTCTGCTTCTAACTCGCATTTATCTAGCGCCCTATGGCATATTATTTTGTCCCATTGTCGAAATCGCTCATCCATGCAAGAAGACCTACGCACGCTATGGGAGTAGACGAAGGCAAAGACTTTGATGACATGCGTGTAGAGCCTATATGAGATCAGTCTTCTTTCGTCATGGCTGACATCTATATGAACAATGCTTAAGGAGGATCTCTGTTGCGTTTCGAACATTGTACTGCCACGAATGCTGCCTATGTAAAGCATTTTTATTTTTTTTTCATTTAATCTACTCGTACCAGGCTACTACAGCCGTAGTGTTGCGTGTTTTCTCTCAGCAGGCACACAATGGTTTAGATTTGTGTAACAATATGTATTCGGCACTGCCGTCTACGAAGTAAACTAGGCCGATCCTATCTGGCGTTGACTACACACCATCGCAAGCTAGAAGCGAAACTGCACAAACATCACCCGTGTCTCAGGCCATCAGTGATGTTAATCCTTGTCCTGGTCCTTGTCCTTAAGGACCGACCAAATGGGACTCAGTCCTTGTCCTTATCCTCATCCTTGCAGATCGGTCCTTGTCCTGGTCCTTGTAACTTAGTCCTTGAAAAATCCACTATCAGGACCAAATTAGCATACCATTTTCAATTGTTCTGATAATTATGTTCCAAGGTAAGAGTAGTATTTGAATTCATATTTACATACTTGCTTTGAGTTATTCTAAATGTGTAGTCAATGTTCCTTTATAATACCACAGCGTTTTTTAAATTTCTATTATTCTTTAGTTGTATCTTAAAATACTGGTGTCATACAAACTTACAAAGGAATGGAACAAAGCATGATCAGCAATGGAATTCAGTTGAACGACAAAGTGGTTCTAATATTAGCCTCAACTGATCGTATTTGCCGTCTACGAAGTAAAAGGCCGATCCTATCTGGCGTTGACTACACACCATCGCAAGCTAGAAGCGAAACTGCACAAACATCACCCGTGTCTCAGGCCATCAGTGATGTTAATCCTTGTCCTGGTCCTTGTCTTAAGGACTCCTTAAGGAGTTGAAACACTTGTTTATTTGAAATACAACATTGCTGTTGACTAAATTATGTTTTGCAACATTCCTTTTTGCTTTATGATTTTGTGATTCGATTTGGAATTGAAACTTTTTGTCTAAAACAGAGATCGGTCCATTTGGAGGTCAGTCCTTGTATGAGGGGTAAGTCCTGGTCCTTGTCCTCGTCCTTGGGAGTCAGTCCTTGTCCTTATCCTCGTCCTTGGGGGGGTCGGTCCTTGTCCTTATCCTCGTCCTTGGGGGTCAGTCCTTGTTAACATCACTGCAGGCCATAGACCGAATGGGTGCTAACTAACCACGTCCACTGTCAGAAAGCATTGGGGCAAACAGTTGCAAACAGATGAATGGCGAATTGACAGAATTCAAGACTAAGTTCTAATATGAACGCGATTTTATCTAAAAAGTGGAGCATCTGAAGCCATCGACTTCTATTGACAAAAACTATTCCGACACCAGTGGCGGCTCCAGGATTTGGCAAGTGGGGGCGTTGGGGTGGCAACTTCTAAGCACGGGGGCCAGCCATTTGTTGCTAGGTATGTAGTAGTAAATATAGAGTCCCGATAGGGAGGCCACTGGGGGCAGGCATACAATAGAGGGAACGGACCTCCCTGGCCCCCATGTGAAGCCGCTACTGTCGGACAAGCAAAAACCACTTTATATTCTGACGTATCTATAAAGACTCCACAAGATAAGTTAGTAAGATGAGCACAGTCAGAGAGCAAGCAACGATCTGAAACCTACTGACAAGTAGGGCTGGCCGAGTAGTTTTGGAGTTGAAGTATGTAAAACCGGAAATACATGATTTGGAAACGTTACACGTCATTGTATTAGAAAAAGATTTAACCAAAGCAGAACACTAGAACAATGGCATATCAATTTCAAAACTACTAATACGTATTTAATGCGGCAAATTTTAATGAAAGGCTTTGGTTATTCTTTATTTATCATCTATTCTTTATTTAGTTATTCTTCGAGTACTCGACTCCAAAAAATTACTCGACTCCAATTTGGAGTCGAGTACTCGCGTTACTAGCAGATGACTGGAAACCGATTGGAAAGAAAGGTCATTGTATGAGAAAAGATATACACGAAAACTACAACAATGACAGTTCCAAATGCAAAACTACTAATACGGTTTCAGAGAATCATTATAAAATGTCAGCGGACAAAATGTGGTCGGACAAAATGTCAGCGGACAAAATGTCAGCGGACAAAATGTCAAGGTTTAGGGTTATAGGGTTAGAGTTAGGGTTACATTTTGTCCGTTACATTTTGTTCGCTGACATTTTGTCCCCATGACATTTTGTCCGTGACATTTTGTCCGCGGACATTTTGTCCTAGCACCATTACACTCAATGACAAATCTAGGCAGATCACATGCAAGGGTCGCCATAACTTAGGCCGTCAGTTCGGACGTCTGGAACCCGTGTCGACGATCAATCGTTGATTACAGACCTATTAACTTTGAAAAATGGTTAATCGTATGACTGTGCTGGTCAATTCAAAAATTAGAATCAACCAAGAGTTGGACAAATTAGCATTCCTGACCAAGATAGTTCATCTCGAAGATTGCGTCACGGATTGAAACTTCTACCGAAGGTGACAAGATGACATCCCTTCAAAATCTTGGGTTGGTGGGACCCTGAAAATTCAGCGTGCACAAAGAGTTTTCAACAAATGTTGACAAAGAAATTTAACTTGCACGCTCGTGAATAAGCTGGTGCATTGCGCCAGGCTTTCGGGCAGCGCTATAGAAATTTCATGTTTTACTTAGGGGCTGTCCATTAATTATGTCAACAATTTTTTGGCAATTTTTGACCCTCTCACCTCTTGTCAACAACTGTCAACTTTCACTTACCCCCCATAATTACGTCAACAACTCTTGACCCCCAGATCAATGACAGGTCCCAATAACAAGGTTATTATTTTTGTGGTAATGACCATTTTTTCCCTTTTTTGCTCATCGAGTGTCAAAATGTGGTGGTGATGACCTTTTTTCTAATGTTTTTTTCCATTGTAATAAGTAGTATTCTATGAAATGTCCTATTTTTTGATTATTTGAAAAAAGTGAAATTGTTGACGTCAACTTCTCTTGACCCCCCATCTCCTCTGTCAACAACTGTCAAACTTTTCCAACCCTCCTAAATTGTTGACGTAATTAATGGTCAGCCTCTTATTTACTTACTTGCTCGAATTCAACGACGGAGCTGTTAAAATGTTAGCGTTTAAGCCTAGATCAACTTACATGGACCTCTATAGCCTTCCTCATTGTAGTTTTACAGTGAAGACATTGAATGAAAAGTGGGTGGGGTGGGGCTCAATCCCTATAGTAACCTCTCAAAAGAGGGTCGGTTCTTTTTGAGAGGTAACCAGGCCTCTCGGGCCTATAGGCTTCACGCCTATAGGTTCACGCCTATAAGTGAGGATGTCTCAGCTTGCACTTGATGACAGCATGATAATTAATTCTAAGGAACCCCTTCTTGTAAGGGATTTAAGTGCTGTAATGTTGAAATAAACCAGATGAATAGATAGAAGCAAAACAATAGAAGAACTTGGTGGTTTTCAAGTTGTTTAAATGTCTGCTTACTGTTGTCTTGCAGGCATGCAGGGTTATTTCTAGGATCGTGAATTTGGGGAAGTGTCGGTAAAATATTGGGGTGTTCGGGGGCTATTTAGGGTACATACCATTGTTAGATTAGGATTTTGGGGGTGTCGACCTCAAATTGGGGGGTGGTGGTGTTGGGAGTGTTAGGGGGCGTAAAAATACCCATGCAGGCACGATTCTTCAAAATGAAAAATGCATTTAATTCCAATTAAAAATTCCAGTTGATCCGACTATAACCATGCATCGGTGTCTCAGTTGTATAAGGTCTCGGCTCTGCGCAGAGACAGTCTGTCGACCCAGGGTTCGAGTCTGGAAATTGACGATCGTGTATTTTGGCATTTCATGCCTTCATCTGTCATTTGGAAATACGATCATAATATCATTGAGGGCAGTCATTCACTTTGTAAGGCGTAATATTTTGCTTTCAGTTTAATTCACGATACCATATATGTTTAACGGAGATGTGAAAAGACAGTGTTGGTTATGTCAATGCGAGTGTTAATACACGAAGAAGACAAGAAACCATTTTTGAAATCAAAGAGCTCAGAGCCGAGAATGCCCTATGTAACAAACTGCAAAATCAAAAATAGCTGTTCTATTGAATCTAGCTCTTTACTAACAGACTAGGTAAAGGTAGGTCTCGTACTCGAATCCAAGCATTGGGTTCCGGCGCTTATCTCCTGTATAAATCAGCGACGTAGGTGTTATAGGCCATTAATCTGGGGTAGGTTGACATTATTTTCCCCAGACCCACGTTTTACTTTCGCAGCTTAACGCTACTACTCAGTTAACCACCGCCCTCTAGCGAGTAAGATTGAATAGACTTTAAGGGTCCTGCGGGTATCGAACCTGCGACCTTCTGCTCTGTCGTCCAGTGCTGTTACCACTCTGCCAACTTCCCGCCCACTAACAGACAACGCACGCTGCCACGCAATAAAACAAGGAGCATGAAGAACGATGAACTGAGCTTCACAGAAAATGAACTATAGAGCTTGCCCTCATAGACTTAAAGCCCATAAAAGACGTGAAGGGTTGACACTTTCAAATTTTCACAGCATCGGTTGAATAAGGGCGGTTCCCGGTCTTCCCTTTGTTGCCTTTCTTTCTGCTGACTATTGGGCAGGAATAGGCGAAGAGTTTCTGCCTCGACATAAGTTCGAACCTCGAACCTCGTGATTGACAGTCCAGCACTCTAACCGCTGGACCATAGAGCCACCTCTGATTAAGGACGGGCTCTTCTTAACAGAGGCATAGCTACCATATAGTAAGTATAAGCAAAGCATTAGGGCCCAGAAGAACTGGGGCCCCTTTTGACCCCCAATGTAAAAAAGAAAGTAAATAATAACAAAAGTAAATAATTAAAACACATTACAAATCAGTCTTAATCAGATAAATTTGGTAGGTATTAAATATGACAGCGCTACAAAACAAAGCCGTTTTACAGTTTTCGGTTTCCGGAATCCGGTGACAGACGATGCGTTATTATTAAGTGTTAAAATTTTTAAGCCTTAGTGCGCTGTTCGTCATGTTGTGACTGCTTCTTAGCCAAGATCTTAAAGTCAATGACAGCATTGATAATGCAGCTGCATCCTGGTTCGAGTAATTCATTCGATCGTGTTACTGTCGTTGCTGCTGTCACTTGTCAATTCGAATATTTTGGATTTTCTCACATGGAACTCAAGTTTTCTTCATTTTCTTCATAATGAATCGGGTTCCCACGGCATTTAGAGCTTCGTACAGATGATTACCATTTTTGTATTTTTGCATGAAAAAATTGTATTTTGCCTTTCGATTAACTAATGCAGTCAGTCATTTCTAGGATTACACTGAGTAACAAAAAAAAGTTTTTTTTAACTGGGTGAGAATTGTGGTGATTTAATACAATTAGGCTATGCTAAATCGAAATATAACCACCAAAATCTTCTATCACGTCAGAATTTTTAGTTACGGGCAAATAGAAAAAAATAGTGTACTGTAACTGAAGCAGCATGTAATGACACTGGTTTACATGAAATTTTATGTCTAAGTTAACAGATTTAGGACAATTCTGATGTCCTAAATTCAAATGTAACATTGGTTTTGCTCAATCTGGTCAACTTTTTATATATCGCTACATGTGATTTTTTCATATACAGTATGCATGTATTTTCTATTTATGTAATGCAGATTTTATTATAATGAAATGGTCAACACACAGTTTGTTGCCTGCAAAGTAAGGCCTGTTCTTGTGTAATTTTGGTGCCCTGATTCCAAGAATGTTATCCGTTTTACCTCATTGGCTCTAGTTTTTAGTTGGCTTAGTCGTCCTTATATTTTGGTTCTACTAAAATGCGTTAAATGCAGAACGCTTAATCTATTTGAATTCTATCCTTGAACAGCAAAAAAATGTAAGCAACAACTATTACATATTTAGATACAACTATATTAATGAGTGAATTAGTTGTCATTTATTTTGTCACACTAGAAATCAGAAAAATGACACTTCAAGCATTTAACATGCAATTGTATTTCTAAATGTGTCCTGGAGGTCTGTTGCTGCTCCTGCGTCCACAATTACCTCAAAACAGTTGTCATGAATCATGCTTATTTTTAAGTCATATAATTTATTATTGCACATATTTTTGATTCCTTTTGGAAATATAAAACCTTTAATGTTATTAACAAAGACCTTTAGGTGAGAGCAATCAAAAGCTACATAGAGCAAATATATATAATCATGCACTTCAATATACTGTAGGATATATGGCGTATCTAAAAAAGTAGAGCTAAGAGAGGAAATCTGATGCCATAGTTGGAATCATGACCCATAAATATACTAAGAAACAGGTCTTCCATTTAAGGAAGAGGGCAACACAAATTTTTTTGTTACCATGTGATATAGGCAATTATACATTCCGTCCGGTCTAGAATATATGGCCTTATCTAAAAAACTAGATATGATAGAAAAAATTTGATGCCATATTTGGAATCAGCACTCTAGATATGCCCAGCAAGAAGCCGCAGACAATTGACAAAATGTTTTTTTGGTTGCCCTCTAATTTTACATAATACAATCGATTTAGTTATGAGGCAAGATTTTTTAAAAGTCAAATTTGCAAAAAGCCTGACCTGATTCAAAGAAACCAGTATTATTTTCAATTTTAGCAGTACAAAATTGTCATAAAACAGTTGGAAAAATCTTATACAATTTTCAAAAATGTTTTTTATAAACCAGTGTAATGCATTACATGACACTCTTGACAGACTCGCATGCAAAACAATTAGATGGGGATAACTTTTAAACCTGACGTGCTACAGCAAAACCGCTTACAGATTTGGAATCAGCGTGTCATATCCCATCTGAATCACCTATTACCTTCTCAGTTAAGAAAATCGTGTTTTTCAGTGTTATCAATTTGGGGGTGTCGGTAAATTCTGGGATTCCCTGCCAAAAAAGTCTGACAAGCAAAAAAGGTCACCCAATAGCTGAAATTGAGGGGGTTGTTGGAGTGTCTGTCTCAAATTTGAGGTTGAGTTGGGGTGGAGGTTCAGGGGGTGTAAATATGTCTCTCAATGCAGCGTTTTCCAAACTGTGGGTCGCGACCCAAAAGTGAGTCGCAGGGCTCAGTCTAGTTGGTAGCGGGGTAGGGCGAAATTAGATTCAAACGCGTCATTTTATAACCAGTACCACAATGTCACAAGCTTCGAAAGTTGCAATTAGGCTTAGGTTTTAAGAAATGTATATGTGACCCGCTGGGAGAAAAGGTACCATAAGCGGTTTCACAGATTAGCGAGAAATTGCATTTTTATCTTGAAAACTTAATATTTTCAAAAATTACTCTTTGGTATTTTAGACAGTATGATGTGTAGACAATTAAATGATTATGTCTTTTTAATCAAATATGTATCATTTAGTAAAGAATTTGCTTTAAAATTGATTCGCAAAAGGTACCATAAGTGGGCTTCTGACTTTGATGCTCTGTTTAAGCTTACTAATTTTTTTAAAAATTTGGATACGTAGGCTATGAGCTTAGAACCAGCTGACAAATCTTCAATATCGGGCGATTTTTGTTTCTTTCATTGCTTAAAAGTGAAGTTTAATCTTATTTTGTGTTGCTATTTATGAATTACAACACTAGTTTCTCGTTCTTTGTTTTTCATAATTCCGTTCCATATGTTACATTTATAATCACCTTGATTACTATTATTTATAAGTTTTATTGTGTTCTATTACAGCTTGTTCGTATATCTTGTTTAGATTGTACATTACAACCATATTATTATGTCCTGCCCTGATCTATCCCACTTTTGGTACCTTTTTCAATTACTGTGTTCTAGTATATTTATCTCAATTTTCTACTGATAAATCATGAATAGCTAAGGATGACACTTTAGAGATAGTTTGCATATATGACAATTAATACAGAGATAAAATTTCATCCGTAACTCTTGTATAGTTTCAAAATTTTGAACGCTTTAATTTCATCAATAATTAATAAATGTTCAATTTCTCAGAATTTTGAATTTGATAGGCATGATGTTTGGATGCTGGTATCTCTGAGATGCAAGGTATATTTCTCTAAAACTTTGCTGTGATTGAGCTAATATAACCCCGATATATGCAGCATATGTAACTCAAGAACCCCACATATGGTACCTTTTCTCCCAGCGGGTCACATATGCCTACAATCCTAGCTCCATACATGGCTTATATTAAAATGATTAGTGTTTTGCCCAATTTTAGTTGACAATAAATTCACATGGTTGCAGCATGTTACAAAACCGCTGACGTGAGTCGCACAGTTCCAAAAAGTTTGGGAAACCTTGGCCTATAGTACTTTTAGAAATTAATTTTATTTCGCAATAACGCAAGGAAAGCGTATTCCGACCAGTTTGCTCTGAAACTTCGATAACAATAGGGAATCTCTGGTTCAGTGTGGAAATGACCTGACGGTTAAGCGATTTTTCCATACTCATAGGATCTTTAAGATGCGTAACAAAGGTATGCTCCTGAAGAATTTTAAAAGATTATCTTAAATAAATTTCAGTATCTATTACTATTATTTTGTTTTATTTAGCAAAATATAAATAATTCTGCATAATATATTTGCCATATTTTCATTCGAATTGAATAGGAGCCTTTGCCTTGCCATTTATTAAAAAAAACTCAAAAGATTCTTTTCAACTAACGTTCGCCAGATGGCCTAATGCATGTTTTAGACATTACCTGCTATGATTAGGGTCGCGGCATGTTACAAAACCACCGAAGTGGGCCGCGGTTTCAAAATGTTTTGAAACCCTGAACTAATGTACAGCTGCT
The DNA here is from genome assembly GCA_018105865.1 of Metaphire vulgaris. Taxonomy (NCBI): domain Eukaryota; kingdom Metazoa; phylum Annelida; class Clitellata; order Crassiclitellata; family Megascolecidae; genus Metaphire; species Metaphire vulgaris. The sequence goes on from CM030850.1 coordinate 8,716,538, forward strand.
ATGTAAAAGTGCCTGCGGTGCTACTTTTCTCGGACACCGTATGCATAATAATTATGCGTTATATGCGATTACTAATTCACTGATATTCGAAAGAAATGATTTACTATGATTTGCACAGAAGACATACATGTATTGCTTATATAGGCCAATGCAGTATATATTTCATAGACAGGCAGACAGACAAAAAGACAAACAAACAGACAGACAGGCAGGCAGGCAGGCAGACACACAGACATATAGATGTATGTATGTATGTATGTATGGATGGATGGATGTATGCATGTATGTATGTATGTATGTATGTATGTATGTATGTATGGATGGATGGATAGATGGTACGGATGGATGGATGCATGGATGGGTGGATGGATGGATTGATGGATGGATGGATGGACGGACGGTTTGATGAATGGATGTAATGAATGAATGAGTGAATGAATGAATGAGCGAGTGAATAAATGAGCTAATGAAAAAGTCTTGAGAACTTGTGCACGGGCACAATCTTCCATCTTGTCCTTTTTCAACGGCGTCTGTAGTCATTATTTGAATTGATTCCCTATGGTGTATATATAGGTCATTAGTTCCTTAATCCAGTATGTTTCTATAGTTAGGCGTTTCTGTTTGTTTTTGCGTTCATCGTTTTCGTTTTGTACTTGTTCAATTGGTATTATGGATAGATCATTGACAGAATGGTCTTTCTGGGTAAAGTGGTTTGCGAGAGTCGCATCTCTGTTTGTTCTGATAGTGGACCTGTGGTTGATCAGTCTTGCATTGAGTGAGAGAGCTGTCTCGCCCACATATTGGAATTTACATTTTTTACAAGTGATTAAATAGATTATATTTGAGTTCTTACAGTCTATAGTCTATGTTTATCTGGTACGAACGGCACGTGTATGAGCTGCAAAATGTTGTAGAAGGTGTAAGATACGGACAGGTTTTACAATCTTTTGATTGGCATTTTCTGGATCCCAGTGTGTTTGTATTAGTAGTACTATTTTCAGGGGGTCTATTATTTCCAGAGGCAGTTAATAATTGGCCTAGGTTCTTATGTCTGGTGTATGCGGCTATGACTCTTTAACGAAAGTGGGATGTGTGCTAATAGCGCGCGTTTCCATTCTCTGATCAGGTGTGTTGATAAAGGTGAATAGGGGATTACGATCGGCAGCAGTTGTCGTTGTTGTTGTTGTTGGTCATGTTGTTGTTGTTGTTGTCCTGTGTCGTTGTTTACGTTTTGCTGGTAATCATGCCAAATGTCGTGCTTCATTTAGCGTAATAAGCGTCTGTTGTAGCCCTCTGTTTTAAGCGGTGGAATAAGATTTTACAGGCCGAGTCAAAGTCCGATTTAAAAGAAGATAACCGTTTGAAGCGCAGTATCTGTGATTTTAAGATTCCTGGAATTGTGTGTCGTGGATGAAAAGATTTTGCATATAGTACAGTAGTTCGTGTGTTTCTGTCTCTTTGAAATATACCTTACTTTGTAACGTCGTGGTGATGTCATCATTGGCGGTCGTGGTGTGTTTAAAGATTGTCGTGTCCAGAAAGTTCACTTCGTGTTCGCTGTGATTTAGCGTAATCTTAATGTCCGGAATGAGTCCGTTAAGATATGTTTCAAAATCTTTTAATTCCTCTACGCTACCGGGCCAGATGAAAAAGACGTCGTCTAGGAATCTAAAGAATAAAAGTGGTTTTATTGGGTAACCGTTCATGGCTTAATCATCGAATTCTATTAGGTACAAGTTGGCCAGATTAGGAGCGAAGCTCCTGCCCATAGCCATGCCAACAATTTGTATAAAGACATTATTGTTGAACATAAAATCATTATTTTTCATGATTAATTTAAGTAATTTCACAATTTCACAATCCGGTCTTTTTGGATCTGGATTCAAATTAAAAGTTTCCTCCACGACTTTTATGGTACGATCGATATTCACGTTGGTGTATAAAGCCGTGACGTCACCCGTGACCAGTAGAAATTTTATTATCGATTATTTGATTTCTAATTTTATCCAGAAAATCATAAGTGTCCTTAAGATAAGAAGGATGTTTGCAAGCCAGAGGTTTTAGGAAATGGTCAATATATTCGCTGGCGCGTCGCGATTCTGTGGCGCAATCGGATACTATCGGTCTGCCTTCCGGTACTGCGCCGGTAGGCCACCTATCTCTCGGTTTGTGTACTTTCGGTAGTAAATAGAATTGTCGGTTTCTATCGTCCATGTCAGCGCTCAGATAGGCATGCTGTTTCTTATGGATATATTTCTTAGCCAACAATTGGTCAATAACATAATTTAGTTCATCCAGGACTTCAGTTTTCCGTAATTGTGTGATAGGCTTGTAGTATTTATTGTTAGTTAGCTGTCTATATAGGCCTCTCTATCGTAGTCCAATTTATTCATAATGCAAATCATGCAACCCTTTTCTGCCGATTTTATGATTATTTTATCGTTATTTCTTAAATTCGTAATAATTTTTCTGCCCTGCCACGAAATGTTAGATTTTACGTTTTTGGACGGCTTTTTTGGATGGATGGAAAAAATGGACTTTGGTGATTTATAAAAACTTTAAATACTTAATAAATGATATGCATCATTACAAAATGGATAGCTTAAATTCTAGACAGACCACATAATCGTAATGGAAAAGTTAGGCAATCCACCGTGAGTACCGGCACCTATTTTTTTTACAAAAAAGCACTGGATGGATGGATATATGTATAGATACACGGATAGCTAGATAGATAAGACAGACAGAGCAGGAATAACATTGAAATCATCTTTAGACATATATCACAGCGGCTCGAGAATGGGAGATTAACCTTCGAATATTTAATGCAAACTTGAATGTCAAACGCATTTAGTCATATTAATTAGTGTATGGCACGAGCGTGCGTACAATTCAGCTTATAGAAAGCAGACGGACGGAAAAAAGAATAAAATCAAGCATTTCAGAAACCATGCATAGGCCTACTAGATCACGGTTGACTGATCATGCATGCACAAGAACAGAACAGTAGGCCCTATTGCTGGTTTTACTAATCTCCAACACTTCAGCAGCGCATCTTTCATAGCAAATGAAGCGATAAAGTCTATCGTCACATGGGAACATCTACACTGTGCATTGGCTGAGGTTCAACTTCCACTCCAAATGATCACCTTAACTTCGTATAGGCCCACTTAATTCTACCGCGACATTGAAATGTAGGACCTACTATTTTTGATGCTGTGCTTGTCATGAATAAAGATGATTATTAACGTTGCAGGTCGAAGTTCAGCTCAATGAAAAGCAAGCCCCTTTCGGACATCAAATACAGTGTAGAGTAGTCTAAGACAATATAATAATGCGATTTTAAGTGGTTTAGGAGGCTAAGGAAGTTTGTGTGAAAACCACTGAAGCAACTCTCCGCATTCAATAACCTAGTTTTCCGAGATAGCCTTTGAATCCGTTTACTGTTTCAACTGTCACTCCCAACCTAGTCCAAACTGTTCCATTTGTCCACAACTCTTGCGCTAAAATTTCTTTCTTGGACCAACCCTCTGCTTAAACAATTTGCATTTTGTGCTGTTCTTCTTCTAGCGAATGCCAATGTAAAGCATCGATCGTATGGCACATCTACTTTCTCATACATTATTTTGTATGTTTTTATCAAATCCCCTCTCTCCTTTCTCTTTTCTAATGTTGTCAGTCCACAATATTGAAGTCTTTTTTCGTAACTTAAATTATGGAATCCAATGACCATCTTCGTTGCTCGTCTTTGCACTTTTTCTAAAAGCTCTACATGTATATCTTTTTTCAAGAATGGATTCCAAGCCTGAGCACAGTATTCTAGATGAGGCCTTACTAATGACTTATATAGTTTTACGATTATATCTTTGTCTCGACACACTATTGTCCTTTTCATCATTCCCAACATTTGGATATATAGGCCCTATCAGGGCTTTTTTGTGCCGGAACGAGGCGGAACGGCGTTCCGGTAAATCCGGACCGCGTTCCGGAAAATCCGAAGACTTTTTTTTACAAAATTAAATTATTAACTAGAAAATTTAGAACTATATCTATTGTCCGTATCATTTTTCAAATTTCTGATTACAAATGTGGCATGACTGAGGATTTTGTTAGGGTTAGGGTTATTTAACATAACATTAGACCTGACATTTATCGAAAATATTTTTTTACAAAAAAGCCCTGGGCCCTATACAGTATTTTTAAGTATCTAAGATACATGTATCTAGATACAGTGGCGGCTCTAGGATTTGGCAAATGGAGGGCCGTTGGGGTGGCAACTTTTAATCATGGGACCAACCATTTGTTGTTTAATGTATATAGCATTAAGTATAGGTCCCAACTGGGGGGCCACTGGGGGGCCAGGCACTCAATAAAAGTATCTAGTATCTTGTATCAAGATACATTGTTCAAAAGTATCTAGTATCAGTATCTTTGATACAAAAATTAGTGTGTGTTAGCTTTTGTATCAGTATATTTAAATTCGATACAAGATATTTTTAAAATCCCAAATGAGGTTGACTATAGTGGATATTGGCGATATATGGACATTTTAAGTATACTTTAAACTAAATTAATTTTTGGCCCAGGAGTCATATTAAGAGATATATAATTTGATTAATATGACAATCTCTATGGTTGCAAATTTGTATTGCATCTATGACTATTTTTCTCCATACTAAGTTCATTTTGAAACTTTGGATATTTTGTTATCAATACTAACGTCTAAATAAAGTATCTTAAGAGAATCTTGTATCAAGATACTTTCTATTTGTATCTTGATGCTTTTGATATTCTGTATCAAGTATCAGTATCTTTGATACATTTCTTTATAGGTATCTGTATCTGTACCTAAGATACAGTTTGAAAAGTATCTCTAACAGCACTGGCTCTATACAGTATAGGCCTATAGTATCAGTTTAATAAAAACTGACTGAAGAAATTGCTGAATGTAATCGCGAAAGAATGCACCGAATACAAGCGATGGACGATCAAATACCACGGGCTACGGATTAAAGACTATGGATTTACCCAACGCCATATATACGGCGTTGGATTTACCTAGATTGAGCGCTCGTGAATAAGCTGGTGCACTGCGCCAAGCTTTCGGGCAGCGCTATAGAAATTTCATGTTTACTTACTTAGGCTTAATGCAAAACAACACGCACAGTTAATAGCGTTTTTAAGAATTTTCACTGCGTCCATGAAGTGTTTGCAAAGGCAATTACTAAGAGATTCAACTATAGCAGAGATATTCAATTTACTTTTATGAAAGGTCAAAACTTTTAAGACTGGTGCCTGAGGTCCACACACACACGCGCGCGCGCGCGCGCACACACACATACATTTATATAGTCAGTTTTTAAAAATGCAGTTCATAAGTAATATAAAATAGGTAAGTTGAAAACAAGACAATCAAAAATATTTCGTATTTATTAGATTAAGCCATTTATCGTTTCAGTATCGTTGCGGGCCATTTCACGCCTTTGGCGGGCTGGAACTGAACCACGCGGCGCCCTTTGAATACTCCTGAATTATGTTAAGGTTCTAAACCTTAAGAGTTGTCTGTTTATCTGTCGTGATGTGGCCGTAATACTCCAAGCTTTGTTTTGTATTGGATTTTACATATTAGCCATTTTGCATAATTTTTCTAGTCGAAGGCTGTTCCGGAAATTCTCCGGGCCTTAATATTAGGTTGTCGCAGAGTTTGTAGTCTGCAAGAACTATCGATTGATACAATCGATTGATTGATTGGTAAAGCTTGAAATCTTTTCAGGTTTTTTACGCAACAGCTGCCTCGATCAAGGTTGCCTCAATTCTAAGAGGAAGGAAGTCGTTCACATTGTTCTTACTAAGACATATTGTCTAGAACAGCATGGACAGCAATATGTCATACTGGAATTGCGCCGCCGATTTAGTCGACTTGACGAATATCACAAATAACCGTAGGCCTGTATTCATAATGCACTGTGTGCATAGGCGTGCAGGGATAGGCCTATAATATACAGTATGGGCATTTAATAAAGACTCACTGCTTCTTCTCCTCCTCCTCCTCCTCCTCCTCCTCCTCCTCCTCTTCCCTCACTCTTTTTCTTGCCTTCTCTCTGAACTCCGCGCCCCTCGTGAATCAATGCGGGAGACAACTTTTGCGCCCGTGTGCATGACTTTAAGTTTAACGAATATCGCCCCATTGCCTATATCAACCGTACAATCGCCATGCTTGGCTTAACGCATGCCGACCAGCGTAGTCCAGGGCGGCGCCGTGTAAAGCCACACCGCGACGCGCATCAAATCCGCCAAACTATGCCGTAGTTTTTGCAGCCGGTCTACCGCTGACCAGCGAGGCGTGACCGTCGAGAAAGCACCTCAGCACGAAGACCGACTACGCCTTCGTTTCGGTATTAGGAGTCGGTCGGTTTGACAATATAGGGAAGGTGGCGTACAGAGGGCCATAACCGCTTTGTTGAGCGCTTCGTCATTAACTGCAACGCCCCAACTCGAGAGTTCTCGCACAAAGACGATACACAATGTCATAGATTTTGAGAAATTTCGCGTTGGGTCGATTCGAGGGAATTTTGTAGAGAAGCTACAGCAATACATCGGGGACTGTTTCTTTCCGTCTAATTTCGAAGTCATTTCAAACACAAAAACGAGCATTTCGGAGAATAAATTTCAATGCAGAAAATTAACCAGCACCAAGGTAATTTTGCTTCGGTACATTTGACTTCAGCAAGTAGTTTATATAAGATTATATGCTTCAGAAATGCAAAACTCAGAATAGAATTAAACTAAATATGCAAACCTCTGCAATTAAGTTAACCATTTAATTTAAGGTCATGAAGAAATGCTGTTCCATAATTGTCTGTCTGTCTGTCTATCTGTGTGTGAATCGAGTCAGTATTTGAATTAACCGATTGAATAATGTTTATCGAAAATCGTTGCATAGTATAAGACACTTTCTTGATTATGTTTTTCTCAATATTACTATTAGCCGAGAGTTTCATAGGCGTAAACTTCCATTATGCTTCTGCGCTGTAGTCTTACCCACTTTTTTCGATGATATTATAGGGAAGGGGAAATCATTTGGGTTGGAACCCCACTTTTTTAACCCAAGTTAACGCCAATGGATAGTTTTTTTGGTCTTTAATCTCCAGTTTCGCTTTATGATATTAAAAAGATGAAAAATAGCAAACGTTCGGAGCTCCTCAGACTGTGCTGAAATGTTTCGAATTTAGACAAGTATTTGACAAGAAGCACATGACAACGAATTTCTCTTGAAGCAGTCGATGTACTTGACACGTAGGGGCTTACGCAACTGTTAAAATATTTGCGAGAAACGAGAACTCTTTGAAAATACGAAGGCAATTCGGTTGTGAAATGATAACAATATTCATGGTCACACCGTGGATTGTCAGCTGCGGCTTGCGCTTACTTCCAGATAGGCCCTACTTCTGACTTCCGTACCTTTCGGCTTTCGTTGTATTTTGAGCTATGCGATATTTCTTGTTGAAGTCAACAGTGGCGGTTCAAGAATTTCTTGGTGGGGGATGAAATGAATTCATAGGAAGGCGGTGGGGGGATTAAAAGAGAAAGGGAAATCAAAAAAACTTTGGCGAAAAAAGGCTGACAAAAGAAAAAATTCCCTAATTTTATTACACCTTTTCCTTAAAAATAGGTCGACAAGCAAAACAAGAAGGTCATCCGCAGTTTTTCTAGACTTTTACCCCAAAAATTTGTTTCATAAGCGAAAAAAGACAGGAAGTCCGGTGGGGGATGCATCCCCACTCATCCTCCACCGTGGAACCGCCACTAGAAGTCAAACTGTCAAGAAAGGTCCTAAACTGAATAACTGAAATCGTCTGCTTATGCCTTGCTGCTGTTTACGAGATCGCAATAATAGCGCACAGTATGGCTATACTGTAACTACGAAGAGAACTTTTATGTAGCGCTGTTAGATGGTTTGAGACTGATTTATAGTTGAGCTACTCGAAGAAGGATTTTGGCAGGCTTTCGATAGAGCGTCCATAGTCCATACTGGGCGCCTCTGAGTAGAAATATAAGAGGCGCTGTGCATAATTGCATTACACTGAATCGTAAATTAATTAATTAATAAATGATGGAAATAATACTTGAAACATATCTACTACCTGGCTTGAAAAATTATTGAGAAAAATTAACGTAGGCCGATTTCCAATTAGACCTCTATATACTGTAGTTTGCGTCAACACCACAATAGGCCTGTAAGCTTACTAGCCGCAACTAAACTAGGAAGGATGACGCAGAAGCAGGCGCAGTAGAACGAAATAACGATAGGTTTACTATACTAGAGCGCTGAGATCATGTACAGGCACACTGCGACCGACAAGTAAATTTGCTTTAAAAATAATTCTACTCATAGCAAACTCTATCGAGTCTAGGACGTAGACAGAAACAAACAGAGAGGGGCAGAGAGAGAGAGAGAGAGAGAGAGAGAGAGAGAGAGAGAGAGAGAGAGAGAGAGACTACTGTTCCTGAGCAACTTTTAACGTTGTAGCAAGAAGCGATGACAGTTGTGTTCTTTGTTCGGTTTTGACGACATTCAATCCGCTAATTTCAACTGATTTCTACTGAGGCTAAGACATGTCACGAACAGTAGTATAGACCTACGTATTGACTATTCGGTCAAGATTAAGAAGACAAGACAGTCTCCTTGAGAAAGTTGAATGTAGCCGAAAACTTAGCTCAATTATAATTTTTTGCCCTGTCCTTTAAATTTACCAAGAAACCATTAGCGTCGCCACGGGGGGGCAAGGGGGGGGGCAAATGGGGCAACTGCCCCCCCAACCTGCCCCAGGCCACCTACCAGATTCGCGCAAATCCGGTGAGAAAGTTTTTTGTGAAGGGGGGTGGTAGGGGTGGGTAAGGAATCTGACACGCCAGACCCCTTTTGCCCCCCCAACCAAAAATTTCTGGCGACGCCACTGCAAGAAACAGGTCTAACTTCTAAAGCACCAGACAACAAAAATGAATTTAAATGAATTTCAATGACCCATTTTTTGACCAATTTTCGCCTTGTGATATGGCTAATTTTCATGCACTTCCAATATAGGATATATGCCGTATCTCAAAAAACCTAGAGCTGATAGAAGGAATTTGATTAGCCTATATATTTGAAATCAGCGCCCTAAATATACCGATAAGGAAGTTTAACTTCTAAGGCAACTGACAACAAAAATTTTGTCGCCCTGTGTAATCAATCGGTCAAACAGCTTCTATAGCGCCACCATAATTATGAAGCCAAAGGCAGTAGTAACAGTAGTAATATACCCGCTCTAACAAGATTTCTATCTACGCCTCTGATTGAGACGTTTTTGAAATAGAAGGCATTGTGATCCGCATTCAACCGCTGCTATTTGGATAATTAGCATTGTGCTGAAGCATGGCCAATTTAAAAGTCTAAAATCTTACATCTATATAGCGCCTTGATAATAACGAATTGATCCTCGTCCATAAAGAGCTACGTAGACCGCACTGATGTCCAGTTTGTCTACTCTCTGCAACGGTGGACACACGAGTGCCCGGATGTCGAACCCAGGTTGACGGAAAGAAGGGCTGACCCTCTACCCACTGAGCCAGGATTTGTAGGCCTGAGATGACGTTGACTTTATTAAATGCAGTATGCATCAGTCCATATATCGCTGCGGATTTTTCGAAATATAATGTAGACGAATATTCTTACATAAAATAAGCTTTGGTTGATTTGCTGAGCTGTGTGTTATGATGTCAAGGATTTCGATAAAAATTGCAGAATCATATTATCGAAGTATACCCTTTTACAAAGAGAGCTGGTAGGTAGAGGCAGAAGGGAAACGGAAACGGATGAAAGATATGAGATGGAAGGAAAAAGAAGGGGGTTAAAACGATCAATCGACATTTGGGATGGAATGCCTGAAGTCCGGGGGAGATGGGAAGTTAAGGATTTGTCAGAAAAAACGTAGGAATCACAGAGCGAATTTGATGGCTTGTTTTTGAATTTTTAATTTCCGCAGGAGCGACCCTGTATTAACTTGTTTCTTTCGTTCACCTCAGATTTTGCTCGAATAACGAGAACAATCAGAACATATTTCACAGAACAAATCTATTCGCAGTTCCTCAGTTGGCCCAGCTTCATTTCACACTTTTCTTGAAGGGCGAAATAATTTTTTGGCAAATTTTGGCAAATTTTGCCAATTTTTGGCATTTTTGGCAAATTTTTGACAATTTTGGGCCAATTTTGGCAAATTTGCAAATTTTTAATATTTTTGACAAATTTTTGGCAATTTTTACGATTTCTTTACAAATTTTACATGCATTTAATTATTTAGTGCATTACACATTATTTCTTCATTTCCTTGGGAGAAAGGGCACGGCCCCTGCCTCCCCCAAATGACGCCCTGCAGTTTCTTCTAAAAAGTATCAATGCCTCCGGCTCCGGCAGCCCGGGATATAGGATATAGCTTAGGTTCTGACCAATATGTTTGCTACGAATTGATCGAAGTAGTTGATCTAATTCGTTTAGAGTTGGTCCATTTCTGAAAGAGAATTTTAGTAGTTTGATTAAATCAATTTTAAAATAACTCTTCGGCTTCAACCCATTCTAAAATCATGCCACTGTACATTTTTCCCCGCTGTACCGATGACCAATGACTGCTTAATTTAACTGGTGGGCCGCGAAAATATTTATGAATTTCAAACGTGGACAATACAGCAGAGAGGTCTGAGAACCACTGCCATAACAGAGCTGTGTCTTGGATATATCCTCTATGCTTAGAAAGCAGTGGCAGCCAAAACAGAGGGAACGAAACCGCAAGGAAGAACAAGAATGAAGATGATTGACTGGATGTTTGGAGAAGAAGATGAAAATGCTGTCGACGAATATTCCACTTTAAGGCAAAAGCACAAGACAGAGAAAAGTGACGCCATTGAAGTAGGTTTATCGAAAGATAGAATAATACCAATTACGAATGCTAGCAATTTTATGCCTAAATAAAAAAGAGGTGCAATCAAAATGACGATTGAAGATTAATTATACATAGCATTAAAGATTGCTTTCTGCGTCAGACTTCACTTCACACCATCGTCATCTTTTCCACTTTTTATGACATAATTTTAATCAATTCTGGAGAGGTTTATTTCCTTTCCTGTTGAACTTATTTTTCTGCTGATTTTAATATTCATGCTGATGATTTGATAGACATTAATGAGGTGCAATTCAAAAATCTTCTAAATAGTCTTGACCTCGAACAGCTTGTCACTGGTCCAACTCACCATCTTGTAGTAGAAGTAGTAGTAGTAGTAGTAGTAGTAGTAGTAGTAGTAGTAGTAGTAGTAGTAGTAGTAGTAGTAGTAGTAGTAGTAGTAGACTTCTTTAGCGCCATTGTAGTAGTACATCAGCACTAGTCGATGGTCGCTTCAGTAAATAATCGTAGTCGTGATCTTGTCTGTGGTGAATCGAGGTTGTAATCCAGAGGTCAGTCCGTACTTCCAGATTCCAGGCTAAGGCGTCTTGGTCATACAATTGATCCTCTTATCACAAGAGTTGATAGCACAGTTGTCTCTCTTGTCTCAAATAATGATTCTTATCTCTCTGATCATCTTACTGTATCATGTCCTGTAAACTTTCAATTTAGGGTTCCCTTCTCTAGAAAGTCGATCAAATTTAGACTCTTGAGGTTGCTAGACATTGAACAGTTTCTGCTGAAAATTCTTTTTTCACCGTCGTTTACTCCCTCAACTGAATCTGTTTACGGAGTATGCTAATCTTTTTCAAAACGTTTTATGTATTGTCTTGGATGATCTTATCACCGAGAAAACCATAATTGTTACTGACGGGCATTCACAGCCCTGGTTGGACACAGTTAATTCCGATGCATGCTAACTTAGGAATAGATTAGAACGATCATGACGTCGTTCTTAACTGTCATCAGACCTTAAACGGTTTTGGAAGCAATTTCGTTATGTTCGTAAACTAGTCAATAATGCCAACGCGCAGTTTCTTTTCAATCTTATACAGTATATGATAATCAAAATTCGCCAAAACTTTATGGAATTGCTTAAATAAATTTTTGCATTGAACTGTGTCTCTGCCCCCTCCACCCAAGTCAATTTTTTGTATACGATTCTCCCAAAGCCTGGAATCTGGATAAAACACTGCTGCTATCATTTATGCGTTGATGATACACAGTTATTTTTAGTTAGTTATTCGGAGTTTCAGACAATTTATACAGCGCAATAATAAAAGCGAAAAGCTAAAGTCAAGAGCGCTTTACATTTCACACGCGAACGAAATGTTAAATAAGTCTGTTTTTAGTTTCTTGGCGAATAGTTCAATATTTGACTCGTTTGAGACAATGTGCTGATGGGCACTAACTAATTTTTTTAGTTAAACTTTAACTAAACTTTTTTGCAATGAGTTCCAGAGCCTAACTAACTTGCTGTAGCAGTTTAACTTTAACTGATAACTAATTAAAAGCAGTTTAACTTTTACCTTTAACTTTTTAACTTTGACATGAGCTACTGAGCTAGTAAAACTATGTTACAAGCTGCAACGAACACGATTTACGATTGACGGACCTCTCACTGATCGGCATATTAAATGAGGTTGTTTCAACGTTACAATGTTTCATCACTGAGAATATCCTGGAGGAGAATCTGAATAACTCAAGGGAGTTTAACTAATGCCTTAACTAAACTTTTACCCAACTACTGGCAACCAGTTTAACTTTTGATGCAACTAAAAAAAGTAGCCCTAATTTTTAGTTAACTTTTGCCCATCACTGATGCTAGGTAATGAATTCCAGAGTGCAGGGTTGCTACGCGTGACGGACCTCTCCCCGAATTTCACTGTCCTGGAGGGAGGATGGACGACTAGCTTGACACAGTGCCCAGAGCGAAGCTGAAGACGCCGTTCCGTTGGCGGAAGCCTGTGTATCAACTGAGTTAAGTAGGCAGGAAAGTCAGGGCCATATAAGACGCAGAACATATGCCATCATCTCTTGTATACGATTCGTTCTGGGACTCTCAGCCAATGGAGCATATCCATTTATTACCTTTGATGATAAAACCTCTTCGGTCTCAATAGACAATTTATCTGTTTCTCTGCAAGACTTACTTGCAAGACTTAGATTTTCGATTTTTAGTAGTAAGCTAGCATCAAACCCTTCAAAAACTGAGTTTCTACTTCTTGGTACATCATTTAAATTAAGTAAATTTGAATACATAAATTCCTTTAAATTTGACATTTCAGTTAATCAAGGTCAGTATTTCCGCAACCTAAGTGTAATATTCGATAAATCCATGTGTTTTAATGATTATATAAATAAGGTCACTGAGGTCAGCAGAGGTCATTTGCAAATCAGAGATATTCGACAAATTGATGATCATTTGCCATGCAGACTTGTTTTGATTCCTCTTGTCAATGCTCTTGTCAGCAGTAGACTTGATTATTGCAATTCCCCTTACAAAGATATGGCCAACTCTAATATGCCAAAGCTTCAAGGGATTCAGAATTCTATTGCCCGAGCCATTACAAAAACTCGTAAGCATGATCATCTTAGACATGTTCATGAAAAGTTACACTGGCTGCCGGTAGAACAGAAAATTGTTTCCAAAACTGATCTCCTGTATTTCTAAATACTACAGTCTGGCCAAAGTCAATATTTCAAATCTACGTTAAACCAAACGTAACATTGTCATTCAGCAAGGTTTGCTGATTCATTGTTAAATGTACCTAAAACCAACACTAAAATTGGTAAGAGAGCTTTTCTATTTCTGGGCAAAAAATCAGATCAGGTTGTCAGATCTTCCAATAAGCTAAGTATTTTAGATCTAGGCTTTAAACACATTTCTTCCATAGTTTGTCTTGCTGTTTCCCTCCGACTGACCTCAGTAATGACCGGGTCTTTTGCGGATGGAGTATCAACGATTGATCCCATTATGTATTAGAAATGGTGCTACAGAAGCACATAATAATATTATTATTCACTTGGGTAGGTCTAATATTGCGCGTGAAACACTCGTTGAAATTGGACGTAGGATATCGTAGCGTGTTCTCATATGTGACTTTATCTTCGGCCTTTTGAAAATCTGTTTAATTTACAGCGGTATGGTCAATATTAGACCGGGCGTGTTGATCATTGAAAAATAATTCTGGTGTCGGTTGTCGAGCTATGCGTGATCAGTGGTATGTGACCAAAGCGCTTTCAGATCTCAGAATGTCTCATGTCCCAACATTGTTATGACGGGTTCTACAATGTTAGGTACCAAGGCGACGCCCTCATCTGTGCACTGCTTTGCCGAAGACCTGTGAACGTCTACTAGCAAATAGCACCCAAGACAAGAAGCGTAATCCTTCAGCAAGTTGCTAAGAATATTTTTTCAACATCTGAATATACATTTATGATTTATGTGTGCGTGTGTTTATACCTATGCATATACTGTATAATTTGTCAACAGTTTTTCGCATATAGAAAGGAAGATACCATCTCACTTCAGTTAAAAGTGCTAACGAGCAAATAGGTCTTTGGCATTTTGCTTGCATTTTTGTGTTCTTATCTTTTGGTGCAACTACCTTCTTGCCCTCCATACTCCTGGATCGGATCTGGATTGTTAAAACTCATTAGACGACTAAAAGTCTCTCGTCTCAAACGTTTCTTTCTGCCTCAGAAAAGATCCTTGCCACCGAATGGTGCTCGTAAGTCAGCGTTATGATGTTGACTCTAAGTAAGTACCGGTAAGTAAAATCTCGTGAATTTCTATAGCGCCTTCGAAAGCAGGTACCGTAGCAGCTGCTTATCCCTATGAGCTTAGACTATATTCCTCTACTATAGCATGATCTTGAGTAGCTACAGCTGACTTTGATACTTACTGATTCCATAAACCTTAGGTTTAGGTTTAGTCTTAGGTTTAATTACTGTGTATATTGTATCATTTACAGAATGAAAACAACTATAAACGGAATTGTGTGGACGGTGATCGCAGTAAGTAACAAAGTTCTAGCACATCCATTTATTATGACAGATTATTATTTAATAGATCGCTATTCTTCTGCAATCGAGACATGCTGTTAAGTCTAGGAATGCCTGTTCGCTATCGCTTCCAGTTGCACTGTAATATTTTCAAGTCTCTCTCCAGACCATTTAAAATCTGACGCGATCTTCAACAGAGATACTCACTAGAAAACTTATCAAACAATACGTAGACCCATGGCTTATAAATACAAGCGCCATCTTAAAAACTATCTGTCTGGTATATCTTCTCTGCAAATTAGGCCCTACTGAATGTGAATACAGATAACTAGACTAGAGCATCTTAAGATCGATTTCATTGGGTTTAGATCTTATCAATTTTAATAATTGATAATTTTAAATAATAATTATCCTTAATTTGATTCAAAATTAAATCTAGTCCTTCATTAGATACAAAATTCACAAAAGAGATCGTGAACGGAATTTTGCTTTATAAAAGCTTAGTATTTTGTAGGCATAGGCCTATAGGCTACAAATCACAATTGCTACTTTTGTTACAAAACAAACCAAGGACAACACTACATAACCCCAGTCTGTATAAAGAAAGGATAGACTTTAAAATCTGCCTTCAGGTATACAAAACACTTTTACAAGGAGTTTATCAAACTTTCTAAACAAGCAAACAAAATGACCAGATCTGTCTGCAATAGTTCTCTCCATCCCCCATACTCGGACAGTTCTTGGTTCTCGTTTCAGTGGCTGCCCAAAAACCCTTGCATGTTCGCATTGCAAATTCATTACAAATTTTTAGAGCAAGATTAAAACCCATCAGGCTTATCCACCATAGACTGTCACCCGTTTGTCCGGCCGGATACCCTGGATTTGACCTGGATCTTTAGTGATTTGGATTTGTTTCGGTTGATGCTTTTGCATTATGAAAGTGGCGCTATAGAAGTTTAAGATTAGATTAGATTAGATACTGTATAAGTTTCATTTTGATTATAATAAATGCAATAGCTGAATGTCTTTTAAAATCTTGTTACTTTTCTTTCAGAATTTGCTGTTCGTCACTTTTTTACACGGTAAGAATTCTCGACATCTCCAATAGTTTAATAAGACAATCATCAGTCTTGAACGAGTATCAGATCATTCCAGAGTTGGAGACTCGAGTCAGCGACTCGAGAATCGAGACCGATTCGAGTCGCAAATTTTCAGACTTGACACTTGCGATCGAGGCCTGTGACTTGCGACTTGACTTGAGACTTGGGGGTAAAGACTTGAGACTTGCTTGAGACTCGAGGTTAAAGACTGGCGCACATCTCTGGATCATCCACAGATTCCACACGAATTAATACGTTTGTGTTTTTCGACTTAAACCAACAGCAAAGACTAATCCATCACAATTGTATTCGGTGGACTCATAAAACTCAGAGACCCCAATAAAATATAAACACTCTTTCCCTCATTCCAAATTTAAGTAGAGGCAAACGTCCGAATATCATTTATAAATTTATGGAAACTATTTTCATTAGCCGTTCGAGGGATAACTGTGATGCAACATTTCACAATTTCAAAATTTCGAAGTAATTTTTAGAATGTCGGTTTAAATTGAAGCCGTTGACGTTCGTCGCATCTTCTTTTGCAGGTCAGAATCAGAATACGAGAGTCACGCCTGCCAGAACCCCCGACAGAACACCCAACAACACACCGGTCACAATAAAGCCGGCTTCGCCGGACCCTGCCTTCGAACCAAGCAGTTCGGACGGTTCTAATGGGCTGGTTCAAACCCCGACCGCCGCGCTGAGAACCACTGCAGCGGCGGCGATCAGAAATACGCCAGCGCAAGGATCTGTCACGACAAATGCCACCATTAGACAGACTCCACAACATATAGTATCGACGGATGCTTTCGGTGGGGCGGCGACTAGTGCTCGTCCAACGCCTACCAGGTCACAAGCGGCCGACACTGCATCTGTCCGACAAACTCCAGCCAAAGCAGTATCAGGAGACAATCTAGGAAGTTCTACCGTCAAAGCTACACCACAGAGAGAAATTTCAGATTCTTCGTCAGTCCGCAATACTCCTACCAGATCCGCTTCTCAGATAACAAGCGCACTAGGTGGCGGTGGCGGTGGTGATGGCGGTGGTGGCAGTAGTATCTCCATTCGAGCAACACCTGGAGGAAATGGACAAGTGTCATCGGCTTCGATTCGCAACACTCCACAAAAACAAGAAATATCGTCATCCCCCGTTAGCATTCGCATGACTCCGACGAGGAGTGCATCTAGCAGTTCAAATCCACAACAAGAAGGGGCAACATCTAGCACTTCGTTTTCTCTTCGGCCAACACCTTCCCGGAGCAGTACGGTTAGCTTACGTCCAACGCCAACAAGAGGAGCGACCAACGGAGCAACGTCTCCTCAACTCGAAGTAGCATCATCCTTCTCTCTGCGTGCGACTCCCACGAGGGCCACCGTCGCTGCAGTTGAAAGCAGTTCTTCCATCAGCCTCAGACCGACTCCGACTCGAGCGTCTACTCTTCCCGGACAGGTGACGACTATGTCTCTTAGACCAACTCCAACTCGCGGTTCTACCGGCTCAAATACTCCCAATAACATTGATGTGAGTTCCACTTCGGCTAGTGCTCGACCAACACCGACTCGTGCATCCACTAGCACAGCAGCACGTCCAACACCAACCAGACCATCTTCAACCTCATCTATACCAGTTGCATCAAGTGAAAGTCCAACGGTTCGCCCAACTCCCACTCGTTTTGTTGTCTCGTCTTCGACTCTAAGACCAACTCCAACTCGTGGTTCTACCGGCCTCAAATACTCCCAATAACATTGATCTGAATTCTACATCGGCTAGTGCTCGACCAACACCGACTCGTGCATCCACTAGCACAGCACGTCCAACACCAACCAGACCATCTACAACCTCATCTATATCAGTTGCATCAAGTGAAAGTCCCACGGTTCGCCCAACTCCCACTCGTTTTGTTGTCTCGTCTTCGACTCTAAGACCAACTCCAACTCGTGGTTCTACCGGCTCAAATACTCCCAATAACATTGATCTGAATTCTACATCGGCTAGTGCTCGACCAACACCGACTCGTGCATCAGTACCGAGTTCCTCTAGCACTCTGCGCCCCACGCCAACTAGGCCTTCGACCTCCTTTGCATCAACATTATCGACGCAGAGTGAAACCGTTCGTCAAACTCCAACACGCGTCTCTACTCTGTCTTCAACTTCGACGTCCCCTCGACCAACACCGACAAGACCAACAACGACCACAGCTTTCTCTTCTGGTCCATCGTCCTTCCCTTCATCTAGCACCACTCCAGGTCCTTCATCCTCGTTGACAACGTTTCCTCCTTCGTCCACCTCTTTAGTGTCTTCGACCTCAACATCACTGCCGACACAATCAACAAGTACTCCCTCTACTTCTACATCTTTTCAAACTTCATCGCCAACCTCTATGCCGACCACACCAACAAGTCTCTCTTCTTCTACACTCTTTCAGACTTCGTCACCAACCTCTATGCCGACCACACCAACCTCTATGCCGACCACACCAACAAGTCTCTCTTCTTCTACACCCTTGCAGACACACCAACCTCTTGCGACCACACCAACAAGTCTCTCTTCTTCTACACCCTTGCAGACCGTCACCAACCTCTATGCCGACCACACCAACAAGTCTCTCTTCTTCACACCCTTGCAGACTTCGTCACCAACCTCTATGCCGACCACACCAACAAGTCTCTCTTCTTCTACACCCTTGCAGACTTCGTCACCAACCTCTATGCCGACCACACCAACAAGTCTCTCTTCTTCTACACCCTTGCAGACTTCGTCACCAACCTCTATGCCGACCACACCAACAAGTCTCTCTTCTTCTACACCCTTGCAGACTTCGTCACTGACCTCTATGCCGACCACACCAACAAGTCTCTCTTCTTCTACACCCTTGCAGACTTCGTCACCGACCTCTATGCCGACCACAACAACAAGTCTCTCTTCTTCTACACTCTTGCAGACTTCGTCACCGACCTCTATGCCGACCACAACAACAAGTCTCTCTTCTTCTACACCCTTGCAGACTTCGTCACCGACCTCTATGCCGACCACACCAACAAGTCTCTCTTCTTCTACACCCTTGCAGACTTCGTCACCGACCTCTATGCCGACCACACCAACAAGTCTTCCCTCTTCTTCTACGTCCTATCCGTCTTCAACGACTTCATCCACGTCGACCTTACCAACATCCACATTGTCAACTACTACTCCTCAGTCAACGCCTGTTTCGACGACGTCAACATCGGCAACTACTACGTCTCAATTATCTTCGACGACCTTTCAAATTCCAACATCCACGTCGTTTCCGACTGCATCTACAAGTTTTCAAACTCCTTCTGTCTCTTCAGTGTCTGTTCCTATAATATCCTCTGTTTCCGAATTACCATCTACTTCTACAATATCATCTACTTCTACAATATCGTCTGCTTCAGCGACAACCTCTGCTTCTCAAACGCCTTTAACTTCAACGTCCTTTTCACCTTCAATGAGCAATCAAAGGACCATATCATCTACTTCGTTTCCTTCTACTTCTACTACTTTTCCGTCTCCATCGCCAACAACTAAGGCAACCTCACCTACAACCTTTCCTTCTTCTCCAACTACTTTTACTTCACAGGGATCTACGTCATTTTCTAGTTCAACTTCTTCGTCTGCCTCGTCTCTATCGACTTCAACTGCATCAACGGAGACGCCATCGTCAACCACTTTGCCGCCATCTAGCACCACAGCATCGTCTACTACATCATCAGGATTAACATCGCCTTCATCAAGCACCTCATCAACTTCGCCATCATCAACATCAACAATGACTAGTTCAACGCCTTCCAGCACCACGTCAATTCCAACCCAAACACCGAGCACAACTACATTTACATCCGTCGTTCCTTCTTCGACTACAATAACATCAACTACTACTATTACTACACCTACTACTACTACTTCTGCTACTACTACTCCTACGCAAACTTCAACTCCAACGACTAACTCTAACGCTATTAGTTCAACTTCCACTGAACAAAAAAGCAGCAGATTAACTACCATGCCGACAACATTTACAACATTTCCCACATTTCCATCGAGTCCATCAACCACCACAGCCACAACTATTGCAACAACCCCATCTTCCACCACCGCTAGCATCATTAGCAGTCCAACTTCGTCAACCCCTTCCTCCACCTCGTCCGCTTCAACTTTAACAACGGTGTTAGTCAGTCCAACTTCACCGACCAGCACACCGGTAACATCCAGTACAACTACAACAACCAGTACTTCTTCAGAATCTGTTGGCAGTAGTACAAGTACATCACAAACTACAACACCATCAACATCTACATCTACAACGACTATTTCGTCAAAGTCATCCACGTCGTTGGTGATCCTAAGCACAACCTCATCGACCACGACAAGTTCTCCCGTCTCTTCGATTTCGTCGACCATTTATCAGCAATCACCTGCACCAATTACTACAACTTACGTTCAGATAGTGTTCTGCAACAACTACGCAGACATCAATGTAGACCAGAGTGTTCTGAACAGCTATCTGTGGTCTCTCCGCGTCCAGATAGCACAGACCTGCCAAACAACAACTGACCGCATCCAAGACCTTTCCATACACGCGGAACCAAATTCAGGTGAGAATAAAGAAGGGCTGCGAAATAGCAAGTTCTTTGACCTTATAGTGCCTAATGCTATTACCTGGAATTGCTTTTCCAAATATTAAGTGTTCGACGAAGACGATCATACTAGCAACCCCACGACAGTGACGACGGCGAAATTAACATTGTCGCATCATTTTCAAGCTTCGACAAGGAACCTGTAAGGCTGACCACGTCTGAAAAGTACTATGTTTAAAGTTAATGTCATTGACTGACAGTGCAGAGGCTAGGAGTTCAAACCTGACCGGGTTTCCGTGGTGCGCAGGGTAGGGATGCAAGTTGTATCGTCATCGGTGTTGTAACAAATAATACTCAGATCAAATCTTCCCAAATACTTAAGGTTTTGTGTATGTAAATAGTATTTAAGTACCGAATACCCATACAAGTATTTGAATATCACAAAAATGTTCTCATACTTTTCCGAATAACTTTTGTCAATGCCTTATTGCTTGTGTTCAAACATCGCAGCATGCTGGCATCGTAGTTTTATTAAACTGATTTATTTATTATACTGAACTGTTATGCAAATGAATGCGAATGATAAATCAATTACATTTAAACTGCCGATATTAAATTTTCAGTACTCTTATAAGTTTTGATCAAAAACCAAGCCATTAAGTTATAACATTTGAAATCAATGAGTTTCAAGTATTTAGAAATCACCAAATACTTCATACAGCCATGAAGTATTTAAATAGGCCTACTATTTAAATATCCTAGTCTGGATGAGTATTTAAATACTTTTTAAAATACTTAATTGGTCGTTCAGTATTTAAATACTTTACAACACTGATCGTCATATAGTGGTCGCTTAATATGGAATTTTTATGTTGTACTTAATTACGTCAACCTTTCTCTTTCAAAGCGAGTGATAAAAGAAGCAACTAAATTCTGTAAGGCTTGAAACACAGCAGGCACAGTGGCAAAAATTCTATCGTCAAAACTCCCAGGAATTTTATTGCCTCGAACTTCACAGTTTTGATGATTTTCTAAGGTCGACTGGTCGTTCAGTTTCGAATCGCCGAAGGACTTAATCCCACTACTGGACAGATCTTGTGGACGATCAAAGATCGCGTCAATTCGATGACCAATCCATTACAACTTACAGATGTGTATCAGAGGATACTGTACGTCCAATGCGACTATTCAAGATATCTGTATAATTGGACAGGTAAGTCTGAATTCATTTTGAAAATTTAACTTCACTTTTATACTTCGATAAACTAAAAGGATTTTCAATAGTTTGCTCCAGATTTGGTCATTAATGTTGCTGAATACAAATAATAATTAATATAGCAATTATGAACGCATGTAGCACCAGTTCTAGTACTCATTGGTATCAATTAGTGGTACGCCAAATCCACCTGCAAAAGACCATATCCATATTAGAGTGAGAGAACAGCAAGACAGACTATGAAGCAAAAGAGAACTGGCATGGGATGTGTTTCAGTCTACGTCTAAATTTGAAAGTGCTATTGTATATGGCACGACAAAAAATGGCGCACAATGATTGTAGTGATTTAGTGATTTAATAATGTACTACAAGTATAACAGGGTATTGAATTCAATAAGTAGGGTTGAAAGAAAGTCAAGTTGTAGTTCAGCTCCTACAGTAACCCAAGAGCTCAGCATGAGACGAGTAGTGCCAACCAACGCTAGTGTGGAAAATTATCATTCTAGATCAGAGGTGGGGAAACCTACGGCCCGTTTAATGAAACGTTAACGTTTAATGCGGCCTGTCGCTCCTTCAGACTTTTCGCTTCTTTAAAATTTGAGAAATAAAAAAAAATTCACCGAATGAAATATTTTAAATTTTCATAACATAAATTACCTTTATTCTGTATTGTGTCCGCTGTAGGTTTGTGAACTCGAAAATTTCCTGCGGAATTTTACCGGAAATTTCCGGGAAAATAGCGATACTTTTCCGGAAAAATTCCGGAAATGTTTATTACTATTATTATTATTACTATTATTACTATCTGTTTTTATCATTTATTATTATTACTATTTATTACTATTCATTGTTAGGCTTTGTTAAAAACAAAGCTAAAATTGTAGAGTCAGTATTGTCTGTAGCTGAAGGGCCGGATTAAGGTCCGAGTGGGCCGGGAGGCTGAGAAAAAAAATATTGATAATCTTGACGAGCCAAAAAGGTCATTTTGTGCTGACGAGCAAAAAATAGGTTATCTCGAAAATCGGTGGGCCTATTTTCATGATGGGCTGGGGCTGCAGCCCCCTCAACCCCCGCCTTAATATGGCCCTGTGTAGCTGCAAAAATAATGCTTTTATTCATTTTTTGCCGTAATGTCACCTAATTTTACTGATATGAGCGCTAATTAACGGCATACATGAACTTACAGTAGCAGTCAAAAGTAGACTAATTGCCACAATATGAAATTCGTGACATTTCATATCATGGTCAACTTATAAAACGTTGTCAATTTTTTATCTGGAATCGGTATAAATTAGTTGCTAATGCACCTTGGTAACAGATTTGACGGTTTATTTAACAATCGTGTTTTTAATTACATGTGCCAAAACATATAATAAAAATTCGTATTTTTAGCTGTGGTAATTACTTTTTCCACTACTCTTGTTAACCTCTAACAATATGTATGCTGGAAAGTTTCCAGAATTTTTCCAGAGAAATTCCGAATAATTCCGGAAACTTTCCCGGCATTCTATTTTCCGGAAAAGTTACAACCCTAGTCCGCTGTGTCCGCTGTGGGTGTCATCTTGTTGAGGTTAAGATCTTCACCCCAAGTTTATTTTCGACACCGCCGCATTCGTTGTAACGGTTAAAGATGTTAAGTTTTACGCGTAGAGCCAAAGACTTTAATTAAAATATCACAAGACAGAGTCTATGCCTCTATGAGTCATAGTGCTATTGCAATTAGTAGTTACTAAGTATGTTATTACGACTACTATAAGTTATTTGATTATATGTTATAATAGTTATATCATTAAAGTTTTTGCATTAAGAATTTGTCACTTTTATTGACAAGATTTATATAAAAAATACACGCGGCCCTTCGAACAATTTTAATTTCCATGCGGTCCTCTGCACTAAAAAGTTTGCCCACCCCTGCTCTAGATACAACAAAATGTCTGCAATAGCTATTAAATTAAATCCGCAACGGTAATGGAGCGAGCGATAATAGAGGTAAATGAACAAGTTTATTATAAAGCAAAAAATGAATTGAAATCAAAAGAAAACGAATGTATCGATATAATCTAGAATATATTAAATTAGGAATCGCAAGAAAAGCAAAACATCTTAAAGCGCAGTTTTTAAAACCATAAATTAGAACAAAAAATCGAACGGATTCAAATTTGAAGACCCTAAACTCCGTCACTGCTTTAAAGACGCTGATCTGGCGAACGTTTTCAGAATATGCAAGATTTTAAGCAAGCAAGTAAGTAAGTAGCTTAATTGTTGTGAAATCTCAGATGGGGTGACGCCTGAGATAGTGAAGTTTCATTGAGAGACGCTAACCACGTGAAGTCGTTTTCTGTTTGAATTTCCAGATTACGGTCCATGTCCAACCCAGCGCTGCTACAACGGGGGCATCTGCGACTGTCTCCCAGCGGGACGCTACTACTGCAAATGTCCGAGCACTCACACCGGGACCTTCTGCGAGACGCTGAACAAATCAGCCGGCGGCGGCCCCAACCTTTGGCCGCTGCTCGTCATACCGGCGCTGATCGCCGCCCTTCTGCTGATACTCGGACTGGTGTACTGCTGCCGGTACTGCTGTCACTGCTACTGCGCCTGGTGTCAGTGCTGCTACCCGGTGGCAGCGGCGGAGAAGGAGGTGGTCGTCGAGCCGTCGGTCATCGAGATCCCGATCATAGAGACGGCAACGATCGAGCCGCCGGAGAACGTCTACGCCGACCTGAGGATACAGAGCACGGCGTCGGAACCGCAGACGATGTTCTACCACGCCGTCGGCCGCCCCTTCGCCGTCGCCTTCAACGACAGCACCTTTAGCGGGGCGTCGAGCTCCATCGTCGGCGCCAACGACCGATTCTACACCGGCGCCACCGGAAAGAAGATGGCCATCGTCTACGAGGACATCGGCGGGACCGGAAGGAGCGTGTCCGAGTGCGGAGGAGGTGCCTTCGGAGGTACAATACGTGGATCGACGTTCGCCGACAGCGACGCCTACTATCACGCGCTCGGGCAGAAGTTGGCGATTGCATTCAACGATCGTTCGTTCAATACTTACGAGTCACGTCCGCGCCAACTGGATAGAACACGAGTGTATATCAACTGAGGTGACGAACTGACATCAAGCTCGGCAAAATTTACATATATCATTATTCACGTTTCTAATAATTTAAACGGATGGATCTACACTATTCGCTCGTTGCTGTGGAAAGCAGAAAGCTACGTGTTTCTAACAAGTGTTGCGATGACATTCTCCTATAAACGACCTTAATCGCCTTCTGAAACACATTTTGTATATAATTATCTATATGTAATATTATATAGGTCTACATTCATTTTCAAAGATTACTACTTCGGGTTTTGCAGAACAGGTTGATCTTTTAACTCTACTATGCATTTGAAAACGCAAGCTATAACCTAACACTATATAGTTTTCCAGAGTTACACTAGTTTTTCTTTCATTCAGTAACCGCTTATGATGATATTATGATTATTGCTACTGTATTATCACTTTAATCACTTAGAAGTTTATTTAAACGTTGAGAGTTGAAACGATTACTGCCTACGTTTGTGGTATAGTTCGTGAAAGAGATCGCCGCAGTAGAAAGCATAATTGATAATCGTTTTGAGTGTCAGTAATCACTGTTAAAGCTTAGGACCATGTTGGTCAGGCGACTTTGATATTAAACAGACGTTTTTCTGATTTGAATAATAGCAAGGGTCGCACCCACACTTGTTTGGGCAACAGGTGTTGTGAACATAGTAATTTTATTGCAAACTGTATTTGAGGAAAATATATTAGGATTAAGGTGTGCAAATTTATTTATTATTTGTAGTTGCCATTATGTCGAATAGCTAATCCTTTAGCCTATTGATATTCAGTATAAAGCTCGAGCTGCATGCAAACTATGTAAAAGAGACAGGATGCGAATATGTTATGAAAATATTTCATTAAGTCACGTGATGAGATGCATATGCAAAAGTAACCGTCTCTTTATATTGATATGTTTTTTTCTGGAAAATCACAGGTTTGGTTGGCAATGCATTTGGCTCTTGTAACTTTTGACAAGTTTAAAACTATATTCGAAGATGAGCAAATAATTAGTATAACCGATTGCCTTTAAACATATCTGATTTTCTTCTCAATTTTTCTGCAGTTTCTTTATTTTTGCTATTTTGTCCGCCAAATGGCATGGCTTTCTTCCGTGCAAGTTTTGTCAACTACATTAGGGCATTCATTGTAAAACGACATGCAGAAATGAAAGATTTGACATAATGTTTGACTCTGTACAAACATTCAACACCAAGACAAACCTTTGGAACAAAATGATACTGAATGAACATTGATTTTCCAGGCGATATTCTATTGGCGGATCTCAGAAACCACATTTACTGCAGAAACATAATTGATTGATTCATTATTTGATACTAGTAGAATAGCAAATTAATAGCGGCTTTGTGTTTAATTTAAAAAGTTTCTAACGTAGGGTTGTAGGCTTTCTGCTTAATTTGATTTGAATTGATCTCACCAAGAACCTTGCAAAGGACAGAAATGGTCAATGGGGGACAATCACACAGACAAACAGAGGAGGGAAATGGTGTAGACAACAATGTGATGCTAAATGTTGGCAGATCAATTTAATGAATTCACTTTTCCTTTTGTTCTGCATAGTCTGTACTCGTTCTGTACTTTTTGCAAACCTTTTGGGTTTGGATTTGTCGTTGTTTTTCAATAATTCAGGTCTGGTACACTTGAATAAATCTTGTTATAATTTCAACACTAAAGGTTTCAATGTATGCTCCTTCTCCTCGCCCCTCCCTCTTCGAGACAGTAACACCAGTAACCCATTAAATGATTAAATTGGACCCTGCCGAAGTTTTCTTGTTTAGCTTTGACAGATTTTCTGAGTTTTTCTCCGCGCTTTTGCGCATCACTCAAAGCTGATAATTGAAAATGTTTGCCGACATATGAAAGTTAATTTCAGTTTTATGTCTTTCTCTCAAAATTCCAGTGACTCATCAAGAACTTTCCATCATGATTAAGACTGGTATTGCCATATTACAAATAGAACTGCACTTGGTAATTCTCTTTAACAATACATTAGTAGACCCTAATATTATTGTGAAATCTTCTATTGTAGACCTATTCTAGTTGAATAAAATAGACTTGGGAGTGAATATATGGCAAGCAGATGGCACGTGAACCATAGGATCCCATTAATATACTTACGTGAGACGGTGAGAGGAGTTCGCTTGCAAGCAAGAATCTACCGTGACAGTGTTTAAAAAAACTATTGAGCCGCAAATACAAGGCATGGATGAGAAAATATTACAACATGAGAACTCTCAACAATCACGAACAACGGTGGGGTGGGGAGTGGAAAAGTGGTGGATATTCGTGACATGGGAGAACTGCATGACACTACGTCGAAAATACCGATCAATGTGTAAAGCCGTCAAGTTAAGCTTCATCATTGGCCCACGGTTGAGACTTACAGAACAATATTTGTCATTTATTGAGATTTAGCTTCAAAATAGAAAACAACCTTCTAGTAAAGTATCATATTTGATAACTCTAGCACTATAAAAGCACCGCAGTTTCCAGAATTTGAAAACAATTGAACCAAAATATGAATCCGATTATCCTATTTTGTGACGGAAGGCAATGCTATTTTAAAGAACATCTTGTGTTTTCGGTTTTCCGATTATATTGGCTCACTGAGTTGAGGTCAAAGCAAATGCTGTCATTTATATTTTAAATTTCTTCATTCTTCTTATTTGCAAATCATCATGGACGTCGTCGTCATCATCATCATCATCATCATCATCCTCGTCGTCGTCAATATCATCTACATCATCATAATTATGTCATCTGAGCTGTAGTTGTTGTCGATAATATTATAGAAGTCCTCGCGCGTAACTATTAATCAACTACAGAGTTATTTCATAATACTTTCAAAGATCATGCTATCCAGTAAATCAACGTTTCTTATGGTCGTTAGGTCATTCAAATCGTGCAGCGGTGTCTTGGGGGCTGCAAAGGCGGGCGCCAAATGAAGTCACTCAGGCGTACACTGTTGGGGCCGATCTAGTAACGCCTCAAACCGAACACTGAGAAACAGTCACAAACAATGGACGTCGCTGCCGACGAACGCCTGCAACCGAAGATTTAGTCCTAAAGCAAGGGCCATGTGAGCTACAACGCCCAGTCATCGGTCGTAACAGCACTGGAACGCATCGTATACGCCTCTATCATCGTCACGAACGCAGAATTCAAGGCGCTGTCATAATAGGCTACAACGCCGATTCAAAATGTTCACACTGAACTCCATTCAATGCTTGTCATGGCAAGAATAATTGAAATCGTTATGCAAGACACTTTCAGCAAATATGAACTCAATTCAGCAGATGAGGTGTCGAAATGCGATACCGACTTAAGATATGGGAAATGAAAATCAGGTAAGGAGAAGAATATCGGATAAAACAATTTAGGCTTCCATGGTCTGAACGTTGCAATAATACAATGGAGGGGAACACGCCCTCCTCAGAAAGTGCATCAGAGAGTTAAATCTTGGTTCATGAAAAAATTAGCTACTGGTCTGACTTGAATAGATAAGACCAGGGGTCGGCAACGGGGATATTTTTACACCATCTAACACCCTCAAATTTGAGACTGACGCCCCCCCAACACCCACATCCCCAATTTCAGCTATGGGATGATCTTTTTTTGCTTGTCAGACTTTTTTGGCAGGAGACCCCAGAATTTACCGACACCCCCCCCCCAAATTGATAATCTTAGAAATAACCCTGGTCGGCATCCTTTTGGACAGCGAAGGCCAAATTACTATGGCAGTGTCTACCC
Source organism: Metaphire vulgaris (assembly GCA_018105865.1). Classification (NCBI taxonomy): domain Eukaryota; kingdom Metazoa; phylum Annelida; class Clitellata; order Crassiclitellata; family Megascolecidae; genus Metaphire; species Metaphire vulgaris. The sequence goes on from CM030850.1 coordinate 8,745,290, forward strand.
GAGGGCCATGTAATTAAATAATTTTCTGTCCGAGGGTCATGCGAAAGAGTTTTAAAGTTTATGTTTTTGGAGAGATTATGCTGGACATCGGATAGCGTCTCAACCTGAAGGATACAATAATCGACAAAATTAGAAGAAAAATACTCAACTCGTATGTACACGTCAACGGAATGGATGAAAGGAGACTACCATACAAGGCACTCTACACTCAAATAGAAGGAAACAAAGGAAGAGGAAGACACAGGGAAAAGTGGATGGACAACATCAGAGAAGATATGAACATGAAAGGCATTTCAATGGTAGAAGGAAGACGATTAACAGAAGATAGAACTTTTTGGAAACATTTTGGACCTAGCTATTGCCGCTAAAGAGTTGGCAGAGGGCAAGATGATGACGCTGGGAAAAGTTCAAAAGTTCTTTTAAAAATATGCATATCAAGTGCGAGAAATTAGTGATGATTTTTTTGCTTGTCAGGCTTTTAAAAAGGGTGAAGACATTGTTAGCAAAGAAAGCTGTGTTGGCCGGAGGGCCGGATTAGACTCACTGGCGGGCCGGATGTGGCCTGCGGACAGTAGGTTGCAGACCCCTGGATTAGACAATTCAAATTGTCAAAAAGGTCCCACTGCTATGGAGCGTATACAAAAATCAATGAGCAAACACAATACATCAAAATGAATCATGTTCATTATAATCCCGCATTGTCATAAAAGTGTATTGATATTTGCATCTGAATTGAGCCTTTTCCGATCTGTCATTTGCCGGCCACTAATTATAACTGTTCAACATTCTACATTCTACACGCATTCTGACATTTTTCGGTACGCGGACGAATGACCACAGGACGATTGACCATAGGACGATTGACCACAGCGTACGATTGACCACAGCGCAGTGGCTATTCCATCCTGCCAATTTCCAGTCCTACATTTTCCACCCGGAAATTTGGTCCGCCAATTTCCAGTCCTGCATTTTCCACCCCGGAAATTTCGCCCGTCATTTTCCAGTCTGGCATACTCCTGTCCTGCATTTTCAGTCGAACCGAAAGGCATACGAGGTTGGTTATTAGGAGTCGTGATAAAAGATGCTCAAATATCGGAGCTATTTCACATCCTCAACTTCAGTAACCTCCGAAAGTATTCTGAATTTGCAACGTGCCCAAACATAGATATAAAAATGAATTGAGACAGACAGACAGACCAACAGACAGACAGCAGCAGTGGTTATAGTCGGGCCGTAAGGACCATAATTTTTCGCGGACTGCGTTTTTTAGCGGAGTCGCGGAATTTGCTCTTTTCGGCGGAACTTTGTTGAATTCGGTCCTGGCCGGGGATTAGTGATCCCATCGGTCACGTGACTGATGACGTACTTCTTGTACTTCTTGTATGACTAACAGTGAAATTAATTATACGTTCATTGATTTTATTATTATCATCATCATCATCATTATTATTATTATTAAAAGTTAAGATTTATGTGGTAACTTATCCGATAGCGGACTTCGTGAACATTGTTAGTTATTAACTTGAGACATGTAGCTGGTCTGGAAATACCATGCTTCAGGTGCTTCTTGAACGTCATCGCTGAACAACTATTGTCTGATTGGCAGGCTTAAAATTGACAGAATATTTCTGAACTGGTAAATTTGCGCACCGATGAATAACATCGTGAATTCAATGTTCCCTCTAATCTGTGCGCGCGCGCACACACAGAGGTCGCAAAGCAAGCACACAAAGAAAAAATGGGTCGCACAAATTTTAGAAAATTTTCCACTTTCATATCGTACACGTACTTAGGCCTACTGATAAAGATTCACGCTTTGTTGTGAACTTGTAGCGGATCCATAGGCCTACAATTATTAACTTCTGGTCTAGAGTCCTTTTTTAATGATTTGTACAAAGCATGCAGTCCCAAATATCGATAGAATTAATAGAACAGAAAGCAAGCGATAGAAATGTCTTAAAATAGAGATTTGAAATCATTGACGTAGACTAAACGTGGAAAAAGTAGGGAGCCGAGCCATTTAGGCTACCTTCCCCATTATATGGTAGCTTTCAAAATGGCGATTTGCGCCTAGAGGTCCAATAGAAGTTTGTGCCGACGTTTGAAATGAAAATGAACAGCAACTTCATTTAAGAGTTCATAGTTGCGCTTGACTGTGAACAGTTTCAAGATCTAGCAAATTGAATGGATATGGGAGGAACATGTTTGACATTCAGAGCAAACTGTGAACCGCAATTTAACTTAATGAATGTGTTGAAGAACAAGAGAAGGAATCAATTAGAACAGGGTTTTCCACAAATTTTAGACCTACGGCCAGCTTCAGCGGTTTTGTAACGTTAGGCGACCCTAATAATAGCATGTAATATCAAATGATGCACTGCGCCATCTGGCGAACGTTAGTTGAAAGAAATTTTCTGATTTTTGAATAAAATAGCAAACAGGCTCCGATTCAATTAAAATTAAAATATGGCCAATATAGTAGGCCGAATTATTCATATTTCTGCCAAATAAGACAAAATGAGAGAAATAGATGTCAACACTTTTTGAAAATTACCTTTTTAAAAATTTTGCCATGGACATACCTTTGTTACGCGTCTTAAAAATCCTACGAGTATGGCAAAATCGCTTAACCGTAAGATTGATACCAATGTCCACACAGATTCCCTATTGTTAGTGGAATTTCAGAGCAAAATGATCGGATTCGCTTTCCTTGCGTTATTACGAAATCCTCGTAAGATTAATTCTTAAAACTACCATATGACAGGGTTTTTCAAACATTTTAGAATTGCGCGACTCACTTCAGCGGCTTTGTAACATACCGTGACCATGCAAACTTATTGTCGACTAAAATTGGATAAAAGTGTCATAAAACACTAATCATTTTAAGATAAGCTGTCTATGGGGCAGGCACGTCGGAACAAATTTTTAGCAGGGGGTGCATTTTTTTAGAAGCTAAGCTAAAAAATCATTTGTCATAAAAAACAAGCAATTCAGTGCAAAAATGTAATCTTTTTTAAAAGTGCTGACAAGCAAAAAAAGTCATTTTCATTCCTGCATCCTCTATCTTCTTTTCAAAAATCCCGCCAAGCAAAAAAACAGCTTCATCTCTCAGGCGTGCAGCGCACCCCCTAGTTTTTTCCAGGGGGTGCACCTGCACCTCCTCCACTTCTTACGGGCCTGCTATGGAGGATTGAAGGCATATGAGCATTGCTTAAAACCAAAGTCTATGTGCAACATTCAAAGCATGTGACATTGTGGTATTGGTTAGAAAATGACACTTTTGAATCTGATTTCGCCCTACCCCGCGCAGGGCGACCTTTTCATTGGAGCAAGTTCCCCCAAACCTGACATAGGCGTTCTGGGACCCGGAGGCGGGGGCTTAAGGGCCGCAGGCGCCGAGGCGCCCGGGAGGGGCGGCAGCCATCCGCCACGGGGGTCCGATGGGGAAAAATTTTGAAGTTGCAGACTAGGTGAGTTTTAGTGGAGGAATGCCATGAGCACCTGATACATCATGATTTTTATCTTAGACCATGTAATTTTTTGCTTATTTTCTTAATATCAGTTTTGGGATGATGGTGGAAAAAAGTGTTGACGAAACATATTACACAACAGATTTATTATTGTAAAACTGGATCTGTTTAATGTAAATGACGATGACGTCATATGATGACTCGTGAGATTGACGACGTCATATCTTATCATACATCAACTTCAACGTCATAAGATGATAATTTGTAATCGGCAGATTATGAACCACAACGGCGTAACCTCGAAAGTTCTTTCAACAAAATTCCCTTTCCCCCCCCATAAATCAAAAAAATTCCTTCCCCCTTTTTTTTCGTTGGAGCATTTGCTTTATATGGTTTTAACCCACTAGACTGACGAAGGGTCGTCAGTTTGGGGAGCACTTAGGAATGCCATCTAGACATGATGATGCGCATTAAGAGTCATCTTTTTAGAGGAAGCGCAACTGAACTGGATCGAATGGGCACTTAGAGAAGATTGAAGAGAAACTCTAGAGGCATGCAAATTATAACCCGTTGCAAATTTATAAAGCTTGCTTTGTGATAGACTCGAGCCTCAACTTTTTCAGAGGCTACCATAGGGAAGGTATAGGGTTGAGCCCCCACTTTTTCATCCACGTTTACGCCAATCATGTATTTATGTTCTAAACTGGTGGGAAAATTGTAAATAGTAGATCATTGACCTATAACAGTGTTCTGAGACGTATTTGCTTGTTAGCAAATACATGTAAGTAATGTTGATTTCTGACAAATTCTGGGCGTGCACAAACGCTGACTTTCCGTGTAAAATTTTGCGCACAAGAAATTTCCTGCGCACACAGACTACCAAAAATTAGAGGGAACATTGATCGTGACACATGTTTCATTCCCAAACATCTGCCCTGCGTGTTGCGCATAGGCTCGGAAAGTCTATACACGAACTATCTGGCAACGAGTATGAGTCAGCGTTCGAAAACGTGTTGCAGAGTTGGATTTTCGAGCGTTTGTCTTTTATAAAGAGATCTGCCTGTAAGATCTGCAACATGGTCATTGGCAATCTTCTCCGGCAGACGATAAAAGAACAGTTGCAGTCAAAGCGCCATTTAGGAAAAAAGCAGCATAGCAGAAAACCAAGATGTGGGCTCTATATGTCTAAAAGGAAGAGCACTGTAGCAGACTGCAGGCAGCGTCAGACAGTGGTATTCCCTGCAAAAGAAGACTTGGCTGCAGATCCTGTGCAATAGTTCATAGATAAATAATCCTAAAACGCTTCAATTGGCTTTATGCTTTGGATGCCGCGGTAAGACGCGCGGATTTTTCAATTTTCCGCGGCGATGCGCGGAAATTGGTAAACTGGCCCACGGAATTTGAAAAAAAATGTTCCGGGAAACTGTGGTCCCTAGCAATTTATAAACAACGCCTGACCGGACTGGTTAGATGAATTGCTTTATCTAAAGTGATACTGTTTGGTATCTAAGCTGGCTGAACTTATTCCAACCGGTGCGGTTTTCCTATAAAATTCCATATAGGACCGCAACGGTTAAGATGCTGTCGCCTTTGTAAATTGGTTTCCCGGTCGGTCGGTCGTTTGGTCTGCCCGCGTGTACATGCGGCAAACGACGGCAACGGCACAGGGCCAGTTTCCGTCCATCGCTGCACACGCTTTAACTTCGCTTGCCTCTTCCCCGAAATCCCAACTCGGTTGCTCAAGCATCGCCGTCCGAATGATAGACGAGGCGGGAGCAATTAAGCCGTCTGCGCTAAAGCAACCACCTGTAACGCATCAAACATCGACGCGTCTCTACTTCGCTGGATGGACGGCTCAACGAATATCGGCGAATGTTATACGCTCGAATCCGAAGAACTTTTTACTGAAACAATCGCCAATTATTAAAGAACGATTTGCCTTATCCGAAATGTTCTACGATGAACTTCTGGTTCGGTTTCTGATTTCAGGAAATTCTATTGCCTATTGATAAGCGAAAGGCTGAGCGATTAGTTTGGCGTTGAATTTAATTACGAGTCGAAGATGACCATATGCGCGTCATCGACCGGTCTGTTCGTTTTCTTCTGGATGCTAGTGACAGCGGCTGATGCAGGTTTGACAATTTTTGTCGTACAATGAAATTCATACGTATAAAGTAAGCGATAACGATGTTTTATGAACAAATGTATGTAATTAAAGAAAATGAGCGTTATATAGACTAAAGCTATATTACTATAGGCCTAAGCTTATCTGACATGTGAAGCGTGGTACTTGCTGAATTTTCCCTCTTCATTTCATGTCGAAAGCTAGTTGAGACCATCCTCAGATGACAATATCTTGTGGTTTTGTGGATGTTTTGAGATGATTCGTTTCAGCTTACCCAGTGATTACTGCGAAAAACACGACATTCTTCTATTTTGTCAGTTTGATATTTTCTTATTACGCCCAGGGCCGCAGAGAGAAATTCCGGGTTCCTGGGCAGAGCAGTCAAGGCTCTCGACGGTCCTGATTACGCGGTCTACGCCTATTAATATAAGCAGGGATCGGGTTTCAGTGAACGGAACGAGGCGTGTGAATTCAGAGCGCACGCTTTCGTGAAATTCGCGATTGTTATCAATCGATGGCACTATAAATCCATCCCCAAAGGACCAGGTCGTTTTTAGTGGAAGTGGAAAACAGCAGAACAGAAAAAATGCTTTCCAGTCTGGCTTTGAAAGTGATCCGTTGGTTGAAGGACCCGGCAGGCAGTGGAAAAGAACATGAACGCCCATTGGACTTAACAGTATTTATAGCAGAGAGTCAAATGCATTCGACTGAGCAATGACATAGAACGGAAATAGTTAATTGGAAACGACTTTCTACGTCTGATTCATGTTACGCTTTTAGAAACGTTACTTATCAGCTAATAAATAGTCAATCGCTTAAAATCAATATCGGAGGAATGTCACAAATTGTCCGGAGAGTGTCCTGAGCGGACAAGAGGTCAACGGGTGATTCACTGTTTCCGTCCGGTGTTCAGTTCCGTCTAATAAGGCGGTTTATCGGAGTTAATTAAAGCAGAACAACGATTCGACCATTCAGTAACGTTTAGACAATTTAACACACGCTAACTTTCATAATTGATTATAGGGGTATCTAGTGTTTACCAACGAGGTCCGGTTGCTCCGCCTACTGGTGGGCAGAAACCATAGAAACCATTGTTGTCTATTAATAGACGCCAATGGCAGAAGCAGATTTCTTGCTGGTGGGCATAGATCAGTGACCATAGAGATTGTTCTGGATACTCCTATAGCCGAGAGGTCAGACTCTCCCTACGCGTTCGTCATTCCAGAAACCGTGTGGCATCCGTTCCGTTGATCAGACTCCGCTATTTCAGTCGGATTTTGTCCGAGAGACGAACTGTTTTCTAATGGTTACTCCGTAAACGGCTTCAAAATCAAAGGCGCTAGCGATTCTGATCACGTGACTAGGAGGAGCACGCTGTGGTTTCGGAAACGGAAATCTGATACGGAGGCCTACTGGGCTTCGTGCTGCACGAGGGAGGTTAGCAGCACCGCACTAAGTCTAAGTGCTGCTCACTTGTGGGTTTTGCCGTGGTGAGAGAGAATGCAGACGCCACCAGTATCACCTGCTACGTCGGCTCTATTTGATTTCGTTTTACGGCTTCACAACTTCTCATGCAGAACTCAACGCAAAGTCACGTCATGACGACGAATCGTCGTGACGTCATTGACATTCGCGACGATGACGCGACGTTACGTCACCGTTAAGCAGCGACGATTTCGTGTCGTCTTTAGTTTTACGCAGGACGCTTCCTCTGATTTAGTGCTTAATGGAAGAATCTCTTGTTTCAGTTGAATCGAATCACTTCTATAACTGCATCTCTGATGCTCTAGATAAGAAATCGATACGAGATAATTTCTCGGTAGATTTCCACGTCTATTCCCGTTTTAAAACCCCATCTTCGGTCCTTAATTTTATAGTTCGACAGATTTAAAAAAAAAACAACCGCAAATCCATCTTCCTCTCTTGTAGCCTAATTTACTAAAAGAGTTTTTCATTTGATCTTGTATATAGATTAGACCTACTACAGTATAGGTACTACTATATTAGGTATCGTATCTAATCCTGAAGCATAATGGGAATGCTTCAAGATGTGTACGTCACTCCAAGACAGCTGTGGTTGATACGTTGAAGAGGAAAGATCCCCCTCCCACTTTCTGATATAAATACATATACACGTGAAAAGAATGGAAGCACGAATCAATAATAACGCAAGATATGGGATATGATCATAATTATACGCTACTACCAGGAATATCTTTACACCCCCTAACGCCCCCAACACCCCCAATTTGAGGTCGACACCCCCAAAATTTGGTAATGTGACAAGGTACAAAATGCATACTAATTAGCTCCGGACCCCCAATTTGAGGTCAACACCCCCTCCCCAAAAAAAAAGAAAATTGGTAATGTGACAATGGTATGCATACAAAATGCATACTAATTAGCTCCGGACACCCTCAATTTGAGGTCGACACCCCCCAAATTTACAATCCTAGAAACATCCCTGGCTACTACTAAATGGAAATTATTGTTGCATAAAGCGACGATCTGTATACCTACTCTTCAGTCAAGGTATAAGATTTGGTGCAACAGAAGTACATATATATTATCAGCAAGTACTACTAAGCAATGCAAGTATCTAGCGCTATACGACGCTCTATGTGTGAGCCGATATTTGGGGGGGGGGGTCAGCCCAGCCTCTTGTGAACTGCAAGTGGTCAGGGCTATTGGATTTCAGTCTGACGTATCTTACTCCTATCAGTTGCGTTCTTTAGCTCGGATACCAACAGCGACGAAGTGGCTTCGATTATTTTTTAGAAGTTTTCTCGCTCTTTGTCCGAAATACCAAGAAGACCGGAAAGCCTATTATAGGTCAAAGGTCGCTACTAGGAAAACCTGTATTGGCTTCTCTGCTTCAAGTACAGTAAAATTAAATAAAGAATTCTGAATCATAGATTTCCGCAGATCTCGCAAACAGCTCATCGAGCTCTCGGCTGAAACTCTCTGAGTCTGTCTGTTCCCAGATTCATTCGATGAGATAACCTATTTTCCTATACTGAAGCCCTTATATATATATATATATATATATATATATATATATATATATATATATATGAAATTACAATAGACTACGTAGGCCTACGTTTGTAGCTGGAAACGTTTTCGACAGAGTTCGCATGTTTTGATTTCTTTATAACTTTGAGTGATCATCCACCAGCGGAGCTTTTCCGATTTCCGGTTTTAAACTCTTGCCGAAATCGAATAATACAGCGAGGTTATAGCAGCATTGATTAAGGTTATAGCAACGTTAATAAGGATTGAGTAAACGCAGTAGCTTCATTTCACACTTTTCTTGGGGGGCGAGATAATTTTTTTGCAAATTGTTGGCAATTTTTGCAATTTTTTGCACATTAACACACTATAAATTATTTTGTTCATTTCCTTGAGGGGCCACGGCCCCCTACCCCTCTTCCAAATGACGCCCCTGATTAAACGCCTGACACAAGAGCGGGTAAAATGATGCTTAAAACCTGTTGGAAATTATCTAGAGACTGCATCACGAGTGACAATTGAGCCGCACAGATTCGCATCATCTTTGCTATGTAAACAAATGCCTGCAGTTTAATGGTAACTAACTAAACAACCGTTGGAATCATGAGTTTATTGAAGTCGGGGTCTTCAGGTATCGTTTTTGGGTGATTTCTTCTTTTGCGTTCTTCGCTCTCTGAACGCGGAAACTTTCGAGCGTCTTAAAGACCCGAGAAGCCAAAGTCTTATCGAAATGGGTTTATTTAAGGAGATTTCCCTCTCCAGAAGATCCAAACCATTCAAGTTACTGCTGCGAAGGGGATATGCAAACATCTTTGCGCTAATTAACTGGCGGTCAGACTTAGCCGGGTTCCTTCGCTCGATCAACCGGCGACCAAATGGCTTACGAAACCGTGCGTTGTTTATGCTGCGCATTTCACGTGGCATCAACAACGAAAGCCTCTCAATGTATGCGATTTACAGTCCAAATGGTTCGTGTTTATTTACCTGAACTGCCCGTCAGTGCATCATCAACCTTAGTCTGTGTGTTAACGCTAAACTTTGCGAGTGGGTGTATACAGTAGATTCAGATATAGCCTTAAAGACAACATCTGTTGACGCCAAGTGCATTACTAAAATGGCGCTGTAGAAATTCACTAATAATAATAATAATAATAATAATAATATTATTAATAATAATAATACAGACCAATGTTACAATCTATTAAATCGATGAGTACAACGACTACACTCTATCTCTTCTTTTTTGTCGTTGCTTCTTTAGAAAATATCCGGTTTTTCATCTCCCGTTGTCTTTCACAATACACACGCTTTCTCTCTTTTCTCTCTCTCTCTCTCTCTCTCTCTCTCTCTCTCTCTCTCTCTCTCTCTCTATCTATCTATCTATCTATCTATCTATCTATCTATCTCTCTCTCACACACACATATTTTATATATATATATATCATATAATATGATGTTTTCTTCTTATGCCACTTTTGTATTCGGTATTTCGTGTAGGATAAGATGTTTCCAGTACATCAAAGCAGAGAAAGGACTCAAACTCTTGCCACAGATCTACGATATGTTCTAAGAATATATTGTAAATCTCTACTGGGCGCAATGCATGTCGGCCATATATATATATATATATATATATATATATATATATATATATATATATATATATATATATATATATATATATATATAGTTTTGGACGTCTGCTGTTAACCCTTTGGACGCTGTCGGCTGCTGCTAAAGGAGGAGATCGTCTGTGCTGGATCGAGTTCTTTGTGTACCGGGGCCTCACCTTGATCGGCGTTAGGTATTTATTTGCAGCGCAGGTTGAATGAGGCCACCTGTTCCAGGCGATCATCGTGCCTGGCGCTGCTCTGGGCCTCACCGGCCTCATCCGCTCCACCGACACCTGTAGGATTCGTTCCCCCGGACGTTTGCTTAGCGCCGCGTCGCTCCCCAATTATTCCACGTACAGTACATTAGAAGTTCCTAAGACAGCAAAATTAATGCAATTAAAGGTATATTCTGAGCTTTCAGTTTGAGAGCGCAAGAGCCTTGACCTTGACGGAGTGCTATGTATACACCATTGTACATTTGGGTAAATCAGAACTTAAGCGCCTATTCATTTGATCTTAGATTATACTGCCTATCTCAAACTGAATCTGATAGGTATACAGTCGATAGGTTGTTGTGCGAACCGGTAACAGTAAAAAATGAACAGAATATAAAAGAAAGCCTATATGTCAGAGTCTCACGTTTTTCTTAGTATCTATTCTTATCCTTGAAATAATTTTGATGTCACAGGATCGCAATGGATTTCGATACATGTTCCGGTTAAATGAAGGCGCGGAAATATTTCGTCAGCACAAATTTCCAATGGGAAACGTTGACTACGGATTCGCTTTGAGCAAATTTGCAATAAATTCTGCCTATTCTCTGAATCCAAAGTAGTAGCCGACCACTTGTTTTTTTGTTTCCCCCCAGTCCCTTTATAGCTTTGCGAATATTTGCGCTATAGAAATGTTCGCATACTACTACTACTACTACTACTACTACTACTACTACTACTACTAGATAGATAGATAGATAGATAGATAGATAGATAGTAGTTTGAGCAGTTATACAAAACGATGACTACTACTACTACTACTACTACTACTACTACTACTACTACTACTACTACTACTACTACTACTACTACTACTACTACTACTACTACTACTACTACTACTACTACTACTACTACTACTACTACTACTACTAATAATAATAATAATAATAATAATAATAATAATAATAGCGTTCATTTATAGACGTCGTAATCTTGTGATTTTGTGTCATCGTTTTGTATAACTGCTCAAACTACTATCTATCTATCTATCTAACTACTATCTACTACTACTACTACTACTACTACTACTACTACTACTACTACTACTACTAATAATAATAATAATAATAATAATAATAATAATAATAATAATAATAATAATAATAATAATAATAATAGCGTTCATTTATAGACGTCGTAATCTTGTGATTTTGTGTCATCGTTTTGTATAACTGCTCAAAGCATTCTTGCTTTTTTCCTTAGTGGTGAGAGATTACTGTCTGAGAGAAACATTCGAGGCAAAATGTCTTCACAGTGAAGTGGCGGTTATGACTTCGGCTCGTTACGGGCGCCGACAGCTGGGCAAATGCATTCGAAAGGACTTCGGATACCTCGGATGCGGTCAGGAGGTGATCAGCCAGGCGGATAGGATCTGCTCTGGCCGTCAGCAGTGCTCAATCGATGTGTTCAAGACGTTCGGAAACCTAAAACCTTGTTCAGAACTCGAATCTTACCTGGAGGCTGGCTACGATTGCATTCCAGGTGAAATTCTTCACGATCTGTTTCGAACAGTGGCGTAGCCAGGATTTCCCGAAGGGGGGTTATGGTTCCCATGATTCCCAACTTCGGAAAATTCTGAAAAACAAAAAAGGTTGTCAACTATTATTTTGTTTGATTAAGTAGGCCTAAGTGATTTATGAATTATATAGGTAGATAGGTATTTCAGCGCGTACAACTATATTGATACGCAATAAAAATCGTGGGTCGGACAACCAAGGGGGCGGTTAACCCCAACTCCCCTTGGCTACGCCACTGGTTTCGAATGCCTAGTTGGCACACTCGACGGAGCGTCAGAGTATTGCCTTGGATGAGCCGTCAATATGGGGTTCGAATCCCGGGTACTTCGCCGAGAGGACATAGACGTCGTCTGCGAATCGCTTTAGGCTAGACTAGTGCATTATTTCCAAAGCGCTATAAAAATTGAGCATTGAAATTGGCAAATTAGTTTGCATATTTAGGCATAGTTTATCACGTAACGTAAAAATATTAGCTGTAGGCTACTTATTGATTGGCTGCGATCAAAGTCTTTTAGTCGAAATATAATACAATGTAACCGATATTTATATAGCGTCTATTCTGAAGAATCACTCAGAAGCGCTTCCGCTGCGATGACTGCATCTCGATAAAGAGAAGAGTTTCAAGTCGCTTCAAAAAGAGAACCATAGAATCAACAGCGGCTAAATTACCTATGCTGAGGTCAAGAGGTCAAGAGCATTCCAAAGGATAGGGCCGACTGATTGAAAACCTCGTTTAAGAAATGAGGTTCGTGCTTGGGGCACACTGAGTAGACCCTGGGTTGTGAACCGAAGAAGACATGACCGAGCAGGGAAAGAGCTAAAATGATGGAGTAGCTCTGATAATTAATCTAATTAGATATTTTGCCTTATCGAAATTAGATTATTTCTCTGTGAACAAAATTTACTCGTGATATTCTAATAGTGCTTGATGCCTTCTTATTGTCAATTTCAGTAGAATGCAGGAAGCTATAGGGAGAGGGACGTTTCATTTGACTCATTATTATTATTATTATTATTATTATTATTATTATTATTATTAGTAGTAGTAGTAGTAGTAGTAGTAGTAGTAGTAGTAGTAGTAGTAGTAGTAGTAATAGTAGTAGTAGTAGTAGTAGTAGTAGTAGTAGTAGTAGTAGTAGTAGTAGTAGTAGTAGTAGTAGTAGTAGTAGTAGTAGTAGTAGTAGTAGTAGTAGTAGTAGTAGTAGTAGTAGTAGTAGTAGTAGTAGTAGTAGTAGTAGTAGTAGTAGTACTATTATTGACAGACAATTATTATCTATAGCGTCGTAAGTGAGCTAGTGCACAAAACAAGGGTGCTTTGACAACTGTGTGACTAGGACTGACAATTGTGCTGGTTATAGCCTAATAATTCTCATTCTGTCTTTGCTGCGTTATTATGAGTTCTAAGTGACGATTATCGTCACTTATAATAATCAGTTATAGAAATAGAAGCGCGCCACTGTCTTGCAAGTGATGGGTGGGAGGAACCGATTGCGTCCGAAGGACAGACGCTGATCTCCAGCTACTTCGCCCGATTGGCACTCCGTCAAGGTCAAGGCTCTTGCACTCTCAAACTGAAAGCGAAACCGGGCCAGCGCTGGAACATCTCACTCGTCGACTTCGGCGTCCCGAGGACTCACTCCGCCGCCGCCGCCTCCACTTCCGCCGACGTCCTCGAGACCTCAGAGGACTCCGAGTCCTCGAGACAGTCCGTCTGTCGACAGTACGCGGTCATCCGCGACGAGCGATCGGGTGCAAAGTCGGTTGTCTGCGGAGGAGGAACGTCGAGGGACAAGGTCGTGCACCTGTCAACAGGTCACCTCATCCAGGTGGAGATTTTCAGCGGAGCCAGGGACTCGGGATCCAGTGCTCAGTTTCTGCTTCGAGTCGAAGGTGAGTAGCCTTGCTGCTCACATGGGCGTCCGGAGGTGCAAGGTGGTGCAATTGCACCCCCTGGAAAATTGTGGAGTTATGAAAAAAGTAAAATTACTTGTTTCTTTCGTCACAAAACCTTGTTTGCACCCCTCCTGAAAAATTATTTTCATTTCTTTCGTCACAAGACCTTGTTTTGCACACCCTCTGGAAAAATTTCTGCGGACGTCCATAACTGCTCAGATGAGAAGCACTGATATTAACGCGCGATTTCATGTTTGTAGTATTGTTTAACGTTTCTGATGGAATTGGACGCCACTTCAAAATGCATTGGAATATATTATTGGCAACAAGTTTCAGGCAAAATAAAATAAAATAAAAATAAAAATAGGAAATAATAACAAAATAACAGGCAAACAGAAGTAATAAATAGAAATATATACGGGGTATTAAAATACGACGACATCGTACAAAACGCTAGAATACTCTTGTTTTAAATACAAACGAAAATTTGTGTTAAATATCTGAAAGAAAAAGGCAAGACAGTTTCTATCGTTTGTTCAGTCGATGTCTTTGACAGTAACTGACTTTTTCTTACTTATTTTGAGCCTTGCACTTCAATAGCAGTCGTTGTGACAGCAGTGCAATACAGTGGCGGCTCCATGGGGGGACCCCGGAGGCCCGTACCTCTATTGAATGCCTGACCCCCCAGTGGCCTCCCTGTTGGGACCTTATACTTACTACTACATACCTATCAACAAATGGCTGACTCCCATGCTTAGAAGTTGCCACTCCAACGCCCCCTCCACTTGCCAAATTCTGGAGCCCCCAATGATGCAATAGGCTTCACCGCGTGTCGTTGTTAAAAGATAACGTGATAGGAAACGTGGAAAGGTCGACTACACACAGACCCTGGGGTTTCAATTGAATTAAGTAAGCCATTTCGTGAATTTATATAGCGCTTTGTAAAGTAGCTGTCTTTCCTTATGTAGCTAATTTAGTTTTGAAATAGTTATCGCAGAAATATAGCTGTCTGCCGCCAGCAAAAGTCGTCATTTGCAAAGGTCGTCACAGTTATGGAGGAATGAGTTTGAAAGCGATAGGAGTTTAACGTGGGCCTCAGTGCTTAATCTAGACTCTGGACTCCGGGGGGGGGGGTGAACTGACAAGGCCGGGGAAAAGTCAGCTAGGAGGCTGCTGTTAGTTGATGTAGTATGCCAAAATTTCCGGAAAATTTGAAATTTTCGGGGGGGAAAGGGCAATTTCCCCCGGAAACGGCCTAGATTAAACCCTGGTAGGCCTATCGAGTAGTTAGGCCTACCATTCAGTGGTGGTTCCGCCATGCTGATGACTGGGGATGCAGCCCCGCACCGGGGTTCCGGATGACCTTTTTTGCTTGTCCATCTATTTTCCGGTGAGGTTTATTTAAATTTAGTGAAAAATACTGCAAATTTCCTTCTTTTTTAGCTTATCGACCTTTTTTGCAAGGTTTATTAACATTTAGTGGGCAAACAATGGCCTTTTTCTCTCTTTTCTTTTGTTTTTCGTCTTCAACATCCCCAACACATCTCTTCAACTCATCCCCAACACCAACTTCCTATAATTTTTTCATCCCCCACCAAGAATTCCTGGAACCGCCACTGCTACCATTAGGCCTTTGTCGCCTTGTAATGGGCATTTCTGTAATTTTGGACTTGTATGTTGAACTTTGGAGGTCAGGGCTTAGAATTCCGTGACGTTACTTGTCTAGTTCACCGCTATTGTCGTCTGATGCGACACACTGTCGTCTGCAATCATTACCAGACGTCACATTCCCCTCCCCAAACATCTCGTGCCAAGTACACATCACAACACGCTGGATCTCAATCAGTGTCTGCTCTCAATGTCTGTTTTTAAGCGGATGTATCAGCATTTTTTAACGACAGTCTTGGAAATTTGCAAATAGCACAGCAGTCTGTTTATATCCTCCCTCTGGTAGGGGCCGAACCGATTCCGGAGGTAGAAAATTCTAGGGTGCGAATCGGTGGCGTAATAGGGGACACATCGACATTTTCCGGGTGAAGTGTCTAAAAATTTTGACAGCAAAAACCTCCTCGTGTCAAACGCTATGAGCTTTCTTCCATTCTTTTCATAATACTACCCCCCCAACTACTCAACGGTTTTGCACAAATCCCACGACCGGTCGTAGACAGAAAATGGGGTGGGGTCCCTCCCTGCCCCCCGCGTCTACGCCAATAGCTAGTGGGAATAATCCGACCCTCTGAATTTTTATAAAAACCAAACGCCGACAGTTGCAGTGTCTTTCTTCTGCGATCTGTCTTATTGCTACTACGTGTTGCTCTGAATACTGAATGTATTTTATCACTGTAGACTGGTTGGGAAATATTCGCACTCTAGGCAGTGGCGGCTCCACCGGGGGTCGGGGGCCGTGCCCCTCTCCTATTGAGTGCCTGGCCCGCCAGTGGCCCCCCTGTTGGGACCCTATACTTAATGCTACATACATTAAGCAACAAATAGTTGGCCCCCATGATTAGAAGTTGCCACCCCAACGGCCCCCACTTGCCAAATCCTAGAGCCGCCACTGCTCCGCATCATAGACGACATGAACTGACCGCTGTGCGTCATGCATTCGATCAGTGATTCGGTGAATTCGCGACGAAAATTGCTTGACGTGTTGACCCACAACAGCGTGCGCAACTTATTGGCATGAGAGAAAAAACAACCAGTCGTTCGGTCTTAGAGAGATCTCATACGTAACGTTATTGATGTTTCCTAGCAATTGGCTGTCCGAACGTCGAGCTGTCGAATGCGGTGGTCGTGTGGAGAGACGCCGTACGGATGCAAATGAGGTGCAATTCATCGACGTCTGACCAACTGTACGAGATGATCTGCGTCGATAAGATCTGGACGGGAGACATTAACTGCAACAGAGGTAGGCTACGCCCACACGCTTCTCTCTCGCCGAACTCTTTCGAACGAAAGGCGGATTTCTTCGAAATGTCGGGACTCTGATGAAGTATGCCAGTTGACAGTTTCTGTGAAAATTCAATATTCTTGCGTGAAATTTTCGCACTAGTCTAATACTTGGGTTCAAATGCACAAAGTCCAAATGCGCAGCTATAAGTCATGCGATCTTTCAGAAGCATGTATGCACAGTGAAGTAGTGGCGTAGCCAGGATTTCCGGAAGAGGGATTTTGGTTTTGACTTTTAACCGTAACCAACTTTCGAAAAGAAACCGTCGTCCACCCATTATGGCGCTTAAAAAATTTTGGTCGGCAGCGCCAAAAGGGTTTTGACCCTCAAAGCCGCGTCAGAAAAAATGGATGAAAACACGTTAAAAAATTTTCCGTCCGCGCCCAAGAGGGGTTTAACCTCCAATCCCACCCCCTTGGCTACGCCACTGCAGTGAAGACTTAATATTCACAGGCGCCATTATGTCTTCAATATCGTGATGGTCAAGTTCCTCTTTTCCTCTTCCTCTTCCTCCTACATGTATGCCTACTTTGCGCTTTGCATTCTCGTCATTCCTCCAATTCCTTCCTTTTCCACTCATTTTTACCTCCCCCGTTTTCCACCATTCCTTCGCATCACCTCTTCGCTCCGTCGTTCATTTTTTCAATTCTCAACGCTTCAAAGGGCAGTGATATCAAAGATGGCAACGGGTCAATCAGAATGGTCCATGACCCATCAAATATTACCGACCCATTTGACCTATAACCAATTGCCATTTCTGACGGACATTCACTGATAATATAATCTGCTTATCTGCAGTGAATTTCGATCTCATATTTATATAAACAGAACTATAAACAAGAAAAGAAAGTAGCCACCATAACCGAAAATTAAAATACAGTGTTTTATATTACATATTGCTGTACACATAGGAATCAACTCTGCAGGTCAAACTTAAACTAAACAAGTTAGAACCAGTGGCGGCTCCAGGATTTGGCAAGTGGAGGGCGTTGGGGTGGCAACTTCTAATCATGGGGCAACCATTTGTTGTTTAATATACGTAACATTAAGTATAGGGTCCCAACAGGGGGCAATGGGAGGAGAGGCACTCAATAGGGGGCACGGCCCCCCGGGCATCCCCCCCCGGTGGAGCCGCCACTGGTTAGAACGACGTATCAGAGTTGAAGTAAGAACCTGTCGTTTGCTGCGTTGATTTCATATTAGCTTTTTAATTTACTAAATTACTTTAATTACTGTATATTTACTTACGTAATTGATAACGGTTGGGCTAATTACGAGGCTAAGATGTCTCAAAAGCATGTTGATGATGAAATATGGTTTAAGAAAAGCCATCAAATAATAGAATTAAAAACTTAGCATGATTTAAAGTAGCTTAGAAGTCATTACTGCCTGTGTGAAAGCCACTAGGGGCGCTAACGGGGTTTGAACCCGTTTCGTCAGCCTGCCGCTCCAGCGCGTAACCCACTCTGCCATCTTCGATTCCATTACGGTATTGAAATCGACGATGGGCAGCTGAGCGAAATTGATTTTTTTAATCTTTCAACGAATATTTGCGTCTGTTTTCGGGTGAATTGGCCACAGTGACATCACACCAAATTCACTTTCGTGACAATTCATTTTCTTTCCCAGCAATAAAAAGGTTCCTAGGTTCGTTGCTGGGGCGGGGAGTTCGTTTTGGTGAAATTCCCCCCTTATAAGTCTGATGTGCAGAAGCCGACAGAACAGGGGATATTTTTCTGCGTGAACGGGTAAAGGAGACAAGGATTCGAATTGGGGGCAGTCGACCCATCTTCATCATCTGAGTCCGATTGATTCGTAGGTTTCAATTACAATTTGCGTTGATGAAAACACAGCAGCCGAACCGAAGTGGGAACGCTTTTGACAAAGCACTCCGTCATGTCAAAATGTCCGCTCCTTCTTCTTCTTCTTTTTCTTCTTCATTCTTCTTCTTCATTCTTCTTCTCCATTCTTCTTCTTCTTCTTCTTCTTCTTCTTCTTCTTCTTCTTCTTCTTCTTCTTCTTCTTCTTCTTCTTTCTGACACCCCACCCCTCTTCGAAACCACCTCCTCGGCGGCGGCACCACCAAGCGGGGCACTTGCACCGCGCCCTCTCTTTTTCTCGACCCCGGTTCGACGGTCGTGCGACCTTCTCTACCAATCGATCCTTCGCGTTTTCTTCGTCATTCCTTGATCTTGGATCACGTGACGAGACGTTCGATCGAAGCGTCGTTCCATTTCAAGTGGCAGTCGGACAAATTAGAACGACCTCTCAGGGGACTGGTCGACGGGGGAACGGTCGACCATCGATGGTAATGGTGAGGGGGAGGAGCCGAGAGGGACAGTTTCTTCTTCCACTGTAACTGAAGAATTTCACGGGAATCAGTTACTGTAAGTCCGAGATTACCAATGAAAGGTTTCTTTGTGTGAGATGCGGAGCAGTGGCGGCTCTAGGATTTGGCAAGTGGGGGCGTTGGGGTGGCAACTTCTATCATGGGGCCAACCATTTGTTGTTTAATGTATGTAGCATTAAATATAAGGTCCCAACTGGGGGGCCACTGGGGGGCCAGGCACTCAATAGGGGGCACGGGGCCCCTGGCCCTCCCCCCGGTGGAGCCGCCACTGATGCGGAGCGCAGTAGAAAAGGTGATCAGAATCTAATTAAACTTATTTATTAATAGTATTTAGTAGCGGCTGGGCGATCTTGGTAGCGATTGGTAAAGTCGAATCGCCGTCTTATCTAAATCGCGGTTCATGTTGTTGAGTAAGTTGTTGCTACTCGACGTGGAACTATTTTGTCAATCGATTCGAAAGTAATAGCCCTACTTCAGCTGTTTACGATCGAGGACTTGTGAGAAAAAAGCTGAACAAAGTGTTGCTCGACTCTTTCTTTGATCCTTCAAAATTCTATACCAACATATGTTCAAATTTGAAAACTGGATTTTTGCGTTTCTATTTTGTACTAACGGACGGTCGCTAGTATGTTAATATATAGTCTTGAGTTTTAATAATTTAATGTAACTTTAATCAAACATCGAACGACTGCAAAATCAGTGTCATGTCTTTGACTGTCTTCAGACTACTCTTAACTATTCGGCTGCCTAGCCTACTCTGTCAGCTACGGCTGCTGGCTGTAGCTGCTTGACCACGCAGCTGCTACAGCTACGGGCGGTAGCGCCCTCAAGTGGTGGCGGTCGGCCACTCGACCGCTGGTCAGCCCTAACGGCTGGCAGACTCCTGAAGTCGGTCATTACATCTCCCCCTCCCCCCGGGAAGAAAGTTCTGAAGCAACGCCAGATGGCGTCTTCGTTCGACGTCCGGCGCAGCAATTCGGAAGCATCGACGAACTGGCGGGAAAGCGTCGGAGAATATGGCGCTGTCTGGAAAGAGCGCGAAGGCTGCCTCGAGTCGGCGGACGACGGTACGAGCAGCAACGCTTCCACATCCGAGACAGGCGGAAGTGCTCTCGGGCAGAGTGGAAGTCCACTGGCAGCTGGGGCGCGGTAACCATAGAACTCTTCAGTCGTTGTGACGGCTGTCACAGGAAGCACAAATAAATCAGACGTCGCTAGTGACGGAGCGGAAGATACGGAAGTCACAGCGGAAGTGAACGTCGCTGGGGTCGGTGCCACAGCGGAAATGGAAGTGAACGTCGCTGGCTTCGCAGCGGAAGTCGCGGCAGGCTCAGCGGAGGTACTCGACGCTGACGTACCGGAAGTAGTCGACGCTGGCCGACCGGAAGTGATCGACGGTGGCATAGCGGACAAGTTCGACGCTGGCAGACCAGAAGTGCTCGCCGGTGCCACAGCGGAAAGGGTCGACGTGAACGTCGCTGGAGGTGCAGCGGAAATCACACGAAACATAGCAGCCGTCTCTGAAGAGGCTGCAGACGTCGACGATAAGGCCTCGGACGTCACTGATGACACATCAGGCGGCGCTGATGGCACGGCTGGCGTCGGCGGTGACGCCTCCCATGGGCGGAAGTAGGCGATTTCCGCGGTGGGTGAGTGCCCGGCGGCGGCTGCTACTGACTCGGACCCAGCGGAGATGCTCGTCGCAGGCGCAATGGAAGCGATCGACACTTGCCCTGCGGAAGTGATCGTGGCCGGCGCGGTGGAAATCTTCGTCACAGGCACGGCGGAGAATGTCGGCGCTGGCGGACCGGAAGTGACGGTCGACGCAGCGGATAACGTAGTGAACGTCGCTTGAGCTACAGCGGGAATCACAGGAACCACAGCGGACGGCTTTGAGGACAACTCAGGCGTCGCTGAAAACACATCGGGCGTCGCTAAGGCAACGGACGGCACCGATGACGCAGCCGACGACGTTGACGCAACGCTCGTCGCTGATGACGTATCTCTTGGCCGGCAGTAGGCAGTCGCCGCGGCGGAAGCGTGCCCGGCTGTCGCGGCTACTGGCGCGACCCAAGGTCGAATGCTGACGGTGACCGTGCCCGAGGCGGATGGTCGCTCGGAGGTCAACGTTAATGACGCTGGTATCGAGGGAGACTGTGTCGCTGATGCAGCTGTAAACAGGGCCGGCTCAGCAGAAGTGACGTCGGAGTCCACTTCCGGTGGCGCCCAGTACCAATCTACGCTGCTGAAGGAGATGGCAGACAGATCTTCATGGTCGTAGACGGACGCGATGATGATGCTGTCGACGTCATCGGACAGATCCGTACCGACAGAACGCGTGTCGTGTCGGCGACGGTGCTGCGATCGCTGGTGACGTCGTCGGTCTTCGTAACCGGAAATCAGCGCTGACGATCGGCAGACCAGTGCAAAATGGCCGACCTTGAAACAGGCGGTACACGCCTGGTCTCTGGCAGGGCAGCAACCGTCTCTGGCAGCATGCCCGCGGCGCCCGCAGTTGGCGCACAGCTTGGCGGAAGCCCCTGAAGGACCGGGCGTCGGTGGCCTTGGCGGTCGATAGGCTGGCTTCTCGGCCGAGCGTTGTCTGTATTCGTCGGCGAGAGCGTCCGTCTCTAGCCGAGGCGCTGCTGGGAAGCCCGACGGACCAGAGTTCTGCTGTCTCGATGGTCTGTGGCATTGCGTCCAGCCCAAGCGCTGGCGAGACCGGTCGGCGATCTTCTCAAGCCGAGTAGTCTGAACGAAGACCGGCGGACGAGGCACCGCTACGTAGGAGCGGCCCAAAGGTCCCCGTCTAGTCGATGAAGACGATGACGACGAAAGGGGTGCCGTTGTGATGACCATGATCGACAACGAAAAGCTCTCACAGGTCTCGATCGCGAAAAGATGGCGTCCAAGATGGCGGACCGCGTCTGTCTTGTTCCGAGAGAACGCTGTAGTCGGGTCCCTTTGTCCTCGCGCGTGCTGAACGATGACTCAGCGCGGCGTCGGTTGAAAGTGCAGTGTTCCTTGGAGCGGCGTTCGGTTTTCGTACCGATACCCTAAAATCTAAGCTCGTGGGCTTCTATCCTTGTCGCCAATGTACTAACGGACGGTCGCTAGTATGTTAATATATAGTCTTGAGTTTTAATAATTTAATGTAACTTTAATCAAACATCGAACGACTGCAAAATCAGTGTCATGTCTTTGACTGTCTTCAGACTACTCTTAACTATTCGGCTGCCTAGCCTACTCTGTCAGCTACGGCTGCTGGCTGTAGCTGCTTGACCACGCAGCTGCTACAGCTACGGGCGGTAGCGCCCTCAAGTGGTGGCGGTCGGCCACTCGACCGCTGGTCAGCCCTAACGGCTGGCAGACTCCTGAAGTCGGTCATTACATATTTCAGCTAGAAAAAAATCAAGAATCGACGCAAGTTTTTGGTAATCAGAATTGAAAAAAGCGATTCTGAATCTGATGTTTATGACACGATTTCATCAGTGATTCCTTGAAATGATTCAGATTTTGGATAGCAAAAATGTAACAGAGAGAATTTCAGCTAGAAAAAATCAAGAATCGACGCAAGTTTTTGGTAATCAGAATTGAGGGATAGCAAAAATGTAACAGAGAGAACGAGGGATTGAATTTAGACACTTTGACATGTCATTCTTCGCATTTCCTAAACTCTGCACTGCAAATAACTGAGTCTGCTGTCAGTGTTGGCTTTTTTTATTGGGCTGACAAACTTAAAACAACGCGATTCATATCAGAGTCACAAAAGCCTAATTTGACTGCGAGCGGAGGCTATCTTCCGGTCGTCTAGATATCTTCACAGAAATCGCTCGCACGTCTTCTCGTCTTTCGCGTTCGTGTCCCTATTCCGTGCAATTTACATACTAATCGATGAAATCGTGCCTGCCATTTAACACCAGACGAGCAATTCGCTGTCTCGGCAAAAGTGCTATTCTACATTGAAAGTGATGGCTTTGGCGGCGTCTCGTCGATTGCCGATTGAGTAAAAGAGATTGTGTGGCGGGGGCGTCAGCGTGACGATGACGATGACTCCTTGACGCCACTAATGTCATCGCATTCGAAGCGAAAGGTCGACTCAATCAAATGAAAACTGTTATTTATTCGGCGGCACGACAGTGGAATCCATCTCACAATTAGCCTATCGAGCGACAGTCTCACAAACAAACCGAGAAACCAACTCAGACACAATTTGAACAAGTTAAGTTATTATTTTTTATCAGACAATTTTTCAGCGTTGGCGATCGCAGTATTGGCGGGCAAGAGTTTTGAAATTTTGAGATTTTGACATCGTTGCCACGAGATGGCCTCTATACAACACAAAATTAGTGAGTTATCGTTCGGATATTAGGATCTTTGATGGCATAAAAAAGAATTAGAAACTACGAGAATAATTTTAATGGATGATTTTTCTATTTTAACAGTTTACGGATCAGAAATTGTGGTTACATTCATAGCACCAGCCTCGCTCTTCAGTTTCTCTGTCTAATAGTCTAACATTTCAATAGTTTGATGATGAGGCGAGGATGAAAATGCTGCTGCTGCTGATGATGATGACGACGATGACGCAGGCGAGATAAATGATATTTTCGATGACGACGTCGATGAAGAAGAAGACGTAATATCGCTTAATTACTGGGTTGAGAGGATCTTGAGAATCAGTTGGATGGACAAGGTAAAAACAACAGCAACGTGGAAACTGGAAATAATAACAGGAGAATGTTCTACGCTGATCACATAATGAGATGTTCGGCCAGAGACCTACCACTGATAATAATGGAAGGTAGAATAGAAGGAATAAGGGGACAGGAGCGACCGAGAAGAATCTGGATGGACGACATCTTTGACTGGACAAGCACAAAGAACTAGTGCTGTTACGGTTAACCGAACCGAACCGAAACCGCGGTTTTTCGGTCAAAACCGAACCGAACCGAAACCGCGGTTTTGACCATGCAAATTGGACGGTTTTATTCCGTTTTAACCCTAGGTTAGGGTTAACGCTAACCCTAACCTAGGGTTAAAACCCTAGGTTAGGGTTAGGGTAACACTAACCCTATGATCTCTTTTTTAATGCATTAAATGCATTTAATGCATTTTGAATGCAGTTCAATCAATGCACAGCTTTTAAACGCTAAAATAACGAGTGTTGTTCTTCTGGCATGTCTATATTTCTATGATGAGTCAGAGTCTGACGTCATTATTGAAATCAGTAAAAATAATTTTAAAATGGCTGTATTAGTAGTGTCGCGCAGTGCCAGTTTACTGTGGAATGCCAATTAGCTCCGGACACTTTCAAAATTGAGGTAGACACCCCACCCCCACATCCACAATCCTAGAAATATCCCTGAGGCTAACGGAGCGGGTTCAAGCCCTGTTAGTGCCCCTAGTGGCTTTCACACGTGCAGTAATGCCTTCTAAGCCACTTTAAATCATTCCGAGTTTAAAATTAGGCCTATTGGCAATTGCAGCAACTGAAAAGAGAAGGTGACTTAAATAAAGGGGCCGTCCATAAATGACGTCACGCGAATTTGTCACTTTTTTACCCCCCCCACCCCACGTCACGCAACGTCACGCAACGTCGGACCCCCTAAAATATGCCGTCACAACTGGCCGATCCCCCCATTTTCAAAAATCGCGTAACGTCATTTTATTTTTTATTTCTTATTAAAGTCCTCAAAAAGGTCATTCTTGTATTTTTCCTTTCTAAAAACCCTGACAAGCAAAAAGAGGTCATAATTGTATCATTTTCCTCTCAAAATCCCTGAAAGCAAAAAGAGGTCATAATTGTATCATTTTTTCTCTCCAAAATCCCTTAAAGCAAAAAGAGGTCATAGGGTTAGGGTTAACCTATCGCTAACCCTAGGGTTAGGGTTAGGGTTAACCCTAACCCTAACCTAGGGTCAAAAAACCGAACCGAACCGAAACCGCGGTTTTTCGGTCCAAACCGAACCGAAACCGACCGAGACTGCGCGAGGTGAAACCGTAACAGCACTACAAAGAACTATGGAGTCCTGAAAAGAGCAGCAGCAGAAAGAGACAGAAATGGATGAAAAATGACTGTCAACCTTCTGATAGAGGACGACACATAAATAATAATAATAATAATAATAATAATAATAATAATAATAATAATAATAATAATAATAAGAAGAAGAAGAAAGAAGAAGAAGAAGAAGAAGAAGAAGAAGAAGAAGAAGAAGAAGAAGAAGAAGAAGAAGAAGAAGAAGAAGAAGAAGAAGAAGAGTAATGAGGCTAAATATAAAAGAAAACGGTTAATTATTATTTGGAATTTTGAAACTGGTAATTAATGGTAGAATAGTGAGTTTCGATATTAACCCCTTAACCGTGTATTTAACTGTAACTCAATGTAAAATGGACGGATATATCCGGGATCCCCAGTTAAGGGGTTAAACAGTAATTCGCCGCATATTCCTCCACAAAGTTCAGCGTTCTTCACGTAAACCTGTACTGCTGTCTATTTTGGCATTCCATCAGCGACCCCTTAAGAAGTTTAAGTGATCGCATTGTAAGTAAAGTAAAGTAAACTCTCGTAAACTTATACAGCGCCCCAGAGAGCAGTACAGCAGTAGCTGCTTATTCTTATGGGCTTAATCTTTCTTGAAATAGCTATAGGCATGGTGGTTTGTCGGCCGGGCAAAGGTCATGTCATATCATATCATATCATATCAAATAGTCATTTGGTGTAATTTGCAGTGATGTTAACAAGGACCGACCCCCCAAGGACGAGGATAAGGACAAGGACCGAACCCCCAAGGACGAGGATAAGGACGAGGACCGACCCTCCAAGGACGAGGACAAGGACGAGGACTTACCCCGCAAGCACAAGGACCACAAGGACTGACCCCAAGGACAAGGATCAAGAACAAGGACAAGGACCAACTTCTGTCAGACAAAAAAGTCAGAAAGGAAAAAACCAAACACAATTTCAATTCAAATCACAAAATTAGAAAAGGAAAAAAGAATGTTGTAAAACATAGTCTAGTCAACAGCAATGCTGCGTTTCAAATGCGCCTTTGACTTTAGCCACCTAGCTATGTTACTACGCTTAAGAAATTGTCAAGTTTAATGATGATGATAATAATAATAATAATAATAATAATAATAATAATAATAATAATAATAATAATAATAATAATAATAATAATAATAATAATAATAATAATAATAATAATAATAATAATAATAATAATAATAATAATAATAATAATAATAATAATAATAATAATAATAATAATAATAATAATAATAATAATAATAAATGAACAAGTGTTTCCAGCAGCATGCACACACAGTGAGGTCTAATTATGAGACCACTTCGAAAACACTCGTTCAACTGGAACTGAAGTCGCTGGGCAACAAAGAATTCTGCTAAAGAATCAACTCCTCAACTGGACGAACTGGTATTATAAAGGAAACAATGACTAAACATTTTAGAGTAACTAAAAGCAAGTATGTAGCCTAAATATAAATCCACATACTATACTCTTACCTTGGAATATAATTATCAGTACAATTGAAAATGGTATACAAGTAATTTGGTCCTTATAAGGACTTTTCAAAGACTAAGTTACAAGGACCAGGACAAGGACCGATCTGCAAGGACGAGGACTGACTTCTCAAGGACGAGGACAAGGACAAGGACTTCAAATTGGTCCTTAAGAAGTCCTTAAGGACAAGGACCAGGACAAGGATTAACATCACTGGTAATTTGTATGTGGAAATTCGTTTATCTTTTGACTCTTGTTTTCTTTTAGAAATGGTTTTATCTTTTTGGCAAGGAATCCAACGCGATTGGTCCACAAAGCCGATCTATGGTTGGTCGATTGCTATTTAGATAAATACATGTTGAGCCTTTTATTAGAGTTGATTTATTGGTTATCGATTATGGGACGAGTTGAAAAAGTTATATCACATTTACGCTTTCCTCCTTGAATTTACGTTAACTGGAGGCACATACCAGTGGGGGTCAGAGTGGCCTAATGATCAGAACGCAGAACTGCCAGTCAGTGACGTAGCCAAGAGGGGTGGGTTGGGGTTAAAACCCACTCCTGGTTGTCTGACAAAAAAAATCATGACGGATTATTATTCTGATACTTATATAATTCACTTAATCAAGCGCAAAAAATCAAAAGTTCACGACCTTTTTCTGGTTGTCAGAATTTTCTGAAGTTGGGAATCATGGGAACCATAACCTCCCTTCGGGAAATCCTTGCGACGCCACTGCTGCCAGTCATGAAGTTCGAGTTGAATAATAAGCTATAGGACGAAAATGATTGGTAACCACCCACGATGCCAGGAAAAATTGAAAATCCCTTCAGTTCAACATTCAGCCGAAGGCACGACCTCTATCTACCCTAAGTGCCAGTGTAAGGACTCGAAGAATGCGAGCACAACAAACACCTGAATATAGAAAGGAAACTGAAAGTATGAGAACCCTGCCCAGTGGCGTAGCCAGGATTTTCCGAAGGGGAGGTTTACGAACGATCATTCCCAACTTCGACCCCCAGCCCCCTGGCTACGCCCCTGACCCTGTCCCTTCCACGTGAATTGATGCATGCTGTTAAAATTATTGAAAGGAACTAAATGACGTGATCCGCAGATTTATTCACGCCTTTATCCTTTCTAAATTCTCGACTGTTCGCAATGACGAGAGATCAACGAGCAGACTTTTTGGTGAGTTTGATGGCACGTGGCCCTGTGCCCCCGATCCGCCTACCATGAGAGCGTCATCCTCTGGCCCCTTCCCCAGTTTAATCGCAGCATTTCCTGATAATGGGGAGTTCGAAATTAGTTACAACTGTAGCATAATGGTTCAACGAACAAACAACGGAGGAGTTCAGGTATTCTTCTAGCGAATGCTTTTCTTTCTCAGGCATTCAACAGCGTCAGGTTGAGCCTGATGCAGAGTTTCGAGTCCTCTTTTGAATCTGGAGAGGTAGCTGTCATTGACAGGGATATTTTGTACCCCCTAACACCCCCTCCCCAATTTGAGACCGAGACCTCTCCCCAACACTCCCCTAATCCTCAATCTGAGCCTGGGATGACCCTTTTTGGCTTGTCAAACTTTTTCGGCATGAATGGACCCCCGAAATATACCGACCCCCCGAAATTGATAATTCTAGAAATAACCCTGGTCATTGACTATGTGGTTCATGACCGCCACATCACCAGATAGGCGGATCTATATATTTGGGCATTAAGATATCAGCGTTGTTTATCGTAGGTATTCTTCTGATGACTTTGCTGGGAATTATTCTTGGCATAATTATCGGATGTTCGATGTTGGCGATATCGCTTCTATGTCGCCGGAGGTGAGAAGAATATTTAGTTTCAATTTCGATCATCATCATCATCGCATAGGCCTTCAGGCCTTCGCATAGAATTCGTATCTGTTGCCATTTTTCGTTGCGCTGCGTGAGGTTTTCAAATGCCTTTCAGGAATTAGGGCCAATAAGACAGAAGTTATTGAAAGATTATTATTACACTGTTATTCTTCTCTGTTCCAACGAACGAGGCATTTTCAGATCAAGGCTTGAAACTCTTCTCTTTTTACGAACTTTCCCACCATACTCCATAGCATGCCTTGCTGTCTTCCACTGACTGAGATTTGGATGGATCTGGTCCTTTGCTGCTACATTTGTAGTACCATCGATTTATAAAAGGTAAAGTTCATTTGTAGGATCATTGCCGGTAGGTGCCGGTGCTGATCTCCGGTTTCATGACCATCAGCCCATAGGTGGCTAAGCCTTTCCGCCGAACCTAACCTATGGTTACCTTCGCAATGTTACTATTGCTACTCAGTTTTTGATGTTACAACCGCCTCTGGCGAATCGATTTATGCCTAAAGATATCTAATCTAATCTTAAACTTCTATAGCGCCACTTCATAATGCACAGGAGCATCAACCGATGCGACACTAAATCCAAATCATTAAAGACCCAGGTTAAATCCAAGGTATCGGTCGGACAAACGAGTGACAGACTGACAGTCTATGGTGGATAAGACAGGTCAAAAAGATGGAGTTTTAATCTTGTTCTAAAAATCTGGAATGAATTTGCAATGCGCACATGTAGGCCTATTATAAATGGTGCTATAAAAGTGCATAGTTATTGCTAGTTTTTAAAGTAGGCTACTGGTTTCTTATATTTTCTACGAAGAAAATGGCGGCTGCGCAGCGCGAACGAAATCCAGAAGACGATCCTGGTGCGAAAGACGGTCGATTCTTTCGGTCGTAACTGCCCTCCGCTGTCCGTCGACGCTGGCGTCTTGGCCGCGACGGACTTCGCCGTGAGACCCGTCGCCGCCACCACAGCACGGGCAGTTTGGCCGCCGACTACACCAGGGGGCGCCAGAATAGACAACTACTTCATCCCTCATAAATGTTCGTTAAGGACTCGTACGGAAGCCGATAACGAACGCGACCAGTGGCTCGATCAGCAGTCAGCGGACTTGGGGACCGTTACGGTGTCGGCGAACGGCCCTGCCGACGACGGGTGTCGCTATCACGCGTGTTTGCAGAAGACTTCCGCCGCCGCAACGACAGCGGAAACGGAAGTGGCGGTGGACGGTGGAAGAACGACGTCATTTGACGCACACGGCGGCGGCGGCGGCGGCGGTGTCGTCCTGTCGATGTACGCTGAGAGCAGCGGTTATGGGAATTCGCTGGTCTCACTCAACACCGTCGAGCACATTTACGAAATTCCAGAATAAAAACTAATGAACATGAATTTATACCGACGGAACGTACGCCGCTCGTATCCGTGAATACAACACTGTACAGTAGGGTGGAGTGAAAAGGACGAAATTTTAAAAATTTTCGAATTTAAAATTCTAATAGTGGAGGAAAGTTGTGCAAGGTATCAGTGATTTGTTCAGTGAAAATTTTGAATTTTTAAATGAACGTTAAGAGCCTCCCCAGAGACGATGAAGTTTGGGCATTTTGTGCAATTATTGCATTTTGGCTTATAGGCCTTATTCATTTACGTACAACTGTTTTATTTTAATAATACAAGCAATACAATTATCCAACACTCCTTTTGTAAAGAGGTAAACAGAATTACAAACATTTTCTAATGCAGCTTGCATACTTATAGACCCTGTAGTGCTGCGGCAAGCTTCGTTATGTCTCACAATATGCAAAGCACAGTACATGCCGGCTCAATTACACAATATGCGCTTTACTGTGAAACCACAGGTTTCTGTCTGATTCTGTCTGAAGTCTGATTTTGTGCTAGAATATGGCATGAGCCTGAGAGAGGCATGCTTTGACTTTATGTGTCCTTCTCTTGCAATTGGACCACATACTGCAGCACTGGCCTCAGTTACTAGCTTCACACATCTTTCAGTTGCCTGAGAATGGCACTGAAATCTCTGAAAGTTCAACTGCTGATCTGCGCTCTTTATCAAGGAAGAAATGTCTTGGCCTGAGAGGTTAGAAAGTAGAGGAGGAGGAGATAGTTGTTTCTTGTGCCAGTTAATTAAGTCAATATAGGCCTAACTGGCAGCATCAACATTGAACACTGGAATTTTGAATTTTGGAATTCGAGTAATATTTGAAGTACGTCTAGCTTTCAATATTCTTCATAGCATTACCTTCTCTGATGTGTTGCTGTGCATCTGAATCTGATAACATTGCCAGCAGTAGATTCTCTTCATGTCCAAAGTAGCCGTTTCTCTGGATTGCCGGATCAACTACTAATTTAAGTTATACAGGAAGGTATCGTGATAATGAAATCGTCGTCCACAGTTGGTGCCTTCCGTCATTGCAGGATGGTTTCATTTCGATATGAAACCAGACTGGAGTATAAACTTTTGTATCATAAGTTGCTAGTTTTTCAAATTTTCAGTTGGGTTTTCCGTACCTCGGTTAGCTGTTGCAAGCCATCTTGAATGGGCGAGTTTCCTTGGGTCGCGTTATGCCAAACTCTGTGAACAGTAACCAAGTGTTATAGCCTTCCAAACGTCCGACAGATAAGCCTTATCTGAACTTAAGTCTTCGCATGTTACAATGGGTATCTCTCCTTCAATTAAATCGAAACCTACAATGGAAAAGTTCTGACAAGTTTGTAGCTGCTGACCAAGTGGACCAGAAACCCCTTAGGTCCTGTACCAGTAGTTGACTCCCCACTGCAAAGGTCACCCTACTTCTTCTAACAACCTCATAACATCTCCTGATTTCCCAGTATTAGTTACAGTACCATCGCAACCAATAGCAACCAGTTTCTGTAAGTCAGCTCCTTCCTCTTTTAACATGTACACAATACACGTTTTGATTCAAATCGCAGATTCTTTCTTGGTGAAACGTGACCAACCTGACTCCTAAACAATTGCCACACACTCCTCAATTACAGTTTTCATATGATGTATCCCATCTTTCTTCTTAGGCACTAGTGTTTTGTCCTTACTTCCATCAAAAGAAACACATTCGATAACATTGCTGTTCTCCTCTTCATTCACTTCCGTTCTTTTCCTTTCCCTTCAATTCTCATTTTGCTTCTGTCCAAATGAGGGTTTTATCGTCTTCATAAACGAGTACAATGTCTTGAAAACATGCCGAAGATAGGGCAGCTACCTACCTTATCTGATAAAGAATACATGTCATGCAGCTTTTAAAGATATATTAGGCAGAGAAGTTCGCACTTGTGAAGAGGTCTTCTTTGTTCTTTTTACCTTACTCTCAGTTTCTCGCCGTGAAATCCCTGACGGATCATAGTTGTCATCATTAGGAGTATCACTATCTGAAGTATAGGCCTATGTATCTTCATTAGGCCTACTGATGACTTCAACAGGAACATCTGCTTGCCCACTTGTGGATGGGTGTGATGCAGAGACCTTGGAGAGTTCTGAGTGTCTTCTTGCCAACCTCTTTAGAATATTCCCACATTCCGTGATGTCAATTCCTACCATGGCCATTCGTCTAGCACCTCGCTGATGCAACAGAAATTCACGATCCTTTACAGGCACCTTGTTTTTCATCACACATGCCACTAGCTGGTAAGGCATAATTAACTTCAGCACCCTTGTGTGAGACAGTGGGAATAGAGGATATATCCCAACGCAGAAACATACCCAATTACCAATTAGCAATATTACTGAAACTTGAGGACGCTTGGGGAGGCTCTAAACATTAATCCAGTTAAGTGATTTTTGGCACAGTTTCTCTCTATACCATAACACAACTTTTCCAAACTATTACATTTACATCACTGAGAAAAAGTTTTTTCACTCCACCCTACTGTACAGCATAATAATATACTATACTATAATTATATAACAAGGTTTAAAGTGGTTCAGTAGGGACTGCCCTGTGTGAGAACCACATTGATTTTCATCTAAAACTAAACAAATCTCATTGATCGTGAGATATTCACACCATTTTCGCTGCGTTCACGGACCACTTCAATGGTTATTGCTGCCTTCACAAGAACCATCACTAGATCATCTCATCAATATTATTGCTCTTCATTGAAAAGATACTGTTTACAGATCGTGTGGCAGTATGAGTTGAACTGAACAGTGGCGTAGCGTGACTTTTGGGGGCCCGGAAGGCATCTTTGCCATGGGGGCCCTAGAGTTTCGAGCTGACGAGCAAAAAAAAGGTCATCAGTACATCATTTCTAGGGTTAGGGTTAGGGTTAAGTTAGGGTTAACCCTAACCTTACTCTAGCTTAGACCCCTCTTCGGCCCCCCGCCCGGGGCCCGGGGGCTGTCAACAAAGTGCCCTCCGCCCCCCCCCACGTTACGCCACTGGAACTGAATCATGTTTCCTAACTCTTTTTAGTTATGTCTTGCGCAGATATCCTCAAAATTGTGTTAACAAGTAGAGTTATTCCCGAGCACTTAAGGTTAACTAACCTCTAGGATCATAGGAGCGTCGCTGATCTTCGTTTCAAAGGCCCTCAGCCAGGCAACTGGTGCCAGTGGCGTCAATCTGTAGTAAAAGTTGTGAGGGTCCACCTGTTTTTGTGCCTAACCCTAACCCTAACCCTTTTAGCATAATAATATTCTTATTACTTATCAGTGGCGTAGCCAGAATTTTCGAAAGGGGGGTTTTGGTTTTGACATGACCAACTTCGGGAGAAATCTTGACAAGCCAAAAAAGGTCGTCACCTCTTAAACCGTTACATTTTATATTAATGTTCCAATATACCATTTGCTGATAATATCTACGTGTGTGTATTAGCCTATGACTATTATCTATCCAGCACAACAATTTATTAAATAATCGTAAAACGGTACAATATAGATTTATTCAGATTTTTTTGAGAGTCCAATGCATTGTACATGGTCCCTCACAACCCAATTTTTGTGAGGGTCCGGACCCCAGGACCCTCACGGGATTGACGCCTATATGACTGGTGCAAGTTACATGATACAGCGCCAGTGATCACATGTAATGTGCCTGTTTGCTCTGCAGTTAAACCGCTATTCATTTGTCATTTTCATGGGCCGAGTTCACGACGTCGTTTTTTTGCAGGGTTAACCAGGGGCGTAGCCAGGAATTTGATTTGGGAGGGTTTAACTTTAAATATTTTGGGTGGGTATAAATCTGAAATATAACCCACATAAACCATATAAACCAAATTAAAAACACATGTAAATCACATAAAAAACTTTAAGGTAGACTGATTGGGGGGGGGTATATATACCGATATACCCCCCGTCGCTATATAGGCCCCTGGTCATAACTGACGAAGAGTTTTATATCCTGAGCACACAGTCCTTCGTCAATATCATTTAGGCCTAGGCCTATATTTTATATGTTTAGAGTTTCCAAGCACCGATCCTTGAGACACTAGCCTACTAGTAATTAGTAATTTTAGCTAGACCCTTAATCCTATTGCTAGCCTAATATTTTGTCTTCCACGACAATCGATCTCTTTTTTCTCACGCAGTACAGATTACAGACCCTACTAAACCACTCTAAGGTCTATTATTATTATTATTATTATTATTATTATTATTATTATTATTATTATTATTATTATTATTATTATTATTATTATTATTATTATTATTATTAGTAGTAGTAGTAGTAGTAGTAGTAGTAGTAGTAGTAGTAGTAGTAGTAGTAGTAGTAGTAGTAGTAGTAGTAGTAGTAGTAGTAGTAGTAGTAGTAGTAGTAGTAGTAGTAGTAGTAGTAGTATTATTAAAACAAGTTTTTTATCCAGCTGTCAGAGAATATTTCGTTTTTATTTCAATGGACCTCGTGCGAATTTGAAGACAAGAGAACACACATTCGCGATGATTTGTCTACCTGCAATTATTCTTCCCGGTTTCAACACCGATTAAGCGCCATATAATAAGCGCCCACTACGCAAAGTTGTAAATATGTATATATTTACAACTTTGCCACTACGGTACTACCATTAATTTAGCGCCATACAAATAGACGAACGTTTACTTACTTCCCAACCGCCTTGGTCTTCAGCAGAGGAGTGAATAGGGTGATACCAAAGGTGACCGTAATAAGCGGGTCAGAGTCTAAGTTCATCGTCGGTGAAACTGTTGGCGTTGAGATTTTTCTAATTAGGCGCAAAGTGACCGTTCAAAGGAGCATGGCATCGCTGAGCTCGGTCCTGGCGGCGACGACTGCAGCCGTCAGGAGAACGTGTGTTGTCCGTCGAACGCTCCTGCCGTTGACCGCAACGCGTTGCATGTCTTCGTCGGGTATTAGACGTTCACATTAATCGAAATGACTTAAAATTTGAGTGTGGATCTTGCATTTATGTGGCGCCTTGATAATGATGCACAAGTCGTCGGATGCACAGACCATGTTACTGTTTACTTTACGCTGGTTGACTTGTGCCGCGGAAACGAACCCCGGTTTTATTTACATTGGGGCGGAAGATGGCAGAGTGGGTTCAAGCCCCGTTAGCGCTCCTAGTGGCTTTCACACAGGCAGTAATGCCTCATAAGCCGCTTTAAATCACGCTAAGTTTTTTTTACGGCCCCTTTGTTGTGCAGACACTTTACCAACTGAATTATTGAACAAGTATAGCACGAAATATCCCGATATGGGTGTCGGTTTTCAGTATATTGACCCACCACTGCGCAGTAGTGCTTTTTCAGTCCCGCAATTACCATTGAATTTCTTTCATTTTGATGCTTTATTCAGAGCCTGGTCTTGTAAGAACCTTCTAAGTTGTTAGTTACCTTGTGGCGATAGGTTATGAGCAGGAAAGCAGTAAAATCTTCTTAATCTATATAGCACTTTATAAAGAGACAGACACAGAGAGGCTAAAGTATCTTGTGTGTCATTCTGTAGCATGTACTTGATGATGCTGTTCTAAATTTTTGAAAATTGTTGTATGCTATCTGATTGGTTGACCCACATTGTAAAAAATGATATAAGTTGTAGTAGTTAAAATGTTCTAAGATAACTTTTGTGAATAAACTTACTATATATATATATATATATATATATATATATATATATATATATTGATATTGCCTGAAGACATCTTAAGTCTAGGACTTAAAACAAAACCAATATTTAAGATGGTTTTTGAGAACTGGTCCAGCCCTTTTTCACTGCCCTTTGGATGTTGACTTGCCTGGCTGATAACATACCTTCCCCATAGCTATTTTAAGAGAGGCTGAGCACCTAAGAATAAGCAGCTACTGTTGTGCTGCTTTCCAAGGTGCTATAGAAATCCACGAGATTTTATACTTTACTTACTTACTTTTACTTACTTACAGCCCAAGGTCACCACTATAGCCTCTCACATTGAGGAGCCCAGAACATATGACCCTTCACAACATCCTTAATTGCTGTATGACATAAAAGCATGTTTTTATATACAAAGGTCATTTTGCAGATGGTATTGAATGTTAAAATTCTGTTTTAGTCAAGCGTGAATACATCATTGTTGACACAAAAGGAGAGAAGTCAAATGTTGGATTCATTACACTGAATCGCCCAAAAGCCCTGAATGCTCTCTGTGACGGCCTGATGAAAGAAATTGGAAGTGCTCTTGTCGACTTTGAGAAAGATCCTAAAATTGCTGCTGTTGTCCTGACAGGATCAGAAAAGGCTTTTGCTGGTAGGCTGTGTTTCGATTCTCATCATCATCTTTGTCATAATTGCTCTCTCCCAACTTAAGTGGTAATAGCTACTACTGGCTTAAAATATCCGAACGTATACAGTACAAGATAATAACGATTACTTACAGTTCACTTCATTCGTCAAAACCGGTTTACCTTCGTAAACTCTTAACACCTCAGCCTCCCCGACCTACACGATCATCATCTCATCTCACTTTCACGCCCGTTAAATCAGTCATCACTCAAAATCTGCAACCGCGCTTTCTCATACGCCGCACCAGAACTTTGAAACTCAATTCCAGCCTCCCTTCGCAGCCTACGACATGGTCAAACAATAATCTCCGAATCCTCATTTCCTTTAATTCATTCACTGTCTCCTCAAACCTTTAGGTCTAAACTTAAAACCTTCCTATTCGAAAAGTCATTTCCCCCATAGCAACAACAACCTGACCCGCCGCCTCATAGATACACTGACCTTTGCCCGGCCGACAAACCACCCTGGCTATAGCTATTTCAAGAAAGATTAAGCGCATAAGAATAAGCAGCTACTGCTGTGCTGCTTTCCGGGGCGCTGTAGAAGTTTACGAGATTTTACTTTACTTTACTTACTTTACTTTAATGGAGTAGCTGTAGCTATTAGCTAGTCAGAAAACATTTTCAGGCCTTTTTGTTTGATGTTAATTTTCTTTCTGCAATTGTCAGTTGTTTTTCTTTCAGATCTTCTTTTATGTTGTCTACCCATTTTTTTCTGGGCCTGACTCTTCCTTTTTTACATTCCTTGTATGTACAGAGTGCTTTTTTGGGAAGTCTCAAGCCTTCCATCCTGTTTACATGTCCACACCATGTTAGCCTCTTTTTTCTGATTTTGTCCATGATGGTATTCTTTAGCTCAATCTGCTGCCATATATCTTCCTTTCTAAGTTTGTGAGTTTTTTGAATGCAGTTACACTAGTTATGTCAATCAAGTTTATTGATTGATTGATGACCAGGATTTGTTCTATTCTCTACTAGCCACATAATTGTTTTATGCAGCTGGTGCAGACATAAAAGAGATGGAGTCACTGACATTTCAAGATGTGTGCACCAGCAACTTTCTGCATGCTTGGACATTTGTTAGTGATTTCAGAAAACCCATAATTGCAGCTGTCAATGGGTTTGCAGTAGGTTTTGTATTTTACATGCTTTACTTTTTTAAGTATAATTTTGGCAGAGAACATCTTTATTGAAATAACTAGTTGTTTGGAATATTTAATCATCTTCAGCAGAGGAGTATGAATAATTGGAACTTATATATATAATTTTTATATATAATTATAATATAATTGGAACTTATATATACGATATATATATATATATATATATATATATACACTATTATACATATATATTCAATAAGAGTGCAACTTGTATAGTTGTAGTTTGAATACCTTATGCTAAAACTGTAAATTATTGTTTCCTTTGGAAAGCTTGGTGGTGGATGTGAACTGGCAATGATGTGTGACATTATTTATGCCGGTGACAAAGCACAATTTGGTCAACCAGAAATACTTCTCGGCACAATTCCAGGTGTTATAAACAGTTTTAATATGAGGCTTAGTCAAGCATTTGTTTAGATAAAACTTTATTAATATTTGATTGAGGCTGATGAGAAAATTGATACCAGTAATAAGCATATATTAATAGAGATGCTCTTTAGATAATTTTAAAAATAGTTTTGATCAGTACTTGATTATGGATTTGTCTGATGTTGGTTAATCTAGAGTATGCACATTCTGATTGATTGTAAACTTTCCCTGCATCATCAAATGCTAAAACTGATCAATTATTCATTTAGTTATGAGCTGTTACATTTGTGGATGCTTTTTTTCTTCTATATGTTGTGAGCAGGAGCTGGTGGAACACAAAGGCTTACACGTGCTGTCGGTAAATCTAAGGCAATGGAGATGGTTTTAACAGGGAACAGACTTTCTGCTCAGGAGGCACAGATAGCAGGTAATGCTTTTGCCAAATATTGCATAAATTAGAAATTGTGGTAATGTACGTGTGCAGTCTATAAGCATTGATATTATAAGCAGAGATATTGAATTTTTTTACACGTTGGACCTGGACTTTTTCTATATATGTACATGTACATGTATAAAAACTGGGTGTCAATAGTAGTGAATTCTTTAATTTCAGCTAATTTGATTTTCATTCATATTTGTGGCCTTGTGTGAATTTGACTGTGTACTTGAACATTGCTATTTACTTGTTATGGCCACATGTTGGCTTGCAATAACTGTGGAGCCTGTGCTGTTTTTTTACACATTCAAATCCATAAGAATGACAGATGACAGGGATTGTTTAGGTGAATAATTTCCAAGTATTAAACAATATGTCACTTTTAATGAATAATATACTGTTTACAAAGCCGTCTTGTGAATGTTTTTAGGCTTAGTGAGCAAAGTGTTCCCAGCTGATAAAGTTGTGGAAGAAGCAATTAAGCTGGCAGAAAAGATTGGATCACTATCCAAGATTACTGTTCAACTGGCCAAAAAGGCAGTTAATGCTTGTAAGCAGAACTGGCCTTTGTATTGTATATGAAGGACAAATGTGTTGACTGCTGAACTGAATTTTAACAATTGCCATTATCATGTCATTCATTGAGTAATTAAAGAGTAATTTTATTTTTAGCCTGACCACAATAAGCAAATTATTAACTGTAGGCACGATTGCTTAAATGGGATATTATATTAGGAATTTAATGTTAATTTGATTTACAAAAAATAATGAACTAAAATTCAATGTGTGCTGCTTTGGCATTGGTTACTGCAAATTGTTTTTTGTTGTAGAATCAAAGATTACAGCTGTAGTAGACAAAAAGACATGTATGAGTGACAATAGTTTTTAACACAGGAGAAGTCCTACTAAGCCACTTAAAATCGAGTTATCATTATTATTAAGGTCATGAAACGCTGCAGTGATTGCAGTTTACTCCAGCTGTATTGACTGATTTATGGCAGTCAATTGAAATTTTACACAATTGTAATTGTATTTGCAGCACTGGAGCTGTCATTGGCAGAAGGTATCAAAACAGAGAGAATACTCTTTCACCAAACATTTGCTACAGTATGTTCTTTATTTATTGAATTGGCAAAAACTCTGTATATAAACTGTTCTGTTACTTGTAGAATATAGGCACATAAGAGATTTACTAGAATATAATCCATGGCCGAGTTTGATTCAATGGATTTGGAACAAATTTATGTTGATGGCATTCACATAAAATTGTACTGATTCAGACATCTTTTGAAGTACCTTAATTTACATGTCTCATAAATACCCTGCATTGTTACTAGTGTTATTTTGGCCCCATTACTTCATTCGCCTTGTTCTCCATCTCAACTTCCCTTTTATTTCTACATGTCGTCCTGTCCCATTTCATTTACTCTCATCTCTAGTTTCTTCTTTTATGATTTCTATTTGATGACTGACTGTAAAGGTTTTGCTTAAATTACCTACTATGAGGCTTATCACCATAGTTTTGTAAATTTTTGGTGCTTTGGTGGGCTGCGTTTGCTTCAATCTTTTCTAAAATTCTCAAATAGTTCACTTAAATAACATGTTGTCTTTCATTTAAAAAATTGCAGCCTTAGTCAAAGCTTCAGGTTTCTACTAGAAAAATATATATATTAAAATTCTGTAGTTCACAAAATATTTTGTTTACATCTTTCACAATGTGTTATTTTATAATCAGGACATATTTAACTTGACTTTTATCATTTTGAAATAATACTGTAATATAATTGCTTAGTCATTAGATGCAGTTTCTATTTAGTGTTCTAAAACTTTAGCACAAATTCAAATATTTCATGTTCGGCATCGACATAAAGTGGTCAATGTTAACAAGTGCTGTTAAAAGCTGGATATGTACCGGTAGTAGATGTATTATGGCTAAGTTCTTCAGCTCTCATTAAAATTGACTCCTTTTAAGGCTCTGACATTGTTGTCTGATCTGTCCAAAGTCAACAAAATCCTGATTTAGGGTATGATTTTGAACCTGAATCTGTTGTAACCGAGGTACATTATTGTCATGATTTGTTGAGTCTGCTACAACAGAATTATTGAACTTTGCTGTCTAAATAATGCAAATACTATCAATTTTGTAATGGAAAGTAAGCCTAAAAATTGAAAAGGGCTTAGCACCAAGTAGTATTTGAAAAGTGCCATGTGGGACAAAAAATTCATCCAGTACAGAGATTGAGAACCACTATATTGTCCTAGTAAAAGCAAATAAACTAAAGTTGATATGATTTTATTTAAGCAAATTGTGTAAAATTGTAATAAAACATACTTATAATTAATTATATGATGTCTTGTAGGAGGACAGAAAAGAAGGGATGGCTGCTTTTGTCGAAAAGAGAGTGGCAAATTTCCAAGATAAATGAAAATGTTTAGAGACATAGCATATGCTAATATTCAACAGCATATGCATTATGCAATGACAGGATCTAATTGTACTAAACACCACTTAACATCTGGACAACTGAAACTTCACATTCAGCTTTGATAATATGAATGCAATCATGATGCTCTTCTATAAGACAATGTTTCACTTAATTTATTGAATGATTTATTCAAAATAAGATCCAATATATAAAATAGAATTGCATAGTAATGTTGGTGTTGTCAATT
Organism: Metaphire vulgaris; assembly: GCA_018105865.1. Taxonomy (NCBI): domain Eukaryota; kingdom Metazoa; phylum Annelida; class Clitellata; order Crassiclitellata; family Megascolecidae; genus Metaphire; species Metaphire vulgaris. The sequence continues at coordinate 8,786,257 of CM030850.1, forward strand.
ATATTTGGAAGTCATGTTAGCACTCAGAAAATTGCAAAAAACGGCAAACAATTTTATTTAACTGCAACTGAAATCTTACAACTATAAAACATACAATAGCTGGAATAATAGTAGCATGCAGTAGTCAAACATTACTTTTCTCTTCAGGTCCTATTGACTACATTTTAAGCCAAGCATTTGTTACATTAATGGTTATGCCTTTGGAGGCTTTATGGTAAAGTTGCCAAACCCATCTTTTATGCAGTTTTGTACACGATTATACAGTATACAAATGTATAGTCTTTTATTGCTTACAAGAATTTTTGACTACAATATCTATTTAGACTATGATGTCTCGAGTATTATTATGCTTAAACTAGTAGAGATGCTTGAAGCAAATTTCAGATTTTGCAAAACAATAGAAGTCAAACAGCAAAGATACTAAATTTATTTTAAATAATATTAACTGAATGCTGTAACAATATAAGTTTTAATATTTGTTACGGTGCATTTCTTGTTTAGGTCACATTTGTCAGTCTCAATCAGTGTTTTTAGATTTTCCCTCTTTAGACATCATTCTCTGTTGAACTACAGAGCACTTTGGCTTAAAAACACTGTCTCTTTTTATCATGTCCTGCGCACGAAATTCTGTTTCATTTATAGACGCTTTGGTAGCACCAACACTCTCCAGCTCAGTAACTATACTGGTTTTTTGTAGTTTTCCCATAAAGTCATTCTCATGAATTTGTTTGGCTTGTAATGAAGAGTTACTAATTGGTGCCAACTGGTGGTTTAAAACTTTAATACAATTAACTACATCAGAGGATAATGCATGGCAGTGAGGTTCATCTGATGACAATGCTAACGAGCACTGGATATGAGAGGCAGATTTGTAGCCACGAGACCAATTCATAACTGGCATAATTGCTTCCGACATCGTCCTGTTCTTTACTCGCCTACAAACTTTGTGTTGATTTTTCAACATAAGATTTATTTTCATGTTCTTTTTCATTGTCATGTTAGTTCTACGTGTACACTGGTTTACTTTCTCAGGTTCTGAATTCATGAAGTTTGTCATTTTGTTTGGAGCTTGGGCAAAGTCAACAAACGGAGACTCGGATTTGACTTGCTTATTATTTTCAGCCAGTGAAAATACATTTCTGGTGAAATTTACAACTGGCATAGACACATGTCTAGGTGTTAAAACACATACCGGTACTTTAATTTCCTCATTAAAGATATTCAGAGCATTTGTAGCTGAAAATGTATCTGTATTAAGGAACTTTGGGGCTTCTGACTTCTGACCCAAGCTCAAACTATGATTGGTGTCTTTATGAATAAGACTTACAACAGGTTCAGAAGCATGTGTAGAGAAAAAATTGCCTGGTAGAGTTTCTGGGTGCGTTACGCTTTCTGCATTTCTTTGTGGATGTAGGCCTTTGTAAGGCAAAATTTTGGTCATAGACTTCAAATCACCCATTCCTGTTAGCCTGTTGTTGGTATTATTAAACTTGCTGTGCTGGATAAAGTTTTGACCTGTAACAGAATGCTTGCAAACTGAATTTTTCTGTCTTGTGACTAAATTATCATTGTTTTCAGTAACTGACACAAAATGATTGCCACCACCTGAAGTTTGCAATAGAGGTTCATTTGTTGAAAATGAATTATAGAAATTTGGTCCATCGCCTTCAGGCAGCAAATTTCTTTCTATGATACCTGCTCTGCCTTTTGACATTGTAACTTCTTTTAAAGGCAGTGATGATGCATTTGCTTGGATTTGGTTCTCATCAGTTAGGCCAGCTATTTGTGGAGTGCATTGTAAGTGATTAAGTGTGTAAATTTCTTCAGTGGTTCTGCCTCTTTCAACATCTGCCTTTAAAGGACAAGTGCCAAAAACTGATTTGCATATATCAGTTCTAGCTGATGTGCTAGTTTTGCCACAATCTTTAATGGAATCAGAATGGAAAGTAGTTGTAACTGACAAACACTGGTGTTCAACAGGTGATATGGTGGTTATAGGCCTAGTGGAATGTTTAATGGTGGCATTTTCCAATGCAGTACTTGTTGCAAGACTCTTTCTATCTAATACTGTTGTTGCTATACCCTGCTCCAATTTCTGGTTGCAGTGATGTTCCTTAGAACGCATATCGGTGCACCGTGGAATTTCAGCAAATGAACCGGCTGTATTGTCATCGATTACACTTACATTATAGTATTGTAATTGGTGGTGCGTGGGGGAACATTCCACTCCAGACTGAGTCCAACTAGTTTTGGATGGATTTTTTTCCATACAATCACAGCTTTCATTCTCCATGGTCTTGTTAGGTGAATATGACAGATCACTGACAGGTACAGAAGACTTGATCTTCAGTCTGGAGTCATCAGTAATTTCTGGCAATTCTTTATTACCAATTATGCTGGCCTGATCTAAGTCTGCTACTTCCATTTTATTTATGGAAGCCTTTTCACCTTCTTTCAGCATATTTCCATCACATGAAAGCTGAGAAAATTTTCTCTGAATCAATTTTGTGTCATTTTCAGATGTCATTACCAATGATGATATGCTTGATTTTCCTTTCCCAGTTGCATACAAGACTGGAGTCAGTGCTGTGCAAGATTGTGACATGTGAATACGAGGGGCTGTTGTACATTGTTCTGCTGACACACATTGATGGGTCTCCAAAGATTTAATACAACTGTCCAAAATACCTACAACAGATTCAAGCTGTATGCTTGCCATAATGTCAGAAGAGAATGACAGGCATTTTCTCCCACTTTCATCCAATTGTGAATTGTCAGATATTGCTATTTGACTGTCCATTAGATGTTTTTGATATGACTCATTTTGTTCTGGCAACACTTCTGGTAATGATGAAACTATAGTTTCTGGGTTGAACATTTCAAAACTTCCAGTATCTGCAATTTTATTCCAATCTTTTACAAATGTTGGCTTCTTACTGCATACTTTTATTTGAGATTCCGGCACTTTTAGTAGGTTCTCATTTTGACATGGGAATAGTTTGTCTAATTCCTGGTTGTCTTGAATCTCAAGGTTTGTTTCAGGTATTACCGGTACTTTTTCAGAAAGCAGACATTCCTCCCTTGCAACATGATCTTCAAGAAGAACATCCTCTATTTCATCATTATTATTGATAGGAAAGTCATTTTTCTCAGTACCTAAAGCAGTACTGCATCTTGATAAATTGAGATCATTTGCTGAAGCAGCTTCTACAATTGTGAATGTATCCAAATGTTTATTGCTGACAGGTGATGAGCCTTTCTCAGTATCAACCAACTTTGTATAATCTAGCAATCCACAGTTATCACTTTTTCCATTAGACAACTTATGCTTTGTTGCCATCAAGTTGTCTATATATTCCAATACAGAAATATCAGATTCTTGAGAAGGAGAGGACATGATTTTATCAGTGTCAACAGTCATAGTTGCATACAGTAAATCTGAAATTACTGTGGAAAGTCTTTGATTATGAATAATAATGTGACTACTTTCATTAGTGGGATCAAAATCACCTAGAAAACAAGAAAAGTATTTGTACTAAATCTCCTAAAAAATAAAATAAACAATTAAAAATTATTTATCCAGAGAATTGAGACCATGATAGAATAAATGTAATGCATCAGAATTTAAAATAAAAGAAAATATAACATCAATTGTTGGTATTAAAATGTAGCAACATGAATTTAATCATTTAAGTATAACAGTTACCGTATATACTCGAGATAAAGTCGATCCGAGTATAAGTCGACCCCTAGATTTTGGGTATTTGAAGGTGTCTAAAGTCATTGACCCGGGAATAAGTCGAAGTGACGTCATCGCGGCGAACCCTCTAGAGGTGATAGTGAGAGTCGGAAAAATGGCGGACGCGAAGTGGGCATGTGGCGACAGCGTCTTTTTTTTCTGCAAAAAAGCAGAAGGTTTTGCATAGGGTTTAGGGTTAGGGGGTTATGGTTATGGTTAAATAACCCTAACCTTAACCCTGACCCTAACCCTAACCCATAAAGTTGTCTTTGCTTTGGAAATATTCGCATTAAGAGCGTCACGTGGTTCATAAATATTCATATAACCTTCTGCTTTTTTGCAGAAAAAAAACGCATGGCGGCAGCGGCGCCATTGTTTTGATTGAAAAACTTCGTTTTAGCTTTGAACTATCGAGAAACTGAACGATTTCACATTCCCAGATTGATTCCTGACGATTAAGAAAATTTTAAACCTGCTATTCGCTCATTCTTGACAATATAAAAATCTTAATTACCGGTAATCTTGAAATTTTTGTATTTATGTAGCGCCAATATTTAATTAATATTTATGTGGCGCCTATAAATTACCAATCTTAAAAGCGCTGATGTCAACTTTTATTTAGATGCCGTAGCGTATGTTGAAAATAATTACGCAGTTACCTAAATTAATTATTTTCAACATGCTATGTATGGAAACTTTACCCAACAGTTAGTGCCTCGAGTATAAGTCGAGGTCAGGATATATAACCTGTGAATTGGCCTTAAATTTCTCGACTTTATCACGAATATATACAGTATGCATTTGTTATGATGTGCCAAACAAATGTATAATTACCAGATTCCGAATGACTGTGTTTTTCAAATCCAAAAACATTTTGTTGTTCAGAGAAAGCTTCTATTGTTTCTTTGGACAGTACACTCAGCTCATTTGCATGGAAATGACCTGTTGCTTTGTGTGATAAGGTTTCAAGTTGGGTATTAGGACTGCAGTCATGAAAAGTTGGTATTTTGTAGGCATGAGTTTGGTTTGAAACACAAGAAGATATCATGATATCATTATGATGTAATGTAGGACTTGAAATAAATGAACCAGTTTGGGGTCCAGGAATGACCTCTGTAGAAGAAGGAACAGAAGAATGCGTAGAAACAATGCTAGATATCTGTGACATATTCTCGGAAGCATTTATTTTTCCATCAACTGACGGCAACATTTCAGAAGCTTGACTATTCTGATTGCTCAAATGTGGTGTTAAAAGCAGTTGAAAATTTAAAGATGAAGGCAGTGTCAAACTATAATCACGAGAAAAGTCCTTACAGCTTGGAGTTGCTAAAGGCATAATATGAGAATTGCCTGACAAACTCTTTGGCACTGGAAGTATTTGTCTCTGATTATCTACTGGAGGATCACTTGAATTGGACTCACTTTCTGGTTTAGAACTAAGCACATCAAGATCATAAGGTCTTTTCGACTTTTTAATAAAAGTCATAGAATTCATATTTTGAACTGTTTTTAATTGAGAAAAGTTCAAGTTTAGTGGAGTAGTAATGCATGAGTGGCATGATTCCATGTTGATATCTGTGGAATGAAAGCCCACTTCTGCAGAGCTATGCTGAACAAGACTTTTGGTATTGTCCAAATTCAAGGTTTTGGTAGTGCCAGTCTTATATGCAGGCCGTTTTACATGCTTAGAACTGACAGAAGAAAGCACAGGAAGAAGCTCATGGCTACCAGTTATAAGATAAAAATCATGCACTGAAGAGATTGGCTTAAAATGCCTGTCAATCTGTTTGTTCAAGGATAGCCTCTTCCATTCATTTGCCTATAAAATATTATAAACACTTTTATTTTAATTAAATTCTGCAAACAAGATGCTTCATTTACACTGTACTTAGACTATTGTATCCATGATCTGCATGATACCTCAAAGGTAGTACCTGATGCTTATAGCATGGAATTATGTAATAAATATGTTTACAAAATTACAACAAATAAGCAGTTAATTACTGAATCATATTTTATCACTTAAAATGCTTAAAGATAAATTCTTTTTACACAGCATCTTAAAAATAATGATTGCATATTAGAAAAACTTATGCTTTTATGTAGGTTAACACCTCATAAACCACCAAAAATCATGTGTCATGTTATGCTACATTACATAATTTGCACAAGCCATGCTAAATAAGTTAAGAGTATCACTACTACCACATCTGAATTTGCACAACTTTAGAATATGAAAAATACTAAAACACAGAACTCACACTGCATGGCCCTGTGAACAGTTTAGTAGGTAAGACGGGTTTTGCAGGTAGTTCAGCTAATGCATCAGGAATTTCTTTTTTGATGAGCACATTAAGTGCCAATTCACACACTGCATATAATTTCTGCCAAAAATTTACAGTAAACTAATATATAATATATCATCAATGCAGTTATAGAAGGTAAGGGTGGTCTTATGCTCAAATATGAGCTTTAGGGCAGGCACTGATCTCTCAAAAGTAAGCAGTGATTCATATGGCTTGCGCCATTCAATTACCGGTAGAGTACTTTGGCATTGCTCTTTCCAGGCCTGCATTTTACCTTCATAGCTTTAGGCTGCTATACATTTACCTACACCAGGGCTACTCAAATTCTTTGCATGGTGGTCCGGAAATTTGTATTGAGGCACAACAGGGGTCCAAATGTAAAGGTTCAAGTTAACATACATCAATACCTTGGCAAGCTAGTCCAAAAATTTACATATAAACCTCATCATGATGTATATTATAGTAATTAAAATAATAACACTACAATAACAAATGAACCAGTTTTACCACTTTCACTTTTAAATATTAAAGTGAGTTTTCAGTTATATGAATATTTTCATAGAATTTACAGCAACAAAAATCATTTAATTGCAGTGTAGGAAATTTGTTAGTAATAATTTGATACACATTAAATTTTTTAACCCGGCACGGTCCATTCAGGAAGCTTATGGACTTTGGTCCACCTTTTGAGTAGCTCTGATCTACACCTAAATGATGGACAGCTGAGTTGACTGCCAGCACCATTACTCCACGACTCAATCCTGGGACAGTCATCCATCCAAGTACAAGTCATGTTCAGCATGCTTAATTTCAGTGTTCTAATGAGAACTGGTTGTCTAACACCATGTAGGCAGGAGATACAATTCATTATAGCTGCAGTCTAATATATTGTTCTCAGTGAGTTTAAAGCTAAATTAGTTAATGCATGTTAAAATAGCATGCCAAAAATACTTTCTGTTTAGGTTAGGACAATTTTTTACAGTCAAGAAATGCCTTGAAGTAAAACTGAAATAATGCACAAATCAGTTTGTCTGAAATGATAGGAATAAATAAATTTTCTTTATTCTTAACAAGAACTAAGAAAATAATCAAATCTCGTTATAGCACAGGCAGAGTCAGTAGAGAAGTCAAGGATTTAGAATTGGGCTAAGGCTACGTATGACGAGCACTCTACCCTAAGCCTATGCAGCATAATACCAGTACTAATTTTGGGGCAAGTAATCATTATGTAGGGACCAATATCTAGGGATATCCATGAAGGTGCATCAGGTACTGGTATTGTTCACCAGTGATGTTAACAAGGACCGACCCCCCAAGGACGAGGATAAGGACAAGGACTGACCCCCCAAGGACGAGGATAAGGACAAGGACTGACCCCCCATGGACGAGGATAAGGACAAGGACTTGCCCCTCAAGCACAAAGACCACAAGGACTGACCCCCAAGGACAAGGATCAAGGACAAGGACAAGTACCAACTTCTGTCAGACAAAAAAGTCAGAAAGGAAAAAAACAAACACAATTTCAATTCGAATCACAAAATTAGAAAAGGAAAAAAAGAATGTTGTAAAACATAGTCTAGTCAACAGCAATGCTGCGTTTCAAATGCCGCCTTTGACTTTAGCCACTTAGCTATGTTACTGCGCTTAAGAAATTGTCAAGTTTAATAATAATAATAATAATAATAATAATAATAATAATAATAATAAATGAACAAGTGTTTCCGGCAGCTGATCAGTCATGCACACACGGTGAGGTCTCATTAATTATGAGACCACTTTGCGAAAACACTCGTTCAACTGGAGCCGACGTCGCTGGGCAACAAAGAATTCTGCTAAAGAATCAACTCTTCAACTGGTATTATAAAGGAAACAATGACTAAACATTTTAGTTAGAGTAACTCAAAGCAAGTATGTAGCCTTAATATAAATCCACATACTACTCTTACCTTGGAACAGTACAGTTGAAAATGGTATACAAGTAATTTGGTCCTTATAAGGACTTTTCAAGGACTAAGTTGCAAGGACCAGGACAAGGACCAATCTGCAAGGACGAGGATAAGGACGAGGACCGAACCCCCAAGGACGAGGATAAGGACGAGGACTGACTCCCCAAGGACGAGGACAAGGACAAGGACTTCAAATTGGTCCTTAAGGAGTCCTTAAGGACAAGGACCAGGACAAGGATTAACATCACTGTTGTTCACTGAATATACAAATAATGACAAAATTCCAGATATGGAAAATCACGACATGGCTAGGGTTGAGGTAAGATTTATTAGGCAACATGTAAACAAATGTAATGAGGATTCTGTCAAGAAACTGAACATATTAAATTCTAAATTGTGTATACACATACGCACAAGTGTAGGCCTATATGTGTGTGCGCGTGAGCACTAATCACTTCAAATATTACATAAATTGTCAAGTCTCATAAATTACTAACAGCCTTTGCAGTGATTGACTTTGGAGACTGCTGGTCTTTGGCAAATGGTATATTCTGACATATTTGTTTGCAGAAAGCCACTCCAGTACAGTCATTCTTAGGAAACAGAGCATCCAACAGAAATGAGAGACACCTGTTAAAATAAACATTGTTTTATGAAGGTTATATGACTTGATCTTAAAAAGAAATGAAAGTGATAATATTCAGTAATGACGAGAACACAATCTTAAGGGACAATTTGAGCAAAACAATAACAGATTATGAAGTACTGACAACGGCATAATGCAGGGCAAATACAGAAAGCAATACTGTGACACACACACAATCACACACACAAATATATATTGTAAAGTGTGCTCATTAGTGGGACATTATCTGTGCATCAAATCTTTATAAGAACTATCACTTTTGTCCTTAGAGAACTAAAAAATTGGTAATAACTCTTCATCGTTAATTTTAAAGCATCAATGAATTGACTCAAAGTCAATTTTTATCAAGTCTCTTAAACAAAAATCATGATATTTTTCTATCAAGATAATATTATTCCATTGATAAATATTCATTATTTATTTTTTCAATATAACTCTTTGAAAGTCTTAGTAAAATGAAAAACGTCAGAACATGGAAGCAAAAAATGAACCATTTAAAGCAATCATGAAATAAACTCTAAATGGTTTACTGTTTAACAAGCTGAAGTCCCTGAAGATCTTCATGACTGGTAAGATGAGGATCATGGGCCAGAAGATGAATAGCATATGGTAGTACATACTCAGGCAGGACAGACAAGACTTTTGCTACAAAAATTTAGCAACATTCAAAACTATTATTAGACTTGTAAAGCAACCTGGGACACATTAATAATAATAATAATAATAATAATAGTACTAATAATAATAATAATAATAATAATAATAATAACTGGATTTGAAGTGGTTTATTAGGATTTTTCCTGTGTTGAAAATCATTACCGGTATTCATACATTAGCTATCTGGGTTTGGGAGCAACTAGAAATTGTCTCACTTATCTTATTGCTGGGTGGCACAATGATATTGATGTTCTTAAATTTGTTTAAAGACTTAATTAATAATTGCACAAGTCAAAGTGAATAAAAAAATAACATTTCAAATTTAACCAAGCATCAAATGTGGAACTTAATATACCAAATAGCAGTTAAAATTATTACCAAATAATTATTGGGTATTTAATATCTATGATCCTTTATGATAGTTAGTTAGTTAGTTAATATGCCAACTTATATAGCGCTATAGTCACAGCAGGCCAAGATCAAGAACGCTTTACAGATTGCACTTAAATGACATGTTAAACAAGTGCATCTTTAGTCTGGTAGCAAACATTTCTAGACTAGTCGCGTTAGTCACAATGTCAGGCAGCGAATTCCAGAGGAGGGGATTCCCCCGGGTGAAAGACCTCTCCCCAAATTTCACTGTCTTAGATGGAGGGGGTACAACCAATTGGACCCGATTACATGAACGAAGCTGCCGCCGACAGTCAGTAAGCGATGGTGATGATGATGAATTCTCTGTCCTAAGGCAGGTCCAATTGGCTTTTGCCACTCAGGGATGAGGGAGGTGAGTTCCCAGTGCCATCCTCACAGACAATTAGGAGTGAACAGATTGCCCAAAGCCACTATGCAGTGGCTAGGGTCAGATTCAAACGCACAACCTCCAATTGCATGGCAAGAACTCTATCACTACTCCACTGTATTCACACTGATCATTCATTCATTATTTTCATACTCTATTTTCATGCATACAATGGTTACAGTAAATGTTTTCTGCAAATACATAAACCTCAATCATTATAAATCCTATGAAATTTTTGCATATTAAACATGAACACCAGCTTATGCTCAAAAGGAGATAACTGATCATTACATTGCAAAGTAATGAACTCATAAATGCAGTATTTGACTTTGATTTCACAATAAGAATACCTCTATTTATAGAATTGCGCCGCATGTAATCTCTGCGCAAAGCTATATTGATTTTCAGCATCTTTTTCACAGCAGCTTCCTGTTTAACTTCAGGATCGAGGGCTCCAAGACAGAAGAAGCTCATATAGGAAAGTGGCAATCGAAGACTTTGAAGAGCTCTGTTCAGTTTACTGGCAAAGTTTGATCTCACTTCGAAACAAGGATCCTGAACAAGAATGCACGAAATACAAGTTACCCAGTGTTTATTCTAGGCCTTCTCTGGGGGAATCCCCCCAAGTTAAAAATTCCCCCTCCCCAAATTTTTTTATATGTTGGCTTGGGGATGGAAATGTCCCCCCAAAAGTGTGGAGACTCAGACCTTGTCCCCAAACATTTCAAAATCCCCCCCCCCAATGTCAAGGTGGCTAGAATAAACACTGCAAGTTACCATCAGTAATTTTCCAGAGTAAGGCCTTATTGCAAATGAATGGTCAGCTCAGGTGGAATATAGTGGTTCTAAGCTTCTAACACAGGGCAGGTCCTGCTGAGTCACTCGAAATGCTGCTATTATTATAAATGAAGTGAATATTACTTTGCAAACAAGCCAGTTAAATTTCACATAAGCTGAGGCCATCAACATAATTGCCTTCGTAAATGAGAGAACATAGCAATGGGATTACCGTTAAAATAGAAATAAAATATTTACATTCATAAGAAGTGCCAGAATCTGAAAATGGTGGGGAGTGATGCATTCTTCACAAACAGGATTTTGAGCCACTTTAATTAGGCAACATCCAGCTTGAAGCCGCAGTGAAGTTGCCTCATTTGCACTGGAATAACAATTAACATCAATGTTGATTTCAAGTAATTCAAGAACTACCTGCTAAACAGAAATAAGTTTCTGATAGATGTATCTAGAAAAGTACTCATTAATAAAACTTCTGATATTTTATGTCATCAAGGAAATATTGTTCTGTGAGTAGAATTATTAATTTTAAGATGTCTTATTACCAAAGTAGTCCAACCAGGTCTATATAGTGTCTATATACTCCATCAGTGACAGCACATTTATATATCACATATCACACACACACACACACACACACACACACTCACACACACACACATATATATATATATACATATACATACATAGACAGCATGTTTTGTGAGCATTTTAAGTGAAAATTGCAGAATAATGTTAAGAATAGATAGACTTGTTTCAATATCTTTAAGCACACAGGTTAAAGATGAGTCCATGACAAAGATCCCCTGCCCCTCAATAGGGCACCAAAGTTTATTGTCAAATTCAAATATTGTTAGAATGCTTGGCATCAAACTCATTATGCCACAAAATTAAACATCCCGTATTTAATTTGCAATCCTGTCAATTTAAATACCAATTAGCATTACACAAATTGAACACCCCATTTAATGCACAATTTAACCAAACTAAACAGAATCAAAATAATGATTAAGTGTACAGCCACCTGCTGCTCATTACGTGGCTGGCCTCAACTTCTGCATAAAGTATTGAATAGAATATCTGAATTGCCGATGTGATTAGCTCTGCTTTGCCAGTTTTAATTCCCATCAGCCATCGCATTACTGCCTTTAAACCTTGAATCTATGGGACAAACACAGAGAAGAATACACATAACTACATCCATATAAATAAAAATGTTGTGTTCGGTTGTACAAAATCGTCAATCTCCGAAAGTTCTTCACCGACTGCTTTGAAACTTTGAAACAATCATCCAATTGAATACACTCACCTTTTATGCTGCATTCGAATACGTGTGTGTTTTAAAAAGAAGTGTTTTTCTTTTAAAAAACATGTTTTCTTAAAAACAGCGCCATCTGTTGAATGGCGGTGCAATTGCAGAAAAAAACATGCTTCATATTTCTTTAAAACAGTGCCATCTGCTGAATGGCAGTTCAATTGTGCTGTGTGAGCTGATTCAATTGAGAGGGAGAGTGAGAGGGAGAGAGGGGCAGAGAGAAGAAGATGGGGAGGGGAGCAGTGGCGGCTCCACAGAGGGGGCCCGTGCCCTCTATTGAGTTCCTGGCCCCCAGTGGCCCCCCTGTTGGGACCCTATACTTAATACTACATACCTAACAACAAATTGTGGTTGCCCCCCCATGATTAGAAGTTGCCACCCCAACGGCCTCCCCCCACTTGCCAAATCCTGGAGCCGCCACTGGAGGGGAGGGAGAGAGTGAGATAGAGAATGAGGAGAGGGAGAGGCCTCCATTCACAGTTGCTTAGGCAGTAGCTTACAAGTTTGAAGCCAGACTCAGCCACAGCAACACGTGGCCATGAACAGCTACAGTACGGTAGTTATGAAGATTTAGGTCTATTTCAGAAGACACCATCTGCTCAAACAACGGATCATTAATATTTATTGCAATCAGGATGCTACTGACAATTAGACACTCTACCTGAACAACAGTTGTTATAAGATTTCTCCCAATATCTTCTACTTTCAACCCTGACCTCTGAAATATCAGCATATAAGACAATACATGCATTTACTGACTTAAACAAAGCATATTGTTACCAGAAGAGAGTTCATAATTATTTTAACTTACTAACTTAGCAAACACTACCAGAAACAATCAGTATGTCAAATCCCTTTACTGGATAATCTACACATCTAATCCAACAGTACTCAAACTTGACTGTATAAAAACCAGAAGGGCAGCAAAATGGCAAAAGTATACAAGTGTTTACGCGTGTAATTGATTTGACTAACTTTTAAAATTCAGAACTGAGAGAATGATGCAAAACATGAAAGGGTCCCAGATATCATAAAGTGAGAAATGTTTACCTATTTAAACAGAATGTTTCAGTTTGAAAATTTGTTAAAGAAGACGTCAATCCTTATATAACTGTTAGGAGACTAGACTCAACTAACCAATTTATGTTGAAACAACTGTCCATCTACAAAGTCTTTGATCTTGGGTCCATAATCTTCTGTAAAAGACGAAGGGCAGACCAACATTATATGACCAAGTGCAACCAGAGAAGTTGCTAAATTCGGTGAATGAACATCAAGAGAAGCTCTTAGTTTCTGAAAAATAAGTACTGCTCATGACAGGTAATACAAAATCATATAACAAAAAATTACATTAATATATATCTCAAAATTATTAAGGTTACACAATATAAACAACAGAATTTACTGCACTGATGTTAAAAGTATGCAAAATCTCATGCAATATTCATTTTCTGGCAAGTCTTGGTAATGCATTACAATAATAATTCACAGTATAGCATCATTCAAATATCCACAGGTATCAATTAATGGTACTCTGCATTCATTCATCTGCAAATGATCAGGAAAATTCCAGATAGGTTTCAAATTCTCTTTAAAGACTAAAACCTACCTACCTACCTGTCCTCTAAAACGAATTTGTCATAAAATGAACCAGAAAATTTGACTGACTTATTGGATCTGACAATGGAGGATTACAATTCTACTTCAGGGTGGCTGTCAAACAATGCCAAGTGCATTACGAAAACGGTGCAATAGAAGTTCTTTAGTTGACAAGCTTACTACAATCCAACCAGCCATTGTACCTTCATTACTTTCTTATTGCTCAAAAGCACAGAATTCAACCAGGTCTTCTGACACACAAGTTCTGCAGACAAAACAGACTAGCACAACTCTTGGCTGTGAGTCTTTGCAATTTTATGGCCTAGACTGTGGAAGTCACTTCCAGCAACTGTCTAATCTGCCGAGTCTCTAGATCAAGATTCAAAACATACTTTTTCTATTGTCTACCCTCCATAACTGGAATTAGAAATGTTGAACTGACTTATTGGATCTGGCTAGGAATTATGATTTTGCTTATGGGCAACCATTAACTGATGCCAAGTGCACTATGATATTTTTTAGTTAGAGAAATCAGAGTGATGGAGAGTAAGACAGATAATGGAAAAAGTAATTTTCAGGATTTAGAAAATATCACTTTAGAGGTTTATCAATCCTACACATTAGAGGGTTTCTCAATTCTACTACAATGGCGCTAAAGAAGTCTACTACTACTACTACTACTACTACTACTACTACTACTACTACTACTACTACTACTACTACTACTACTACTACTACTACTACTACTACTACTACTACTACTACTACTACTACTACTACTACTACTACTACTACTACTACTACTACTACTACTACTACTACTATGCATATTATGCATGCAAATAAACAATAATTGTCAACTATTCTTTTACCTCAAAAACTGGCTGTAAGACAAAATCCAAATGACTTTTTGCCAAAGTTGCAACACAATAAATGGCATGCTTTGATTGTTTTGATGAGCCATCAGTGATTAGTGCACATAAATTGGGCATCAACTCCCTTGCACACAAAAATAATCCAAATATATCTTTATGACTGTGAACCATTAGCAAATTGTTAATTATGACTTTAAACCATTAGCAAATTGCTAAATCAAAAAATTCCCAACGAGTAATTTTGAAAACATGTGCACATCAAATGCATATGCTATACACATATTTTTATATCATCATAATCATAGCGAAGACCAAAGCCACTGGCACCTGATCCAGTCAAAATAGAAGCTGATTAGATGAAACTTGAGGTGAGACTTGAATAGCACAAAGGAATTCACCTTCATAACACCAACAGGCATTCAATTTCAGAGCTGACCAAACTTTTAACCCATTTCAGTGAGAAAATGACCTGTCATCGAACTTGGCAGTTCTGGCAAGGAAGAGTAATAGGTGCATGATCAATCATGGGTGCTGGAGGAAGTCAGGAATGACATAATTCAAAGCATGGGACAAGTTTTGAAACATGATCTGAATAGAAAATTTCATTCAAGCTATGGTATGTGAACAAGCATTTCTTTAATATGCATACAGTGTTCGAAACTGGGAATGTTTATCACAAACTAGTAAAGAAATGACTTGTTGCTTCAAAGGCAGCCAAAGATAAGGCAATCTGATACAGGCAATACCATTTGAAAGCAGTTGAGTTGAGTAGGAGGACGGCCTTAACAGGATGCTGCTGCAGTAAAAACTGGAATCATACAAATGCACAAGTGAACAGAATAGCCACTGCTATTAAAATACAATGGCAAATGACAGTGATATTCCAAAGGTTATAAAAACAAGTCTTAGTCAAGAGGCCGAAGAGATTAGGAAAGAAAATTGTCTCATCACAAATGCCAAAAAGATGAGTAATGGAAGTGGGTTTCATACTAACTTCACCTAGCTTGAGAGAAATGAAATTGATGAGATATTTCCCGATATATTTTGGCTGTACTCGACCATAGAAACTAAGGCTACCACCAGTGTTGCATGAAGTACTGAGTTTGAGTACTCAAGTAAAAGTACAAGTATTATGTCATTTTTTTACTTAAGTAAAAGTAAAAAGTACTTATAAAAATAGTTACTCAAGTAAAAGTAAAAAAGTACTCCTCAAAAAGTTACTTTTTAAGTAAAAAGTACCGTGACAGACGGAATCATCAACAACTCCACATTATCATGCCAAATCACATTTTTATTACTACTTTTAAGCAACATGCAGAAGCCTCAGCTAGCAGTCAACACGTACACATTTACACCATTAACTGCATTAGCACAAATGCTGGTTTCACAAAGCCGTAGCTAGAGGGCAGGGTCAAGCTGTCCCGGCGCCGTCCTCGAAGGCGCAATTTTTCGCACTAAGTCCTTAATTTTTCATACCACTTTCCTCCGGCGTGAAAATAATGTTGATCAGTAAAAAGGTCATCGCCGGTTTTCATACTGTCACAGGTTAAAAATTTGTATGTTGTACGTTGCCGTGAAAACTCGGTAAGCAAAAAGGCCATCACCGGAATTTAGGGCGCAGAATTTATACCTTGCCCCGGCGCCGACTGCTCTAACTGCGGCTCTGTGATTGCATGTAGGTCTAAGAAAGATCAAGTTTTCAAACAATCTGTCAGTCATGCGTGTACGTTTGTTGGTCATTAATTGTCAACCCTGTGCGACTAAACACGGGAAGTTGTGAAGAATTAAACAGATACTCCAGTAAATGTATCGAAATTTGGCGATGAGAAATTTTACTTGTAACGAAACGTGAAAGACATAATGTAACGAAGTAAAAGTACTAATATTTGAATAAAAACTTACTTCGTTACAAGTAAAAAGTACTGGGTAAGTTGTGTACTTCGTTACAGTACGAAGTACTCAGAATTGTACTTAAGTAATGTAACGCGTTACTTTTACTTCGTTACCGCGCAACACTGGCTACCACAGTACTCCTAGATCAAAGTCCAGTAGCCAGTAAATGCAATACCAAAGCAGCCTAAATGAAGCACTGCAAACATTTGCAATTTTGTGCTCAGTATTATAATGGCACCATCCATAAAAATTCTGAGCCAATAGAATATTTTGTTAGAGTTGAAATGATATAAGTTAAAATATTTCTCAGTACTCACTCATATATACAAGGAAAGGATTTTTTCAGATTTTTTCCACAATTTTTGAAAATCTGAATAACTATTTCAGCTGAAATTCATAAAATCAATCATTTACTACCAAATTACCAAATACTAATTACCATTATAATCTGGGGTGGGGCCCGGCCCGAGCCCGAGGCCCGAGCTTTGAGGCCCGCCCGGCCCATACCTTGCCGCCCGGCCCGAGGTACGGGCGGGGCTGCAAGGTAATTTAATAAAAGTATAATCTGCTAACAGGATATTAAATACAATATTCGTTTGTAAACTCAAAATCAAATAATTTTCATTAAATATATTTTAAAAATTATTTTCTTAGCTGATCCCTAATTAAAATTTTTATTACAGCTTAGTTGTAGCACAGCTTAGTTGTAGCTATTGTATATATAGTTGTCAATAGAACATTAATATTTTGTTGCTGTTAGGAAAAGAGGAGGGAAAAGGCAAGACTAAACAAATATAAACTTGAATTTATTAAAGAAATATTGTTAGCGCCCGGCCCGTACAAGGCCCATAGCCCGTACATTTGCGCCCGTAGCCTGTACCTCGAGGCCCGTAGCCCGTACCGAGGCGCCCGGCCCGGTACGGGCCCCACCCCAGATTATAATCAATTAGCCTCTATAGCTTTAATGCTTTTATATGTCACTGGTAAAATCTGAATTGGTTAAAGTTTTTAACTGATTAATTACTGATTGCTTCAAAATGTGTCTTTTCATAAAACTATGACAAATCAATTAACCTATAAGTCTGCAGCTGCTGAAGTTATCTCTATATATAAATAATTCAAAAAATATGAGATAAAGCATATCAATAGCATCATAGCAATCACAGCAATATTATCACATGTAAAAAAATTATTCAGCTCAAATTATACATGTAAAACTTCAGATGCTACTCAAATTCCGTAAATGTTAAAGCTATGGCAATTACGGTAAATAACTGAGATCATAGTCAATAACTAATGTACATAAACCTGCTCAAAGCATTGACTCAATAAATAAAAAAAACAGTACCATTATTTCATTTACTCAATAAATAAAAAACAGTACAATTGCTTCAAACTCAAATAGTGCTAAAAAGCTTGTGGAATAAATATCATAGCATAAATTGCAATCCAGCTCAATACTTACAAATTGCTTTGCATTGTATCATAGAAAGCAATTTAGCATAAGTTTCTTCCTCATCAAAAGATTCATAGAAATAATTAGAAAACACCTGAAAACAGTTATAATCCACATAATTAATAACCATTTTTTTAATTCAATCAGAAATTGAAAAAACAAAATTTCTTCATTACAATTAACAATTAATTTTTAACAAATTTTTTTTGACAATTAACACATCAATATCTCTATAAAATTATCAATTTCTATAATTTTACAGTTAATATTGAACTTCATCTATTTCTGATAACATTCTTCCAGAGATTGCCCTGCTGTCTCTCACTGACTGATATTATTATCATTATTTTTAATTATTATTATTAATAGTACATGATTGTTAACACATTTTAAGTCATTCACTAAGTGAAGAATCACAAGTGTGGAGGGAGTCACGTGCCCTAACAGTGTAGACCTAAAAGTAGAGTGCAGCTTAAAGTCCATGTATAAAACAATCGGTGAAACAGTTACCGCATTTTCAAGCACATTCCGGTCTAGGTAATCAGCGACATAGTTGGCATAAGCCACTAATCTGGGGTAGGTTGCCATTACTTCTAATCTATCTAATCTTAAACTTCTATAGCGCCACTTTCATAATGCACAGGAGCATCAACCGATGACACACCAAATCCAAATCACTAAAGATCCAGGTCAAATCCAGGGTATCCGGCCGAACAAACGGGTGACAGTCTATGGTGGATAAGCCCGGTCAAAAAGATGGGTCTTTAATCTTACTTTACTTTCTTACTTTCTTACATTACTTTCCTCAGACCCATGTTTTACCAAGCAGATTAATGCAGCTCCTCATTTTTACCACCACCCTCTAGCGAATAAGGCTGACATGAATGACCATAGGGCTTCTGCTTTGAACCCACAACCTTCTGCTCTATCATCCAGTGTTGTTACCACTCTTAACACGTTGAGCGCTAGGGACGTCAACTGACGTCCTTATTTTGGTTTCTCAGGGCGCTAGGGACGTCAAATGACGTCCCTCGTTCAATGCAAACTATTTTAGCTTATTCGGATCTTGGAATCAGTCTTCTTCTTCCTATAGTTGCTAGAATGAGGGACCAATCAAAAAAGCGTATTCTATGGAAGATGTATGAATATTTGTCCTATAACATTTGTTGACAAAACCACAATGATACTCAACCACAGCCTCGTAATTATAATCCTCCCTGACGCGTCGAGTCCTATAAACGTACACCCGGAGAATTCCTGCTACAATGTAATTACGTGGCTTGCATTGTCAAGTCTTCCATCCAGTGAAGCGGACAATTTTTGGCCCCGGGGGGGGTGAAGAAGGCATTTGGACCAGATAATAAAGGCTGGAATTTTAATTGAAGTTGTGTCCATTTTATGGCAGTAATTTCACCAATCGCCATTGTTGAGCTAACTATTGGTCAGTCACCTTACAGGTCACCGGCAGTTTCCCTATGAATTGGCGCATACCTGAGTAAAGTGAACATGATACTAGTAACAGATGGCTTCTAAACGCATCTGCTTCAAAATATTTTCCTTTACAGGCGTCTAACGTGAGTGTGTCTTGAAAATAATCTAGCAGCATTCACGTTGGTCACGCATTAACGCATTTGACACCACCGGCGGCGCCTCAGTAATCAATCATATCGTAGTCAACGTGTTAAACTGTTAAACGGTAATGCCATCAGAGTAGAGGAGGTTGGTCAGCTGACTGGGGTTGGTCAGCTGCCCGGGGTTGATCAGGTGACGGGTTGGTCAGATGCCTGGGTTCCAAGTTAACTTCACCTGGTAGTCATGCCTTTGCATAACTGTGGTGCTGGAGATGTTACCCCATTAGATCCTGTGCAGGGTCATGCTAATACAAGGCTGTGGACAGCTGGAAGCATTCCTGACAGCTGAGGTAGCCAGTGTAACTTGATACAGCTTGCAGCAGATAAGCTGATATCTTTGTGGTGTTCTCTGAGAACAAAGGTCCAACTCTTTATCAGCCATTCCAATTGTCAGCCTGCAGCTTTGTTGGGGCTCACTTCAGCCAAAGAGAATCAACCATGCATGAAATTGCTGGATCAGGAGATTTAACAATGCTTTCCTTAGTGCATTTGCCTGTCAAGCACCATTGATAGGGGTATTTGGAGAAGAAGTAAGGGAAAGGAAATGGGTGGGAAGGTATGAGGAATTGCAGTGGAAAGAGCTGCCGTCTGTTCAACTCTGTTGAATTCAATCCAGATTGCCTACACCTCTGCATTGTCCACCCCTGGTGTTTTTGTTTGTAAAAATTGCTATAACCCAAGGGCAATGTGTACGAAAAGATGACAAGTCAGCACTGACAGTCTTTGGTAAGTTGATATCTAGATTTATCTGGTCTTTTATGGTTAGGATTTAGAGTATCATCAAATGATCATCATCATCATCATTAACCGTGGGCTCATCGCCTGCTCGTTGGTGTATAATATATATGCCATCTCACAGTTTCCTGCCATCCTTTCCTGTTCATTGGCCTGTGACTAAGATCCTGTAAACTGCTTCCATGCCATTCTTCAATATCATCACACCATTCCTTGTGTGGTCATCAAATGATGCCTAAAGGTATAAAAAATGGTGCTATAAAAGTGCATAATTATTATATTATATGTTTTGCAAGCATGAGAGCATAATTTAAAAATACCATTACTCACTACCCTTAGTTAACAGAAACTAACATATAATACACACTGAGCTCTTATATTCACTACATTATAAATCATAGTCACAACAGTGGCCTACTTGGTGTTGTGCAACCAGTTCCGAATAAAACACTGAAGTTAAGCAGTGCTGAGTGTGGCTCTATACTTGGATGGGTGACTGTTTTGGGACACAGGCATACTGCTAGTGGCCAACTCATCCATTCATCTCTTAACACGTTGAACGCTAGGGACGTCAACTGACGTCCTTATTTTGGTTTCTCAGGGCGCTAGGGACGTCATATGACGTCCTTAGTTCAATGCCAAATATCTTAGCTTATACGGATCTTGGATTCATTTTTCTGCTTCCTCTAGCTACTAGAATGAGTGACCGATCAAGACAAGCAAATTTTATAGAAAATGTATGAATATTTGTCCTATAAACACCTGTTCAAAAAACCACAATATACTCATGCTCCGCCGCCTCAATAACGAAGCTCAATTCGCTCCATGCTAATTATAATAGCAGTCTTGGTTCACTTGAGATAGATGCGCCGTCTATTGTTGCAGGTGGACTAAATGACCAATCGGAAGCGCCACATTCTACTGAAGAACGTCGATTGGCCTTCTAAAAGGCCCACCTTCTAAACCCCACGCCTCAGCTTCAATATAAATACCCCAAATAACTTGTATCACCATAGACGTAATGCCGTCAGCGTTTTTGGACCAGATAATTGAGGTCCTTACTAAGGTCCTGGAATTTATATCGGCTATAGCGTCCACTTTGCCACAATAATTGCCATTTTTATTGCTTTGCATTCTTGACCCGTGACATTGATTGTTTTATCCAATCGCCATTGTTGAGATAACTACTAGTTCCTGACAAGGTCTACGTAGCGCGGTTATGGAGCACATTACAGACCACCTGCACTCTTTCGTATGAATTGGTGCATACCTGAGGAAAGAGAAAGTCATTCTAGTAACAGGTGGCTCTATAGCCTCTAAACATTTGCATCTGTTTCAAGATATTTTCCTCTGTAGGCGTCTAACGTGATCGGGCCTTGGGAATAATCTAACGGCTGTCACTCACTTCACGCATGATCGCACGCATTTTGTATAGGAACTGGAAAGCCACGGAGGTCGTAGACTCTCGTCAATAGTATCCGCGTCTCAGTTATTTAATAGGCCGCAGTCAACGTGTTAAATATAGATAAATGACCTGCAGCATAAAGCTGTGACCCTAAAAGGCAGGTCTGGAGAAAGCAATACCAAATTACTCTAGATTTACAGCCTAAGCCACCTGTGTCGCTGCTTACCTAAATCTGGAGAAAAATACACCATAAAGAAAACGCCTAAAGGCAGGTCTGGAGAAAGCAATACCAAATTACTCTAGATTTACAGCCCAAGCCACCTGTGCTGCTGCTTATCTAAATCTGGAGATAAATACATCATAAAGAAAACGCATACCAGAAGAAGTTTGACTCCAGATATGGTGGCAACAGAAATAAGGACCGAATCATCTGTATCAGATAATTCCTTGAATGCCAAACTATGAACTTTTCTGGTTAATGCCAAGATTTCAGGCTTTGTTATGACAAATAAAGTAAGTTTGTCAAGCAGTTGTTCGATAACATCAGAAACAGCACATGGAACATGCTTAACAACTTCAGCCTAAAACACGTTTTAATACTCGATAAATACAGATTAGTAATTAATATAATGTCATCAATTTCATCATCATGATAACCATCACATTCATCCAGTTCTATTGTCTAGAATGGGTTCATGACATTCACTATCTCAATCCATACAATCTTATAGACTTTGGTCAGTTTTTCCTGTAAAGTTTTCTCTTACCATGTTTCCTTCTTTTCCTAGGTCTTTCTGTCTGTTCTTGCTATTCCATGACTTCTGCTGTTACCGTATTCTCAGCATTTTTTCCATTTTCATGTACATGACTTGGCCAAGTTAGTTATGTTTCCTATGAGTACAATTTACTGCACCATGTAATATTACAGCTCTTTAGCTCTAATCAGAGGAACTGGAACTTTCAGAACTCCAGTAAGAAAATTCCAAAATATCACCACCTTAAAGATCTTGCCTAAAGGTGAGCACGTGCAACAATACCAATAAGGGCAGTTTCTTGCAAATATTTGAATCTGGCTTATATCAACGGCATAGTCAAGATTTCGGTTTCTAGGTAACAGCTGAAGACCAAAGGACTTATCTCAGACAATATAGTCTAATCATATAGGCTTAAATCAAATTACCATATCTGTACATATTGAATGCTAAACAACTCAACTGAAAACTTCAAATTTTCAAATATAATGCCAGTTGTGCCAATATCCAGGAAAAGGTTATTTTAGCCTTAATACTTAATTGCAACAGTTTCAAATAATGAATGTAAAACCATGGGTAGGTAGTTTGGTGTGCACTGTACTGATCTTGATAACTGTCCTCATACTTCACCTTGTGAATCAGCCCTCATATTATATTTGTACTAGTAGGCTACTTGGATCATACTCAACATCCTCTGCTGCTGCAGTGCCATCAGTATATGTGCTTTGCAATCTCATTGTCATCCAGGCGTAACAGCTGCTCCATCTATTCCATCCTCGTTTTCATGATTTTCACTCAATGATATTTGCTGTATTTGTTTCTTATTTTTCTCTTTGCCATATGTTCTTTACAACTGATATTCATCATTATTCTCAACCACCTCATTTCACGTGCATCCCAGTTTTAATCTCTCTGTTGCTGATGGCCGAAAATTCTGCACCAAATGCGGAATTACGCAACAGCCTCAGATTTGGCTTCAGCAATAGGTCGTGTCTTCTGAGCACTTTTATTGTCTTTCCCAATATGCAAAATTATTCTTGATAAATGCAACTATCAAAATGTCTATTTCATTTATCTTTATTTTAAAATTACAAGACAAGAGCATTTATAAAAATTTGAAAATTCTAGTAAATAACTACTTTGAAATTCTGGTACTTCATTTATCATACCTTATTATAACCTATTATATTAAAAAACACTGCACAATAGCTTATCATAATTAACAAGGTCTCTTCTGATGATGCAAGTGAATGAGATCAAACAAATATAGGAGACTTGCCACACAATCGTCAACATCTGAACAACTTGTGTTGGAGCTCAACAAGAGCAACAGTTTCCTGTGCAGCTTTGAATCCTGTACAACTAACTGCAAGAAAGTCTTCAGCTTTAAGCAAGAGTTGGGTGAAATGGACAGACACCCTAAAATATTAAGCATTATTTCAAAATGTATTCTATAAAATATTTTGTTATGTACTTTTGTGGGATATTAAGCCACAGCAATTGAATACATTTGTCTACAACAGCTACTAGGCCTATTTCTATATTGCTGCTGTTCTTCATGTTTGTTTGCAGCTTTGATTTAAATGCTATATCAGAAATACTGTATCTTTCAACTGTTAGGCATCCAAATAGTATTTGGTACCATATGACACCATAATCAGTTTCTGACTATAATAATAATAATAATAATAATAATAATAATAATAATAATTATTATTATTATTAAACTTGAAGCTTGAAAAAATTAATGAAGTGACAGAACTGGAGCTCAGAACAGTCATAAAAATCTCTAAACTAATATCAAGTGAACAGGATCCTCTGCCAACATTCATTCTTGTAGAGGTTTTAGATGAATTAATTCAATTCCTCTTACTCAAGATCAATCACTCTTTGAAATAAGGCTGTCTCCCTGACACCCAAAAAAGAGCTATTGTGCTGCCTGTCATCAAGAAGCCTGGCCTTGATGCTAGTGAGCCTCTCAACTTCCGACCCATTTCCAACCTTTCTTTTCTCTCAAAAACCATTGAAAGGCTTATCTTGTCACAAATGCTACAACAAATGCTACACTATCTGAACCCTGAAAGCCTTCTTCCATCTACTCAATCTGGTTTCAGACGGTTTCATTAAACTGAAACGATTCTCCTTAGAATTCTTTCTGTCTGACGTTTACTCTGCTACTGATCTATCTGAACTTACATTGCTTGCCTGTTTTGATGTTTCAAGTGCCTTTGATACGGTTGATCATAATACTAGTACTTGTGCTTTCACTATAACTAGCATATCACTATCAATAAAAATGTTATTACTCCTGGAGGAGAGGAGTGCACGGTAATGGCTACCGCGGTTTCACCGCGGTAATCCGCGGATTTACCGCGGTAGTGGGATTGAAATCTGTAATTTTGCCAAAATATTAATGGGGACGGAAAAGTTATGACGGTAGTACCGTGGTAGCGGGATCCAGGCTGACGGTAGTACTGCGGATGCGGTTTGAAAAATGCCGTAAATACCGCGGGAATGGGGACGATTAATCTCGCAATTCAATAATCATGCGTTCGGCCGATTTTAGCATAGCTACTAACCATAGGCATACGCCTTTCAGTTTCAAATTAAAATGCCATTAAATTGGACAGTTCGGCCGTCAAGATTGGCTTTGAATCTTTTGATCACTTGACACCATTGTTAGTTCACAGTTGGTAACAATACGGGCTGTTTGCTAACTAAGACCTAGAATGCAGTAGAGACTAGAAAGCCATTTAAGAACTTGAGGGTAATTGATAAGCACACCAGGTAAGAATTATCAGAGCCGGTTTCAGCTTGTTGGGGGAGCCTATAGATGTACAGGACAACAAAAGATAATATAATATAGAGGTGGGGCGGATTGCAGAGCACTTTGCACAGCTTTGTAATTTGAACGCCCAGTGCCCACTGTCAATTGCCCAGTCTCTCCTGTGCCCACCAACCACCATCACTATTTACCTTAGTGCCCCTGACTCAATCACCATCGATTCGGAGGTGGATTAAAAAACTCCACTTAGCTTAGGCCTACTATATAAATTAAACATTTTATAAAGTTACAGAAAAATAGACAAGAAAGAGAGCCAATTCATTTTTCAACGTGTTGCTCACTGCTGGCAGAATGGCATTGGTAGTAAAACCGGGAATGTCCGTTATCTTTTGGTTAGTTTCCGGTATACACGTTGAAAAATGAATTGGCTGACGCTATGGTTATGATGTGCGCTAAAGATATCAGGTTAGTAATAGTGTCCCATTTTCATATATGATTATTGTATAGTTTAGAAGAGCATAGTAACTTTTTGAAAAGCTACTTCTAGTGTTGGGTACTAACAGGGCGCGATTTGTAGGAGGAAGGGGGATTCCTCCCCACTGCCCAACTGAATCCCCCTACTGCTGCATCTCCCCACAACTACATCCCCCCACTGCTACATTTCCCCAACAACTACGCCCCCAAGCTCGACAAATCCCCTCCTCCCAATGCACCAGGTCATAAAATTGCACACTGGGTACTAATAAATGAATAGTTGATATAAAACACCGGGGACGGGGATGGAGACCAAAATGCGGGTACGGGGACGGGGACGGGTTCCGAAATGCGGGAACGGGGATGGGGACAGAGATTAGGGGATGGGGTGGGGATAGATTTTAAGTCAATGGGGATGGGGTGGGGATGGAGAAAAGCTTTGCGGGGACGGGAGGGGATGGGGACAACAGTCAGTCCCCGTGCATACCTCTATCCTGGAGCACAGTAGAACACACACACACATAGTATGTTTGCTCAACATTCTTCTTTTAAATAAGAAATCCTCTCATAAAAACATTTTTAAACAACTATTTGATCCAAAAAACTAACCAATCAAGGTTCCAAAACAGTCTGACTTACTCAGAATATGAGCTATTGCATTGCTGATGTCTACGCTATTCATGTTTGCTCCGCTCCGTCTGCACTGTTCAAGTAACGATGCAAAGCTAGTCTTGAATCCATACTGACATTTCAGAATCTCTTGAAAGGACCTGCTATATAAAAGCTTCTACAGTTTGAAATACAACTTTTATATATCCACAATTAGATGCTACTCTCAAAATATTTGAGTCTCATGTATTATTATTATTATTATTATTATTATTATTATTATTATTATTATTATCCGAGACGACTTTTATAGCGCAATAACAAAGTCAAGGCCAAAGTTAAAGGTGCTTTGACATTGTTGGCATGTCGATGACGAATGTAGGGTGGCAATCTTGAATGTCCATTCTGATGGAATGAAAAAATTTGCCGCCTTGACAAATACTGGTATGGTTGTGAATAATATAGAAAAGCGGTCTTTCGCAAAAGAAATGCTCACAACAGACAAGCCAACTAAATACAGAAGAAGCTGTTGTTGAAATTCCACAGAGGTGTTGCTAGGAGATCTCCGCATGGCATATTAGGCGGTAAAATCCTGAGATGCGGTCTTCCGAGTATAATCGATTGCCGAACTTGGCAGATTCGACCCGCGATGGAATTCCAGGTGAAAATTAGGATGGCTGTCATTCCTTCTAGTCTGAAAGACAGTGTCATAGCATTCTCGAGTGTGTATCTATTCTAGGCTACAGTTCTAATGGTCACGTCAATGGAATGAAGGCTGGTCCAAGATGGCAATCCAGACACTCAATGGTGAATAACCAAAAACGTCCAAATCTACCTGAAGAAAGTGCAGAGGACCACCCGAAAATGATGAGAGGTCTGCACTCCGCACATTTAGTGCTAAAATCAAGTGCAAGACGTCGGCAAACTGCCAAGAACGATGATTTTCCGAGGCACGCACATACACATGCAAGGCAGCCGGAAGGCGCAAAACCGGAAATGTAATATACTATCATACATACACTGCATATATTTATACACAATAATGTCTGAATCTGTAAAATTAGCAGAAAACGTTCTCAAGATTACTGACTTGAGAGAAATGTCATCTAAGGCACAGTACAACATGAGAAGCAGTTTCATTCGTGACTCTGGTTCCAAAATGCCAGACAAGAAAACTTTCCTGAACAGACAAGCTAGTGCATGTCTAAAACAAGAACATTCAGGAAAAAGCACAGAATCATTACCCATTAAGCAATCAGTATTTCAATGATAAAGTAATTCTCCTAATTTTTCCTTTTCCTTTTAAGAAAAAATGATGCAATGTGATAACAGTTTGCACCCTGAAACATGGAGATTCAGAATTGAAGCTTAGTTGAGTCACATCTGGCTGACCTTCCAGGGCATTATCAGTCCTGTGCTCTTGTGACTACCAGTACTGTCATACACTATCAGCTTTATGCCCTTGTAACCAACCAACCAATTGCTATATATGGCATTTAATTGTGCATAACTCCTTTGTCAGATATGTGTTATAGCAGCAGTACTTCAATGTAAGAGCTACATGCATAATCAACATCTATCATCTTTACTGCCTATTGTCCCTAAAAACGTCAGAGCATGGTGAAATTGTACATATTATGCAGATCATAATAATCCTAACTTGATGAAAGTGACAACATGTGGACCTGAGCAACAAAATTTCTGCATACTGAACTCTGAATCAAACATGGGAGTGATAGGATATCAGTACAACTCAATGTTACAGTGTTTCATTGAGGCACCCAAAGTAACTAAATAACTATTAAAACAGCAAATAAACTAACCTATTAGATCAACTCATACAAAAATAACCCAAATTTACATAAAAATTACTAGACAAATTAATCAGAAAACAAAAACAATAGGCATATCAAGAATACAATTTCAGCAAATATATACTAGAAAATGTCAAGTGAAATTTTAACATCACAAGAAATATGATACCTCTTATTGACTGAAGAGGCAGAAGCATAGCTATGTAAGACTGCCTTCTGAATTCCAACCAACTGTTTAATATCATTTTCTTCCTGGTAGCACTTGAAGATAATTGCCAATCCTTCAACAGCTTCTTGGCAAACTATATCCTGAGTTATTCATTTAAATGAAAAATGTCAAAAAAATTAATCTAAATCGCCAATTTATACAGTGCTTTGATAATAATGCACTAGTTATTGGCCTATGGTGCTGTGCCAGGCCATATTAATGTGCACTCACAGACATACAAGTGCCTATGCCAGAGTTTCCAAAACTTTCTGAAACTGCGACCCACTTCAGCAGCTTTGTAACATGCTGCGACCCTGTCAACTAAAATTGGATAAAAGATTCAAAAAACAATAATCATTTTAATATGAACAGTTTATGGAGTATTGCAGGCATATAAATTTCTTAGAAACTAAGTCTGCTTGCAACTTTCAAGGCTTGTGACATTGTGGTATTGGTTATGAAACGAAACTTTTGAATCTAATTTCGGGCTACCCCACGATCCACTAGACTGGGCCCTGCAACCCACTATTGGGCCGCGACCCACAGTACTGTGTGGGAAACACTGGCCTATGCAACAAGCGTAAGTTGACAACACATCCAAAATATATTGCTGATACTCTAGAACAGGCATTGACAACCTACAGAACACACGCCAGACATGGCACTCATAGCAATATATAGTGATGCAATATATAGTGACACGTGAAATATTCAAAAATTTAATTACTGTGGCATTAAAGGTGCTACACAAATCATTGTATTGATAGTGTGAGGACGCATGAACCTTCCAGACGCTAAATGAGAGAGTGTTACAAAATCTAAACTTCTCCCTAAACTGCTTACACAATCAGATGCAAGATGACTCTAGCATGACATTTCAGAAAAAGAGAAAATATTTAATTCAGCACCTTTTTATCCAAAAGATGACGCTTAACATAATCAAGAAGGGGCTCATTGATGTTGTTCACAGCCAACTGAGCAGCTCCTGTTATACATCGGATTACATCAATGCGAATGTAATCATTCGGATCATGGTCACGTAAACACAAGTGATCTAGTCAGAAATCATATTAAAAGCAACAAATAGATATACTTCACAGAGTCTTCAGAGTTTTCACAGTGTCTGAAATGCTTTGCTAAATATTACACAAACAAACTGAAAAATTACACACATAAATTTCATGCAGTACAGTTTGTTAGAACACAAACTTTAATTACGATTTATTACTGAGAGGCCAAAAGCTGTAATACAACTATGCATATTGATTCTGATTCTGTTGACAAGCACCTTAATCTGACTGATCCTAGCCCAAATAGGGGGGACCTTGACTGCACTCCCCACCCTCGTGGCTACACTAACGTTTATATTTTATAATAAATTTTATATAAACCTGCAACTCAAACAAAATTAACTTTAATAAATGTTGCTTGACACAAAGATTTGTTGTAGCCCAATTGACATGGATAGGGCAGTCAGTTGATATAAAATTTCTATGACAAAATGACTGTTCTTGGGCCAGTTTTCTGTGCTGTTTTAAACTGCTCTGAGGGCCGGACTGAACACACTGGTTGGCTGGATCTGGCCTGTGGGTCGTGCATCCCTGCACTACAGCATGAGAAATTACACTATACATATACATCTTAATAGAGAAGTCATTGATAACAGAACACTGAACACTTTCAATAATGAAATTCACAACCTTGACTTTATGAAACAGGAAATTCTTATTTCAAAATTATTTGCTAAATCGGGAAAAATCTTTTGGCATAGAAAGTCGTGAATTTCAGAATCTAGTTATTTACTGGTAATTTGTCTATATAATTGCTAGATGTAAACAGGATGGTCTGAATATCTGCACCTCTCGATCTTCACTATTTACTGCACCTTATCTTTGTAGCCTAACAAGTACTATGATAGCAATTCTACAAATTTGTCATTTTGCAAAACAAACAAAAAACAAGAATATAAATTCCGTTTAATTCCTAGCGGCCCATACCACATATGCTGTGGCCTTTTGATTTCTTCATCACTAACTCTCTGTGATAAGATATCAAAGCCTTGGATGCCTGAATGCATGATCTACGAACAGCAATACTGGGATCACTGAATCTAAATTCAATCACAAAATATTTCACTGTGACACTAATTAAAATAAAAATTGACAATCTGTGCCCATGTTTTCATGTAAGTAATCAAAATAATATTACTGCAATAAATCATTGATATCAGCCCTATGATGACAGAAGACATTCAAGGTCTTCAGTTCACTGCATACAATCAATCTACAGCGATAATTATAGCATGCAATATTAACATTGAATTAACTGTTATAAAATTTATCAGAAACCTTGCTTCTATTGCTACTAATTCAATTACTCTGGTTTATACATGCATTCACAGCATTAGTAAATAAATCTGTGAAGTCTGATAAGAAAGCCAAACTTGCCTCAAATTAGTAATTGGAGGTGACAAATGCTGCTATAGATATACCAGGGTAAGCATTTGCTGTCATAGAATTACCCATTTGCTCAAATCAATCTCCTCTTTAAAATCCTCTTTAAAAATGGCCAGCATAACCCTTTTGTTCCAGCAATCCATATAACTAATGCTATGAAGCCGAAATACTGGCCTTACAGGGCCAAAGGGTTAAAGCCCCAAATTATTCAACGACGCTATTATATGCCCAATTTTTTACACATAAGCATGTATTCTTGTGCTTGAAACAAAGGCATCCAACAATGTCCTTTAGTGAATATTGCAATGCCTACTGTCACAACCAAGCAATATTCTTACATACCACCAACATTTTTACTCATGTCAACAATAATATAATAAGACAAGATACAATAATTTCTTGAAATGACAGCAGTAAAAAGCACAATGACAGATATACCTATCAACAAAACACAACCACAGACACTTCTGTTGCTTTGCCAGACTGGAGTTTGGTTTGCCAAACAATTTACCAAGGAGATGTGTTCCTAGTATTCTGACATTCTCATCATCACTCTAACAACCAAGCAAAGAAACTTCAAAACCATTCAATGAAATAGATCATATTAAGCAAGCTCAAAACAATCAGACCTTTGAATCTGCTGCTTTAATAATTATCAGCAGTAAAACAAGATGGCTCAATTTAAATACTCAATGAATGATAGAAAGGCAAATAAGCATTACATTAACCTTTTGCTCGGGTTAGCCGTCTTAAGACGGCGGCGGAAAACTTTGACCAAACGGGGTTAGCCGTCTATAAACGGCGCGCTATATAAGCGACTGCATACTGCGGACCTGCACGATTTTCAAAAATCCAACGCGGGGACCGAGTCAGCTCACATCCATTCGATAGGCGGCAGCACCGTTTTCGATAACGCTGACTATATATGCAAGAGATATTGACTGTAGACTGACCAAGGCTGGAAAATGTATAGGAAAAATCTTCAGCCGGAGGCTAGAATGGCCATAACTATGCCGAATATGGTCCGATCTTCAAAATTTTTGCACTATTCTGTTCCAATTACACCTCCCAACAACTTTCCCGCTCACAGTTGGGGGGTCACCGCTGACAATTTTTTTTTATTGAGCTTTAAAAATTTTTTGTCGGAGATGGTTTGATTTTGGGGTGTAGAGTGGACCCTACCCCCCAAAAATTTTTTTTGCACGGATGGTTCGAAAGCCCAATAAAAATGCTCAACAATGGTGCAAACCGCATCTTTCTAGCTTCTATATAGCCTGAAATATACCCAGTTGTTCGGTTTTTCACATTGAAAATCCGTTCGCGTAATTGTCATTTCAGCAAGCAATTGGTACTTGGGTATGAAACTCCATAATTACCCCAAATATGGTCCGATCTTCAAAATTTTTGCACCATTCTGTTCCAATTACACTCCTCTAGAACTCTATCGCTCACATTTGGGGGTTTACCGCTGAAGACGTTTTGCTATTGACCTTTGATCAAAATTTGAACAAAATGTTGGGGAGGGGTCCGATTTTGGGGTGTAGAGTGGTCCCTACCCCCAACTTTTTTCTTTTGGCACGGATGGATAGAAAGAGCAATAAAAATGCTCAACAATGGTGCAAACCGCATCTTTCTAGCTTCTATATAGCCTGAAATTTAGTAAGTTTATAACGTATATGTTCACGTTTTCATACGAACGCCTTTTCCAAAAATTAATTCCCCCGACGCGGGATGACTTTAAAAATTTAATTCCCCCTTTAAAAGGTTAAAGAGCCAAATTATTTGGAAATTGTTGACTTATATCACTTGAATATGCTATACCTGGTAATACAATTTCATCATCTGTTTTAAACTTCAATGCAAGCTTTTTCCTTAAGTCTAAGACAGATTCAATGGAAGTCATAAGGACTGTACATAATTAAAGGGTAACTCATTTTGAAAAATTATGAAATGGCTAAAATGCAGCATCGGTTGTTACTTCAAGTGCTGACTGCAGCTGTGGATAAACAAAATCTAACAGCGCTGGACAAAATGAATCCAGTTCTTCTATAAGATCGAAAACATCTGTCACTGGAAGATGCAATGCATCTACTGTAGATTGGCTTGATTGCAAAGCAGAACTGAAAAACTTAAAACAAACAAAATCAGCATAGAAGTACATCTTAATGTCTTAGTGCACATGTGCGTGCACACACAGAGACACATACATACTGCATTTAAGGGAACAACAAATCTTATCATTGATCCAAAAACATTCGTATTCAGAACATTTAGTTGATTTTTCTGAAGATCCTCCTTGGCCAAATAGCATTCTTAGCATTACCCTTTCCTTAAGTCTTGATAACTGACAAATTCTGAGCAGTGAGCAAACACCCAAGATCTCAAAAGCATTTATCATGTTGGAAGAACATAAAAGCATGAAAGCATAAGAATTTTCTGAAAACAATTGAAAAGCATACAAGCGTTAACCAAAAATTAAATGATTGCAATGTTAATTATAAAATTGTAAGAATACAAATACATAATGCAATATTTACTTTCCAGATGGGTTGCTCAAGAGCTTTTGAAGTTCTGAGAACAAGATTCCGGACAAGATGATAGGCAGCCTTATTATCAGTCTAAGTGCAAGAGAAATTGTATTTATTAAAAATTTCATACTATTAAAACCTCTAAATAGCATCCAAGCTGATTCACAAAATATGACAGAAATGCTTAAAAGAGATGCAAAAGCACCTTTAGTTACATCAATTTACATAATTAAAGGCCCATAGAATCAAACACTGTTTTGTAGGGCTGGGCCAAATATTCACTTCGGCACCAAATAGATTATTTGTATTCGTCCGAAATAGTGCTGATCAAAATGAATGCAAATAGTGGTCATGTGACATTAAAAATTTACATACGGTCTGTGTGTTGTGTTTGTTTAAAGACTTGTTGTTCAGCTTTGTTAATTAAAGTGCCATCGAATATGCTTGTTTCTATTGGTCAGCTTTCAAATAGCGTTGTACAAATTTATTATTCATGTCAAATACGCTAAAAGAATAATCCTGTCCATTTCCACTATACTTATTACTTATTTGATGATTCATAGAAGCCATAACAGTAGCACACAGCGCTATTGCTGACCGCAATATGGAAACTTGCACTATTTGTATTCGTCGAATAATTAATCTGACTATTCACATTCATCCAAATAGTTTAAGACCCATATTTGGCCCAACCATACTATTTTGCTAAGAAATTCAGCACACTTCTAACTGAAAATATTTGTGTTTTAATACAAAAAGTAATGGAGACTATCCATGGGGCATGGCTGAATAGTCGTAGGAATCTTGACATGCAATAGTAGGGTCACTGGTTCAAATCTGACTCATAGCACTTTGTAGCAGTGATGTTAACAAGGACTGACCCCCCAAGGACGAGGATAAGGACAAGGACCGACCCCCCAAGGACGAAGATAAGGACAAGGACTGACTCCCCAAGGACAAGGATAAGGACGAGGACCAACCCTCCAAGGACGAGGACAAGGACCAGGACTTACCCCTCAAGCACAAGGACCACAAGGACTGACCTCCAAGAACAAGGACAAGGACAAATCTCTGTTTTAGACAAAAAAGTCAGAAAGGAAAAAAGCAAAAACAATTCAAAATCGAATCACAAAATCATAAAAGCGAAAAAAGAATGTTGCAAAACATAATTTAGTCAACAGCAATGTTGTATTTCAAATAAACAAGTGTTTCCAACAGCTGATCAGCCATGCACGCACGATGAGGCCTAATATTATGACACCACTTTGCGAAAACACTCGTTCAACTGCCAATCTCCATTGCTGATCATGCTTTGTTCCATTCCTTTGTAAGTTTGTAGACAATGACACCAGTATTTTAATTTTTAAGATACAACTAAAGAATAATAGAAATTTAAAAAACGCATGCGTCTGGTTCATACGCTTTCAAACAGGAAATGGAAGTTCAGCTGCTCAACTGGTATTATAAAGGAAACAATGACTACACATTTAGAATAACTCAAAGCAAGTATGTAAATATGAATTCAAATACTAGTCTTACCTTGGAACATAATTATCAGAACAATTGAAAATGGTATGCAAGTAATTTGGTCCTTATAAGAATTTTTCAAGGACTAAGTTACAAGGACCAGGACAAGAACCGATCTGCAAGGACGAGGATAAGGACGAGGACTGAGCCCCCAAGGATGAGGACAAGGACAAGGACAAGGACTTCAAATTGGTCCTTAAGGAGTCCTTAAGGACAAGGACCATGACAAGGATTAACATCACTGCTTTGTAGTGACCTTAGACAAGATGTTCACCCCTAATTGTCTGTGAGGAATGTAATGGAAAACTATCTCACTCATCTCATACCCAAGGGAGGGGTGAAAGCCATAGAACCTGTGTTGGGTCAGAAAATTCATCATCATCATCATCATCATCATAATCATAATCATCATCATCATCATCATCATCATCATCATCATCATCATCATCATCATCATCATAATAATAAACTATCTATCAAAAATACTTCTGAACTACTACAGTGAGAAATCTATGATACGTCTTTATAAATTCAATAAAATATCATTACAAATATTATGTGGGCAAATTTATTGATAAAACTATGAGCTTTAAAAGTACAGGTGATTAGACCCAAACATGCTTCTAAGACTGAAATCAACTGCAAATTGCACCTTAACTGGTTTCAGTAAGCAACGTAGGATTAAATCAAGTATATCAGTGGTAACGGCATCAACATCATTTATGAGTGGTGTCAAGATGTCCAGAATAACAGCGGATAACGAGGGTAGCTGTTTATCACTATATAAACAAAAGATTGTAGATTACAATAATTAGTCTGAACTGGTTTTAATTTCACTTAAAGTGAATAATACTAAATAATATATGTCAAACATATGCCTGCATAATTTTCAAGAAGCAATTATCAATCTTGTCAATCATTCTGATAAATACAGATTTGCAAAATCTAGTGAATCTTTTCACAAAATGATTTGCAGACTGCATATGGAAATGGTAAATACTGGTTTTACATAAGGGTCAAACCAAAAAGATGACAATTTACACTGGCAACATACTTTAAAAAAACAAAAATGTTGGTCTGGATCTTTAGAATAATAACAGAAATAACAACATTACCGTATTTTCTCACATATTGCTTGTGGGTTATAGGATTTTTTACCAACAAAAACGACAAGTGCAGGCAACATCACAAGACTGGAGGCATTTGATATGTGGATATGGAGATGAATGGAAATAATAATTTGGACACAGCATATATCTAATAAAGAGGTCCTAGATATTGTAAAGGAGAAAAAGACAATTATACAAACAATAAAACAAACAATAAAACAAAGACAAAAGAACTGGATTGGCATATTCTAAGTGGAGAGTCATTGATTAGAACAATACTGAAGGGACACATGGAAGAAAGAATACCAGACGAAGACCATGTACGTCACTACTGCACTGGCTACTGACTGAAGATGGATGCAAAAGATTAAAGGCCCAAACTGCTGACAGAGAAGCAAGGCATCACTGGGATCCAGAACCTGCTTCCGGGCAGAGACCTTAAGAAGAAGAAGATGACTATGGTTGGTAGACCATAGACAACAGTTTAACATGTTGAGCGCTGAGAACGTCAATTGACGTCCTTATATTGGTACTGCAGGGCACTGGGGGCGTCATATGACATCCTCTGTTCAATGCATTGGAAACCAAAGAGGTCGTGTAGCGGCCGTGCCTGGCATAGAAACTGCGCTGCAGTCAACGTGTTAAAGAATATGGCCAGGCATGTGGGCAATGGGAGGTGCTGGCTTTCTGTTTCAAATTTTACAGGATATATATTTTTTAGGGCTATAGGCAGGTGCAAACTACCTGCAGGTGTGGGCAATGAGCATGAAAATATGGTAATAATTAACTGTTTCCACATTGCATTCCATATATTATATCA
This sequence comes from Metaphire vulgaris, assembly GCA_018105865.1. Classification (NCBI taxonomy): domain Eukaryota; kingdom Metazoa; phylum Annelida; class Clitellata; order Crassiclitellata; family Megascolecidae; genus Metaphire; species Metaphire vulgaris. Next base: position 8,823,136 of record CM030850.1, read on the forward strand.
CTGCTGACAAAAGACATGGACTAGAGGCCTCACCTAAAAATCTGGGTAAGGACCTTTATTAATCGCCAGTGTGCTGCTGGGACTTACTCCCATTTTGAAACCCATGACACTGCTACTGTATCATATGTAGTATGTATATTTGATTCTGCAGTTAATTTATTAATTAAACTGCAGTAACTGTTTTGTCAGGATGGTTCAAACCAGTTTAACACCTGCTTTGAATCTCTGTTTGCAGAATCATATCAACCTTTTCTTTCTTATAGCAATATTAAGTACAAAATCTAAATGTCAATATATTGCTTGACATGGTTGAAATAATTGCCATGTAGACTGTAGAGCATACTTTCAGTCATTAGATTATATATAAAATCCAATGCTATTCTGACAGGGAGACAAAACATTGGCTTACAAAGCTAATGTAACTAAACAAGTGATTTACCTGACATCAATGAGACAACTGAACAGAGCATTCATAACATCATCCTGTTCTCTTAATTCAAAGCACAGAGTAAAGACTTTTGACTCTGCCAAATTCTATACAAAGTAAATGATAGAATAGTCAACTAGGCTCTAAGTGAGTATTAATATTAAAAATGTAAAACCTCAAGGAAACAAGCATACCTGTTTGATTTTCACAGCCTTTTACCACTGCCCTATAGCAAGTAAGGCTCAATAGGCCTTAGGGCTCCTGTGGATCTCGAACCCGCGATCTTCTGCTCTATTGTCCAACATTATTACCACTCTGCTAACTTCCCACCCCATTTTTGGCTCAAATGTAGGTAAAACTAAATAAGAAGAAAAGAACTAAAACAGCTTAGTCTAGTGTGCACCTAAAGAAAAGCATTAATACGTCCCTCTTCAATCTATCCACTTAAATTCTTAACAGAAGTAAGCATAAAGCTTTAAAGCCTGCTATATTTTGTATCAAACATCTTTACAAAACTGTGTCTCCTGAACATCATCAACAATAAATAATAGTAAATATCCAATGTCTTTACTCTTACTTTCAGTAACTACTAACTGCTTAGATGACTTAGCTAAACATTCACTTCCATGGAATTCCTAGGAAAAGACAAATTTAATAAACATTACTTTTTCATGTAAGCTGCTAATGTTCTCTGCATACAAATAAAAATGATTGCTGACCTCACCTGTAATACATGTAAATAATGTTTAAATCTAGACGATCGCTTTTTGGACAGATTTTTCAAAACATTTATAAACATCGATAGTATATGCTGCAAAATATACAAATAAGTCCTCTAAATATACTTGAACTACAGCATGTGTGTGTGTGCAACTGTGCATGCAAGTTAGTGACTGCACTGTATTAAAAAGCCATCTACGACAATGTCACATGCTATTTCAAATAAATTAAATAAAAAAATATTTGTGTGAATGAGTGTTAGCCTAAATGCAAAAATTAATTTTAAAATGTGACAATTTTTAGCAAATTTCTTGGTGTTATACTGTAAGCCAGAGGTGTCAAACCTTGGCCCGAGGGCCAAGTTTGGCCCGCGAGCTGATTTTATTTGGCCCGCGAAAATATTTAAGTTTTTAAAAATTTTCCTATAAGCTATAGCGTGAAATTGGTTTGATGTAAAAACTTGTTTGGTTTGAGAAAACGGTTTGATGTAGAAACATTTTGGGTTTTAAAAATTGCTTTTATGTAGAATCGTAGATCCTGTGTTTTGCTGGCATGACAAATGGAAGAACACATATCCTTTTTTGGCTTTGAGTTTCGTTGGTGATGTTGATTGAACCAGTATATCGACGCACTACATTAACAGTGGGAGATTACTACCATTATATATTCGACTAGCATACCTGCGTTAATTAGTAAAACCCTTGGCAAATTAGCGAGTAGCTTTGGCTGCAGATTTAAACCAGACAGTGAACAATGTCACGTCTCATCAGCTTCTCCATCTACATCGACCGTCATCTAACTTTATATGTTTTCAATTTGATCTTCAGTTCATTGCCATTAGGCCTAACAAAGTTTGAAATTTAACTGTTTCTGTTAGACATGACTAGAATACGGTTTGTCATAGCTACAATAGGTTGTAATCAATGCAAATAATGTAACGACTGAAATGGACTTTCATGTTTTCATCATTTTACTTAAGATTTTTTAGATAGCTCAGATTTTGGAATATAATATTGACAAGCATTTTTGCATTTGGCCCGCGAGAACATAGGAGACATGTCATTTGGCCTGTTGCCCAAAAAGTCTTGACACCCCTGCTGTAAGCTATCAAATTATGTATTACCTTAAGCTGTCCTTTGTCGTACAGTGACTGAGGAGCAGAAAGACGAAAGATGTCCGAGATGCATGATGCCACCAGCAGCTGGACGTCCAGACAGCTGTGCTCAAGATAAATATTTGATGCAAGCAATTCAGCTAGCGGCTTCAAGATGAAGGCATCATTTTGAACAGAATAGCACTTCAGAGTTTTCGCAAGGGTCTACAAAGATGAAAAAGTTTTTGACACAAGTCAGGCATGCTGGATGTATTAAGTTGATTCACTTTCTATGAGATTATGCATGCATGTTGGGAAATCTAATAATGGTAATGAATATTCTTTAGGGGGGAAGGTTCTAACCACAACAGAAAAAGAAAGAGACTTGGGGTAATCATCCATAGAAGTATGAATCCATCTCACCAATGCATGGAGGCAGCAAAAAAGGGTAACCAAATGTTGGGAATGATGAAAAGATAAATAGTGAGTCGAGACAAAGATATAATCATAAAACTTTATGTCATTAGTAAGGCCTCATCTAGAATACTGTGTTCAGGCATGGAATCCATTCTTGAATAAAGATATAGAGCTTTTAGAAAAAGTGCAACGAGACGAGCAACGAGACGAGATGAGCAATGAAGATGGTCAATGGGTGCCATAATTTAAGCTACGAAAAAATACTTCAATATTGTGGACTGACAACATTAGAGAGGAGAAGAGAAAGAGGGGATTTGATAGAAACATACAAAATAATGACTGGGAAAGTAGATGTGCCATATGATCGATTCTTTACATTGGCACACTATAGCAGCACAAGAGGCCACAGATGCAAATTGTTTAAGCAGAGGGTTGGTCCAAGAAAGAAAAATTTTTTAGTGCAAGGGTTGTGGACAAATGGAACAGTTTGGATGAGGTGGGAGTGACAGTTGAAACAGTAAACTGATTCAAAGGCTATCTCGGAAATCTAGGTTATTGAATGCAGATCAGTGGTTTTCACACAGGCTTACTTAGCCTCCTAAACCACTTAAAATCACATTATTATTACTGATAAATTTTTGGCACAAATTACTGTCACAAAATGGCATGCTGAAATTATATTGACAATTATCATATGGCTCTTTTGGCGTCGCCGCGAAGAGCCGACCCTCCTATTCTGGCTTGGACTGGTGAGAGAAAATATTTACAAAACCGTTGAGTCATTTTGGAAAGGAGGCAAGTAGCATGATCAAGGAGGCAAGTAGCATGATCAATAAGAATATGTAAATGTAGGAAGAACATTTTAATGGACTTTTTTTAGCTTGCTGGAGAATTTTTTACCCAAAAATGTCAATGTGCCCCAATTTCAGAACCCTGGCTATGCGACTGTATAGCTCATGTGGAATATTATAGTTACACAGTCTTTTTTAAAAACACACACCGTAAATTACTTTGCTGGCACCATTTTGTCCTCATACGAACCCCTCTACTGTAATGTGTTCACATAATCCACCTGTGGACAAGTCACCACAATAATTTGAACGTTTACTTTATACTTAACCCGTTCAAGGGGTTCGCCGCATATACGCGGCGCGCGTCAAACGTTCGCCAACGGGGGTCGCCGTATACACGGCGCGCTACTTCAACGTCTGTTCTGCAACAGGTTTCGCTGTTTATAAACGTTCTAATGTAACAAGTCACTTTAGTTGTTATCCATTCGGTAGATGGTAGCTCTTTTTTAGCGATTGTGATCACTATAAGCTATGAAAATAGGTTTTATTCGATAGGGGGTCGGATTATGGCTTTGCAAAAGTGTCATTCTAGGGTACGCAAAATCCTAACTACCCCAAATATGGTCCGATCTTCAAAATGTTTTCACTATTCTGTTCCAATTACACCCCTCTACAAATTTGCCACTCACATAAGGGGGTCACTGCTGAAAATTTTGTGCTATTGGGCTTTGAAAAAATTTTTGGTGAGGGGGTCCGATTTTAGGCTGTAGAGTGGACCCTATCCCAAAAATTTATTTTTTGGCAAGGATGGTTAGAAAGAACAATAACAATGCTAAACAACGGTGCAAACCTCATCTTTTTATCTTCTATATAGTCTGAAATATATTGACATGTAATTTTTTTCAGCTTGCAAAATTTGTGAAAAATTTTTTTCTCTGAGCAATGAGTTCTAGGGTTCAAAAAGTGATAACTACCCCAAATTGGGTCCGATCTTCAAATTTTTTGAACTATTCTGTTCCAATTACACCCCTCTATAACTTTGCCACTCACAAAAGGTTGGTCACTACTGAAAATGTTTCGCTATTGAGCTTTGAACAAAATTTTGGGAGGGGACCGATTTTAGGCTGTAGAGTGGACCCTACCCCTCAAAATTTTTTTTTGCATGGATGGTTCGAAAGACCAATAAAAATGTTAAACAACGGTGCAAACCTCATTTCTTTAGCTTCTATATAGCCTGAGATGTAGTAAATTTACGTTTATGTTCACAGTTCATATGAAAGCTTATCCCCAAAATTAATTACCCCGATTGGTAACGTCTTGTAAAATTTAATTCCCCCTAAAGAGGTTAAAGGCTGCTGCATGGGGGACCCATGTCCCCTCTGATTGAATGACTGGCCCCCAGTGGCCCCATACTTTAGTGCATAGCATTCTATATGTGCTAGTTTATGAAAATTGTTGGCCCCCATGCTAAGAAGTTGCCATCCCAAAGGCCCATCCTCTTGCCAAATGCTGGGACCCCCACTGCCTGGCGCATCAAAACAAAACTGATTGTCCCAATAAATGCCAAACTATAGTGTGTCCAGTAATTCTGTTAAGGAAGCTCATAATGCAGAAATTGAAAACTGGAAGTAAGCAATCTTCTAGTTCAAGTCCCATTTATCCCTTGCTAATACCCAGCTTTGGTGCTGTCGTGGACAGCACCAAGGAGCATTGTGTACTCATACGAACTCATTTACTGTCAAACACAAATTCCTAGTGAAAGTAGGCCCCTATAGCATACCATTTTGGTTTTCGGGTGCTCAATCGAGTCAACCCCCACTGAAAAATCCTTAAGGATAGGTTAGCTCCATGGGCGTCCACAGAAATTTTTCCAGGGGGTGCAAAACAGGGTCTTGTGACGAAAGAAATGAAAAACTTTTCTAGGGGGGTGGAAAACAAGGTTTTGTGGCGAAAGACTCAAGTAATTTTACTTTTTTCATAACTCCACAATTTTTCCAGGGGGTGCAATTGCACACCTTTGCACCATCCTCCGGATGCCCATGGTTAGCTCAGCCCAGTGTTTAATCTAGACTCCTGGACTCGGGCGAACTGAAAAAGCCGGGGTGAAAACTGACAAAGCCGGGGGGAATTCTGCTAGGGTCCGCTGTTAGTCCATGAAGTATTCTAAAATTTCCGGGGGAATTTGAAATTTCCGGGGGAAAGGGGCAATTTTCCCCCGGAAACGGCCTAGATTAAACACTGGCTCAGCCCCTTCCTTTTTCTGAAAAATTGATCCCTGCCGCTTCTAATGCATGTATTAATCCAACCGACTGAGTATCTGCGTATATTTCTTATTTAATCTATTAAGTATCACTGTATTTGCATAATCGTTTACACTTAAATCAAGTACAACTACCTTCAATCTTTCAACAAGTTCATGTATTTCTAGATTCTCGTCTAACTTCAAGAAAACCGACGACGTCATTACGAAATCATTCATTTATCGATAGGCCTAAATTCGAAATTATTTTCATAATTTAGTAAATTTACAACACACTTAAAACCTCAAAATTCGAAGCTCGGAATCTCTTCCATCGCTCCTGATCGAAATGCGTCCAATGCGAGTTTGTAATGTATTTTCTATTTATTTTTGTAGCGCCAGTACACTATATAAAATGCATAGTTTTTGCTTGGGGCCTACAAATCACTGTTCAAACTTGGAGTACATTTTACAGAAGTTTATTAAAGACTGTGTCCGACCATTTCTAATAAAATTTTAGAATTTTACTCTTAAAAGTAAATTTCAAAAATTGAATCTGGAAAAAAACAGCAGAACCTACATTTAAAAAACACAGCGATTGAGTTTTGGCAGACGACTTTTCTTGGCGGGAATTAATCGAGCACTCGATATCGGATATCTTCGACATTTTCCGGAATCCAGTGCAAGGTGTTTTTTAAGGAAAAACTACTAGGGGGGCCGATGAAAAACTTTTAAAATTCCAGACGAAAACTAATTTTGGCACTTCCCGATTTTAGCCTATTAATTGATTGATTGAAATTTGTTTATTTCAACTCAACTTATGACGTACATTCATTTTCCGTCAGTAACAATCCAGACTACTGAGCTCCAGTGAAGTAGCAAGGGGCAGCGGGGGGCGAACCGCTTTTACCCTCTTTTCACTGTTATTACTAGGTCTTCCAGTCCTTCCTTTCTAATTAGATGCCCGAAAAATTCCAACTGTCGCTTTCTTATGGTTTGTAGCAATTTTCTTTTTACACCAAAGGCTTTTAATACTTTCTCATTAGTTATTTTTTCTGTCCATGGATTTTTTGCATACGTCTGAGAAACCACCTGTCTGCAGCTTCCAGTTTCCTTTCTGTCCTTGCATCACAGTCTAATAGCTTTATCTACACTGCAGTGTGCGGCTGTGCGCTCGAGCGGGAGTGTGTGCGTCAGTTCCAAACTTCCAAAGACACTGCTTCTCTTAAAACATTGATTCCGAAACTTTCCTGGCTCGGGAGTCGGGACCGACTTTAAAATATCTTGGCCAGCTCGCGACCCACTGAATAAAATTAAAGCATTTGCCTAATAAAGACTGGTCCATAAATCGGGGCCAAGATACATATATATCGATAGCTATCACAATTGGCACATGGAGAGCAATTGAATGAATAGTAGAAAACGTGTTAAACTAATCTTGGCAAAGAATTGAAATAGTATAATGAAACGTACAAAAAGATTTTTAACTGGCCTTAGCAAGGTCCGTGCGACGGATGGGCCTGCACTCGACTAACATCATTATATTTACGCTTCACCTTGCACCTTGCATGTCTTCTTCGCACTCGAAGGTCTATTAACAAGAGATGCACTGGCATCGTCGTCCAACTGAACTATGTTCATTCACACTTGCTAAAGTTTCACGTTTTCGCTTAAGAAATTTATCCATATTTACACCTTATTTTCACAAAAATCCTGAAATTTAAATAAAGCTTTTTGTATAGAAGAAGTAAACGATTTTAGTGCACTCGATCACTATTCAGATACAACATACTTGCATAAAAAGCGGCAAATGATTAAACGCGCCTCAGATATCCTCTGCCCATCATGCCTACCAGCTACCCTCACCTGGTCCCCACCCCCGTTCTAGCAGAGGCGCGGTAGATACTGGATTTTAAGCCCCCGGCAATCGCCAATCATCATTCCAATGGAGTAACGCGAAGATCATTACCGGTTGACACTGGCCTTGCGTTGGCCGGTGTGGGGCAAGTAATGACTAGATTGTGGAAACGGGCCACACCCACTGCTCACATCTCCCCTCTACCAGAGAGATCAGGTATCCTCGGTTAATCCGCAGACTAACCACGGTCTGACTGGAGTAGACCAAGAATTTCCGTTGCTATTAGCCCTCAGCCAGGTCTGTGCTTGGCACCCACAAGGCCACAACGACCGTAGTTGCCTAGTTGGCTATCTGCAGCAGTGAGCGAGTGATGAGTGAGATACGAGTCATACGACCGCTGGTTATAGCCCAACTGTGGTCAAATGCTAGGTGTCCGTTAAAAATCCGAGGGAATTTGGCCACTTGCCAAAGCTTCGTGGCCCACTTTTGGGTTGCGACTTGCGACCCACAGTTTGGGAAACAATGTCTTAAAAGACTGCCCAACGCCCAAAGGCGAAAAACTAGGAATAACCTCTAGGGGGGCCTTTTTATGAAAGGGGGGCCACCATAATTACTGCGGGGGCCAGGAAAACTACTAGGGGGGCCGCGGCCCCCGTAGTCAACATGTTAAAAAACACCCTGATCCAGTGCGACTGCTGCTCTGTACCTGGTAGGCGTCGTACAGTCGTAGAATCTACGACCAAGATCAGTGGTTCCCAACGTGGGGCGTACGCCCAACCGGGGGAAAATTTCATTATTTAGGGAGGGGCAATTTCAATGTTTGAAATTTTTAGAACAGGATAATCAAAATGACGAGTGTTAAAGAACTTATGGAATATAGATTCATAGAAGAAGCTTCATTACTAAATGAGTAGTGTTTATTCTAGCCAATGTTGGGGGGTGGGGGACAAGGTCTGAGTGTACAAAAACCTTGACAAGCAAACAAAAGTCATCCTTCCAAATATATTTTTTTACCCTTCTCAAATGCCCTGACAACCAAAATAATTGTATTCTTATATTTTCCCCTCTCCAAAAAGCCTCCCCTCGTCACATTTTTTGGAGGGGGGATTTCCATCCCCATATAAAAATGGGGGGGGGGTAATTTTAAAACTTGGGGAGTACCCCCAGAGAAGGCCTAGAATAAACATTGCTAAATGAGTAACGTATATTAATGCAATTCAGTTCTGTTTTGCATGTTTTGTATCTGTCGTTGCTGTTTTTCATATAATTCCATGTTATTCATATAGCATAATACAATTTCCGTGAATGCTTCTGTACGTGTGTCACGGGGGACATAAGGATTTTAAAACGACTTTAGTGAGGCGTGGCCTAAAAAAGGTTGGGAAACACTGACCTAGATCATCTAATTAAAAGCCCCCGACCAGTGGCGTAGCCAGGAATTTGATGGAGGGTGGTCTAGAACTGATGCTATAAAAGTGCATTAGTGTCACCACCACCACACAAGACTTACTGTAAAATGGGATGAGGGCATAGATGTCACGATGTGCCCTCTGACTGATCTTTTGCGGATAAATTTGAAGTACCATCGATTGATACCCTTAGGTATTAGAACTGGTGCTATAGAAGTGCAAAATTATTATTATTATTATTATTATTAAAACAGTGAAAGTGCAAAGAATTATAAATACCACTTGCAGGCAGTTGCAGCGTCATATAGGTCCTATGGATTTCTTGGTTTCCATCAATCTGCTTATGGACTAATATATATCAGAATCAATGCTCAAAAAGTTCTCCACTACAGTGGCATTGCCAGGATTTCTGGAAGAGGGAGGTTTGGATTTTGGTTTTTGATGGTGACCAACACCAAATTTTGAAAAGTCTTGACAAGCAAAAAACGTTATCATCTCCAGATTTTTCCTGACAAGCAAAAAAAGATCATCGCCTCTTAAACACCGTTACATTTTATATTCTATGCCCAAGGGGGTTTCATCCCCAAAGTTGCATCAAAAAATTAAAAATGCATGGAAAATATTTTGTTTTCGGCAACCAAGGGAGGATTTTTAACACCACCAAATCTGCACATGACAGGCTCCACTTAAATGTTTTATATGATGCAATATTTTCATTCCAGTGTTCTACAATTCTATATTCTCAAGAAAATGTCAGTTTCATTCAAGGTAAAAAGTATGTACAAATCAATTTCTCGATTTCTACATAAAACATCTTGGGCCAATCACAACAGCAATCATTAGCACCTAATTTGATACTTCTATAAAGACATGTTAACTAAATACTGTAGAAGCAATCCAAAATGTTACAAATGTGAAGCTTTAACAAGCATTAAAACATTTTCTGTGTGATCATTGTTGACAGTTTGTCAGATGCTTTTTTGCCAACTTGTACTTTCAAGTTGGCAAAAAAGCATCTGACAGGTACTGCCAGGTACAGCAGGTACTGCTGCCAGTCGAAAGTAGGCTACAAGTTGGCAAAAAAGCATCTGACAAACTGTCAACAATGATCACACAGAAAATAAGTTTCATGGTACTAATAATTAATAAAGTTTCTACCAAAAAAATTATGATTGCCAACTTAAATAACTAGTTGATTTTCATGAGAATACTGAAATTCTTATAACCATTCTATATAAAAAAAACAGCAGAAATACATAAAACTTTCTGTTTGGCATGATTGCAGTGCATTACCAATGCTAAGAATGAAAGACAATAATTATATCAATATTGCACACAGTGGAAACTTCAAACAGGGCCATATTAAGGCAGGGGCTGAGGGGGCTGTAGCCCCCGGCCCATCATGAAAATAGGCCCACCGATTTTCGAGATAACCTTTTTTTGCTTGTCAGCACAATTTGCAGCACGATTTGGAAGGGAGATAACCTTTTTTTGCTTGTCAGAGATTTCCAGTAGGCCTATAGGCGACGGCCTTTTTTCTCAGCCCCCCGGCCCACTCGGACCTTAATCCGGCCCTGTCTTCAAATACCATGAAATAATCAGTTGCCTAATTATACAGATAACACAAGTAATAATGAAAGAACTTTACAAAAAAGTCAACAGACTTGCAAACTTGAAAAAATCTGCAACAAAAGCAATTTATTATATCTAGACTGAGACACATTGGCAAAAAGCGATCACATCAAGCAGAGTTTAAAAATGGCTAGATTTTATAAATTGCTTTAATTTAAATCAATGAGACTTGCAACTCTCGAAACTCACTCATACGTGTAGTTTGGAAAACTAAACTTCTTAAACTGTAAATGCTTTATTTACACCTACAAAAATGATTCTATCTTGACTGATATTGAAATTTTAAAAAGTAAAAACTACACAATACTTGAAAATTTGAAGATACTGGTCATAATTACCGGTAATCAAATTAGCTCTCTAAACATGCAGAAGGACATTAAAAACTGGGACAAAACACAGTATTAGAAAAATAGCGCCGACTGGTGGGGGGGGGGGGCACATCTTGGATGTGAAAAAAATAAATAACAAATAGCTCTGCGGAATAAATAAAAAAGGAAAAAAGGTCATCAGCCCGGAAAATGGATAAGTAAACACTGTATGACGACTAAAAAAAAAGGTCGTCACCGAAATTTAGGGGCGCAAAAAATGAATCTTGCGCCAAAAACTCTAGCTACAGCTCTGCAAACAGTAATAAAAATGACAGGCATTTCCACTCATTTACCAGTATGTTATAATAAGAATATGAAGAAAACAAGCTTATAATGAAATGCTTCATTAAAAAGATGCTTCACAAATATTTTACGGTAAGAAACTATTAACACAACAATTTATCATAATTACCCTGATCAATAATAAAGTATCAAACATATTCCAACAGAAATCCAACAAAAAGATTGACATAATCAGCCATCCTAAGCATGCGGGATCAGTGGCGTAGCAGTATGCTCGGGAGCCCTTGGCGAAAAACGGGCAGGGGGCCCTTTTCAGAGACGACCTGACGACCTGACAAGTTTGCGAAAATGTTGACGACCTTTTGCTTGTCGGTCTTTCGATCTGACAACTTACTTTACAACTTTGCAAAAAAGATTTTTGGGGCTCAAGTCGGGGGCCCTTTGCAGGTCAGGGGCCCTTGGCATTTGGCCAGGTTATCCATGTGGCTGCTACGTCTCTGTGCGGGATGCTTCGGAAACTTGAAGCAAAGTAATCGAGGAATACCAATAAAAGCATAAAACATGTATACATAATACAACACAATTTAAGACGTCTCTGATCAAGAAAAAATATCAACACAAGTCATGACATCTGAAATTGGAGCTAAACAAAGCTATATATTTTAAAATGACTATTAAATGTGTTTAAAATCTGTTGCAACAGGAAAAACATCACTTATACTGTATACCCAACACTTGCACACTCTGTTGACAAAAGTGCATATTTAGAAATCAATTAAAGCAGGGCTGGCAAACCAAAGGCATGCGTGCCCAAAGTGGCACACGAGATGATTGTGCTTGGCATGCCATGATACTGGGATAAAAACGAATTAATTATTTGCCTTGCAAAATCATTGAAATCTGAAGTTAGCATAATTGCTGCTGCAAAAATATTTCAGTAAAGCATGATTAAATAATATGGAAGAAATCCTTTCCTGTTCAATTTTATTGTTTACATTACTTTTTTTCTAGGGGAGCAGGATGCACAGTGTTTATTCTAGACCTTGTCTGTGAGAAATTTCCCCCAAAGTTTGAAATTCCTCCCTCAAATTTTGACATTTTGGCAAGTAGTGTGACCTCCCCAATGTCTGTTCCCCCCCAAAAAAAACGTTAAACTCCCCCACCCAATGTCTAGGTGGCTAGAATAAACACTGCAGGACGCACAATGAATGTTAAACACGGATTTGCTCATATTTTAAAGAGATTTTGATGCTCATATTTTAAAGAGAGTTCACTAGCATCTGCCATGTTGCTTATATTGAAACACGAACAATTAATAGTTTTATTAGTATTTTAATATAAAAATAACGCCATCCTTAAAACTAAAGAAGATAAAGCTTTCCAAAGAAGGAAGAGGCAGAGATTTCCAAGAGTGGTAGACTCGACGATATGGAATGACCAACAAACAGAATAAGGCCTTCAGTGTCTTGTGTTCTATAAAAGTGCTGTTTGTCAAACGTCTTCAGTTAAACTTCATTATTAAAGTAATCACTGCTGGCTTCTTGGCAAAAGTGAAGATGAACAAAAAGAACATATATCACGTGAGATAAGAAAACTCAATTTACAATCCGGTTCTTTGGTGAAGTTTCTTAACAGTACATCTAACATAGTGGCTGCAAGTTTTCAAATTTAAAAAATCATAGCTACGCAAGGCAAGCCTTTCAGTGATGGTTGTTATGTAAAAAATTGTGGTTAGAATGTGCAATTGTGCATCTTATTTGCTTCAAGACTTTCAAAATAAAGAAAATTATTCAGAGAATAAAGGATTTGCCAATTAGTCAAAATATGGGGCAAGCGTGAGAGAGAGTAATTAAATTTAACGCTAATATTTTATGTTATATAATTATTTATAGGCCTATATGCTTTATTTTGCTATAGTAAGACGTCCAAACAGTTATGGTATATACACTATTATACAGGCTGCAGCAGGAAATTATCACATTATTTATTTAATTTTATTATGGCATAATATAGTAATACAATTGAAAAATCACACTACATTTCAGGCATAGAGTCAGCACATTTGGTGTTGGCTGGGAATTCACCACAATACCATATAACTGTGCCACAGTTGGCCTAATTGGTACGCAATAATATTTTTCTTTTCGAAACTGAAAATATTGACATGCAATCTGAAAAAGGTTCGCCACTCCTGCATTAAAGGTTATATATATAATTATATATATATATAATATATAACAGTACTATATATATATATATATATATATATATATATATAAAATGTTTTATGCTTCAGTAGTGGAAGAAGCATGCACATTTATTGTCTACCCAGAAGGAAAAGTAGTAAATTCCTCTACAGTTACTCCATAGTCTGGAGCACCTTTGTCTTTGCCTGCATGAATGTATCTGTTTAGTATCGAGTAAACTTGGTCATTCAGGATTTGGAATTTCCTAATTCGATTGACCATCTTCCTCAGCGACTAAAAATGTACAATTTTGAATTCATTTGTAGGAGTTCCGACTCATTCATTCAAACAACACAAGATTGCAAACAAAGTATAATGCAGCTTGAAAGCCTATATTCCTATAACAGCAAAGCTTATCGCGACTCAAGTTTTGCCACAATAATCCCAGGCATTATCATTCATCATCTAGGCATGTAGTCCTTGATTATTTGTTTGTGTTGCTAGTCGACCAATAAAATAAAAATAAACCAGCCGACAATATATACAAAATCAAAAATTTTACATCAAAGCCATGAATTCTGCCACTTGGCTCAAATTTGTGGGAAACCAACTTCTGTAGACGGTTCTATATTCTACATGTTGAGGAATATTACAGCTCATAATCATGAATTGCGAATATGGAATACGAAAGGGCCATGTCCAATAATTTAACTGTTGACAAAACAGCCACCACAGTTCCAAGTTTTCATCTCAAATACCATTACAGTCGTCTATCATCAGTCAGCAGACTGCAGTTAACATTACTAATGGTCAGATTTTCTAGAATTACTCTGTGCCAGTGGCTTTTAGAAAGCTTGATGAATGAAAAGTGAACTTAGTCCATTCTTGTACCAAAGAGCTCATAGTATTTATGCTATTAATAGAAGAAATGAAATAAAATGTAGATTTTCAGAAAGTCATTTCTTACAACGCCTTCACAGGTTTGGTCCATCTGGTCAACTTTATGCGTCTTCAGTAGATGATAGCAAAAGTCCATAGCCTCAAAACGTCGTTGCTGACCCAAGAGAAATACAAGGACACAGCCTCCCCATTGAAGACCTTCACCAAACAATTCTCTGGGAAGAAATCACACACATACACACACATACACACACACACACACACATATATATATATATAACATTATATTAACAGATGCTTACTTAATAATTTTACTTGCCAAATGCAGATTTAAAAATGTCACATTTGAAAAATTTTAAAGTCAATACGTATTAGATAAAGTTTATTACTTATTTATAACCAGTGAACACACAAAGTTGATTTGTTACACTATGGCATTAACAAAATTATCAGAGTTTTGTGACCATTTATTTTTGACCAAATTAAAGCAAGGCTATAACTACCTCTTGAGTGCCTTTCTCCCATATATATATATATATATATATATATATATATATATATATATATATATATATATATATATATATATATATATATATATATATATATATATATATATATATCAACATGATAAATACATTTAAAATGTTCTCCTAAAAAATCTAAACTAGCAACATGTTCAAAAGCAGAATTCTCACAACCATGATTTTCCTTTTCAACCCAAATTCTTGAATATTACAAACACATAACTTCTGTTTTATCACATTTTCACCAAATTTTAACTCACTCGACAGTAAATTCATTTTGACCAGGAGGACGGCAAATGACGAAATACATTGCACTCCAAAGTCGCCAAAACTCAACATTTCCTTCAACATTCCAAGCACCACTGACAGTAGACAGTGAATTCCAAACAGGATCATTTTTCAGACATGAACCAATGTTTTTTAAAAATGGACCAAACAAATAGAGACCTGATGAAAGCTTCTCTCGGCTGAGTAAACAATTCTCCTTGCACAGATTCACTTGCTATTACAAAATACACGAACACAAGTAACTTGAATTTGCACAATCCTACACATATTTTTAAATGATACAAAATATTTATGTGTAAAATTTATATCTGAGCAGACAATAAACAAATTCATAAAATAACAATGATCCATGGGACTTGATAGTTTGCAAGTTTTAAATTTTGAATCACAATTTCAAAACAAATTTGATATTTAACAGATGCCTAATAATTTTACTTGCCAAATGCCGATAAAAAAATGTCACATTTGAAAATTTTTAAAGTCAATAAGTATTAGATTAAGTTTATTACCTATTTTTGGGGCGGGAAGATAGATGAGTGGTAATATCACTGGGCAGGCACGCCGACGACACGGGTTCAATCCCGTAGGAGCCCCTAAGGTCGACTCAGCCTTAATCGCTAGAGGGCGATAGTAACATAAAATGAGTAGCAATGGCAACATTGCGAAAGTAACCATAGGTTCGACGGAAGAGACTGGCCACCGTCCGCCGATGTATGGCTTAGCCACCTATGGGCTGATGGCCACAAACGGGGATCAGCACCGCACCTATGGGCATTGAGCCTAGGGTGAAAATTTACTCTTTTTTTTTACTATTACCTATTTATAACCAGTGAACACACACAGTTGATTTGATACACTATGGCATTAAGAAAATTATCATAGTTTTGTGACCATTTATTTTTGACCAAATTAAAGCAAGGCCATAACCACCTCTTGAGTGCCTTTCCCACAAATAATTGCTTGAACATTTTGATGACGATATTTCAAATCCAAATTCTGCATCTTCTTTTTCACTTCCTCGTCATACATTTTCTGGTCATCTACAACAGTACTAATATTCTCTAAAAGTCATATGTTCAGTATATTAATATGATTAATTAATAAAAAATGATAATTAATATTTAAACAACAAATGAGTTTTTACATTTGAGTGTATTTTATCATAATCTCTCTGCTATTGACTTGTCCAACATCAGGTCAGGTCAGGTCTTCATCCTATAGCTGTGTCCAGCTATTGACTTCTCCATGACATCTCTCCAAAGTTCTCTGTCCTTGGCTATTTCTTCCAAAGTCATTCGGTGTCTTCCATCAGTTTTTCCATTAAGATTCAGCCCTGCCATGTGCAGATCCTCTTCCAATCCGTCCACCCGTCGTCTTTTCGGTCTTCCTTTAGATCTTCTTCCCTCTGGTTTGTAGTTGAAAATCCGTTTTGGGTTTCTTATTTCTTCCATTCTGAAAATGTGTCCAGTCCATTTCATTCTTCTCTTTCTGATGACTTCCATGATGCTCTGTTGCAGTGTTCTCTCTCTAACTTCTTCATTTGTCATATGTTTTATATATTTGTTATGTGTTTGTCCAAAATGGCACATAATAATTATTATTATTATTTATTATTAATAATATTAGTTACCCAGAGGAATAATCTTCCTGGCTCTATAAAAAGTTATATTGGTAATTGGATGGATTTGATAATTGTGTGGCTCAGAGGAAAAACGGCGTATCCCTCATTAAAAAAATTACGTGAAATCAGCAGGCAAAGTTTATTAAATAATATGACTAAATATAAATATTTTCTAAATCATTTTCCACAGGAACACAGTAATGTGTCGAAAAGTTAAGGTGAATGGTACAGTGATTTCTATTGGTTAGAGCATGTCATGGCCGGCATTAACTCAATTATACGAAAATTGAGGGATACGCCGTTTTTCCTCTGAGCCACACAATTAATCTTGCACTAACTTGAAGTCATGAACTTTTATAGTGCTAGCTTTTCATTTGCTATTGCTGTAATACCTTAGACATAAATCCTATTTTTTAAGAGTCAATCTTCTTGCATGCTTAGGGTTATAATGTAGAATTTAAATACCAAATGATACGATAACAGTAAAACAGATTTGACAATAAAATTTCACTTTGCGTTATGTTATCAACTTCTGTTAAGTATAAGGCTATTTATTACTGATTTAAAAGTCACTTTATACCAACCCTTTCTATTTTCCACAAATGGTTTTGGAATAATATGCTGAAACATGCCAGAGATCACCAGCTCATTAGCTTCCTTCATTGACTGTACACAGGGAAAAAGCCAGACAGAACATTAAATGAAATGATCAATGTTCAATGATCAATGATATCAGTTAAACCAGTAAAACAAAATACAGAGTTTAATATCATCTATAATATTAAGATCCTTATCTGTATGTCTCTCTGTCTGTTACCTTCAAGCGTTCTGATTGGTTGACTATTGGTAGACGGTTTAGACCGTTTAGTCCTTACGTCGCGATGCGTTGGTGGGCGAGCGTTGACTATTGGTAGACGGTTTAGACCGTTTAGTCCTTACGTCGCGATGCGTTGGTGGACGATGTTCGAAGACGATGTTGCTATTGGTAACAATTGTTCGTAGAATCGTAGTTTAACACGGTTTAGTCGAGTCATTGCAGCGTCAGAGGGCTGGGCGTGCGACGACGTTGCTATTGGTAACAATTGTTCGTAGCTTGAGGAACTTAACGTACATTTTAACGTACACAAAAAAAATAAATACGTGTATTTGTACAGCGTCACAAATGGCCACAGTTGCGTGATTTTAACGTACATAGGCCTAATTATTACGTGGCACAGAGCTTGGCTAGGTGGCGATCATTGAAATGTTGTTCAGCATGAATTCAATGATTGGCTATTAGGTATAGATATTGGATTAGTATTATCCTGCACTGCGAGCGAAGCGAGCACGAGCGAAGCGAGCATCTTTCTTTATCATTTATTTTTCTTTATCATTGGAAGCCATCAATGTTAACTGAAAAAAGTACAGTTTCTGTAGCAGAAGAAGGATTTTAATTGGCTACATCTCTACTCCCTTCTCTACCATCCTCATTTTCCCCTTCATTCCTTTCTATACTTCATCGTCTAACATCTTTCAATCTGACTTTTCCTTTTAAACTTATATTTCTATCAAAGCTCTCAGTCACAAAGTTATTTGCCATTTTCAAGTGTTAAGACAATATATGCTTGCTACAAAGGTGATATGCTTGCTACTCAGATAACAGGCCACTTGAACAATATGCTGCCTTGATGAGGAGCTCAAAGCCAATACACTATCTACGGGAAGACAGAAATATGACACAGCTTGAGTCAAGGAAATAGCCGGAGGCCAAGAACAATGAAATATGTTTTAGAAATAGTGATTGGAAACAGCTGATAAATGATAACATGACATGTCCTGATTTTAGTAAAATACATTCACACATACAAGTAGTATTAGAGAATTTGAAAGTCAACAGAATAAGCTTCATAGAAGAAAGTGGTATCTGTTCACATTTAAAATAAACATTCAGAGTAATTGATTCCAATATCAATTGTTTTAGTATTAAAGTGAATTCATCTGCCAAATTTAAGCTTTTCTAACATAACACTAAATCATCATCATCATCATCATCATCATCATCATCATCATCATCATCATCATCATCATCATCATCATCATCATCATCATCATCATCATCATCATCAACCACCACCACCACCACCACCACCACCACCACCACCACCACCACCACCACCACCACCACCACCACCACCACCATGTATGTACATTTGTTTGAAAACAGAAGTGTATTAAATAAATAAGCAAGTGATACACAAGCTTTCACCATGGTTAGCTCTAGCTTCAAAGCAATCAAAGCGGCATTTCCAATCTCACGAAGACTCTGGAAAACTTTTGTCTGCAGCTCTGTGTAGCCAACAATTGCACCCAATTGAGCCAGAAAGTATCCTAAAACACCTAGCGGCAAAACACAACAGAACTTCTTAATGTGCATAAATGCATAAAGTTTCACTTTTACTCCAAGCTTATGAAATCCGAGTCTTGGATAAAAAGTACATCATGGCTAACCCTTTCGCTACTAGACCCTTCGGCCCAAAGGGTTCATAAACATTGCCACAGAAAAAAACGACTAAGTGAGAATTTAAGAAAAATTAATCCAAATGATATTGTTGCTGAAAATTTAACATCCTGCATAAGTATCATGTTCATTGCCATGATGTTACATAGGATCACAAAACTGTGTTAACCCCTTTAGCGTGTAATAAAATTTTCCAAGACGTTACCAATGTGTGTTATTAATTTTGGAGAATAACGTTATTTTGAACTGTTAACATGTACTTTTTAAACTTACTATATTTTAGGCTATATAGAAGCTACAAAGATGTGGTTTGCATCATTGTTTAGCATTTTTATTGTACTTACCATCCATCCGTGCCAAAAAAGAAATTTCGGGGGTTTGGTCCACCCTACAGACCAAAATATGACCTCCTCCCAAAAAATACGTTCAAAGGTCAATAAAAATTTTTTTTCAGCGGTGACCCCCCTAGGTTCAGCGGCAAAGTTGTAGGTTGGTGTCTTTGGAACAGATTAGTTCAAAAATTTTGAAGATGGGACCCAATTTGGGGGAGTTATGGTGTTTCTACACCAGGCACCCGTTGCTCGGAGAAGTGACATTTTTTGCGAGAATCTCAAATCTGAAACACCTTACCTTGCAGGCTATATAGAAGCTACAAGGATGTGGTTTGCATCATTGTTTAGCATTTTTATTGTACTTACCATCCATCCGTGCCAAAAAAGAAAATTTGGGGGTTTGGCCCACTCTACAGGCCAAAATATGACCCCCTGCCAAAAATTTTCTTCTAAGGTCAATAAAAGAAATTTTTCAGTGGTGACCCCCTAGGTTCAGCAGTACAGTTGTAGGTGGGTGTCTTTGGAACAGATCAGTTCAAAAATTATGTAGATCGGTCCTATGGTAGATAATCAAAGACAGGAAAACTAGCAGCTCATCCATACCCACGTCCTCCCATTTGAGCAACCTTGAGTGCCTGGCCAAGGTTACTTGCTGCAATTGTGCTGCCCTCCTGTTAGTTTCCAACAGCATTACCCCAAGTATTTCCGTGGTAAAAATAACTTGAAGTAATCCATGGGGGATTTGGTGGGAGGGATGTCGACCATCATATCTGACTCCCCAGTGAACGCCACGCGGGTTGGTTCCCATTGGAACTCGTGCCTCACCTCGCACCCCCCTCCGTCTCGCCGCTGTCCCCGAACTTTCGTCTTCCGAGGACCGCTCGTCACCGCTCCACATAACATCATCGTCGGTGTCTTCGAATTCGGAGAGATCATCGTCCGATTCCATGACCATCTCCAAAGCTTCAGCCGCCGCTAACCTCTTTCTCGACGCCATCTTTTCAACAACAACGAACCCCCCTCCCTCTTCCAGCCTCAACTACGATTCTATTTTTAGGAATAGACTGGCTCCCGGCGCGCCATTGAACGCAGAATATGTCAATAAATGCCTAGATCGCTTTTGACGTGCTCAGCTCGGGGCAAACATATAGATACGGGTCTGTGAAGTTCATGACGAACTGGACTCGGGGCAAACATATAAGGCGGCGCCATCTATGACGTGCTGGGCTCGGGGCAAACGCTAAAGAGGTTAAGTATCCATTATGATTCCTACTGTTTCTGATCTGACAAGCCATGATAAATTATAAACTTTACAGATTTTTCCAATAACTACAGGGTTGCAGGGAAGTAATAGCCTTAAAATTCATTTATTTCTATGTATTAAGTTTTTCATATTCTCCTGCTGGCTTTCTGCTGTCTTTCACTATATTCCTTAGACTGTTGGCAATGAAATATCACATGATAGTTGAATATAAACTACTAGCTGTGAGATCAGTCTGAAATATCAATATCAGTGCAGCAATGAGAATCAATGAAACAGTTTCACAAATCGAAATGAAGGAAATATATTTACCTGGTGAAGTATACTCGTACCGAGGCAGGATGCACCGTCTGGGCATAACATTCTGCAGTGGACCAAGATATGGCAACAAGCGATTCTGTATCTGTCATCAAACAACTCAATAATTAACCATAATAATCTTACAAAGCAACATGATTTTCCATTGCTTGCATTTAGCCAATAACAAACATGTAAAAGTCATAAAGCAGGTGTATTCAAACTTTTTGAAGGCTTAAAGCTAATCCACATTGTCTTCCATCATGAGGGTCCATTAGCTACGAGGAAAGTCCTATTATTGCTATGCCTACTACGACGCAGTAGACAACTAAGAGTAACTACGGGTCCTCTTCACTGTTATAAGCGAACCAAGGCAACAGATAAAAATGACAAAATCAAAAAATGCAAATAATAAATCTTAGACTTCATGATAATCCTCCATCCCCCAAAAATTTCTCATCAATTTTGTGCAAATCCCATGACTCATCCAAGGTCAAATAGGGGAGGGGGCGGTACTACTTGTGGCCATGCCAATGCCACTAAGAACCAAGTGATTCTTTATGACGCATCTGTAAAGTTTGTTTGTGCAGCAGCAGTTTTTGTGATTATCAAGGAACTGGCTTCCAATGAGAACCTAAGGACGCTGATTTTATCTGGTTGGAGGGCTGACTTTGGTGGGTGTTTTTCATTGTAAAGAATGAAAGAGGACAGAAAGATCAAAGCTCTAATGTTTGGAATAATGGAGGGTGCCAATAAGAGAGGGAGACCACACGAGGAATGGTGTTATGATATTGAAGAATGGTAAGGAAGCAGTTTACACGATCTTAGTCACGGAGCAATGAACAAGAAAGAATGGCAGAAAGCTGTGGAGATGGCATTATACACCAACTGGCGTTGAGCCCGTGGTTAATGATGACAATGAAAAAGAATTCCAATAGTTACTACTTTAACTGAAATACTTTGCAGGAAACAAACTTTTTTAGTACAAATAAATAAATAAATGGCTTAAGTAGACATTTAGTCTATACTGAGAAAAAATTCACTTCCAAAATGAAAACAGGAAACACACACAAACTTCTGAACTTACCAAAGATTTTAAATTTGAGGTCAGTTCTTTCAAAATGAATGCAATGTCTTGGTAACCAATCACCTTGACCACTGCTAAAAAGTGCGGGTCCCCGATGAAATTGCGGTACTGGCCATAGATGGTGCTGTAGCAGTGAAGCAGTTGCTAAAAGAGCAACAATATTTGTGCATGCAACAGGTCATATTATGATCAAAACAGCAATACAAAAAACCAACAGATAACCAATTTATCAGGTTAATAATTGGCTCATGTTCTGATCTACCATCATCATCATTATCATCTATGTGTAGCCAATGGGGGGGGGGAGTGTAGCATCAGCGGTTGACCACAGCCACGTGTGATGGCTTGATGCCATAAGGAAGACAGAAATAGTGCCAGTTGTTGCTGAAGCTGGCCGACCTATCTCTTTCCCTACCCTGGTCTATTCACTATAAATCTGACTCAATCTCGACTACTGTTACACTACAAGAAATTACAACCAGACACCTCAGCACTCCTTTCTTGTCCACAAAGTTGAAAATTGCAAAAGCCTAAATATTAAAAATCACTCAGACAAAAAGTACAAAGTCTTCACAAACACTCTGTCAAGCAAACAATACCATGCTATGCATGTAGCACAGACGCTACACTGTGGAAACACCCAGAGATGCAGGTGGTTTAAATCAAACTCCTGCACTGCTAATAGTGACGTAACCCTTCAAACCCTGGCAGTCTGTACTTAAGAACCAACAACCCTGGGTCTCTGAGACCTAATATACGTTCATCCCGCTATTGTGGGAAACTGAGGATTGCAATTACACGGTCATCCCACTATGCGGTATCATGGGTTCAAATGGTTAATAATACCAAAAAACCCATAAGATTTCATTTATATTTTATACCATAACATCGACTTTCAAAACAACAACAGAAAAATATAAACAACTTATATATAAAACATGGTATAAAACAAAAACAAAATAAAACATAGTATAATACATGACAACTGACCCACACCTTAATCACTTAACCTGGTACCACTTAATAAATGATAACATTAGAATATGTTTATTGTAGCGATTCATAATAATATTCATATCAGTGAATGCATTATAGCCCTCTGATTGTAAAGGCATTTATATTCCTAAAGTAAATAGGACTCTTACACAGCATCAAGTGTTTTCTAGACCCTTTCTTGGAATAAAATAAACTTAATTTGTTCTTCCCTTTTAACCATCTCTGAAAGTTCATTATGAAAATTAAAGTCTTCTTTCATAAATGACCATTAACTAGTCACCTAGATTATTGCAATGCTCTGCTTTTTGGCATCACAAATTCAAATATGCAAACTCCAGAGAGTACAACGTTCCTTAGAGTCATATCCAAAATTCCCAGATTCGAACATAAAACTCCAGCTAGACAGTCCCTACATTTGGCTTCCTATCAAATATCGAATTCATTATGAAATCTGTCTTTTAGTATTTAAAACCATGTTATATAATGAACCCAACTATCTTAGGATGCAACTTATCCCTCGACCTACTAATCACTCCACTAGGCATTCGACAGGACTTTCATTCATTTGTTGTTCCTTACTCTCGCACAGTCATTGGCACTAGTTGTTTCTCAGTGTGTGGCCCTATGCTTTGGAATTCATTACCAATATCACTTTGTATAACTAACAATTTATCATATTTCAGATCCAGTCTTAAAACATACCTGTTTGACTTGGCTTATCCCCTTAGATTGCTCCCCTGCCATTTCTGACTGATCTTTCCAGCTTGACCTGGCTCTAATTCAATTTGGATTTGGTGCACCATCAGATGATGCCCTGGGCATTATGATAGTGGCGCTATAGAAATCTATTGATTGACTGAATGATTGGCCTGAGTAAAAATAAAATAGACACTTAACAAATCTTTAAACACATAATTCACAGTCTGCATTCAGCTAAAATACAACACATTCCAATCTAATAAATAAACAATAATAAAACAAATTGACTAATTTATTATGGCATAATCAAATATACCATCCTTCAAAAACAAAGAAAACATTTAAAATGCAGAAACCTTGTTGCCATAGAGATGACAGGCAGCTGCCATCAGTGGTTTTCCTCTGTCTATTTCATCAACAAAAGGCAAAACGGTCTTCACAAATCTATCAGAAGAGAAATGAAAACACAGCACTTCAAACTAAGACCCAGTTTAATATAACTAAATTCCTTGTATGCTACACATTCTACAAATACTGATTGTATAAATATATAAGTATAAATATATAAGTACTATCTGTCGTACCTGGCAAAGTAACTTAATGACTAAAGTCATATAGAAGGCAAAAGAATTACGCTGATGACAATATAATATTGTAAAGATATATAAGACAGACTTGGAACATTCTGTCTCTTACTGTCACCGTAGCACAAATTATTTTAATATTTAATACATTCAGTGCTGGCCTGATTTTCTGGCCAGGCCAATCATTGTGTTACAGCTCATAGAAGAGTGGTTCTTAAACTTTTTCAGGCCACAAAAGGGCAATAACCTTTTCTTGAAGCTGGCGAATCACCAGCTTAAATGGTGTGCACAATATTATATATATACTAGAAAGATGCTCGCTTCGCTCGCAGTGCAGGATAATACTAATCCAATACCTATACCTAATACCCAATCATTGAATTCATGCTGAACAACATTTCAATGATCGCCACCTATAGCCAAGCTCTGCGCCACGTAATAATTAGGCCTATGTACGTTAAAATCACGCAACTGTGGCCATTTGTGACGCTGTACAGTGTACACGTATTTTTTGTGTACGCTAAAACTACCTCAGGCTGCGAACAATTGTTACCAATAGCAACGTCGTCGCACGCCCAGCCCTCTGACGCTGCAATGACTCGACTAAACCGGTTCTACGAACAATTGTTACCAATAGCAACGTCGTCTTGAACATCGCCCACCAACGATCGTGGCGTAAGGACTAAACGGTCTACCAATAGTCAACGCCGCCCACCAACGCATCGCGACGTAAGGACTAAATGGTCTACCAATAGTCAACGCCGCCCACCAACGATCGCGACGTAAGGACTAAACGGTCTACCAATAGTCAACGCCGCCCACCAACGCATCGCGACGTAAGGACTAAACGGTCTACCAATAGTCAACGCCGCCCACCAACGCATCGCGACGTAAGGACTAAACGGTCTAAACCGTCTACCAATAGTCAACCAATCAGAACGCTTGAAGGTAACAGACAGAGAGACATACAGATAAGAATTTTAATATTATAGATATATATATATATATATGTTATATATATACACACATATTCTAGTCATGGAATATTTATGAATTCACAAAAAAATTTAGGTAATGACACATTATTAAGAAAGCGCATAAGAATTTTAGAATTTTTAAAAAACATCAGCCAGGTAAAAATTTTAAAAAATGCAAAAAGCCTAAAAAACTAAATTCCAAAGTAAACTAAATTGGTCAATAATTCACTGGTCAACAAATTTTATGCAAGTTTTTGTTTCCTCTACAAATTTTGGTGAAACTAATAGATTTTGACTTGCTGAACACAAATATGTAATTAGAATTTCTGTATCACGTAAGGTTTTTAAGAAATCGACAATTTAGCATTTAGTATTGTAACGTCTTCTGCAACATAATCCTACAGAAGGATCTAGGCAATAATGACAAGACATGAGAAAATTAGAAATGTTTTGCTGTAGATTTTCATTTGTAGTCACTGTCCTGTGCTTCGCGTATCAGTGACCAACAGTAGTCTCCGAGCATAGACGGACTCCACTTTCCCTGGTAGCGTTTCTCGATGCTGGCAATGTCTTTGTGAAATCTTTCACCATGTTCATCACTGACGGCGCCGAGATTGTCTGGGAAGAAGTCCAAGTGAGAATGAAGGAAGTGTATCTTCAGTGACATGTTGCATTTCATTGCCTTGTAAGCTTTGTAGCAGATTTCCAACTTGTTCAACATAGTTTGGCGCCTTGTAGTTGCCCAGAAAGTTAGCAACAACATCCCTGAAGGCTGTCCAGGCAACATGCTGGATGTCGATGGCTCAAACTCCGTAGCTGAATCATCAACTATCTGCAGCATTTCATCTGTCTCTGCATGCTCGTCCTCGTCCTCCAGTGTCCAAAACTCGGGAGGGGGGGTTTGGAACAGGAAGACTCTCGTCGTGTGGAACTGGTCTCATTGCGAGGCAAGGTTAGGATACTCAATAGACTTCCTATTCTTTGAAGAAAATCCTGTAACATTCGTCATGCAGAAATAGCAATCCGTTACATGATTATTCCGTTCCCTCCATATCATTGGTATGGCGAATGGCATGGATGGACGCTTACCTGCAAGCCAAGTTCGCAGACTGGTAGCACAAGATGAACAACATATATGAGGTGCCCATACTTTGTCCTGGTCGCCAATTTTGCATCCAAAGTATAACTCATATCCTTTCTTTATGATTGCTGTCATACTCCGCTTCTGTGATTTCAACGTAAACTCTCCACAGATGTAGCTGAACGTGTCACTGCTATTGCGACATCGACGTGACATTTCAGAAACTTTAATTAAATTAGTTAATAAATTCAATTCACATCCTTTAACTAAACAGTTATATCTCATCAAATAGAAAGACTGCAGCTGCTTCCTAGTGCTGCTTGGTATTTATATAGGACTGCGTAACCATAGCAACAATACATGCTAGGCATGTAGTCTTGAAGACAGGTTGGGCGCGTCTGGGCATGTCTGGACATGCCTAATTATGCTAATTTTCAAAATCCATGTAGTTAAGTGATCCAGCAGTGCATATTACTTCTGTTATGGCGGTCACATAAGATTCTTGCCTAACCTGAATACCCATAACTCAGATAACTCTCGAAAACCACGTTGTTAAAATTCTTATAATTTTAAAATTTATAATCAGCTTTTTCTCAAAAAACTTACGTGATAGGAAAATTTCAAAATTATTCCTGTAATCAGCATGACAAAATCTACCTGGAACACCAGAAATTGCACAGGAAACAAAAACCTTGTTGACCAGTGATAATTTAAATCTATTTCCGATTCTTTCATTCTTTCGTGGACCACCAATCAGTACTCCTGAGACCACCACTTTAAGAACAACTGTCGTAAAATATAGGATGCATACATGCATCTCGGGCCCAGCAAAAAGCCATATTTCAAATGTAATAATACATTCCAGGTACTGAATGCGTTAAACAACTTAGAACAGTGCTCATTTTCATTAGTTACATAAAGAGTTTATTAAGTGATTTATTTTAAATTATGGACCCTCTCTCTGGAATGGGTTCTCTCCATCTACTCATACCTCTCATCTTAATCCAACAACCAGTTCATTGCAAAGACTAAAGTCTCATTTTCTTATCATGCGACTCTAAAGCCTCTGAGAAGAAATATAAGAGGTGCTATATAAGTCCCATATTACATTACATAATGTCAGTGGCGGTTCCAGGAATTTTTGGTGGGGGGAGATGAAAAAAATGTATAGGAAGTTGGTGTTGGGGATGCAAAATTAAGAAGAAAACAAAAGAAAAGAGAGAGAAAGGTCATTGTTTGCCCACTAAATGTTAATAAACCTTGCAAAAAAGGTTGACAAGCTAAAAAAGAAGGTAATTCACAGTATTTTTCACTAAATTAAAAAAACTCACTGGAAAATAGGTTGACAAGCAAAAAAGGTCATCTGGAACCCCGGTGGGGGGTTGCACCCCAGTCATCAACATGGTGGAACTGCCACTGCATAATGTTATAAACATGTCAAGCGTTTCAGTAAAACATAGCATCATATGTCACTTAAATCAGTTCTTCACAATGACGACGATGACGATGATAATGATGAAATAAATAGTTAAAATCCACTAAATTCACCAACCTATTGGTTGAGGAATTGTAACAAAATTGAGGAGCAACAAAGTCATTCAGTTCAAGGAGTGTGTAGAGAACTATTCTGCCATACGGAGAAGAAATGGAATGATTCGCTTCATTCAGCAAAGCCTCAAAGCTGTCCAACTTCAGATGCTGACTAAGCAACTTGTGAGTCTCTTGAGTTATTTTTAAGAGTCCTTCCAGCTCCTGTAATTATAAAACATGACAATTGACCCGCACCTTAAAAATCTAACAGCACTGGAAGATGAAAGGTCTACCAAATTAATCTTCAGTTGCACAAGAAATACACCCATAAACTATAGACTGCATGACGGTAATCTATTCTATCCACTACTTCCATATCTATGGTTCCATGATTGTTATAAATGGGATGCCAACTTTACTTTTAAAAAATGAATGCACCGATTAACCTACAAATCATGAAATTCTATTTTTTGGTTGCTTTAGAACAACATACACACATACATACATATAAACATAAAAAAGGATTCATAAAATATAGAACACATGAACTTTGGTTAGTCTAATGTTGAAGTGACAGTCAAGTGCAATGTCTCTTGTCAAATGAAATCATCTGATAGTATGGTTAAACTGACAGCTCTCAAATGGTCAAAAGCGTGCAATGCGACCCTAATGAAAAAAAGATCAGTAATCAACATTAGACAGTCAGTCATGTGCTAGTCTATTACAGTACACATCTAAAAATTATACTGGTATCCAAGGTCTCTGAAATGTAACATGTACATCAGTTCAATCAAGACATTTGGGCCTGCAATACAATGATGCCGAAACAAATAAACATCATTTTTTCTTTAAAGAACCCATATTAAATTCAAGACTAATTTGAAAACTAACTTACGGTTTTTCCCACATCCAACAATAATTAATTAATAAAATGAATACGGATAGCAAAGCAAATAATGTAATATCAAAGCACAACTGACCATAATTCCAGTGATGCCCATACTTTCATAACGACCAATGGCTACATTCAGTGACTTCAGCAGACTCCCATTAATTCGTTGAGTAATTAGGTGCTGAAGGTCTACAGTTCGACCCAACATCTACAAATATATCATGCATATTAGACAATTACTTAATTATTTGACATTTTATCCAGTATATCCTATTTCACAGCTATGTCATATAATAATTTATTTTCACAGAATTTAATTTAATATTTAAATAATATACAGGAAAATGGAAAATGCAGTTAAAGTTGATAAAGGCCTATCAGAATGGTTTAAGACAGAAGTCGGGAATAGACAGAGATGCATGCTATTCCCATCTCTCTTCATAGTAATGCTAGAAGTAACTTCAAAATAGCAACTGAGAATCTACCAGCAAACACTGGAGCGAATTGTAGTGGAGAAAATATATCAAACCTAAAATTTGCAGATGATGTGAGTCTACTCAGGGATAATGTACGAGGATTACAAAGGTTCATAGATCAAGTAAATCAAACAAGCAGAAGATTTGGACTTGTGGTTAATGCAGCAAAATCTAAAGTCATGGCAGTCAACAAAAAGAGAGAGAAAAGTATAAACATATCATTACAAGGAAATAGCATAGAACAAGTAAATAATTGTACGTATGTTGGAGCAACAATTACAAGTGATGGAAGACACAAACAAGATATTAGAAAGAAAGCAGCAAAGAGGCTACAGTCAATGGGAAGACTTAGGCATATTTGGAATGCAAAAGTAATAAAATCAGCATCAAAATTCAAATACTCAACACTATCATTGCACCACAAATATTATATGGATCAGAAACATGGGTCTTAAAATGAGAAGACACAAACAGACTTGCCAGCAACAGAAATGAGCTGCGTGAGAAAGATCTTGAGAGTAAGCAAACTAAAACGAATAAGAAATAAAGACATCAGAAAAAGACTGGAGATGCAAGAGACAATAATAGATAAAGCAGAAGACGAAGACTTAGAGATTGTATGGACTTGCAAATAGAATGAAAGACAACAGACCCCATATAAAGCACTCTACACATACAAAGAAGGTAGGAGAGGAAGAGGAAGGCCCAGGAAAAGTGGATGGATAACATCAAAGAAGACTTTGAAAGATACCAGTTATCAGTAATTGATGGAAAGAGATTAATAATGGAAAAAGATAACTGGAGAAGTTTCATGTCTAGCTATTGCTGCTAATGAGCTGGCAGAAAGCAACTATGATGATGATGATGATGATTTAATTAAATAAATTCCTTGTTAAAGTGACCTGTCATTTGCAGTTCTCATGGCTTGAGCCATAAAAATTATCTGGCTAATAATAATAACTATTATCATTTATTTCTATCTAATATGCAATAGTTATGATATTGTGTGCATGTGCCAAAATGTGTTAAACTGGCAGCCTACTAGACAATTCCTATCTAAAATCCTCTCATTTACTGTTGTTTCTTTATGGATTCAGTGCTATTATCTCAATTGGATTATTGTGGTCTCCTGATCATTGTGATCTGCTGTTTCGGTACTTTTCTCATCCATTTGTGCATTTTTTACACAGTTTAACTCAAGCTGGGTGAAAATGGGGGCCCGAACGGTTAACTCACTATCATGTGACTTTCTCTTTGATTTGACATCATCCCGATACATACTCCCTCAGGTCAAACGTCGACGGATTAATCTTCTTGGATGCACTAGACGACGATACAGAGCAGGTAAACACTGTAAACGTAGATGTCAGGTTCAACAGACACTACCCATCTACTCCATCCAGACAGACCACAGTGCCGTCCTCTACCAACAGCAACTGAAAATCTTTCCTCATCGACAACCCGTCAGTACTTTACAAGTCAAGAAACAAAACGAAATCGCCTGCATGAAAACCACGACCATAAGGAACACAACTGCACCCTACAACAGCCAATCATCTTGCTCCACGCTTGCCACCGGATCAACTGGTGTTATGGGGCCAGAGAGTGCTGTCGGATCATGTGCAAATCCCTCAGCACTTTAATATATCAAGCACATGCAAAGAAGTTGCAGGCAGCACAGCAACATCTAACAGATACACTCATCCCAGAGTTCTAAACTACCACTTGCAACATGGAATGACTGTTCGCAGTGGGGTCAGTCTCATGAAGAACATTTAAGTTGCAGCTGCAATAAGAAAATGACGGGAGCATCAAGAGCACACCAATTTCTCATAATTTTTGTGCAACAAATAAGTTTATATGTTCTATATGCAACAAACAATATACTGCTTGGATAGGTCTGTTTGTCACATGCAGACCCACAGCAGGTTACTCCTGTCATCGTCGAACTCGACGGATTGCTCTTAGTTTAGTTTTAATAGTTACGCATGTTATCAATTGGATATGTCAAATGAAGGAAGTAATATGATATGTGAAAGAAAAATATAAGAAAGCTCAAAATGACAATTGAGAAGCACAGAAGGATCACAAATAATTAACAAAAGCCGTCTCAAATATCTCATCTCATTGTTTGCCTAAAACTCCTTCAACCTACCTGCATATGCAGACATTTTGTGACTCTAGTGCTAAAAAGGGTCATATACACATTTTTCTAGAGTAAAACTTCATTAAAGCATATAGGTCTATTAAATTTTATTAACTATGTTCTACTACAATATTCATCTTAAAGAAGCCCCAGACACTTTCAAGCATAACAGTTGCATTGTTTAGAATGGCTATGTCCACTCGACATATTACATTCAATTTTTAAAGCTCATGAAAAATTTGTAATAAAGTTTACTATAATATGTTAAATGATAAATATTCATTCTAATAACAGCTTAATAGACATGACCTTGTATACACTTAATTAATACTATGCAGAAGGCTAATTAAAAATTTTAAAAGGTTTAAATAAATACCTGATACATGAAAAGCACCAAAAGTAATGAGGCTAAGAAAAGGTAGAAACTAGAAATTATAATTGCACACAAAGCACAAGAAGTGACTGTCATATCTAAGTAGACACGGCAGGTAACATAAACGAAGATTGAAATCGAGTCACCTGAATATTTCTCTGCTGCATCAGCGGTACATAGTTAATGACCTCGACTGATGGGAATTTTACACCCAAATTTTTACATTCCCATTTGAAGGTTTTATTCAATACTGTTCTGCAAAAATGAAGACAGAACATCTAAATACAGACACCTATATAATATAATAAATGATACAAATGAATTTTTTCATAGATCCCAGGCTGTATTTGTATTGTAATTTATGCCCACAAGGATATATGCATGCATATATGCAATATATGCATTTGTATGTGCAGACATATCAAAAACCGGATGAAAGCCAAATATTGCAACTGGCCTGTATAATTAGTTTGAACACATACATTTGTTATTTTGTTATTACAATATATATATATATATATATATATATGTATGTATATATATATATACATATATATATGTTACAGTCAAAGTGTGAAATCAGGCAATGTTGACATTGCCTGAAACTTTTAGGAAATGTCGACATAAGCCGTTTCACTCGGGCACTGTCGACATTGACTGAAATGTTTAGGCATTGTTTAACAATGCCTGAAATTTGCCCAATTTTTATATACACATTTCCTGAAATCTTTATCTGTGATGGAATAGCATAATAAGCTTAACTTGGACTTAAGAAGATCTGAGGCTTCGCTGTCAGGGCCATATCAAGGCTGAGGGGGCTGTTCGCTGTATCCCTATAGCTGTGAATAACTGCGGGAAGTCTTTTTCAAGGTGTCGCCTGTCACAGTTCAACGTCATTTTCAGTTCCGGCTGCTGAAATGTCTGTGACTGCTTCTACATCAGCTGCAACCACTGAAACAGCTTACGCTTATTCACCTGCTGCGGATCATACCACAGCCAGTCGCAGTACAGCTTCATCGCGAGCTACAACGATTGAAGAACAGGCGGAAACCACTAGTAACCAGCAAGCATCAGATTTCATATATCACCTGCATGATAGTATACAGTCTCATCGCAAGAGGGCTCGAGAAGATTTAGTGAAGCAAGCTAAACGAATGGTTTTGCGTAGTAGAATAGAATTTGCAGCTGGAAATCCTGGTGACAATGTTACCGTCCCTGTTCCATTATAGTTGATCGAGGACGTGGCGACCCTCGTGGGTGTCATTCTTGATCGTAACTGCAACGACATGTATCGTAGGCCTATAGCTGTTAGAGCTGGTGTTCTACAAGGCCGGTATGCACGAAATCAATTTGATTTGTGCACCCAGATACTGCTAAATGAAGATTATTATTATTATTATTATTATTATTATTATTAATTCTGACAATTTCATATAGCGCAATACGCATAGCAAAGGCTAAAGTCAAGAGCGCTGTACAAGTGTCCCTAATAGGAGATGTTAAATAAATGTGTTTTAAGGTTCCTAGTGAACAGTTCAGGAGATGTCACCCTAGTCACGTCCGCCGGCAGTGAGTTCCAAAGCAAAGGGTTGCCCCTCGAAACAGACCGATCCCCAAATTTTGCTGTCGTAGACGGGGGTGGAACCACCAATTGAGAACGGCTGCTTGATCGAAGCTGCGAGCGCTGATCAGACGACTTGGGCTTACAGACCAGAGCCGTTAAGTACTCGAGGCAGAAAGGATCATTTAACGTCCTAAATGTAAACCAGCAACGCTTAAAGGCTATACGCTCCGGAATCCGGAGCCAGTGAAGTTTGTCTCGTAATAGCGGTGTCACATGCTCATTCCACCTAGCGCCGAAGATCAGACGAGCTGAAACATTTGATGATGTCATGGCACACAGCGAGATTTCGATGAGGGCTGCTGTTCAGTACGAATCAAAGAGTGGCGGTCAAGGTTTTGCAAAATGCAATTGTAAGGGTTCAAAAAAGTGTGAAACAAATCGTTGTAGATGTTTCAAAGTTAAACTGAAATGCAATAGTCGTTGCCATTCAAGTTTAAGTTGCTGCAATAAGAACTGTTAAATTTTACCCCGTTTTATATGACTGCTTTTTCCTTTATTGCATTAGAACCTTATAAAGTTTTAGTTGACTTGATTAATGTTGTAGAACTGTTTTATATGACTGCTTTTTCCTTTATTGCATTAGAACCTTATAAAGTTTTAGTTGACTTCATTAATGTTGTATAGAACTGTTTTATATGACTGCTTTTATTGCATTAGAACCTTATAAAGTTTTAGTTGACTTGATTAATGTTGTAGAACTGTTTTATATGACTGCTTTTTCCTTTATTGCATTAGAACCTTATAAAGTTTTAGTTGACTTCATTAATGTTGTATAGAACTGTTTTATATGACTGCTTTTTATTGCATTAGAACCTTATAAAGTTTTAGTTGACTTGATTAATGTTGTAGAACTGTTTTATATGACTGCTTTTTCCTTTATTGCATTAGAACCTTATAAAGTTTTAGTTGACTTCATTAATGTTGTATAGAACTGTTTTATATGACTGCTTTTTATTGCATTAGAACCTTATAAAGTTTTAGTTGACTTCATTAATGTTGTAGAACTGTTTTATATGACTGCTTTTTCTTTATTGCGTTAGAACCTTATAAAGTTTTTTGGAATTCATTCCTTTATTGCATTTGAAGTTTTTACAGTTGTGTATAACTTTTTTCTATTACTGCCTGTTTTTTATTTCATTTGAACCTATTAAAGTTTTTGGCACTTATTAAGGTTTTAGAACTGTTTTATGTTACTTATTATGCTATTTCATCACAGATAAAGATTTCAGGAAATGTGTGTATAAAATTTGAGCAAATTTCAGGCATTGTTAAACAATGCCTAAACATTTCAGTCAATGTCGACAGTGCCCGAGTGAAACGGCTTATGTCGACATTTCCTAAAAGTTTCAGGCAATGTCAACATTGCCTGATTTCACACTTTGACTGTAAATATATATATATATATATATATATATATATATCTATCATATTAAAATCCTTATCTGTATGTCTCTCTGTCTGTTACCTTCAAGCGTTCTGATTGGTTGACTATTGGTAGACGGTTTAGACCGTTTAGTCCTTACGTCGCGATGCGTTGGTGGGCGAGTGTTGACTATTGGTAGACGGTTTAGACCGTTTAGTCCTTACGTCGCGATGCGTTGGTGGACGATGTTCGAAGACGACGTTGCTATTGGTAACAATTGTTCGTAGAATCGTAGTTTAACACTGTTTAGTCGAGTCATTGCAGCGTCAGAGGGCTGGGCGTGCGACGACGTTGCTATTGGTAACAATTGTTCGCAGCCTGAGGTAGTTGCGCAATTTTAACATACATTTTAACGTACACAAAAAATACGTGTACAGCATCACAAATGGCCACAGTTGCGTGATTTTAACGTACATAGGCCTAATTATTACGTGGCGCAGAGCTTGGC
Source organism: Metaphire vulgaris (assembly GCA_018105865.1). Lineage (NCBI taxonomy): Eukaryota > Metazoa > Annelida > Clitellata > Crassiclitellata > Megascolecidae > Metaphire > Metaphire vulgaris. The sequence goes on from CM030850.1 coordinate 8,858,578, forward strand.
TAGGTGGCGATCATTGAAATGTTGTTCAGCATGAATTCAATGATTGGGTATTAGGTATAGGTATTGGATTAGTATTATCCTGCACTGCGAGCGAAGCGAGCGCGAGCGAAGCGAGCATCTTTCTAGTATAATATATATATATATATTTATACTAGGGTGCCTGCCAAACCAATGTAAAAATTTGAAGTTGAGAAATGTTAATGTGGTACCCCCTCAACTTGTTACCCCTTATAAGAGCAGCAACAGTGCAAAATTTCAGCTCTTTATGACAACCTTTACTGGTTGCTCAACATGTTGAAAGTTTAGTGGAAAATGCCATTTAGCGAATTTTCTAAAACTTGCTTGTTGTGCAACTTTTATTGCTCAACGCCCAATGTCATTGGCATCTGCTACTTATCAAATTATCATGTCTTTATTACCAACAACCAGTGTGTACAGTACTGTTTTATGTCACTTATGGTTAATAATATGGGTAATAGTACAAATTTCAGGTTATGTATGAATTGTGTGGTGCAGCTGTTATAGCAAGCATATTCTTGGCAAAATATTGTTGTAGTATTAGATGAAATTATGGAACGCATTATCACATTTTATATCAGCATGAAATCTGCTTAAAGTAATTAGAATAGCTTGACTACAGTTTCCTGAACAGATGGCAAAGACTGGCAAATCTAATTTTGATCCATCCTTAACTTCAGTAGTACACTGGGATGGCAAGATGTTGCCAGATACTGTAGGCTGTGGAACAAGTTGATAGGCTGCCAATCTTGGTATCAAGTTTTCAAGTGGAGCAGGTGCTTAGTTTTCCAAACCCACTTATATGTACCAGAGCAATGCAGTTGTACAACAACGATTACAGAATGGGCATTCAAAGTCACGTGAAAGACATATGCTTTGACAGCTTTGAATACTGGCATACAAAGTGGAGTTTGTCATGATAGAGGCCATGCTTTACTAGAACCTTTTGCATCTGGTATGCCAACTTCATGTGCATGAAGTAGTAGTTGGTGTTTTTACAGACTGTTGTGACCGATCATCTCTGGTCCAGATATTGGCTTATTCATTTATTTATGGTACACAGATCTATATACCGAGTCCACTGGATGGTCAAGCTGCTGAACTGTGCAAAAGTGCGGGTGTTTATAGAACAGCTCAAACACGTGAAGAAACTGCAGTGAAGGAGATGAGCCTTTTTGGATGCCTGTTGTACGCAAAAACCTGGACATTATGGCCAAGACCAACAGCTGTTCCTGCCAATGACCGGAACTTTTGTTAAGATAGCAAAATACTAAGTGGCTTTGAACAAGGGCATTTCCGATGCTGCAGATCAGCATACATATATGGTACCTGAGTGAGGAAGTAATAGCCTTTGCATTTTTTGACGACATTGCAAACAGCCGCATTAAAACGAAAGATGAGCAATGCACTTAGTAGACAGAAACACCTAAAGGAATTCAGTTCAAGCCCAGTACCATTTCTGAAAAGGAGCTCAGCGGCTTTGTCATAAACAATACTACTGTAAGTCTTCCTTTAATGTTCTTGGCCTGAATGCTGATTTCCTCACAAACCCGCAGATCAAGACAGCTAGTAAAACCGTGATGAATTTCAGGTAACCAAAAAATATCTCAACAGTTTGGAGGTTGTAAATGACAGGACAGAGTGAGCTTTCAAACTGATACAGGACTTTCACAACTATACAGTATTGCGACAAATAAAGAACAGAAAAGTATCTTATATCAAAACACAGACCAAAGTATCCAGAAGCAAGAAAGTCGCTGTTTGTCGGTGCCAATGTTGATGTTCCACAAACCGCACTAGAGACCTGAGACGCACTAGGCTTAATAGAAAGGCAATTGATAATTTTCTTGGAGGCAATTGAACCTTCTAGTTCTTGAGAATATTTACAACAACTTAATTGTTAACCTGGTGCCTCACAGTACTAAAAGTATGCATTTAACTGTCGAAGAACTTATATGGAATTTCCACGTGTAAAAATTTTCATCTATTTAGAAATCTGACAACTTTAGAGCAGTTGAGCAACCATTAAATTTGATTTTAAAAATCTGAAAAAAATTACAGAGAAATTACTTCACAGCACATAACAAAATGGGAGGGTACCACAGTAGAAATTAAGAACTTAAGTTTTGATGGGCACCCTAATATATTATATATATATAAATGTTTATACATGCACATGTATATATAATTATAATATATATACATATGCATGTATAAACATTTTTTTAAAATATGTGTATATATATATATATGACTCTTTGTGTATACATGTGTGATTTATCTACATTTATCTACATACTACAAGCATTAAAAGACAGTACTGTGGAAGAACTTGCAAGCATATTTTCCAAGTCTATTAATTGCAGTTTGCTACAAGAAATATAGAGAAAATTCAGATTAAACAGCATCTAGACTCTATTAGACAACATCTACCGGTAGATTCTATTAAACTCTATTAAAATCATTACACATAAAGAAAATGCAAGTGCATAGCTACGTACATGCTAGCTAGTAGTCGGTAGTAAGAATAAATATCCTCACTCAGTTTGTAAACGAACTGATCGAAAGAAAGTATCGCCTTAAACAACAAACAACTCATTGCAAGCAAAATATCTTGAAATCACCTGCTCTGATTGAAGAAAAACACAAAGCTTAATGCAACAAAAATAATATGTTCAAAAATAAAGTCCCTAATAATAATAATAATAAAAATGGTATGAAGCTGTGGATATGCAAAATACTGAAAGACTTATTTAAGTGACTTCCTAAAGATTTAACTGAAGACCAACTTATTAATATCACCACACCTCTGCCTCAATTTCATCATACAAAAACTGTCGCTTGAAGTGTCGAAGGGCACACTGTGCACTGTCATTGTACAAATCGAGTGGATAAAGAACATATCTAAAAATAATTTCAAAGAATAGATGCCACAACAGAAAACAAAATTTCATAAATAAATATTAAACAATAGACTAAGCCAGTGTTATCAATATGGTGCTGTTGATTGTGATAAGAGACCATAAATTCAGGCTAAGGATCTGTCAATTAGACTGAAAGACTATCATAATCATCATCGCCGCTGTCATCGTCGTTGCCGCCGTCATTGTTGTCATCATCATCATCGATGAAAACTCTATAGCACCATTTTTGATTTGTACTCCCCCACTGTCAAATCCATTAAGTCAGAAACCAAAGCCTGAGGAAACAGCTTAAAATGATAGGCATCACAGAAGTAGCAAGAAGAAGCAGACTGAAATGGTTTTGACTCTGACATATTGAGTAGAATTAGTCAGATGATAAAATCAAGAGTTGCATTTGATTAAATACAAAGGGGGAACAACCACATGGTCAACCATATACAAGCAATTATGACTCAACATGTGGGATGACCACAAAGAAACTCAAACCACAAAAACACTATGTTAGGGATAGAAAGCAACAGAAAAGGTTAACATCCAAATAGATCTGAGGACCAGGATGCTAAACTGGAATAAATGAGTCAGTCTTGTTGGCCCATAATGACAGCAAAATGATGATTACCGTACATGCTCTATACTGCTTACTTCAAATCACATTTGTTAATTCAAGACGTGCAAAAATATTACGCTTGTATTTTTCACATTCAACAGCATCATCGTCTAAGACCACAAAAACTTAAAAATAAAAATTATAATTATACAACAAAAGAGGCACTATAAAATGCCCGGTAACATTACATTTCAAAATCTCCAATTACAATAATGAGTAAACATGTACTGGGTCAAGTAAGGATCCTTCTTTTCAAGAATATGTTCAGTCAATATCCAAGGCATCGACATCTCAATAGGAAACTAAATAACAAAAAGAATACATCATCAGATTCTCTAAAATTCAGCTGATACTCCTTTCAGTCTAACAGTGTCCATTCTTTTAATTATAATCAGTTCAGAAACTGCTGGGTAATGAAAATTAAATCACACAAATAGCGATAAAGTATCAAAGCAAATAGTAAATTTCCACCTATAGCCTACAAGAGTAATTAGCAGTTTTCCCTGTATCACCTTTAGTCCTATCCATAAATTCAAAATTGAAGAAAACACTGAAGATCTGATCAGTTTTATTAAAAAGAAACATCAAATGAAACAAATCAGTAATGACAGCTAAAAGCACACAGGCAACATTTGTAGAAATATCTCTGCTGACCTGAATCTTATCTCCTCTTGTCATTTCCAAGTAGAATTCTCTATACCAGAGTTGTGCTAGATTACAACACGACTCAAGAGTCCCTTAAATGAAATATTAAAGGAGATTCATAAATTCAAACTTTCAGCATTTTTCAGTTAAAGTCAAGAAAAGCAAACAACTAAAACGTTAATTTTCTGGCATTTTATTTGCTATTATAAAGACGATGAATTAACAAATCTCAAATGAAAAAACTGCCATTTTCTAATAAATAAAGTAATTAGGTTAGGTTAGGTTAAAAAGTCAATTTATATAGCGCAAAAACATGAACAGAGTCAAATGCTAGAGCGCTTTACACTAATAATTATTACATATTAAAAAATTAAGGTAGCCAGAAATTATTAAATAATCTTGCTTATTTTTTAATCATTTAAATGTTTCATTCATATGCAGAAAATATACACCGTGATCACGAAAATCGGGACCCCCTAGATTAATGAGTATAACTTAACAACCTTTCGACCAATCATGCTGAAATTTTAATTATATTAGGCCTAAGAGGCAGTCTCGATCCTCAAAAAATATTTCGCCTCTACGCTGCAGCTGGTACAAGAAAGAAGGACATCACTGGCGCTCGTCTTCTGCGTACTCGTCCGACTTTCACCAAGTCCTTAATGGTATCAGTTGGTGTTTCATCACTCGGTCGTACAGCTATTCACTTCGTCAAGCCGGGGGTGAAAGTTAACGGACAGTATTACAGAGACGTTCTGCTGATGCAGGGACTGCTGCCGGACACCCGAACTTTCTCAGATTATTACACATTCCAACAGGACGGCGCACCGGAACACAGAGCTCAAGAGACAGTTGAACTGTTAGGTAACGAAACGCCGGACTTCATTCCGCCTACTCTCTAGCCACCCAACAGCCCGGATTTGAATCCGATGGATTATAAAATTTGGAGTGTTATGCAGGAACGCGTTCACCTAACGAAAGTCCGTGATATTGAGGACCTGTGACAACGCATCATGCAAGTGTGGGACGAGATTGATCAAGGCATCATTGATGCGTCATTCAAGCAATTGCGTAGGCGTCTTCGTGCGTGTATTGCAGCAAATGGCGGACCGTTTGAACACAAACTATGAGTGGAATATCATTAGATCTATCTAAAGTACACGTACTACAACTTTGTTGAATATTAGTTGAATTTTCGTTGAGTTATATTCATTAATCTAGGGGGTCCCGATTTTCGTGATCACCGTGTATAATGCAACTCCTATTAAAATGCAAAACTTAAAATGAAATACTTACAGTGTAGATTCATGACATATGACCAGATAAAACTTGACTGTAGAAATTCCTCAATGACCTTCACGTGAGTTGCATCCATGTCTTTCCGTGGAGATTTCCTATTACTAGCCTTGTCACCTTTCTCGACAAGCGACTCCAACATTGTTCGAACCAAATATAACTAGATAACATTTCAAGACTTTTCTGTTATAGTCTTAATTATCAGAAAGCATTAAAAAATTAACATCAATTTCTACAAATGCTTATTCCAAAACAATAAAACAATAACAACAATTAATATACAATTATTATAATTAATATACAATTATTAAAATACAATTATTATTATTATACAATTATTATACAATGTACAAATGCACTAATTATTATACAATGTAATAATGCACAAATGAGGGTACTCCAAATAAGTATTATCCACAAAAGATCAGATTAATCCCAAAGATATCAGCACCAGTTAGCACAATTAAAATAGTAATAGTGAAGACATATACTGAAAAAATGAAGCTACACTTAATAATATATCTATATAAAAAATATTTAGACTACTTTCAAGCAGCCCAAATGTACAAGCACAAGATTAATGATGTTTCGGGCACAACTAAAATTACCAAAATCTTTAATTTGGCTGTTGATGTTTCATTATTTAAGTGCCTGTGAATAAGGAGCTGCTGTGGTGCAACTTTTGACAGTGCTATAGAAATTCAAGAGATTTTACTTACTAACTTACCCATGCACCAATGACATCCATAACCCATAATGAAGAACCAACCTGAGTAAATGAAGGATGGACATTTTTTGTGGAAATCTGAATCTCAGAAGGGCATTCACTGTTCTTCTTCTTGCCAGTGAGTGTCTTTTCATTTGGATTTTTTGTTGTGACATCCTGAGGATTAAAGTCCCGGCATATATTTTGCACCGCGGCCAACGTACTATATAATGAAATAAATCAATTATGTTTTAATAATTTTAAAACAAAATAGAAAAATCACAGAAAGTACCGGTAATAAAATTTAATTACTGAATATATAGAACCGATAAGTCTAAAACATTACAGACACAATTTTAGCATCAATTTTCAAAATAATTAATCAATATGAACTTTTATACATACAAATATATATTATATATATATATATATGCATGTAATACTCTGTATATAGCTATATACCGCCGTAAACATAGCATGTGTGTGTGTGTGTGTGAGTGTGTAAACTGCTTTGACTTGACAATTTTGTAATTTCGCAACAGTAAGACTTCAAAACACTTGGAAGCCTTTAAAAATTAATTAAATATTCTGCACTCTGCACTATTACACTTCAAATTTTTAAAAAATTACAAGTGCTTCGAAATAATTGTAGAGCAAACCTCATCCCAAGAAGACTATGCAGAAAACAAAGATATAATAACATCAAAGGTTTGACGCTAACTAACACGAGCAAGAATCAAAAGCAGATTCAGTATCACCTTCTTATAATTTCTTTGTTGTGTTTTTCTGCTTTTCGCAGAGGTTCAGCCAGTCCACACTGAACAAATTCTTGAAGCTTGTAATATATGTGAATGTTGATGGCACGCTGAACATAGCGCTCATTACGCTTTATTAAGCTTTGGACATCTTTTATAAGACCAATGAGTTCTGCTAGAGCATCTTTTTCAGCCTTGCTATAGTTATATCTAGTAGCCTAAAGATGTTGAAAATAAGGATTCGTTAATTTCATCTTAACTAAAAAAATAAACAAAACTAAATAAATTTACAAATGAAACAGCTTTAACATCAGACAATATCGTTCTTTGAGTGCTTAGTCAGATGTAATAATTATTTTAATCATCTGATTAATACACCGAACAGCAAAATTATCGTACATCACGCAATCTCCACCTAAGTAAACAGACAATATTTTACTATTTTAATATTTTATTACATGACACTACAATAGCTATTTCAAAGGATTGCTCCCCCCGCAAATCTGACTAATCTTTCCGACTTGACCTAGCTCTAATTAGATTTGGTTCATCATGGGTTAATGCCCTGGGCATTGTGACAGTAGAAGTTTATTTATTGATTGATTGCTGAATTACCAAATTAATTTTGCTGTTCAGTTTATTAATCAGATGATTACCGGTAATTAAATTACCAAATTATGCCATTATATAAATGTATTTTGTGCCTGCTTCAATTTTTCAGGAATGCCTAAATCTTAATTAATGCAGGTTAATTTAATTTCATGGCACTGAAGCAACATATCCTAACAAAGGCACATTAAATGCTTTGGATAGACTTATCCAGCAGACTGTTTGTAAAATATTTAACGTTTATTGTAAAGATACAATCAAGTGTATAAGGGACATGGTTGGTTTGCAGCTGACACATGATGCAGTAAAATACCGGCAGCAATCCTTTTTACTGAAGTATAAGGGGAAATCTCTTTTTCTCTGATTGTATAGTAAATGTGTGCTTGAGGTCTGAGGTTATGGATATGATGCAATGAATGTTATGTTAGATGAATAGGTATTTGAGTTTTGTTTGTTTGTTTTACTTGGCTGTCCTGTTTTATTAGTTTTTTATTAGTTTATTGTTTTTTTTGTTCTATTTGATGCTGTGCTTGTTACAGAATAAAGATTATTATAATTTATGAGGCCACCTCTGGTACAGGAATGTAGGTTGAACACAAATTGCCAACAATGGTTATCATCACCAGTCAAAGACATTTTGCCTAATGCAACGATCTGCAAGAAACTTATTCTAAAATTATTCTAATACTTCTGGTGAGAAGTAAACAACAAGCTATTCACATCTGATCATCTAGCATAGGATACAATCTAATGAAATTCTCACCCGTTCATACATTTCAGCTTCGGCAGGAAATCTTTTGTCACTAGGTTCAGCGGGATGAATAAGTTTCCAAGAAAACTAAAATAAAATCAACTAAATTATCACAATTAATCTTTGTAAAACAAATAGCAAATTTCCTAATTATAAACAGCATCTGATTATATCATAATTAAGACTGGATAATTACAGTAACTATTTCTGGCAACACTGAATTTACTATTCTTATCATGACTTCAAATTCTCTGAATGGCAGTCCCTGGCCTGTGGCTCTTATGTACTCGTTGCTTCTTTCTCTTTCACAATAAAAGCAGAACTAAAAAATACAGGGACTGAAAACAAGACTCAAGAAATATTTCAATATTAAACACACACTCACATAGCATTTTACCACTGTTAATCATTAAACACCTGTGGTGTCTGTTAAACCGTTTTCGAACTGGACAGGGACACTGCAAATACTGTCATCAGAAATGGGGATTAACTGACTCGAACCTGTGCCCCTGCGGTGTCATTCAAACAATGTCGGTGTCGTTCAAACAATGTTACACCTAGTTGACTCTTGCCCTATAACCAGGCTAGAGGACGGTGGGCTACAAACTCTACATACAGCTGATAACGTCGCAATCAATTAATGGCTGCCATCATTTAGCACATTAAGCATTCGATAATAATAATAATAATAATAATAATAATAATAATAATAATAATAATAATATTATTATTATTATTATCCTTAAACCACCAGAAACGAGTATGCACAGGCTTACTACCCTCCTAAACCACTTTAAATCACATTATTCTTATTCACATAACTACAAAGTATCTGGCAGTTTAAGGGTTAAGAAACTTATAAACACTATTATTGACTCCATCCAGATTCATGCCAAGATCAGAAGGCATATTTTCTTAAACTAAATTGTCTACATGCATACATATGCCTTTCCTGACACCAACAGTACCTAAATTCTTAACAGTTGATATCTTTTGAGCTGAGCATACATGTGGTAAATTTCTGAACTCTACATATCAACCCATTTTCTAAATAATTGCTAAAAATTGAAATAATTTACTACAAATTGTATAATTAACAAGGATGTCATCACAGCATTAGACCGAGTTTTGGAATAGAACACCATGTCAACTCCATAGAACTAGCCAGGAGTTACTGGCAGCATAAGTGAGCAGTAGTCATTATAGTAATTTTGTAAAAACCCTATGAAGTTGGGATGTTTACTTGCCCTGCAAGGGCGACATAAAAATGATCTTTAGGCATCAGAGGTCATGTGAAACTTGGGTTAGGGCATACAGATCAAAGTCTGACAACATAGTTAAACATCATATTCTAATTTAAGCTAATTAGTTCCTTCTTTTTAACAAAGCTCTTGCAGGCAATCATTTGAAGTTCAAGCAGAGCCCTTAGCATTAACTAGGATCCATGCAATAATAATTAATGAGCAGCAAAAAACCAGTGCAACACACTTCAATAATATTGTATAATATGCTGTATGTCCTGATAAACTAGTGTTTCACCTCATTCTAATAAAATGACATGTAGCAATTGAGACTTGACAGATTTATCGGGTTTCTAAGCTGCACGTGTGTGAGCAAGTGTGTGTGTGCATGTGTCTGTGCTATTTGAGTGAATCCGTCAATTTCTGCATAACTAGAAAGACCCCCTGACAAACAAACAGAATGATAATTATATTATTATTATTGTTATTATTATTATTATTATTCCAGGACAATTTATATAGCGCTGTACGCATGGTTTAAAATCCAAAATCAAAAGCGCTTTGACACCGCTGACATGTCAATGAAGGTGAGAAGATGGCGATGTTAAAATCCACTGTGATGATGGAAAGAACTGTGCTGCCATGAAAAAGTCCGGTGCAGAGTCCTTTAGAAGCAGTCTTTCAAAGAAACTGTAGCCCCATTGACATGCCGACGAGGAACGGAAGATGATGTAAGAGTCCGCCAGTTGGTAGTAGGAGTTCTCCACGCAGATGTAACGATCGGTAGGTTACTGAAGAAGCGGTCTTCCGCAAGAAGATAGTTCTGTCATCGAAATCGACAAATCCGACGAAGATGGAAAATCCGACGACGTCCAGAACGAACAGTCAACCGCGAATCCGCCGAATTTTCACGCGGCATCCACTAAATAATGACTGACTTTGGCGCACACTCGACAGGAAGCGACCGACTTTAACTTCCAGACCGACGTGGAAGGTAGAAGACGGCACGAGACACGTCGGAAACTGAAGAGCGGAACGCAGTCCTCACGTAGATGGAGACTCCAGCGACGTCCAGAACGCAGTTGATCACATCCACATAGCGCTACAACAATAGCCAACATGGCGGCGTCCAGCCCGCAGCGGTGAGACCGACTGGATAATTCCAGAACGACGCGAAACAGAAGAGGACGGCTAAAACTCCTCAGCAAACCGACGAACGAGAAGCAGTCCTCATGTCCGGAACGAAATTCACGGACAGAGCATCAGAAAATGCCGAGAAACGACGGCGAAATGAGGCACACACAACATGTGCAAGGCTGCCATAGATAGGCGCCACCATAGATTCCCGAAACAAACAGAATGATAATTATAAACAGGACAATTCAAATGCTGCAGCATCAATTAGCACTGAAGGCAAACTACGGATGACATGGAAAATCTAATGGTCCATTTATGCCACAAACACATCAAAAGTTTATGGCATACCACAGAATACTGCTTTATAGGCATTCAAGAATTTCTGTCTCACTGGTATAGCAATAAAATAGAATGTCAACTTCGTAGAACTAGCCATGAGGCTAAACCAACAGATTAAGGCACAGACATCACTTGCAGACCTGCAAGTCTGTTATCGCTTCAGTACGATATTTATACTAGAATAATGTTCTTTGCATTGTGGATGTATTTCCTAGCATGTGTGGTTCAAATATTGTGACGTGGGAGACTTGAAAATAGTTTGGAAGTATGAACTTTACAAGATGCATGTGACCAAATAAGTTCTCAAATAAGAACGTTAAGACCAACAAATTACTACCCAACATCCTGCTAAGAGTTTTCTAATCATAAGTCAGCATCAGCAAGTGACACTTATAGCTGGCATCATGCCAGGTCAGCACAGCAAGAAGATAAAAAAAAGAATAGCATATACATGAAGAAACAGATAAAAATAATATCTAATTCACTTGACTAGAAACACTACTGGCTCTCTGCCCTGATGTCAACTTTTGCAACTCTCCTCTTAAGCATCTTCTGTTACACTGGTCTACGTCAATTTTGCTGACTTGAAGACAGCATGTGATCTTTATGTATTTTGGTGTGCTGAATCCAAAAATCACATCCATTTTCTCCTATCACGTCCAGTTTTTCCGCAAAACGCTGTTTACTGATTTACTGTTTACAGTAATAACTTAGCATTATGTATTATAATTCTTGAGCTATATTGAATACGCAAAAAGATAAGGATGTGCAAAAAGATATGCTTAATATGCAATGGGCATAACTATGTAATAACACAACAGTTTAATAGGCAGTTTTAAACTGCAGACGTCAGCATTATATGGATATAGGCCTATATAAGCAGCGTGAAACCGACGGCAGCATTCAGTCGCTCATGAGGCTTACAAATCGCAGCAAATTTAACTCTTCTAAATAGCTTGCTGTGGAATATGTCACCCAGCACTAGAACACTTCGTGGGCAGTGCAGGAATGACCCTGACAAATTTTGCAACATTTGTGGTTGTTTTACAACACCTAAACAAAGGAGAGATGTGTCTGAATTTGTGCATAAAGCTTATCATGTATATTTCGCAGTTAAATTGGGTGACCAGGAAAACCTTGGGCACCACATAAAGTGTGCAGGACATGTGTTGAAAGCCTCAGACAGTTCATAATGTGACTAAAGGTCAGAGAAAAAGACTAAAGGTCAAAGAAAAAGTCTTAGCTTTGGAGTTCCAATGGTGTGGCGAGAGCCTCCAAACCATGCATGTTGATGACTGCTACTTCTGCCTGGTAAATATTTCAGGCATGTCCACAAAGACAAAATCTTCCATCCAGTACCCAAATCTCCCCTCTGCTCTGAGGCCGGTTGCTCACTGTGACGAAGTTCCTGTACCTATTTGCACTACTTTGGGAGTTTCTGACGACGATGAATTTTGTCAGCCAACAGACACCGATGGTGGAGATTTTCGTGGCCTTCAGAAGTTGACGCTGGAATGCACCAAACATTCAACCAAGCTGGGTTGAATGACCTTGTATGAGACCTAGATCTGCCGAAGTCGTCAGCAGAGTTACCTGGGTTCAAGACTGAAGGAAAAGAACCTGTTCAGTGTTGGCTCCAGGAACCACGCTTATGTATAATGGCAGAGAGAATGATCTTTAGAAATATTTCCATATGGGAGGATTACCTGATTACTGACAGCAGTTTGTATACTGCATCAACATCAAAGGACTTATTGAATCAATGGGGTGTTATAGTTGTGGACAAGATGCTTTTTACGACCTGATTACTGACTTACTTGGCAACTTAAGAGTCGAGAATTATGACCTTTCAGTTCAAAATTCGAAGATTGCTTTTCAAGACCCGGGATCAAACATGAGTGTCAAGTTGCATTTCCTTCATAGCTACCTGAACTTGAATCTTGAAGTTATGAGTGAAGAACAAGGAGAATGCTCCCATCAAGACATCACGACCATGGAACGTAGATATCAAGGCAGATGTAACTCGAACATTATGGCAGACTACTGCTGATGTTTACAGCGTGACAACTGTGATCATAACTATACCAGAGCATCCAAAAAGAGAAGATTCCTGCCTCCAAACTTAAATTTAAGCAACTAGCTATTGCTCTTATTGCTCTCTTGGTTAGACGACAGACTCATTTTTTGGCTGAATAAAAAATATTACGTGATATCAGTTCTTCAGAATGTCCTATTTTCCCTTATGTTTGACTTTAACACCTTTAATTAAGCATTCCTCATTTCGAAAAATTTGACGTTGCAGAATTTTTGACTTCATATCTGGAATCAGCACCTCTCAATTGGGTAAAATCAGCAAAAATACTTAGGTCAGCAGAAATTTTTTTTAAAAATGTAGACCAGTGTTATCATTTGCTTTGAACAAACTAACATTCATAATGCAAAAGCTCGGCCCATCTTCAAAAACACACTGAAAAGTCATCTGTTTAGGGAGTCAACCCCCCCCCCTGTAAAGCACCCATGTTTTTGGTTATGCTATGTTTACACTTTACAGTACTAAATAAATAGCCCAGTATACAATACAGTACAACAACAATACAATATTAAATGATGATATATGCGTGTTTTTAAACAAAGTCCAAGAAGTTTGTCTTAATTTGCAATACACAAGTCTCAGATTTCAACCAATGATACTGAAGTTTATCATTTCCAGTTGAGACAAAACTTATGTCGATATTTTGAAACAAAACTCTTACTCTGTTTAGTAAGTGTGAAAGAAAAATCACTAAGAAAAGTGACAAGTCTTGATAAAACTATCATGTCTTTAGTCAACAACAGTCACTTTCACATTACTTTCATTACTGCTTTGAAATATAAATACAATCCAAATGCAATTTTGTATTGATGTTGCTGTGGCCAATACATGTTTTAAAAGCCAATATTTATAGGTGGAGTATGAGATAAGGTTCTAGTTCTCCAATAAACATAATGAAATAACTGCCAAAAAATTAAAAACCTAAAAAAATAAACATCATATCATTTTAGATAAATTTAAGAAGACACCAGTGTCTCTCAAACAGCAAAATTTCAACATTTGAAACAAACTAAGGCAGCTAACAACATTTTGCTTGTCATCATTCTCACATACCACCAGTCCATTTAGATCAGTGTTTCTCAAACTGTGTGCCGCGGCACACTAGTGTGCCGCGCGAGATTATCAGGTGTGCCGTGGGATTTGTTGGAAATTTCATTAAATTAAAAATGTCAATGCTTTAAATGTCTCAGATCAATCAGATCAATGACTGTGCTTCAACACTATCTTGTACGCATAGCCAGTGAGGGTCGTAGCGTCACCGACGAGTCTGATGAATCTAGAGTCTTGATAATTCGCCCTCTGGGACCTGGGAGGACGGGAAGTGCACCATCGCATACCAAACCCCTTGGTATACGAGACGATGCTGGTGTGGGGAGGGGTTGTGAATTCGCAGTTAAGACTACGTGGGACCAAGTACGCCATTAAGACACAACCCCTGCCCAGTGTCTGGTTTCTGGCACTTAGGGGCTGTCCATTAAGTACGTCAACAATTTAGGGGGGAGGGGGTTTGGAAAAGTTTGACAGTTGTTGACAGGGGGAGGGGGGTCAAGAGAAGTTGACATAAAAAATTTCACTTTTTTCAAATAATAAAAAACAGGAAATTTCGTAGAATACTACTTATTACAATGGAAAAAGCATTAGAAAAAAGGTCATCACCACCACATTTTGACACTTTCATCTGCAAAAAATTGCGACGTCTTTTCAAGTGTGCCGCCGATGTTTTCGCGTATTTCTAGTGTGCCGCAAGACGAAAAAGTTTGAGAAACACTGATTTAGATACTCGTATGTAAAACACTACCCATTGTATTGAAATTGGTTTCGACAATACTTTCATCCAGTCACCAAACATGGTCATACCAAGAATTTTCAAACATTAAAACTACAACAAAACTATAAAAAGAGTAACATTAAAAAATTATAGAATTTTATGATAAACTATGAACTGGGTTAGATAGTCACCAATTCTGAAATGCTAGTTGTCCACGATGCAAGAACATGAAGGCATTTCACTGTAACATTGTAAACAGCAGTTGCACGTTCGAGGGGTATAGGGTCCTCTTCAAAAACCTTCTTTTTCTTTTTTACTGACTATAAGAAATGAAAATAACAGCAGTAGCAACAATGAGAAATATATACAATAATAAGAGAATTAGAAGTTAGTTCCTCAGACATTTAAACTCAAAGTCACATTCTGGGGACTGTTCAGCTAGTGTCATGCTGAGTAGAGTCAACATTAGCAGGAACTGAATATCACACAATAGAGATGAAGAAATTCTGTGGCATTAAGAGGAGCAACGCTAAGCACGTCTGACTGTACATTATTGCCATGAAATCACTCTATCAGACAAAACTCAAAGGGTTCATTTCAAATACAATCACATAGAATCACATGCACATGACAAGGTAGGAAACAACTCTTATATTACAGCAACAGAGAAGATAAAAATCATTTACCGGTACACCAGAAACATTTTTTCACCTGCGTAAGAGATCCTGGAATAGACAACAGAAATTCACAGATCACTTCTGTATGCCTCTGACGATTTGTTGGCAATTGACTTACAAGCGTTAGCTGACTGCCAGTGCTGCTTGATGTACATTTGGGCCAATTGTCAGGATCATAGTTCTTCATTTTCTGAACGTAGTTGAATGGTCCAATCATCATGTCTCCAAAAAGTGGAACAACTTCAACATCCTATATGTAAAATTAATTCTTACATTTCATTCTGTCTATCTCCATATTTAATACTTTCATCTAAGTGGACTACAAAAGTTGAAAAACTTCTATTGAAATTTTAACTAATTATCTATATATATAATTCTCGATGTCCGGCGAATGCGGCGAATCTGTCTGTCGGTCACGATACACGCAGATTTTGCAAGACGCTGTTGCCATAACAACGAAATTGTTTAATCAAAACTGTATAAACAACGCAGCGTTTAACGAAGTGTCTTAATTGCAGCTCAAATCCCCGTTCCCCTTCCCTCTCCCCATCCCTCTTCCCAATCGCCCCGGCCCCAACCCATCCCTGCCCTACCCCACAGGCCCCAAACCCACGTTCCCATTCCCTCTCCCCATCTCTAGCCCAACTCCCTTCCATCTCCCCATCCCTCTCCCAATCGCCCCGGCCCCAACACATCCCCGCCCATGCCCCAACCCATACCCGCCCGCCATACCCCACAGGCCCCAAGCCCCGTTCCCCTTTCCTCTCCTCATCCCTCTCCTAACCCCCTCCTTCTCCCCATCTCTCTTTCAATCGCCCCAGGCCCCAACCCATACCCGCCCCGCCCTACCCAACAGGCCCCAAAACCCCGTTCCCCTTCCTCTCCCCATCCCTCATTCCCTCTCACCATCCCTTTCCCAATCGCCCCGGCCCCAACCCATCACCGCTCCGCCCTACCCCACCGGCCCCAAACCCCGTTCCCAAACCTACACAACGCTGCTCCGAAAACCCGTACAACCCACTTTCATCCTCCCAAACTTCCCTTCCCTCTCCCAATGCCCTGCCCCCTTATTATATATATATTTACTCCTTCCTAAACTCAATATCTATTTTTTTAAATTTAACCCTTCAAGTGTGGATTAAATTTTCAGAAGCCGTCACCGTACTGGGGATTTAATTTTTGAAAGCGTTCTTCAGAAATTATTGCTGTAACGTTTCAAATTTGCTATATCTCAGGCTATATAGGGGCTAAAAAGATGAGGTTTGCACCATTGTTTAGATTTTTAATTCCTCTTTCTAACCATCCATGCAAAACAAAAACATTTGGGGTAGAGTACACTTTACGGCCTAAAATATCACCCTCTCCCCCCCAAAAAAATTTTAAAGCCCCCTAGCAAAATATTTTCAGCAGTAACCCCACTTTGGTCAGCGGCAAAGTTGTAAAGGGATGTCAGAGAAACAAAATAAACCAAAAAGTTTGAAAATCGGTTGACATTTGGTAAAGATCTATCAATTCTAACTCGATGACCCCAATGTTTGAACATAAGTATTATGAGCGAATTTCGCTTAAGTTTTGAATTCTTAGAAAGTTTCCTATTTTTTTTAATTTGCTATATCTCAGGCTATATAAGAGCTAAGAAGATGAGGTTTGCACCATTGTTCAGCTTTTTTATTCCTCTTTCTAACCCTCCGTGCAAAACAAAAAAAGTCCAGCGTTTACCAGCTTTCTGACAATCAAGTGAGAATGAGGAGTAGGCTGTTGCTTGGCGTGCAAAAGCAGCACAGCAAACAAGATAATCAAGCACTGCATGTCGTTCGACACTGCCAAATCATTACACTAACGTTGACTATCAAGTTTTAGAAAATTCATGCGAATGGGCGTTAACTCGGTTGAAGGCAAAGGCGGCGAGTTAAGGACAAATAATTGCGCAAAATGCTATTGCATTTGCACAAAATCGGGTGCTAAAACAGCCAATCTCCCCGTCATTTTTGACGGGTAAACACCTAGTGCCTAAATAATCTTTATCCTGTATCAATTTGTCCAGTCATGACTTTAAAAAATAATTATTAATATAGGCAGAGCAATCACTATGAATGCAAAACATTCACAGACGTATTTTTTTTTTTTAAATTTCCTTGTGATCAATATTTCCACATCAGCCACATGAAAACAGAACTTGCCCATCATGATTAGCTTTGTGCACTCATGACAGAAATTTAATTATAAATTTTATCCATACATAATGCAGGCTTGCAATCATTAAACCAATACCGGTAAATTATTATTTAACCTTAAAAATTGCATCAATCCTTTTCAGATTCAGTTTGCTCAGCTTGTTTACATTAACCCTTTCACTGTCAATGAGATAAAGGAAAAATCCAATCATCTGTAAACAAAACACAGCTAGGACTAAAAACAAAACTAATATTTACAAGGAAATCCAGAGCTTCAGCAAAAGCAACATTTTTGCTATATAGCATTACACAAGCAAAGACATACAAAATCAGACACTAACACCAAATAGAACCTAATTCAAGCATACTGAAGCAAAAAACTAACTTTAGATCAATTTTATGATGCATTGCTAAAAGAAATGGAAAGATTTATCTATACAATACAACATTCCACACCAATAAAGTGAATTAGGTAGACATGACCTCTTCTTCTTCATGTGCCATGTATTGCTACGTCGGCGACCATGGATTTCCACTCTTCTCTGTTTCTGGCTTTCCTTATCAGTTCGATGTTGTCTGTAGTTCTTGTCGCTTCTCTTAGACTGTCCGTAAACTTTATTCTTTGTCTTCCTCTTGCTCTTTTCCCCTCTATTTTTCCTGTTATGACTAGATTTTCCAATCCGTCTTTTCTTATTAGATGTCCAAAGAATTCAAGCTGCTGCTTTCTTATGGTTTTTAGCAATTTTCTTTTTGTACCAAAAGTTTTTAGTACTTCCTCATTGGTTATTCTTTCTGTCCATGAAATTTTTTGCATCCGTCTGAGAAACCACATCTCTGCAGCTTCCAGTTTCCTTTCTGATGTTTTTGTCAACGTCCATGTTTCCGAGCCGTACATCAGAACCGCCCAAACGTAGCTGTGAAGAATTCTGAGCCGTGTTGTTGTTGAAATATGTTTATTTGTGAGAATCTTTTTGAGTTGTATGAAGGCTGACTTCGCCATACCTATTCTGGTTTCAATGTCCTTTTCACTTCTTCCATCGCTTGTGAAGATGCTTCCTAGATATTTGAACTGTGTTACCTGTTTTATTTCCATTCCTCTGTATTGTAGCCTGCATTTAGGAATTTCTTTCTTTTTTGTAATTACCGTACAGTACGTCTTCTTTTTATTTATTCTTAGTCCTTTCTTTTCACTCTCTTCTGCCACCTTGTCTAATAAACTTTGTAGTTTTCTTTCAGTATCTGCCATTAGTGTTGTGTCATCTGCGTATCGTAGGTTATTTAAATTTTTCCCTCCTATCTTTATTCCTTCCAATTCTTCTGTTTCCTTCATAATCTCTTCCCCATATTCATTGTAGAAATCTGGTGATAAACCACAACCCTGCCTTGTCCCTTTTAAAATTTGTATCCACTTACCTATTTTTCCTTCAATTCTTATCGCTGCTTCTTGATTCCAGTACAGGTTTTGAAATATCCTCATGTCTTTTCCATCTAGTGCTATGTTTTCTAGGCATTTGAACAGTTCTTCGTGTTTTACACTATCAAATGCCTTCTCATAGTCTATAAAGCATAGGTACAGATCTTTTTGCATCTCTATACATCTCTCGCCAATCATCCTTAGAATAAATATTGCATTTCTACACCCGTTACCTTCTTTAAACCCGTATTGTTCTTCTGATACTCTCTCCCTCATTTTAATTTTTGCCCTGTTCAAAAGTACTTTTAATATAAGCTTCATTACATGACTTATGAGGCTTATTGTTCTGTGTTCTTCACATTCTATTGTTCCTGGCTTTTTCGGTATTGCAATGAATATTGACCTGCATAATTCTTTTGGTATTCTTCCTGTTTCATATATTTCATTTGCTATTATTGTTACCCTCTGTATTCCTGCTTCCCCTGCTGCTATTAGCATCTCTGTTGTTAGTCTGTCTGGTCCTGGGGCTTTTGTTTTCTTCATTTTTCTTAATGCCGCTGTTACTTCTTCTTTTGTTATTGGAGGTCCATCATTATTCCTCATTATAGGTTTAACCCCTCTATCATCCTTATATAGTTCCTCTATATACTCTTCCCATCTTTTCAGTACTTCTTTATCTTCCGCCACTACATTCCCCTCCTTTGTTTTAACTGTGCTGCCTGTACCTGATCTCTTTTTTCCTGATAAATCTTTTATCCTGTCATACATATTCTGTGTATTCCTTTGTGTTTCTATTTCTTTGCATTGTTCGTTAAACCATTCTTCTTTTGCCTTCCTGCATTCCTCTTTTATTTCCTTATTGAGTTGTCTGTACTTTGCTTCATCTTTGTTCTTAGTTCGTCTTCTTTCTTCCATTTTATCCAGGATTTCCTGCTTCATCCATTTCTTTTTGAATTGTTTTTGCTTTTTAGGTACAATTTCTTGTGTGGTCTCTATTATTGTTGTTTTAAAATTCTCCCATATTATCTCCATGTCTTCGTTTCCCTCTAATTCTTGGACATGACCACTTAACCAATACTGAACTCATGTCATCATATAAGTGCATATGATCAAGCAGAAAATTACATATGGAGACTGTAATCATGTTCTTATGTAGATATTGGAGCTCATTGCTTTGCTGATAAAAATACTGCAACAATACTACTTTTTCTGCTAGAGTGCTATATAAATTAGTTACATAATAATACAATTCAGTACTATCTTTCTTCATGAGAACATTGTAACAATGTCCTCCATTACATCACTGTCATGATCATTATCATGATCATCATTCTCACCACCCCATCACCCCCACCACTGATAGTTATCTATAAACAGAACTGTGCTTAATAATTAATTCACATACCCATGCAGAAATTACAATCATTAAACAAAGGCATGTTTTTCGGTTTAAGTATTAGGTATGTGCAATAATATTCAAAATTAAGATATATTTTAGTGTATCAGCAGAATCATCATCACTGTCATGATCATTATCATGATCATCATTCTCACCACCCCATCACCCCCACCACTGATAGTTATCTATAAACAGAACTGTGCTTAATAATTAATTCACATACCCATGCAGAAATTACAATCATTAAACAAAGGCATGTTTTTCGGTTTAAGTATTAGGTATGTGCAATAATATTCAAAATTAAGATATATTTTAGTGTATCAGCAGAATCTACTAAAATATGCATGGCAATTAAATGATCAAGCAAAAGAGAGACAAGCAAACCTTGACAATAGTATACTTTTCCTCTGGCAGAAGAAACTGCTTCTGGTCATACCAGGAGACACATGTAATAATTATATTACAAATGACATCTTCGAAAGTATTGATAGAAGAAAATACAGCCTTAATACTGGTCAGAATACTGTTGTGATTTGCTAAAAATAGTGTCATTTCTTGCAGATCAGTGACAATGTCTGGAGTCCGCTTGATTCTCTCCATAACTCTGCATAACAAAGAACTGCACTGCAGTGGATGCATAAAGCAGTAACCATCTAGCAATTTCCAGCATTTATGTTTAGCTGCCTCATTTTCTATTTAAATAGAGATATTAATCTGCAACTGGCAAAGGAGACCCACAAATATTTCCAATAAAGCAAGAAATACTACAAGTACTATTAGAAAATGAAAAAGTGACACAATTATGGTAATTAAATACAATGAAAGAGATGAACCCCTATCAATGCATATTCTGTCAAAAGCAATGACAGATGAACTAACCGCTTGTAATAAGTGAAATCGTTCATGATGCTGGCTTTTATGTTTTTCAGTTCATCAAGCGTCGCTAACATGCTAATAAATTTTCCAAAAGTCAGCAGATAAGCCTCCGAAACAAATTCCTTCTTCTGAGCACACAGCCGGCCCAACTCTATTTTGAACTGCTCTATAGCTTCTTTCTAAAGAAACATTTTTAAATGTCAAAATACTACCCGGTAATAAACAATAAACTCTGAAACCAGGAATAAGTCAGTTTCTGATAACATGAATACAAACATTATAATTAAAACAAAATTTCTTAAATTACAGACTAGCAACAAAAACAATATATGAATTAGATTATAAAGAATAAACATAATTAAAATTCAATAGAATAATGCATCGTTTGGAAGTTCAAAACATATGACTATTTCTCAGTTCCCCAATGGCTCATTCTGGTTCAATGCCCAAGCACACATCAACAGGCACAGAGTGGACATTAATATTACCTGCATAGTTCTGTAGTCTGATGGCCATTTCATTTTTATCAGAGGACCATATAAATTTGATGATTTATATTAAGATTTAGCCTTCTAGGGTGATCAACTCATTTTGTAATAAATAAATAATTACAAAATAACAAAAAATTAATTACAGTTACATATCCATTTGTGCAACTAAAGAGAGAAACCATAGGTTAATTTTCTAGACTACACTAATCAAGCAGACAAGTCTGGGCTAAGCATGCCGATCACCATTAAAGAAAGGCATAAAATTATGGGACAAGAGAAAGACACAAACTTCAAAATAAACTGAATGCAACAAGCAACAGCCACTTCTAAACTCCCCAAATGTAGTACAATGTTGTTGGTGTATACATAGAGTAAGTACTTTCAATGAATCTAAGTGTGCTTACAAATTGATTTTTCAAAAAAAATTAACTGTCCACAAATGATTTGAACATGAATTTAGACATTCCAGTAGCCTAATGGTCCTTAGAAGACGTAATATAACAAACCACTTTAAAGCAATACTGAAGAATTTTGAAATCTAACCTGAAATGCCATAAAATCCTTCAGCTTCTGTATCTCAGGCTCCAAAACTTCCAAAGCGACCGGAAAATTTTCCACTGACAAATTCTAGAACATACATTTTACTCAGTGAACAGAATCATCCACAAGAAACAGAAGCCTTCACAAACACCACAGCACATATCAGTGAAATAATTACTGCATAATGCCAGCACTCAGAAAGCTTTCTGGCAGACATTTAAATACATCATCATTATCATCATCAACCCAACAATTAATTATAAACACAGAGTGAGACACTGAGAGTCAACAGTCAATTCCTAGCTGTGCAATTTTAAGTTACTGGACATGAGAAAATGCCTGTTCCAAAATCAATTAGTGCAGAAACTGCATATATAAATAAATTACATTCTTCTTCTTCTTTAAGTGTCATCCTCTATCAGAGGGTTGACAGTCATTTTCCTCCATTTCTCTCTAACTTCTGCTGCTCCTCTTAGGGCTCCATAGTTCTTTGTATTTGTCCAGTCAAAGATGTTGTCCATCCAGCTTCTCCTCGGTCATCCCCTTCCCCTTATTCCTTCTATTCTACCTTCCATTATTATCAGCGGTAGGTTTCAAGTCGAACCTCTCATGAAGTGATCAGCATAGGACATTTTTTCCTTTTACCGTATTTCCCATTTCCACGTTTCTGTTGTTTTGCTTCTTTCTAGGACTCTGTCATTTGTTACCTTGTCCATCCAGTTGATTCTCAAGATCCTTCTGTAACACCATAACTCAAAGGTCATGAACTTTTTCATAATCTTCCTGTTCGTTGTCCAGGTTTCGCATCCATAAGTCAGCACTGGGTAGATGTAGCATTGGGTGAACCTCTTCTTGCACTCGATGTTGAGATCTCTTCTCATGAGCTCTTTCATCTTCCAAAAGGCTTCCTTGGCCATACCTATTCTCATTCTGATCTCCTCATTTCGACCGCCGTCTGTGATGTAACTCCCAAGGTACTTATAACCTTCCATCTGCTGAAGCTGCACATTGTCGATGATGAAGTCGCACTTCTTTTGAGTTTCCTTACTGATTACCATGACTTTTGTCGTTTTAAAGTGTAGTTCCATTCTGTATTCAGTGTCCACCTTAATTACATTCATCACCAGGGTCTTATATTATAATTACATTATAATGGCAAAAAGACAAGACTGTTGCATGACCAACAGAAAACACTATGACATAAGAGAGATGTCTGCACTGTACCTTTGGCATTGCCATGCTGCAGCTTCTCCATGTATAGAACATGCAGGCAAAGTCATAAGCCTGCTCCACCAACTGAATCTTAAATAAATTAAAACCAAAGCAGCATTATCTGTTGTTCTAAAATTAACAAAAAATATTGCTTAATTTGTTAATTTGTTTAGTGGCATGAGTTATTATAACGAGATATTGAAAGACAGCCTATACAATTCACCCAAACCAAAATCTCAAATAAAACACCCAACCGAAAGCATTATAATAACTCATGCCACTAAACAAATTAAGCAATATTTATAGTTAATTTTAGAACAAACAGGTAAATTAATCACTAAAATAAAGAATAGTTTTAAAAAGTAAAAGCAATGCAATATATTATATATTGTCATATAATACATAAAAGCACCATCTTTGCTTGATCTCCCGCTTCCTCCAGATATTTCTTGAGAGCCGCTTCGAATGAGTTTCTGTCATTAAATCGTGCATCTAAATCCGCTGCATACTCAAATGTCACAGGACCAATGTGGATGTTGGGACTAGGATCAGGTGACAACGAAATATCACAGACTCTGGCAACTTTGGACAAAGCATCATCAATGTCACCTTTTCCACCGTGAGAAATGACAGGTGGCACATTGCTCATCATGAAAAACACAAGCTGCAAAGCAGGCAAAGAAAAACAATATAAACTCATTAACACATATTCATAAAGTGAGCTCTTTAAAAGTTCACTCCCTTTGTCATGTTATCATGTTTCCAAATGCCTATTTAGTTCTCACATTATTCTAAGAAATTGCATAAACTCAAATGATAAACACTTGTGATAAAATTATAATGTTTAGTCGTATACTGGGCTAAAAAAGGACCCTATATTGATCTCAGGGCCCATTGGTCACAATTGCAGCATTCTGATTCAAGTTGATTAATTAATTCTTTAATTGAGGTCCGGTTTTGATACATTTCATTAGGCACACTAGTACAACAAGTTATTAACCCTTTGAACACTGTCAGTCTGTATGCCAAAAAATGTGAATTTTAACTAATTATTTAATATTAATTTTCTACATATTAAAGCAGTTAGCCACTAAGAATAGCACTTTGGAAGAGTACATTTCTTTGTAACCGTTCACTTCCAGGGTAAGTCAGCACACACCACTACTGTGGTGTCCGGTATATAAGTTTATGTGCTCATCATGCTATTGCAGGAATTTGGGGATTACGGTTTTCCGGTCATCCCACTATAGTGATATTATGAGTTCAAAGGTTTAAAACAGTACAAATGTATGTATATGCAGCATATGAGCCATAAAGTTCATTTAATTTCAAAGGGTCCAGGAAATTTCGCATACTACAATTTGGCCAGTACAAATATATACACCCCTGATAATATCGAACCAAATAATTTACACGACAATCTTACACTCTAACCTCAGCTGCAACAGAAATCAACTCCAAATAAAAATGTCCTATTAAGAAATTGCTCAAAATCAAACTTATCAGTCATCCATAAGGCTGCCCCCCAAAGGCTCCTTTGACTATGGAGGGGAAAGGGGGCGCAGAACCGTCCCCCTCCCGTTCCCTCTTTCTCTTGCTCTGTCCCTTTACCCTTGCACCCTGCCTCCCTTGCCCCCACCCCTCACCTCACTCCTTGCTCCCTTTCCCCCTTAATTTCCCTAGCCACCGCCCTCCTAGCCCCTTTACTCCTTGCCCCTTCTACCACTTTCCCATGGCCCTTGGTCCTCCCTTGCCCCTTACCCCTTTCCCCTTGCACACCCACCCCAGGCTTCGGCTTCTCCCCTCCCCATGCCTCAAAGCTGCAGGATTTGACACCCTCCCTTTCTCTTCCCCTCCCCTCCTGAAGCCACAGGCTTCGAATCCCGTACCCTCCCCTTGCCCCAAAGTTGAAGGCTTCAATACCTTTCCATCCCCTCCTACTCCCCCATCCTCCTCGTCCCCTCCCTTGAATCTTAAGGGCTACAGCCCCAATCCCCTCCTCTCACCAGCCTCAAGCATTCACCTGCAAACCTGGACCAGAAGTTGTGGCCCACATGCACTCTAACAGAAGCAAACAAATAAATCAGATTATATGGCATACCCTCTAAATGGACTAAGGTTGTTAAGAACGCTGGTTTTGAAGGACAGGTTAACCGTTAAAAAAAAAGACCGGTTAACCGCTCGGTAGCGGCAGTCTGGTGTCGTGCCAATTTCAAAGTGCTTTGATGCCGCCGGCGCCTAAGCAGCGTCCTGCGCAGCTACATCAAAGCGCTTTGATGCCACCAACGCCAATGCCTGCGTCCTGCACGGCTACATCAAAGCGCTTTGATGCCGCCGGCGCCTATCCCAGTGTCCTGCGCAGCTACATCAAAGCGTTTTTATGTCTTCAAATTGAAAAACATAGTTAAAAGGACCAGTCCTTGCTCTTAGGACCGGTTAACCGTTAACAACCTTAAAATGGACTTATGGGTTAAGGAGAAGTAGCGCATTCATTCGGGCAAAAATGCAACAGGTGCAAAGCTTGAGAGGTTACGTCCTGCTGACAATGGCAAATATTAATGAGTAAGCAGCATCGGAGGCTCTGTTCTAAGCCATGTGAAAACCACCATTGGAAATCCCAATCATAGCCATGAACTAAGCGACGTGTAAACCCCCATCGCCTTAACCTTCCTAGCGTTAACCACGAGTTGCGGTCGTCCAACCATTTTGATGAAAAAAGCGGTAAGGACGACCGTAACTCATACATTGTATGTCTGCAGTAGTAGGCATTCGGGGCAGGTGAGACCCCAGTTAATTGCTTCTGTGACACGCTGACTTAAAGGCGGCAATTATAGCGGCTTTGTATTCTATCAAATGAGGTATGCGTGTGTGTGTGTGTGTGTGGACAGTCCGATCCCATTATTTACGCACCAAGGTGTCCAATAAATTGCCTATGCTATATGCCCTGCGGGAAAAAAGACTTGTCTTGCAGATTGCATCTTCAGAAACAATGTAACGAATGCAATTTCACGCAAATAAATTAGGCTCTAATTAGATAGAACCCAGTATTAGCGCATTCTTCACTAAATGTAATGTCTTGACTCTTCAGAGTTCATATCTGCCCGGCATGAGTCTCCCCCATATATATGTAGGGTCTATATAGCTGTCTGCTATTTTGAAGACGCTGCAGTTCTGTTAGCTAAAGTGGCGAGAAAGCACGTGTCTGAGGAAGAAATAATAACTCTATCGAATAGCACTACCGAAACCAAAACACCGTTAGTCGATAAATTTTCCAATAGCGAATCGGAAGGAAATTTTTCTTCAGACAGTGCCAAGATTGATAGCGAAAGTGACATTTGCGATGAAATGGACGATATTGGCGATGCTCGAGTTTCGTGCCGCATTGCACCTGATGACTGTGGACTACCCCGCCCTCGCTTTAACTTTTTGTATTTCTTATTTCTTGTGGCTTATTATATACATGCACATTTGAAATGCCCCCTTTCAGCATCTGAAGTGATTGAATTGTCGTAAAGCAGTGGTGCACAACCTTTTTTGGCTGCGGGTCACAGTTCTATTTCTGAAATCCTTCAGGAGCCAGACTCATCTGACAACTGCCATTTATGTCTTTGCTTGAAATTTATTGGTTTAGTACAAAATCACTTTTTAAGTTGAGATACATGTACACTACTGTAAAGTGTCTTATACAATATCAGTACAGTAAGGTATGGTTATGCCTTTATATAAGTTTCTAAACATAAAGTTTATAGTTATACACTAAGCTAAAGTTAATCATATTTAGCAGAATCTAAAGACTTATAGAAGAAGTTCATAATCTAAAGTTATAAACTTAATGTACAATAACCGAAACACATTGGACCATTGTATCTGTCACTAGCAGTTTTATCTTTGAAAGATTAAAACCAGGAAGCCAGTGTGATGGCTGTGTTTGCACCTCTGCCACCAGCTTACAGATATCGATTGGCATAGCAGGCATACAACGTTTTTCTGCAGCTAAGCAAACAATAAAGCTCAGTGACCCAGTCCACTCGTCATGACCGCAGCAAAATTTAGAGATATGAGTCACTATAGATTTAATTTTTAACAACATCCTGGGCTCTAAAACCGTCACGAACGGCATTGAGAGAAGGCATGACATATTGGTATTTTCATTTAGTTCTCGCGGGCCACATGGCGATTCATCGCAGGCCGGATGTGGCCCACGGGCCGGATGTTGTGCACCACTGTCGTAAAGGCATGCCTGCATCAAGTAACATTAACATGATACTAATAGCAGATGTCGAATAATTGCCCATAAACACATCTTGCCCTGAGGGGATATCCCGAGAACAATGACCAGCAGGAAATCGGGAGACTGGCGCGCCTGAATAGGGGGAGCATTGGTTGGTTGTTCCTTCAGAAAGAATGTAACACTCTGGGAACAGAATTCTGTGAAAGAATGTAATGCCAGGGAGGTTAATTATAGCAAAGTGGAAACACCTATAGCAGCCAGGCTACGTTTGGGGGCACAGCCCCATGGTGGGTTAAAAAATAAAATGAAAGTCATATTCAATCATCATTCTTGACAGGAAAACAGTTTAGTATCCCTCATATTGTTCCTGTTCTGCTGATGCCCCTGGCGAACTGTCCATATCACTTCCATAACCATACCAGCACTTCTAAGGCAGAGGTTTTCAAACCTTTACAAGCCGCGGATCCCTTGGCTTGTCTTTGCTCTGTGGCAGACCCCCCCCACCCCAGAAACAAACCAACTGACAGTTCATGTATGGAATTACAACATGTGTACTACATTAGTTCAATACTGTAACTACATTGACTACATTCTTATCTAGTCGAGTGCACTGCTTCATTCACCAATAAAAAGTAATTAGATAATGTAAAAAATCAAAATAGTGACATCAAGCAATTAAGACAGTTATTGAAACTGAGATCAACCTTTGGTCAGTGTGAAAGGTGTGCCTGCTTTGTACCGCAGAGTTTCTCCAAACATGGTGGTATGTTTGACAAACATACACGAATATCAGCCTCTATGTTCATTCATGATCTGTATTTGGTTCTTATGGAAGTGACTGCAGAAAAAAGCTCTCAGACAACAGGGGATATTCCAGAGAACATACCATCCAGATTGACAACAGTGACTTTCAGCTGAACTCCAAGCGAAGCAGTGGTGTAACAAAGGGGTAGGGTTGGGGGTTAAACACCCCCTTAGTTGGCCGATCAAAAATTTATTTTGTAGCGTATTATTATTGTGTGCTGAGTCTGCTCTAATAGCTACAGACATAAAGTATCATTTTATTGAATTCTCTGTAAATCTTTATGCTTATTGATTCCTTCAGTGAAAAAAACAGATAGGGTGATGTTTCACTATTTCCCAAGTAAATATTTCTCTCTACTTCACCTCTTTCAGTGGTTGTTCGTAACCCCAACCTTCAGAAAATCCTGGCTACGCCACTAAAGCAAAGTGCTCTGTCAGATGATAAGTCAGCCAGTTCTTCCTGTTCCCGTCCAATTAAATCAGTCAACTGACATTCAAATGGATTAAGAACCCAGTCAAGCATAATTATGTAATCATCTCTGAAGTACTTATGGAAATAATGTGACAACTGCTGAAGATGAATTCTCTGTGATTGTAATAATTTATCTTCCACTGCCAAAAAGTCACATAGCAACCAAAACATTTCATAGACACCTTGCACACTTAGTCTTTCTTAAAACAGCTATGGAAAAGTGAATGATCTAAAAATATTTAAGATTTTCCTTGGCACATTCGCTGACCCCTTGGCACCTTTCCGCGGACCCCTGGGTCTGCGCGGACCAGATTGAAAACCGCTGTTCTAAGGGGTCAGTACTTGAGTCTCTCCCCTTCACCCTGTACACCACTATCCTATGTGCTCTTCTTGACTCACCTTAAAATGATCATTCACAATGATGACATTACGCTATTCATATTATTTCCTCCTAACCAATATTATGAATCCATGGAAAATTTTCTTATGCCTATTCATCTCACCTTTAGCTTGGAAGTCATTCGAATATACACTGCTTAAATTCTTTGAATATTCAGTCCACACACATCAGTCTACTTTCACAAATTGTCAAGTTGTGAATACAAAAAATGTTATCTAGAGTAATATCATCACTTCCTTATCATCATCTGATGCTATTATATAAATCTCTTAAGACTTCCGTACCATACTCAACTTATTGCAATCTGTCCTGGGGAAACATTCCAATATCCAATATGAACAGGCTCTTCCTGCTTCAAAAAAAGGTTATTAGAATCATATCTCTTTCGTCACACACACTCAATCTCTTTTTAAACATCTAAACCTTTTGAAAGTTCATAATATCCACATTATGCAAACAGCCATTTACATGTTTACAATATTTTTTTAAAATACGACTCTAGCAACCCATTTTCACACATATTTTAGCCTCTGTTCAAATATACATTGCCAAAATACTTGCAGTAAAATAGGCAACTTCTACATAAACATAAGACACATCAGGGCAGAGCCGTACAAAGGGGGGTGCCTACGTGGTGCCTAGGCACAGGGCGCCAGTTTAGAAGGGGTGCAAATTTCAGGATTATTCATGAGGAATTTATGACTTGCTTTGCCTTCAGCCCAGGAGCAAATAAAGTCAATATTAAGAAATTATAACTTTCTTTGCTTTTGGCTCACTTTTACAATGCTTTGTAAATCATTATATGCGCACTACATACTGTGTATATAGGATTCTAACAGAGATTTAAGTTTCTATTTGCTGTATTTGGCTGGTCTATGACTCTATGGACCCCCGTCCATATAGAGTTTCAGTTATGTCAGTCATCGCCTCCGTATGGACACTGCAATGCATCTCTCTCCTGCCTTGGAACTCTACCTATAAATCGTTTCCTGTTAATTGTCGTTTGGTGGATGATGGTGACCGTCTCACAGAAGTTGAAGATTATCACCCTGGGGGTTGATAGCTGCAGGTGGCTGAAGCATCTCATATCTTCTTAGAAGTCGTTTGGGGTGTCTTCCAAAAGTATTTAAAGTATTTTGTACGAGGAGCGAAGTTTCATTTGCAGGGTGACCTATCAGGTCGATGACAAGACAAAACGTCAAATTCAGAATTTGACCTTATGACCTGAGAGGTTGCCCTGCAGTCTTTAAACGTTCCTTGTATAATACCATTTGAGCAGACTCTGATAGTATAGGCGAAGAAGTAGACAAAATTTGTTACAGCTTGATAGTGTTGCTCTAAGATTTATGCTAAATACCTTACTGATCTATACAAAATGAGTTCTTCAAAACAAAACTATCCGGCACAGCTTTCAACAATTGCAAGTCGAGCACAAAATAGTAATCATCAAGCACAACATCAGTGGGCAAAATGGTTTCCTCGGGCTTCTACATCACCTAACTCACATCCAAAATTTCTCGGAAGATTAGACTTGGAGGCACCAAAGGTAAGCGACAATGAAATCGCTGAAAATGACACTCATGTGCAACGAGGCGAACTGTAGCTGCAACAGTCATGACCGAAGACGTTGTGTTAGGGGTCGTCCATAAATGACGTAATGCGCCTGGGGAGGGGTCCGGACATTTGTCACGAAGTGTGACGAGGGGGAGGGGAATTCCATAAATGTGATGTAATGCAAGATGAAATTTTTAAGAGACGACCTTTTTTCTTTTTTTGCTTGTCAGGGTATTTGGAGAGCGAAAAATACAAGGATGACCTTTTTGGCTTGTCAGTATGTTTGAAGAGGAAAAAATAGAAGAATAAATGACTTTTTGTTTGCTTGTCAAGACTTCTCGGAAGACGAAAGGGGGGTCGGCCCGTTGTTACGTCATATTATAGGAGGGTCTGGCTTTTTGTTACGTCGCGTCACATGGGGGGGTCAAAAAAGTGCCAAAAATCGCGTTACGTCATTTATGGACGACCCCTTAGGGATGCCAGTGTCAAGTGATAGCCTACTAGGCTGAACAAAATTTCTGCCCAATTTTCAGAACTCACAGCAGAAAAAACTGATGAGCCCATGCTTCCTATTTTCCAGCATGCAAATCCGGATCAAGCTGAAATGTCCAACAATTTTCAATTTCGCGATCCGGCAACATGGCCGCCAATATGCGACAAGGTTAGGTGTCATTTAAAAGGACAAGGTACAGAACAGAAGCAAGAAGAGCCAGAAGGAAATACATATAACAGGCAAAAATGGTGCTCAGGCCTATATGAATTATTAGTTGTTTCAATGTCTTGTATAGGCCTATTATTGCATGTCATGTTACAATTTATCTGGGTAACAAAATTTGAGGGTGGAGCGCCAGATTCATGCTGGGCACAGGGCGCAATTGTGGCTTTGTACGGCTCTGCATAAGGGACCTCGTGACCATGAGGAAAGTGAAGCCAGTGCCTACTGAAAAGGGCAGAACTGGATAAGGCACCCAACAGCAGCAGAAAGGCTCGCGATGACCCTGGACACACGTCATCACATGGCAAATCAGTTAGATGTTCCAGTCCAAAATTTTGAATAAATTATCTAGTAATATTAAATAAATCAGATCTTCATCTAAATTTAAATCAACTATCTCTTAGGTAATAATGCATGACATTGTTGTTCATCAACGGAATTTCGTCAATCCTGCGGATAGGGAAGTTGACGTTGAAAACGTGGAAAACTGGTGGATGAGAGCAAAGCGTAAACTCCGTCACAAGTTTAAAACACCCCAAGAACTGTTCCCTTTATATCTACTCGAGTTTGTATCCTGAAAATATTTTTGTGACCTTGTTCATCTCAGTCAAATCCACTTTGAACTACATTATGACATAATTTATGGATGCACAATAGTTATGACATAGTTGCAATGGTAAAGCATTTATTTTATCATCACAGCTGCTTCTTTCACATTTAACATGAAGAAATACTTTACGCGCCTAGAATGCAAGATTACCCTTACATCAATCAAAAAGTTATTAGATACAACCATCTGATTCAACCCAGCCAATTGAATTCTCCAGTAAGAAATCTCGCTATTACATTCTATCCCGACTGCACCATAGCGTTGAGTAGGTGGTTACGAATGCTCAGCGGCGTAACGTGGGGAGGGGCGGGGGGCACTTTGTTGACAGCCCCCCGGGCCCCAGGTCTAAGCTAGGGTTAGGTAGAGGGTTAACCCTAACTTAACCCTAACCCTAACCCTAGAAATGATGTGCTGACGACCTTTTTTCTCGTCAGGATAAAAAAGGAGGCGATAACTTTTTTTTTGCTCGTCAGGATAAAAAAGGAGGTGATAACGTTTTTTTTGCTCGTCAGCTCGAAACTCTGGGGCCCCCATGGCAAAGATGCCCCCGGGCCCCCAAAAGTCACGCTACGCCACTGCGAATGCTGGTGCTAATCAGATCCCTCTATGGCAAACTAACCAGCAAATAATGTCTCTGGAGTAAATTACCTTTGCTTGGCCACAGTCACCAAACTTTCGTTTAAAAAATCTGAAATAAGTTCCAGTTTGAGAACAATCTTTTTCGCTTTAAACGCAACGTCAGAACATACGCTAACAGATCGAACGGCGCTGCGCTGACATTAAATTTTAATTCATATTTAAAAACAAACCCTTGTGCAACGGGTTAACAAAGTTCGGCAAAGTAGGCCCTACTTTCGAACGCCAACTGCCAACTGCAAACAGCGCCGCTGTGTACTTTGAAACCAAAACAGAATGTGATGGCGCTGGTGCCCTGTCAGCCATTAGTCTCTATGCAGTGGCGTAACCACGCCCGGGCAATTACGGGCAATGCTCGGGTTACTTTGCTTTTCTGCCCGGGTTGAAAAACTCCGGGTTGAAAAAATTAAAAATTAAGCCTTTAATTTTTGGTTTTGCTTAATTTTGCCTTTCCATGCACGTCGTTGCAAAACAATTTTAATATAGTCACTACGGTCTCTTCGAAACGTGTTTCACAGGCATCAGCTAGAAGTGCAGTAATTACTACAGTCATTGTGTTTGGCTGGTCTATGTATCTACGTGACATATCGAATTTCAGTTACGGTGGTAATCGCCTCTCCGTATGGACGATTTATTCCCTCTGCATCTTTCTCTACTCAATTGGACTCTGAAACTGTATCTAAGGTGAAAATTGGGGCCTACGACGTACGGGCGTTGCGGATGCTGAAGATTTATAGTTGGTGACTGTTAAGTTTCCCATGTTAATTGTTTAATGATTTTTGGTAGAGGTGGGGCTGTTCATAAATTACGTTAAAATGAGGAGGGTTTGAAAAGTTTGACAGGTGTTGATAAGGGGGGTCAAAATTCGCCAAAAAATTGTTTACGTAATTTACGGACAGCCCCTTGGTAAGCTGCCCGGGTTACATTTTGAGTCTGGTTACGCCACTGTCTCTATGAAGCATCTATGTGACAGAGTCTCCTAACAGAGAACCAGCCTAATGAGGGCTGCGATCAACGCCAAAGCATCCGCCTCAGCGCTGCGATGTAATAGCGGATTTTCGCATCGGATGCAGTAAGAATAATTTTGATCGGCGCATCAAAGGCTTTAGTGCAACAGCATGTAACTACAAAACTTTGAAGCATAATACACGGTCTTTCACTAAACCAGACCCCCGTTGTACTGTATTTTGGTTAATATCAATTTTTCAGGTGTTGACCGATTTAAATATTTTAATGAAAATTATATCACCGAGTTCGCTAGAAAATTTGCTTTGACTAAATAGACCTATGATTGCCATTTGCAAAATGCAGACTTTTAAGTTCTTCGTAACAACGGCGTAGCATAGGCAGTCGTAGTGAGGTCACCTAGGGCGCAAAATTATTGCGGACGGGCCCAAAATGTGAAATGGAATGTGAAAACAAGTAATAATAAATCATAAAATAGGCTGAGAATGAATTGTAAGTTCTTGTGGGAATACGATACGAGGGCATTTTTTCACATTTTGGGGGGAAATTGGCTGCGCAATCTTTCTCTTTGCCGGTGTCCTCCCATTTTGCTGAATTCAAATTTCGACGCTTTTCAAAGCTAATTAACAATTTTAAGTAGCCTATAGCAACGGTTTATTCATGAATTACACACGTAGGCCTAAGGGCCATCAATAAATGACGTCACGCGATTTTGGCAGCTTTTTACCCCTCCCCATCGTCACACGCCGTCACAAAAAGTCAGACTTGGAGTCCTCGAGGCCGTGGCCTTGGCCTCGAGGCGCCTCGAGGCCAAGTGACGCTGGCCTTGGCCTTGGCCTTGGCCTCGGGATACAAGTCCTCGGCCTTGGCCTTGGCCTCGGACCTGCTGGCCTTGGCCTTGGCCTTGGCCTTGGACCTGCTGGCCTTGGCCTTGACCTTGGCCTCGGGTACAAGTCCTCGGCCTTGGCCTTGGCCTCGGGATACAAGTCCTCGGCCTTGTGTACTCGAGGGCAAGCCCTCACACCATGGAATTAAACAAGAAAATCGCGCATTCAAAATGTTGGAAGTGACGAATAATATCTGAATAAAACGTCCTCTGTTCAATCCAAACGGTAGACCCTGAGAATTCCTGCTAGCTCTAGTAGCTTGTAATTATGTTGCTTGCATTGTCAAGGCTGCCATTGTTTGAAGCGAACATTGCCTCGGGAATTGAAGTAGGCATTTGGACCAGATAATTGGGTTTCTTGGTAATAAAAGCATTAGAGGCTTGAACCTAAATGGATATATGGCGTCTATTTTAGAGCAGTAATAAGTAATTGCATTCTTGACAGCGGCGGCTTCACAGGGGGTCGGAGTTTATTGTCTCTAAACTTCTAAAGTACAACAGAGACCCCTGCGAGGCTGCATCTGCTTAGGCTAAGGAGGTTGTAGACTGGTCGCACTTGGAAAAGAAACGGCGCCGTAGTGACAGCAAACTCTGCTGTATCTATTGTTATTTCTTATTAAAGTTTTTAAGTAAAAATCAGCAAAAAGAATATGGCCACAAATGAGCCTAGCATTGTGAAGTTTGCTTTCACGGATTTCAAAATTATAAATGAAAGAAAGTGGTCCGCGAACTGCAAACATTGTCGCGAAGTAATAAGCGAAACTCGAGGGACTTCCAGTGGGTTCAAGAAACATCTGGATAGAAGACACGAGACTGTGGCAAACAGCTACAAAACATCAAAAGGTATTTTAATTTTCTTTTTAAAACATGATTGGTAGTAGGTACTGGACCTTACAGCTATGGACGCCAATCCATAAGGAACCCGGGCACCCAATAATTCGGGTAGGGGACCCAGCACTTGTTTGGCCTCGGACCTCTTGGCCTTGGCCTTGGCCTCGGACCTCTTGGCCTTGGCCTCGGACCTCCTGGCCTTGGCCTTGGCCTTGGCCTCGGACCTCCTGGCCTTGGCCTTGGCCTCGGACCTCCTGGCCTTGGCCTTGGCCTTGGCCTCGGACCTCCTGGCCTTGGCCTCGCCTTGGCCTCGACAGTTGTGGCCTCGACTCCAAGTCTGCAAAAAGTCAGACCCACCTCAAATATGACGACACGACGCGTTACCCTCCCCGTCATCTTGTCTTTCAAATGTCAAAATTAATGTTTCATTTGAAAATATTCATTATAATTATTATAGTTGAAACAATATTCAGAAACTTTTTCAAATTCTTTTTTAAAATGAAGTATAATAATTATAAGTGTAAAATACGTTCAATTTTGCGGTAACATAGCATTGCGCAGTGGCAATAGGGAGGTTTGGGGGTTAAATCCTTTGGCTGGCGAAAACAAAATATTTTTAATGAGTTTCTATGCAGTTTTTATTTTTTGACGCGACTTTGGTGGTCATAACCCCCTTGGCTATAGAATGTAACTGTTTAAGAGGTGAGGATTTTTTTGCTTGTCAGGAAAAAAGAGGAGATAACCTCTTTTGCTTGTCAGGAGAATTTTGCCTGTCAAAAAACTAGAGGTGCTAACCTTTTTTTGCTTGTCAAGATTTTTCCAAAGTTGGTCACGGTCAAAACCAGAAGCCAAACTCTCCTTCCGGAAATCCTGCATGGCTACGCCACTGGCATTGCGGTATTAATAAAAATATATAGTATTATGTGATGTCACATTTCTGGAAACCCCTTTCTCCCGTCGCCACACATCGTCACAAATGTTTGAATCCTCTCCCCCTAAGTGCGTGAGGTCATTTATGGATGGTCCCTAAATGATATTATAATAGGACTCATCCACTTATATAGTACGTACGCAGTGCTGGGTATGTTACTTTTGTGAAGTAATTAGTTACTGTTACTCGTTACTGGGTCTACTATTTTTACTTGTCAGGTTTTTTATGATTATTGAATTTTTTACCTACGTCCCTGAAAAATGCACCCCTGATCAAAATTCGTTCCAACGTGACTGCATGGTCCAAGATGTGTGACGCACATTTATGGGAGGGGATCCGAGATTTGTAACAGTATTTGACAGGGGAAGGGATCACAGATAGCCAAAATAGCTTTACGTACTTTATGGACGGCCCCTAAGAGGCTAAGAGATCGGATTCTGAAGAAGTTTATATGACAGCGTATTGCGGGAACTATATTCCCTTTGGTATCTATTTAATAATAATTGCTTACAAAATCTCAAGTATCAAACACATTCAATAGGCGCCTTGATTAAACTGACAGAAATTGATATTTCATTATACTTATGGAAATGTATCTTTAAATTATAAATATTACTGGATTTGCATTATAAAGATTGCAGTGTATGTAGTTAAGAAATTAATTTTGTTCTTTTCTCTTTGATAATTTTTTATTTTTTACTGCGAAAGTAGGTCTACCTGATAAAAAATGTTTTTGTGTAGCTGCATGACCATCGACACTTCTACGTGTTTGCCTTAACTGCTATATCTGATTTAGTGATGTGCAGTGAATTTTTTTTATTGTGTTTGTGTTTATTTTGTGTTTGAACTTGAAATAAACGTATCCATAAGTTTATTTCCAACTCCAACAAATTATTGAACATGAAAAATTATTACAAAGATCACGTAGATTCGTAGAAGATAGATAAACATTAGGCCTATATTTAAAAATTCTAAATCAGGACTATAGCCTAGAGTAACAGATTAATAGGCCTATAGAAGCAAGGAATACATTGACCACGAATAAGCCTAGGCCTAGAATATGAAAATTTGATATAAATGTGATATTTCATAATTCATATATGATATTTTTAAAATATCAGTCTGTTACGTAGTCATATAACATTATTAAATATACTCAGGGCTTTTTTTCAGTGGGAACGCATGGGAACGCCGTTCCCACACCTTTTTTACCAGATTGCATATATAATTATGGATATGTAACAATGTGTTTGGAAACGTACAGATGCGGCGTTCCCACACCTGTTTTGTTGATGAGTAAAAAAGCATGGGTTCCCAAACCTTTTTTCCTAGAAAAAAGCACTGATTATACTTAAAATCAATAGCTCTGTATCTGAAGATAGATAAGTCTAATGATAATGAAAGGTACAAAAAGTATTCACAAAAATACTGCAGCTGTTTGGGTTTGTCATCAACTTAGATTCTATAGCGTTCGCCCTGTCTTGTGCATTAGCGTCGCCACGGGGAGGGGGGCAAATGGGGGCAACTGCTCCCCCCCCAAACCTGCCCCAGACCACCTACCAGATTCGCGCAAATCCGGTGAGAAAGCTTTCTGTGGAGGGGTGAGTGGTGGGTAAGGAATCTGACACGCTACTACGCTATAGCCCTTTTGCTCCCCCGACCAAAAATTCCTGGCGACGCCATTGGTCTTGTGTTCCTGTTACTAACTGGTTATCTTTTAAAAACAAATTTCGATGTTTCGTCGTTTTGTAGATAGACGTTTTATAATCCAATAGAAATCGTTGAGAAATCTCTGCTATTTTTTTCTAGCCGATTGCTGTTTTTAATTGCCGGGCGGCGTCGCTTACGCAGAATGTTTTGGGATTGGCTGTTTCATAGACTAGGTCTATTGCATATTCATTATTTTATAGAAAAGTAAGCAAGTAAAACACTTGGTCTGCTTGCAATTTCGAACTAAAAATCACTCCCATATGACGCAAAAAGAACGTGCGAAGAGTGCATGAAAACTTATATTTATAGTCACATAATATATAGGCATAGGAAGTACAGCATATGAAATAGCTTCACATACAAAATTTTCCTTATTTTTGTAGGCCATAGCATCAGAGCCGTATCTGTAGTAGGCGCACATGGCAAGTTGTAAAACTTCGCCCCCAACATTTCGAAAACTGGTGATGACCTTTTTGTTACTAAAAGACTTACGCTGGAGGAGCGTAATTATTCGATTTCGA
This sequence comes from Metaphire vulgaris, assembly GCA_018105865.1. Taxonomy (NCBI): domain Eukaryota; kingdom Metazoa; phylum Annelida; class Clitellata; order Crassiclitellata; family Megascolecidae; genus Metaphire; species Metaphire vulgaris. The sequence goes on from CM030850.1 coordinate 8,897,516, forward strand.
TGGGCGTTTGACACTTAACTGTTAAAACTCGCGTCGTAAATAAAATAAACCATGGTTTCTGCCCCCTCCAAGACGGCGCCCGAAGCAAGAAATAAAAATTTTTAGTGCATGGGCTGTGGACAAATGGAAGGTGGAATAGTTCGGTTGACCTCAGTGGCGTAGCCAGAATTTCCGTAAGAGGGGTTTGGTTTTTTGGTTTTGACCGTGACTAACTTTGGGAAATCCTGACAAGCAAAAAAAAACGCTAACGCCTCCAGTTTTTTAGGTGACAATGAAAAAACGTTCTTGCCTCTGATTTTTAGGTGACAAGCAAAAAACCCTTATCGCCTCTTAAATCTTTCAGACCTAGCGTCTAGCCAAGAGGGGGATTTGACCCAGAAAATCTCGTAACAAATAAAAATGCATGGAAACTCATTATAAATATTTGTTCCGCCAGCCGGGGGAGTTTTAACCCCAATCTTCCTTGGCTACGCCACTGGTTGGCCTAATAGCAAAAATTCTACTACTACTACTACTACTACTACTACTACTACTACTACTACTATTACTACTACTACTGCTACTACTACTACTACTACTACTACTAATAATAATAATAATAATAATAATAATAATAATAATAATAATAATAATAATAATAATAATAATAATCTATAATATTAAGATCCTTATTCTGTATTTCTGTTACCTTCAAGCGTTCTCATTGGTTGACAAAGAAGCGTTTGACGAAGCGTACGTTTAGCTTTAGCACGGTTTAGTCGAGTCATTGCAGCGTCAGAGGGGTGGGCGTGCGACGACGTTGCTACTGGTAACAATTGTTCGTAGCTTGAAATTTTAACGTACATTTTAACGTACACAAAAAATATGTGTGCAGCGTCACAAATGGTCGCAGTTGCGTGATTTTAACGTACATAGACCTAATTATTACGTGGCGCAGAGCTTGGCTAGGTGGCGTATGTACAGTACATCATTGAAATGTTGTTCAGCATGAATTCAATGATTGGGTATTAGGTATAGGTATTGGATTAGTATTATCCTGCACTGCGAGCGAAGCGAGCGAAGGAGCATCTTTCTAATAATAATAATAATAATAATAATAATAATAATAATAATAATAATAATAATAATAATAATAATAATAATAATAATAATAATATAATAATAATAATAATAATAATAATAATAATAATAATAATAATAATAATAATAATATGACTTTTTGTTATTAAAAGGCTTACGCTGGAGGAGCAAAGTAGTACATAAAGCGGGGATGGCTTTTTGCATGTCGTATTGGCATATATTCTGTGCACGTATTATTATTATTATTATTATTATTATTATTATTATTATTATTATTATTATTATTATTATTGTGCACTTTTGTGGCATCGGTTCTAGGCTAATATTCTTAGGCATGTAGGTAAGTCGGTAAGTAAAAATTTCATGAATTTCTATAGCGATTTCGAAGGCAGGTACCGTAGAGTCTAAATCCTAAGCGCAAAAGACCAGGTCAATCTAAATATCTGTCAGTGAGAGACAGTAAGACATGCTATGGAAGAAAAGCTAGCTGCCCGAAAGAGATTAGCTGTTTTGAGGCTTTGCATTATTTTAAAGTGGCTTAGAAGGATTACTGCCTGTGTGAAAGCCACTAGGTGCACTAACGGGGCTTGAACCCGCTCCGTCAGCCTGACGCTCCAGCACGTAACCCACTCTGCCATCTTCTGCCCCCTCTTGGTTTGAAAGTGCTCAGTTCTTTGGATGATCTGACCGATAGAGGAAGAGACTAGAGTTCAAAACTTTGAGTCTGCCATAGATAAAGTCCTCGGTCATCGAAAAGGCGGTTTCAACGCCATTGCCTTCCGATGGTCTTTATCGTAGACTTTAATATCACAAGACAGAGTCTATGGTATCAGAAAGTGAGGCCAGTTTGCATGGATGGTGTGTCAAGAAATGTTTACCCTGCAGAAATCTTGAAAATTTTGGTACACTGTTGGTAAGGATATCGTTTAGCCGTTTAACTTATTTAATGTGGACCAGTTGTTTAAATATTGTGTTTAGAATAAATTGATCGTCCGATTTATGCGAAATGCGGCGACATTGCGCAATGCGCAGTCGCTGCCGCAAATGGGCCTTCGAAAATTACATAGTAACATAGGCTTATAGTCGTATAAATCAGCACTGCACAAAACGGCTTCAAACTCAACTAATAATTATGGACCTAAAAATCTACTTTTACGATACGATTATAGTATTTATATTCGGAAATCAATTGGCACGAATAAGAATTGTGGAAAAGACGAGTAAAAGATCAAACGGAACACATTTAAAGCAACTATGGTACACCATATTAAAGCGGTGACGTCGTCCATACCTAAGTAGGCGCTGCCCTCAAATAAATATGATAGTGCTAAAGAATTACGAGGTCTTCAAGATATCTGCGGGATAAACATTTCTTGACACATCATCCATGCAAACTGGCTTCAACTTTGGCCTGACGTTGCCATAGATAGACGGCATCTAGTGTATTATAATAAATCTATGGTCTTTATCGCATTTCGAACTAGACGCAAGTTTTCCATGTCTGCGGACAGTTTTTCGTAAGTCCCTCTGGAGCGAAGCACCGAGAGCAGAATTATGTATACTGTACAATCCAAGTGTAGGCTACAGTTGTAGAGGGACTGGAAATGTCGTTCTGTAGAAGACTAGTGAAGAGTGTCACTGTCACCATGGTCTGGAACCCTAGCTACGCCAATGGAATTCCTGCGTCACAACAGGTAGCACCTTAACAGGTTTTTAATGCAGTTTGTTGCGTTGGGTGTAGGTTCAGTTGCAGTTTCAGTTCGGATCATTCTGCGTACCCCCACAACGTCCCTCAAGTACCCCCAAAGGGGTACAAGTAGGCCTACCCCAGGTTAAGAACCACTGCCATAGAAACATCAAACTCACGTATATGAGATCAACTGATAGTCAATAATCATCTGCCTCAGTAGAGCACTGAAATCCTTCTTTTTTCTTAAATCATTTCCTCCATAGCTGTAACAACCTAGCCTCACTGCCCTTCGGATGTTGACTACTACTGCCTGACTGATCGCAAATCTTTCCCATAGCTATTTCAAGAAAGGCTGAGCGCCTACGAATAAGCAGCTACTGTTGTGCTGCCTTCCAAAGCGCTATATAAATCCGCGAGATTTTACTTACTTACTTACTGCCGACAGACTTATAAAATAAATGCCCAGCATCTCCCATCTTATCGAATTGCTACCGTTCTCTCGGGGATGCGCAGGGCACTCCCTGTGCGCATTTTCGAGTAATTCAGCTTCGATCGCTGCTCATCGTCTAGCGGTGAATATAGCTACGGTCATTCATCCCACGCTGAATAGGGCCTTCTCTGTATTGGCTTTGTCGTTTTGCTGCGAAGCAAAACGGTTATTGTTATTGTTCATGACAACGCCGGAACATAGCAAGGGCCAAAGTCAAGGGTGCTTTACAATAAGCGTGGAAACGGAGATGTTGAATAGGTGCGTCTTTAACTAAACGGTGTCTCGTGTGTTCGGATTTTCGATCGCGAATGACGATAAATGCATGGACTGACGGTAGGAAACGTTGGAAGCGGTAACCTGCGTTGACGATGCTCAGTATTCGAGTTATGCGCTCCTCTAGAGGCTGTTAAGGCCCTTGGCCGTAAAAACGATCGACAGAGCGGAACTACAAAATACGGTTGGTGGTCTATTTACACGTAGGGCTACGACGCTAGTGTCGTGAAATTTCAATTATTGGTTTCAGTCAGGGCTATTGTTTTCAGGGGCGTAACCAGGAATTTGGGGATTTCATTTGGGGCGGTATAAATATTAGAGGCATAAATGTTAACTATAAACCACATAAAACCATATAAACCACACGTAAACCACACAGAAAACTTTGTTAGACTTTTTTTCGGGGGGGGGGGTTGTATTATATATACCGATATACCTCCCGTCGCTACGCCCCTGATTGTTTTGTGACATTAGTTATTGTCGGTGATGGATCGAGGAATTCAATTTGGCCGGGGCTTTGTGTTCCATTCCTCATTTTGCCTTTCTCCGCCCATTCCACCATAGGCGTAAGCTTTGATGAAAAAGTGGGGACCCAACCTTTATACCTTTCACCTTTCCCCTTCCCTAGCCTAACCTCCCAAAAAGTGGGGTGTGTGCGAGAGTCTAGCGGTCTACGCCTTCTATATGGATTGATGTGACCGTTAAAATTAATTATTGAAAGGAAAGAAAAGACGACGGTCTGCTTATTTATTCGTACCTTATTGACGTTTCAACTTTTCGCCATAATGACACCAGTCGGATGGTTCCCCACTGGAGGTTAACAAGTTTGGGGTGAGATTAGCCTGGCTCTCTGCTGTAGGCTATTTTAAAAATCGATCGCTGCTTTTGCCTAAAATGGTGTTCATGCGAAGACAACTTCCTGATCAAAATAAGTTTTTCGTTGAAAATATATAATACATATGCTGAACAGAGCAGAGACGGAAGATGTCAGCTTGGGTTTTCTGGGTTACGCGCTCGAGCGGCAGGCTGACGGAGCGGGTTCAAGCCCCGTTAGCGCCCCTATAGTGGCTTTCGCACAGGCAGTAATGCCTTCTAAGCCACTTTAAATCACGCTGTGAATCTTTCAAGTCTCACATTGAATCCGTTGACGATTGTCTATTCTTTTCCAAGAGCATAAAACACGGGGGGACGGCGGGGGACGGTCTCCCCCAATAATTGGTAAGAGGGGATATATAGAGTATCAATTATCCCCCAATGTTTTGTGCCTTATGGTAAATCACTCATTACAGATGACCTTTTTTTGCTCATCAGGGTATTTGGCCAGGGAAAACATATAAGGATGACGTTTTTTGTTTTTGTTTTTTTGGCTCGTCAAGACTTTTTACATGCCTTTATCGACGATTCTATCCCCCCCCCCCAATGTTGACGCCAGGTTTACGCCACTGCTATTCTCCGAATAATATCGGCTTATCGTCTGAAATCCGAAAAAGCCATCGCGGACGTGATTCGGGCCAGAGATTTCATCTTCAAGCGGTCATCGATTGACGCCAGCAAATTGTTATACTGTAAAGACGCCGTAGAAGTTTCTAAAAATATTAGTTTTCAAATTTTCGATTACTAATAGAGCAAACAAATACAAACTTTAAAAAATTCATAATGCAAAAGAAGCAAGAAGAATGTACGTAGCAATTTCTTGATGAGACGCTCTGCTCTAGGAATTGACTCACAGAGAACGATTTTCTAGCGCTCGCCTGGTATAGGAACAGATTTAGTTTAGAAGGAGATAGGATCAATCCGGTGCTCCCCAACCTGTGTGCCGCGGCACACAACTGTGCCGCAGCAACGGTGGAGGTGTGCCGTGGCAAAATGTTGAAAAACATTAAAATAATAATGGCGCTGTATTAATTGTTAATTATAAGTTCAATTATGCCTCTTCAATCAGGGCCGGATTAAGGTTCGAGTGGGCCTGAGGCTGAGAAAATAAGGCCGTCGCCTATACTGAAAATCTCTGACAAGCAAAAAAACAAAAAAGGTTATTTCCCTTCCAAATCGTGCTGACAAGCAAAAAAAGGTTATCTCGAAATTCGGTGGGTCTATTTTCATGAATGCCGGGGGGCTACAGCCCCCTCAGCCCCCGCCTTAATATGGCCCTGTCTTCAATTAACAATGAAAACGTAATTATGTAGAACGGTAGTCAATATTATACTGTAGGCCTATACTAGACTAGACTCTAGAGTATAATATATAGTACTAGTAAGCCTATACAAATGCATCATTTAAAAATGAACTGTGTGCATTTCACCTGCAGTGTGCCGTTGACTGTAAGTTTCTTGGATAGTGTGCTGCGGCTGGAAAAAGTTTGGGAAGCACTGGATGAGTCTCAATGCGAATCATTGCAGAATTCAAGGCAACGCCAGCTCATAATGGGCGGGCATGACATCCTTTTATTGCCTATCCGCCATAATCGGGACCGGATAATCGGACTGTCCTATTGGAGTTGACACTTGGGATTACGATTCAAATCCGGAGCGACCATCGATTGAATCCAAACGCATTAGTAAAATGACGCTATAGAAGTTTACTAATGATAAAACAGTGTATCGATCTTAGACAGAAATTAAATACGCTTGCGTTAACGGCTTATAGATAAAGAAATTTTCAACTTCTGGCCCGCTTTGTGGTCCAATGCATTTGCGTGTGTGAGTAAGAAAGAGAGAGAGAGAGAGAGAGAGAGAGAGAGAGAGAGAGAGAGAGAGAGAGGAGGGAAGGGGGAGAAAGAGAGAGGAGGGAGGGAGGGAGGGAGGGAGGGGGAGAGAGAGAGAGAAAGAGGGAGGGAGGGAAGGAGGGAGGGAGAGAGAGAGAGAGAGAGAGAGAGAGAGGAGGGAGGGAGGGAGAGGGAGGAGAGAGAGAGAAAGAGAGAAAGAGAGAGGGAGTGAGGGAGGGAGAGAGAGAGAAAGAGAGAGAGAGGGAGGGAGAGAGAGAAAGAGAGAAAGAGAGAGAGAGAGGGAGGGAGGGAGGGAGGGAGAGAAAGAGACTCGAATGGCCTCGTAAGTCACTTACCTAAAGTCACTTGCTCTTGGCTTGATCTATATTGGCTTGGTTTATATGTTAAATTGGTTTCGTATTGATGGAATTTCGTTTTTTCCTTTTGATTCTGCTCCTGCTTTGCAGGATGTTGTCTCTTAACGCTCCGGTCTCTGGTTTTATCTGTGGGGTCTGGAACGATAGATTGCAAATGATGATCTGTTCAGGTGCTTTTGGAACACTCTGCCCTGATCTAGATACCCTCCCAGTTTCACTGCTTCTGCAGAGAAGATGTTGTCTGATTTCTTTTGTTTATCCTCTCCCTCATTATAATCCATTTATTACTTTTCTCCTTTTTCTATGTGGTGATGTTCAAACTAACCCCGGTCCTGTAATTTATTCTCCGTCTAGCATTAGTCTGGGTCATCTCAATATTAGATCAGCTGCTTCAGTTTCTAAGTCATTGGATAAACCGGCAATTCTTAAGGAATTGATTGCTGATGATCAGATTGAAATCTTATCTTTAAATGAAACTTGGTTTTCCTCGTCTGATCATCCTTCTGTAATTTCATCTATAATACCGGAAAATTATTCGATAGTTCATGAACCGCGCCTAAGTGGAAGGGGTGGTGGAGTTGCTTTTGTGTTTGCATCGTATTTAAAATTAGAAAAGGTCCCAATTCCATCCTATAATTCATTTGAGTCTGTCCTAGTTAAATGCTCAATATTGCGATCCTCTTTCTCATTCCTGACCATCTACCGTCCTCCACCGTCGACTAGACATACCTCTACATTCACGGATTTTCTTTCGGAATTTTCGGCACTCCTTGAAACTTTGCTTCCATTATCATCTGAACTTATAATTATTGGGGATTTTAATATCCATGTCAATAACCCCTCAAATCCTCAAGCTACAAATTTCATTGACCTTTTAAATTCGTTTGATCTCCATCAGCATGTGAATTTTCCTATTTCATCTGTTGACAGTTCTGGCAATACTGCCATTCAGGTTCCAAAAACCTAGAATACCACGAATTATTAAGTTTATGATCTTCATTTTCATCTCGCATGCCTTTCTTCAAATGCCATTTCATCATTTGATGAATACAATAAATCCAGTAGGAACAAATGAAATTGTTTTAATGTAGAATTGAAGGTTAAGCAAAGACTTGTTCCATTTTTCGCACGCAACCAACGCAGTACCCATCCAATATTCAGTCATTATTAATCGTTTTTCCTTCAACCTGACCCATCCAATCTCCAACCCAACCAAAAAACCCAACCCATGGACATGGGCATTGCAAGTATTCACCCAACCCAACCCAACCCACCCAAACTTCAAGTAAACATATTCAGCAAATTTATTGCTAAGCAACAATTTGTCAATTACTGCATACATTTCAGTTCTCTCATATGTCGCTGTAGGGCCTATGTTTTCCGCCATTATAATTATCATTGAAACGTCCGAGTTATACTAACTCTCTAAAATTCAGCTTCAAATGTTGAAAGACTAACGAAAAAACCTAGCCATTAACATCGCGAATTTAGCTCATAAATTTATAGTCGTATTTCAGTTTTAAATCAATTGATCTTTGTTCGTTCAAGGTCTGACTTTCTCCAGTCAGATGTTATCTGTCGTTTCCATCATCAGATGCATTAATAGGAACAACTGTTTTGCAGGTCAACTATGCGCCAATCCTTTAGAAGTAAGCCGTTAGATAAACGTGAAAATGCTCGGAAAACGATAACCATTTTTTATAAAAAATTAGTGTTCCTACTAAATTTATGGAAAATGTAACCCGTGGTTTTCTCAGACCATGAGATAAAATCGGCAAAAAACTGAACGCAGTCATTTTTGGAGACTATTTTCCGAAAAAACCCGTCAATTTTTTGAGCGATCTTGCAGCTTTCAAGCTGTCGGCGCTACAGCTTAATTTAAACTTCATTAGAGGACTTTGCGACCAAATTAAAGACTCACCTATTTAACATCTCGTTCCCATGACTTTTTGTAAAAGCGCCTTTGACTTTGGCCTTTGGCCCAATAATACCTGTTCCAACTGCTAGAAATCTAGGATTCAAATTTGATTCTTTTCTATGCTGACGGCGCTATATAAAATTGTCATGAACAATAACAATAACAATAAACAATTTCAAGACACAGACAAAAATAGTCTCTATAAGGCTGTCATCAAAACCCTCGTCATCAAAAGCTAAATCATTTTCGTACCACCATCCCTAAATTTAAGTTTCTGGGATCGGCCTCCGCAGAGAAATTTATGGTCAACACTATCTCCTAACTCACTCTTAAATCATTCCTGAGCGTAAGTCGAGTGTGGTTCTCCCATCTCACCTGTCATCTTCGTGTATTGCTCAGGCATTTGTTGAATTCTTCAGTAACAAAATCATTTTTTTTGTAAAAAATTTCCTCCTGTTTCAAGCAGTCCTCTCATTGATCCTCCACAATCCCCTAGAAATTTATGGTCATCACTTAAACTCACTCTTTGAGCTATCTGAATTTGCGCCGGTGACTGTCCCAGAAATCTCTGAAGCGTTATCCTACAGGCCGCCTCTGAGACGTCATGCTTACTCGATTGTATACCGACATCCTTACTTAAGTCCTGTTTAGATGTTCTTGCCGAACCCCTTACAGTGCTTGTCAATCTTTGCCTAAGCCAGGGCTGTTTTTCTGATTCATTTAAAATTGCTCATGTCAAACAACTTCTTAAAAAGTCTAATCTACCTATCGAGGATCTCTCGAGTTATCGTCCAATCTCAAATTTATCGTTTATTTTTAAAATCATTGAGAGAGTTGTGTTCCGAATCGGCCTTATTGCTAATCTACCAGGATGACTGACGTCGGCCGCTAACAAGATTATCTTTCTTTCAACTAAGGCGGGTGGGTATTCGACTTAGCTTTTTGGCTAAGGTTTTATTATTATATGGCTGATTCCCTCTCTCTCCTTCTATCTCTCTCTACCTCTCATGTATTACTTAATATCTTAGCCCAGGTGCTACCTCGATATCTCGTTCAGGTACTACCTCGTTCTTCTGTCAGGTACTACCTTGCTCTTCTTGCTTTCTCTCAGGTACTACCTCGCTCTTCTGTCAGTATGCATAATCGCAGCTGATGAAGGCTTACAAAAGTCATAGGAAAGTCTAAGCGTTTAACGACAGAACAAGTCTGAATAGCAGAACTCCGAGGAAAGTGTTGCTAGAAGGCAGTCGTGAACTGCAGCTGAACGCTTTTTAGCGGATCGAGGAAGTTCAGTCATGAATACAGAAATGACAAAATCGATAACTGATCGATGCATCAATCAATCAATCGAACGTCGAGTAGGCTTAATGATGTCAATTGGCGGATGGAATTTTGGGCTGAATATATTCAAGATCGTCAAGAGAATAAGAATATTATTTAGCAGTTACTACGGTACTACTTTCAAAAGCGCTTCACAAATTCACGAGATTTTATTTATTTTCATATATCTGTAACAAGTAATTTGCAAAATTTTGTTTTCTCCAGGCACGTCGGAACGAATTTTCAGCAGGGTGTGCAGATTTTCTAAAGATAAAAAAGTTGTAACAAGGAAAAAAATTCGCCTCTTAGAAACCTTGACGAGCAAAAAAAGGTCTTCACTAACTTTACGTTATCCTCTTAAAAACCTCTTGACAAGCAAACAAGCAAAAAGGTCGTCATCTCTATTTCTTCTATTTAAAATCCTCACAAGCAAAAAAATTAAAAACAGCCTTCTCTTCCAGGGGGTGCAGCTGCACCCCCTGCACCCCCACTTCCTACGGGCCTGGTTTTCTCTGATGTGACATAAGGCATCTTGGTAAAGATACGAATTAATACTTTGTTGCTTTTCTTCTTATAGCATCGGGCAGCAAAATGAAATCAAGACGTTGACGATTCGCAAGCTTCCAGGAATACCGATTTACGTCTAGCGTATATGATACAAGTACTGCTGGGGTGATGTCTCCGTTACTTCTTTACACGATATTGGTTTTGTTTTACGGAAGCGGTGATTTGACGGATATGCAACCTCAGTTGGCTTCTTCGTGGAGGAATCGCCCTGTGCGTCCCCACTCCGAATCGGTTCATGACACTGTTGGTTGCGAAGTGCAGTCGAAAACAAATCGAACCATTCGAACAATTATTAACGGTGTGAACTATGAGCGAAGTTCAGCGCAGGCGAGCGGCGATTTCGCATTTCGAAACGGAAGCGTTTCCATGACGACGACGACGACGACGACGCCTGGCGTCGAAGATGTCGGAAGCGCTAGAGAAACTGGTCTAAAAGTGCCTGAGAAGAACAGCGTTTCCTCTAGCCACGCAACCGCCAGCAACACTCGAATGCATTGGACAGGCGTTGATACCACGCATTCGTCATCAGAGATCGCTACTGTAAAACCTCTCTATATCGGAGCGCTGTTCGAACTGAGTGGTCCTGGCAGTTCCAGTGGCAGCGGACTGTCGGACCTCGAGTCGGCGCAACTGGCGATACGACACATCAACGAAAGACAGTTCGTACCTGGATACCGACTGGAATTAATCTACAACGACACGAAGGTAAGTAGACGCTGTGTGGAATTGTAATCATCGATAATTAATTAACAGAGTGGCTGTTTCTAACTGTCTATAGAGTAGTCACGTGGGATAGATTGAGCGCAAGATAATCGGTTGCTACCTTTCAATTGAACGCCTTGTCAATTAAATATGGATTTGACGTTCCCTTCTATCGACAGAAGTGCAGTCACGATTTAAACAATGTAGAAGTACTTTTTTATTTCTATTATAATTTAGAACGGCTTTGCAGTGCACTCTAATTGTAAGGCAAAATGTACGACGAATTGAATGATAGACATAAAATTCCTATCAAGCTATATAGGTCACGGCAAGACCGGTTTGACCCGTTTCCCAGTACAGAGGCGTGTTCCAATTTCCACCTCTTACTGGTCCATTAATGTTGGAATAAAAACGAAGAAACAAAGAGGACTTCTGTGTCTACACGCATGACACAATGCGCAAAAATCTGGTTTGTACAGATGCGTTCTGTTCGATTCGCTTTGTCCTTGAGAGGAGGAGGAGGAGGAGGAGGAGGAGGAGGAGGAGCAAATCGATTTTCCGGATGAAGCGAGAACCTGAGAGTCCTTCCAGGCGAAAACACCCCCGGCAATCAGTCGAGCATCAGTGCAGTCACTGCAGTTCGTTTAATGATTCATGACGACTTTGTCGGTAACTCGAAACCGAAAAGGCAAAAAGTGGGACGCCACTCGGTCGTTGTTAGATCCTGCATTAGCGCAAATGGATAGTATGCTTAATTCTATGAACGATGACTCAAGACAGAAGCGAATCTGAGTTTCAGTTTCGCTTCAATTGGTGGAAATAATTATGGCAGAAACGACGATAATGATGGATAATTAAAACGGTCCTTAATTAAATGATTCTTTTTGGATTCGGACTTCAAGAAATCGAAAACGGAGAAACATTATTTGTGAAAACTGGGTTTTCTTCCATTAAAAATGCGATAAAGCGCCCAATACATATAAAAAAACCGCAGGCCTACATTTTGAACAATTTTACAAATTTGACAAATTTCCAAAACGGCAGATTCGAAGCAAGCAGACAGGTCTTTGCCATATTTTGTGAGAAAGAAATAATCGGTCTCTCTCTTCAATCGGACAATATAGCTATAAATATTAAACGACACAAATCAATAAAGACGTTAACAGTTTCGATAATTGTTACGTAACCATAGGCCCTATGTGCGCCGTTAATTGCGTCATCGATCACGTGGCCGATGGCATCACTAATCACCGACCAGTACCGAATTCCGCAAAATTTCTGCGGAAACAGAAAATTCCGCGGCTCGGCTCAAAACTCCGCGGCCCGCAGAAAACTGTGGTCCCCGGTTAGCAGTCAATTAATCATGTTGTGATCGAGAAAATAAGATTAGTTTCGGAAAGGAAGAATGCGAGATCTTGTGCAAAATACTTTACTACTTCCGGCTCTAGTATTTTGGTCATTCGTTTATTTAGTTTGCGAGCAACTGATATATGCTTGAATAGAGTATATTATAGCTATTGCATCATAGCCTGCCTTTCTGTATCCCACTGACTTATATCTGGATTGAACTCGTCTTTTACGACTATTGGATGTTGAATATCATCAATTGTTGCCTAATGGCATTAGAAATGGCTCTATGGAAGTGCACACTTAATACTTATAGTAGATGAAAAATGGGGGTTTCAGCGCAGCTATAGCACAGGCTAATTTTTTGTGCACAGCCGACCATCCACGGTCAGCACACGTCAACCATGGCCAGCAAAACACCTCACGATGAATGCACTGAAAAAATCTTAGATTTTCCAACGACGCCCTCGGGTCGCGTCAGGCCTATTAGACAAACATTGTGTGTAGATATATATGATGGAGATCAATCAATTAATTACCGGTCGACTGTCTGTTTGAGATGTTCAAGCGCTGTGCTGAGTATGCCTCAGCCATCGAGGCCACATGCGGTCAGTGATATGATGTGATAAATTATTGTTACAAAGCAACAAGCAGCAAGTGGTCGCCAACTCTCACATTGACCGAACTGCATGGCAGCCAGAGGTCATGAAGATCACTGCGTTGGCGTGGGAAAGATGGTATAAGTAACAACAAGCTTTTCACAATACTGCAAGAGGCCGCAAAGGGTGGACACATCGAGACCATGCGGCTTATCAAGGACTGGGGCGCGGAAGATAATTACCACTGGAGCGAGGATAATTACAATCAGGCATTCTACAGCGCCGCGAAGGGTGGACACGTCGAGACCATGCGGCTTCTGAAGGACTGGGGCGCGCGCGATTATAACACCACAGCATTATTCTATGCCATATCGGGAAGTCACATCGAGGCATGCATGCAGCTTCTCGAGCGGTGGGGCGCTCGCACGTACCACTGCGATTTCATGCGATGTGCCTCGATTCATGGCCACGTCGAGGCCATGCGGCTACTGAAGGAATGGGGCGCGGATAATTACGACGGGGCATTGCGCGGAGCCACAACGGGTGGTCACGTGGAGGCCAAGCGACTTCTGAAGGGTTGGGGGGGGGCGGCTCATGACTGGGCTGAGCTAATTCCAGAACTCCAGAGAGCAGATATATTACGCTATCCTGTTGCTGCGCAGCCGCCGAACCTATTGGACAAACGTAGAGTGTATAGGTATATAATGATGGAGACCATGAAGATTCTTACGAAAAAAGCAAAATTGGAAAAAGTAAAGTGGTATGAAAATATTCCTATAGCCGTTCTGACTGAACGCTTAGCACTAGTGGAATTACCTATCCCAGAAATAAAGCGGAAGCCGTGTACCTACATAGGTTTACATAAGTCAGAGCCATGTGGCCGACCGAGTGTCACAGGCATTTGTGGACAACGTAAACGCTGGCACAACGTGCAACCGTGTGAGCTCTGCGGCGAGGGCTGCCTCTCAAAAATTAACATTTGTCAGGACTGTGGCTATGCCAACGAGTACTATAAAAAGCTCCGACGCGGAGAAATAAGTGTCGAGTCGCAGCGAAATGTCATAAAAATAAATAATAATAAAATAATAATAATAAAATAGCCGAAGCTGTAGTTTTTTTCGTTATGATAAAACTACTCCCAGTAAGGCGGCGGCGCAGACGGTGAGACTGAGGGTGTCATGTCCCGTTCAACAAGTTTCAAACACGAAAAGCTTATGGAGACTCGGAATCTGCAAGTTTTTTTAATGAACAAAGCACGGGCCTCTTCGCGTCCGCGCTTGAGATGCTCGTTTTTGTCTCTTCATCAGAGTTGCCCATGGATTGGGTTAACCCATGAGTTGGGTTGGATTTGGGTCGAGATTTTTAGAAAATTGATGGGTTGGGTTGGGTTTCGTGAATCTGCACCAGTTATTCTGTTAACCACGTTAAACATAGGTTTTCTGTTTTCTGCGTTGACAAAGTATTAGGCCTAGATTCTTGTATTAGGCCTATGTCATTACTCATTAAAATGGCGCCATATACGTTAGCCTATATTCCATCGGTAGGCAGCACATAAACATTAAACAGTCTTCATCGATCACACTTCCAGCAGATTGCAGCTGTGCCGCGTGTGTGTTTATGGCGCAACTCTTCTTTCACAACACGATATTTTTCAACCTCATCAAGAATGAGCTTATACTCATCGTCACTGATCACGCTGTCCTCCAGTGTCTTCGAGATATGTGAGTGGACGGTGTTCAACTTCGATGCCACCAGGATGCGAGCCGCTTCATGTTTTGCAGCTTTGGCCGAGCATCGACGCCGCACAGCGATTCCAAGAATATCAAACAGAAATGACACTCCTGCGATTGCCTCAAGCACAATTCCTGGTATAATACCAACATCAGAAGTCAGCAGACCAGCACCACCGATGCCTGTTGCAGCCCAAGCAGCGCCAAGAGCGGCACATGTTCCATCGAGTATATTAACGGCTCGCTGGTATTTTTTATGAATATGGCTGCGGCTGTTAATTTCAGAACGGAGATATTTTTCGTGTTCATAAATATTTTGCAATCTAAACTGCAACCCATTAATCTGCATGCGTAGCAAGGAACAATTCCTCAGCTTCAACATTCGGCGCCTTGTTGCTATGCAACAAAGTTAGTGGAGGGTAGAGTGCCATTATAAACGTTTAATAATTATGTTGGCTTCTATATTCAATTGTAGTCTATTCTCCGAATGATAGGCATTTAGTGTAAACTCGCTCTCAGTTGTTACTTTTAAAAAAGCGGTAAAATCGAAAGTCGATGTCGCGACTATGTAAGCTCGAACATTTTCATCACCAGACAGTTTTTTCTTTTGATGCTCACATAGCATCTTATTTGACCTTTGTTTGTGTCCGAACAATCCACCACAACGTGAAACTTGTACAACCCAGGCTGCAACTTAATATAACCATTAGAGCCTTGTTTAGATACAACCGGGTTGCGTATTGGAGACAGAACCAGGTTATGTGATACAAATTTGCGGATATCTGTACCTGTTTCATTGAATACATCGCAGGTGGGAACTCTTTCCGACTCGTACTGTAGATGTTCCTGTGGCAACGCAGCCAATAGCTCAGTTGTGGGTGCTGGAACATCGTCATAACCCCAATGACCCACCGAGGTATCTCCATTTGCACAGACCAGGTTGTATTTAGTCATATCATTTTTTCCATTTTGCCGTAGATAGGCACGGATCTTTTAGTGAATGTCAGTTGACATGTTTACTGCTTTGCAATGAATTGCTGTTGCAATGAAACAGTAGCAATGTATAATAAGAATGCACTGCGTTTATTTAATTTATCGATGGAGATATTTGAAAAACTGACAGTCCTGGGTTTGTTGGCTCTGCAGCCACCACATTCAACCTGTAAATGCTATACGATGTGTCCACGGGAATGTTCACTAAGAACTCCTGCACAGTTGAGCCAAGTGTAGTAGTAGATGTCAGCACTGTTGTGAACACGCCCCCGGTGGAGCCAGCCAAGTTCCACGAGGTGATTCGCTCTGCATCAATTCGACGGCCCGCAAGCTGAATTGTCCATATTCGCACAGCCGTAGGACACTGAATTTGCAGCCACGCTCCAGCGCCTTGTCCAGCAGTGACCCATTCCACATTAATAATTATCTCCAGCCAACAATGAATTGAAAGCCATGTACGGGGCATGTTGTTGACTAAAGAAAGTAGATGCTCTAATCACAAAACCCGTTTTTGAGTTGTTCTCTCCTAATGGGGGTATGTATACTTGCTGCTGCGCAGCCGCAAGCTCCACATAATTTTTCTATCGCCGCGTCTTGAGGATCAGTGGGAGCTACTAGGTTTTTAATCGTAGTAGATCTGTTCATGAAAACATTCTTGTAAATATTAATGGATGGATCGTTGGCATTACCGAGCAGGCACACGTTATGATTGGCCGATCGAACTAGAAATCCGTGTGTCGTTTCAAGAGTGAGTGGCGTTTGTTTTTGCTCGGCGGGAATAACGTCGAGCTGCAATCGGTTTTGTATAATATTATTACCAAGAGCAAGCGAACAACCTTTGCCGGAGGTGAGATCGGTGCACCCAAGTTTGCCTGACAGAGTCGGCGCCAATACTCGGACCCAGGTCGCCCGTCATGGTGTCACCGGCCTTGAGCACCCGTAAGGCATCTTGATGATTTACATAGGCCTCTCTAACACCACCAGCACCAACACACTTACATAATCCCACGCGTCTACTACCAAATTGATTGACAGACATGGTGTTAAATATACACAAAAAGAGGAATATATTTAATAGACCAAAAGTAGGACAATGTCTTCAATTTTTTCCAGCTGCCAACTCTCGTAGAACATGTATACACAAATGACCGCATATAACATCGTTAGGACCCTGGAGCTGAAAGGTCTGCACCCGCAAATTACTTCGTAACGGGTTAAGATAACGACTGACTTCAACTGGTGGGTTAAGGCCATAGCTGTCAAAGTAGATAGCCTTCGGACCGTTTTTATAATAAGCAACCCAGTGAGTCCCGTCGCCAGAAGTAGAATCTAGATTTACAACTCCACATTCTTTTGACCGCACATAATATATGGTGGCAGGCTGTTACGCATGAACACACCGCGAAAATAGGGGATATCGCGTGCAGCTCTCTCGATGTCGAAGTTGGATAGGGGTTGTAGGGGGCCCTAACCCCACGTTAGTTTTTTTCCCAAGGTACAGCCCAGAGCCTCGACACTTGGGGCAACATCCACCACGTTTACCTCCGAGAAGCAATTTTTGAATGTCTTCAATGTTTCCACCACGTTTTCCAACAAGATAATCCCGATCCTTTGAGTTGTGCTTCAACTTCCTGATTGTGTCGCTTGGTTTCAGCGATCGCGGCATCATTCGACTGCTTATCATGCACAGCTTTAGCTATATGCCAGATTCTAATTGGATGCCAGCTAATGCGCCTGCAGTAGATATTGCACCAATTATTAATGGAATTAATGGTAGAAATCCACCCGTCTTAGTCATCTTTTTCAGCTGAGTTTTGGAGAATGTAATTTCAGCACCAGACCCCGCTTTTTTCTTTTTTGTGATGTGTGCGATCTGGCGACTATAGTGAGCGCTAGTTTGTCTTCACCTTGCTGCGCAGCAGTAATCAGCTGGTCGACAGTCAGTCGGAGAGTCGCCGCTGTACCATTCCGAATCGCCTTTGCCAGGGTCTCTTTTTGACCTTGAGTGAGGGATAACCCCAATTGTTTTATCAACCGCCTCATCATTATTGAGGTCCAGTTCTCTAGGTGCGCTGACGCCATACTCTTTGATTGTTTTAATATCAAGACCATTATCTGGGTCTACAAGCAATGTCGAATCAGGCAAAGCTTTCACCGGATCATCAAACAATGATGCAGAGTTTAGATCAGCCTCAGCTACAATTCGGGCTGGAAGCTGTTGAATGGCTTTGGTAACTTTTTCTAGCTCTGCGGTCTGCTTATTCGCCTGCTCTGTGGCCACAGATGCAATGGGTTGGGACAGTTTTGCTGCGTTAAACTGAAGGTCGGCATCACCAATCCGTTCAGCCTGAAACCGAGCCTGGAGTTGTTGTCTGCTGGTTAGATAATCGTACGCCTCTTTACTTTTAATGTTTTGCTTTTTATTACTATATTCAATCTTTAAATGAATGACTTGGGTGTATAGAAGCGACCACATCGATACTTACCATTATAGGGCTTATTTGTGCGATCGATGACGATGAATCCAAACGGCTGTGCCCAACACTCCTCATAGTATTTAGGCTACGAAACTCATCAAAGTCCATGTCCCCACCCACAAACGAATCGTCGATGGTCCGCATGTCTTTTGTGTTCTGCTCGAAGAGAACAAGCAGGTTGCAGTTGTCTCGAATAGTTTGCCGATGATGTACTGGCAGCCGCAGCATCTCAGATTGCGCTCGACGCCGCCGCTCCTGATTGGGAGAAGCAGAACGCCAGAACGGTGGCGGCAATTATGAGTGCAAAATCTCGCTTCGGACTGGGTGTCGGTGCGAGGAAGAGTCGTGGTCAGCATAAGGGAGGAATGAACTGTAAAATTATATATATATATATCAGTGGCTGCCGGTGACCATGTCGCTGGGTTGCGCAACCCCCAGCTGAACCCCCAATTTTTCGCTGCACAATTTGTCAATAAGATTAATAATTAATTTCATATGGTGTTGCTTGGTAAGCAGACTCAGCAAGCCAATTCCCCGCTTAGGTAAATGAATAGGTTCGAGTGTTTGACTGCGCTTCGGTGTTTGCAGTGTGCTGTTAACTATTTGGGTTGCAGACGGACAGCGACACCAGTAGACTATCCACGCTGCGTATATACTACATAGGACGCAATGGAATATTACTGCAAGACTTTGCCCGCCGATGTGGGCGTGGCTGGGTCGCAGGACTGTAGCGACACAAACGTTTCTATTGGCCGAGACTGAGCATCCGATACACTGAGACTTCCTCTGGCTAAATACGGGGGGAGGAGGAGGAGGAGGAGGGAGGTTGTTGGCGCTTTGCCAACATGCCTTAACTGGCTCTGTCCTTTACTGATTTACTGTGTCTGGATTGTATGACTTCATTGTAAAGAGTAGCCTGCAAGCAACTTTCACTGAGACTTTGAAATTATTGAAAGTTCTTCTCACAATACCAATGACAACAGCAGAAGCAGAACGATGTTTTTCCACGTTAAAGAGAATTAAAACATTCCTACGAAATTCAATGATTGAAGGAAGATTAAATGCACTGGCCATGCTATCCATTGAGAGGGATTTCATTATGGGTATTCCGAACTTCAACGAGTTGGTCATTGACAAATTTTCTACAGACAAGGAGAGGAGGGTGGATTTTCTTTTTAAATAATGTCCCTCGTACTTTCCGCGTTCATTATTATGTATTCTTAATTTCTGTGTAAATAATTCATGTATTTTTCATTAATTAGGCCTATACAGTATAGTTTCAACTGTTACCTAACATAGATTAAGCTAGCTAGATTAATTAGGACTAATTATAATATATTCGTCTTGAGGCAATATGTTGAAAACAATCACTATCCACTTAATAGGATCACATTGGAACCGAAGATATCTCAGCCTAATTTTAAAGGTGAAATTTGTCTCACTAACATTGCAACCCCCCACTTCTTAGACCCACTGGTTGCCACTGATATATATATATATATATATATATATATATATATATATATATATATATATAATTTACTACTGCGCAGCAGTAAGGGAACGGATGATAAATTGGCAGCTATCTAGTATCTATTATTCACCTCGTGGTTACTGGCGTGGACAGGCTGCAGTTAAAAAGCTGGCCATTGTTGCGCAGCAACAGGGAGTAAAGGTTTCAGCGGCAGTGGAACGCGACTGGCTAAGAAGGCAGGCTATATGGCAGATCTATTTACCTCCCCCAAAATATATTCCTAGACCTATGTTCGATGAAGATCGGCCGAATGCGGTCCACCAGGCTGATTTGCTTTACTTACCACACGATCGGGTCGGTCGCAAGACTTATAAATACGCTCTGACTGTTGTCGATGTTGCTAGTCGATTTATAAAGAAGCTGAACCGTTGGCTGGTAAGAGTGCACCAGAAGTGACCGCGGCTGTTGGACGCATTTACAAGCGTGGACCTTTGACCTGGCCTCGGCTGCTGCAGGTTGATCCTGGGCGCGAATTTATGGGTGCAGTTAATCAGCTGTTGGCTAAACATAAAGTACATGTACGGCGTGGTGAAGCTGGCAACCATAGACAGCAGGGCATCGTGAAGCGGTTTAATCGAACTCTTGCAGAACGTCTGTTTGGGGTTCAATATGCACAGGAAATGTTGCTCGCTGCGCGCGGAACATCCGAGCGATTGTCTGAATGGGTGCGTGCTTTGCCGAAAGTTATTACGGCGCTGAATGACGAGCCGACCCGACTGGCTGGTAAAATACCTTCCAGTGCAATAACGTCTGCTCTCGTTAAACATATACCATCGCTTCCTGCGAATCGTGTTGTCGGTCTTGAAGAGCCTTTACTTCCACCCACAACACTTATTAGATATTTGTACGCTCGCGGTGAGTTAGAAGGTGGTGACCGTCGGCGGGCTACTGACCCCGTCTGGTCGGTCTCTCACTATTCACACCTTCCGTAATACACTACGCCAGAAGGGTCAGCCCGCTTTATACTATCTCGCTGATGGGCCGCTGCTCGCGGTTTTGTGCGAGAAGAGCTTCTAGTCGTGCCGTTGGTTACTGATCTTCCACCGAATGAGGTTCTCAAACTGGCTACTGCGTAGCAGTTAATCACAACTTCGTTGCGGGTTGCGAAGCAATGGAGTAATGACCGAACGCCAGCGTTGTTATACCGTCTGGTGCGATCCACTTTTATGTGTCCTGCGGGCTAAGACCAGGGCGCGATTTGCGGGGGGGAAGGGGGGATCTTCCCCCACTGCCCAACTGCATCCCCCTACTGCTATATCCCCCACCACTACACCCCCCACTGCTACAGTTTCCAACAACTACATCCCCCAAGCTCGACATATCCCCCCCCCACTGCTCCAGGTCACAAATCGCACCCTGGCTAAGACTCGTCTTATTTTGCTTGTAAACACCTATACGATGGTTGTGGCTGCGTATCACAATATGTGTGTATTTCATTTCTACACACTCATCCAGACACTTTTTGTATAACTCGTGACGAAGTTTCTTATTCACAACTGCCCTTTGTACTCCATTTGCTCTCTTAATTTATGTGTGTTTACCGTTTGCTTCGAGAATAGTAGAATACATCTTCGGACGTGGGCCTGCGAACTCGGCCGTGACATTCGTCTTTAAACTTGTTGTGAGGACTTTCTTGTTTGCTGCGCTGTACCATGGCTGAGTCTTAGGATAGGATACTCGCTGAAGTCGTATTCTTCAGCGTTATTTTTCATGTCCGCGTAGACGTCGTCAGTCTCAACTAGATAAATCAGACTGTCGGTGTCGGCGTAGAGCAGGCTTATCTTGTCTGCGTATTTAGCCTTAAGGTGGTTATACCAAAAGTCGTACATTCGGATCTTTGATATATCTAAAATCGCTTGTCCGGTGTAGATCGTTCGGTTAAACTTCAGCTTGCTTTTAACGCTGTGTATCGCCATCAGGTCACCATCGAACAACCTGAATGTCTTACATCCCGGGTCGGCGATTAGACGGCGCAGCTTGTCTTCCTCTGACAACCGAACTAGGTCGACCCTGATCCGCTTGCGTAGGTTCTCCATGGTCTTACCGAAGACGGAGACGTTCATTAACTTGAAGAAGTCTTTTTCGAATTCCGTTGTAGCCTTCGCTCTCAGGTTGGTGTTCAGCATGATGTATGGTTCCATCGAGGCTTCTTGTTTGAACCTGATCGCTCGATGAATTTTAGTGACCTTCAAACCCAGTTCACAGTAGAGTTTCAGGGTTCGGTAATGAACGACATAGCTCTCTTTATTGTGTAAGTTTGGTACCAATTTTTTGCACTCGGTGTACTTTCTGGCTAACTTTCTGGTTAACTTTCGCTGGTAGTCACTCAACCACGCCTCGGTGATAGCCATCGTCTCTGGCGCCAATGGGTAGTCGCTATGGGCGTCATGCAAATGCTCCGGGTATTCGATGTCCACTTCTAAAGTGTACCCTTCTGGTGCATCGTCTGGTGTGGCTAACACTTCATCAAGCAGGGCATCGGCCCACTCGAACCCTCCAACTGGTAGGGGTGTTATCATTGCACCCCCGTAAAGATTGTTTGCGTCCTCGTCCATTATCCAGCTTCTTGGCTTCTGTGGGTCGTAGTCTGGACACTATGGGTTGTTGGCTTTGGCGAACCTTTTGGATACCATTGAGACGCCGCCGCGGATGCCTTTTTCCACGAATAAGTGCATATCGATGTCGGTCAGGAGCTCGAGCTTAACCTTCGTCATTTTGAAGAGCGCGTCCCACGTAGGGTTGCCAGATTTTCAAAGTCGAAATACGGGAGATTGTTACTGCGATCAATGCGCCCACTCCACGGCCCAGTTCATTGTGAATTATTATGACTAGAGCTATACTACACAGCAGTACTATAGAGCAGTGGCGTAGCCAGGATTTACTGAAGGTGTTTTTGGTTTTGGTCATGGTCAACTGTGAAAAACTGTGAAAAAGTCTTGACAAACAAAAAAGTTCGTCCGCTCACAATGACACCTTGTTTTTTCCTTTTCTTCGTTAGTGTTGGCAAGCAAAAAAGGTCAACGCCTTAATTAACTACATTATTTCTTCAATTTCTTGAATTCGTTCCGTTGTTAAGAAATGTTTTACTCCGGCAACCCCACGAAGGGGGGTTGATCCACAAATCCGCAATCCGAGAATTAAAATGCGTGAAACAATGAAAAATCTTTTTGTGACAGCCAAGGAGGTTTAACTCCCAGAGCCCCTCCCCTCGGCTGCATCACTGCTATAGAGCATAGACTAGTAAAAAGCAGTAAGCAACACTGTTCAATGCACTGCATCATCTGTATGTAGTGAATTAATATTGCAAACAAGTTATTGGCTAATAATATTATTATCATAGACCTCCCAACAAGTCCTAAGTTCCTATTTCTGCAGTTAAAGTAAGAAGCAGAGGCCAGAGGGGCATTGCTGCCTGCCTCAGAGCCTCTGTTATCTTGTTTGATATTGTACTAAAGTAACTAAACTGTACTAATGGCTTTTATTTGACGTGTTATCATGCCAGAAAATGTAGTATTGTTTCGATTTTAAACGGAGTCTCAATTAAGTCTATCGACCTAGCCAAATACGGGAGATTTAGTCTCCCGCGTGGCATCCGTACGGGAGGCGGGAGACTGGGGCTGAAATACGGGAGCCTCCCGTGAAATAAGGGAGATCTGGCAACCCTAGTCCCACGCCATGCTTGACGATGTAAAGCAGTGGGCCGGGTCGAGGCTGTAGCTATTAATAGAAGTGTTTCGGAATGTTTCGAAGACGTCGGCGAGTAGAAGCACATCGGTCTTTAGGTTTACGTCGTGATAGTCACCAAGATTCTTACACCAGAAGGCACTCCATACACGTTGCCCGTGTTTGTAGTCTGCATCGCTGATATGTTCACGGGTTAGGCTGGAATAGAACGCCTCCTTCGGCGGTAGTGTTACCTCGGAAAATCTATCGAAGCTGTCTACGTATTCATAGGGATAGACGCCTTTTCGTAACAGTAGATGCGCATTTTCATGTTGGAAAGTCTGCGGAAATCTCTCAGATAGCATTGTGACGGGCGTTCGCTTTGAAATATGCGCTTTACATTTTTTACACTTACCAGAAGTTATCACATCGTTACCGTTGCGTGATATTTCCCCGTTTTCTATTTCAGTAGATTCGTTACATTTACGACAAATTGTGGTCCAAATTTCTGAATTGCTTGCCGACAGCTTGTCTAAAGAGCTGTTCAAGAATTGTAGACTGTCGATGAACTGTAGCTGACCTACGGCGAAGGCCATGTATTTTTCCATGTTGTTCGGTATGCAAATAATGTTGTCTTCTGTTGCCTTACCTAATCTAATGCTGACATGATAAGATGACCGTCGTAACCTCTCAGATTGTGAAAGACCACGGGTACCTTTGTACCTCGCTTCTTACAGGTTTTCCCGTTTTTTTAATTTTATATGTATCACCCCATGCGGAAATACATAGTTGAAGATTACATATGAATGCGCGGCTCCACGAAATTTACTCGTTATGTGGCAATGGTCGCAGACTTTCCTTCTTTTACAGGATTCACACTCACCACAAAATTTATTCTCGTTGCATCTTGTGTAGATGAATTCCTCGTTGCAGATGTGGCATGTTTTTGCTGCCTCGTATGCATCTTCATCGGCTTGCGAATTTATCTTAACTTTTGAGTTCCGGAAGACTTCATTAATTTCAACGACAACCAGCTCGACTTGCAGGCTTTCCAAGAAATGCTCTACAGCATTTTCACCGCGGTATAGGACCGGGCCCTTAACAACACCGTCGCATCGTACGATAATAAAACAATAGCCGCATGGTTCCTGCTTGGCAATTTGCTGGGGAGACCATTCAACGGGGACATTCGTACACTCGAAGTCACCGTAGACAATATACGGTACCCGCATCTGTTTATAACAACTCGTAAACTCGTAAAGGATGTCATCCTCCTCGCTCCTCGGCATTATGATTCGCTGCGGTTTTTTGTGCATGCCCTCACAATTTTCCGCGTGCTTTTCCAAGTCAGCTTCCTTGGTATAGACGTGCAAACAGTGGTAGCACGGGTACTTTTTATTCTTCGATTTGTTATTCCTATACACGATACCTGATGAATTCTTGATCCAAACATAACGGCTCTTTTCCTCGTCGGTTAGTTGAAGTAGATCGATGTTGTGACAGTTTTCATTTTCAATTTGTGATTTTGTGAATATTTTCTCTGAAATTTCGGATTTTGTTCCTCGAACTTTTCTATACTGCTAATTTCCTCATTTAGCCTATAGTAGCATTGAAAGCGTCTAAAAAGCGCTCTCTATAACATGGATCAGTTTCAATTGTGAGCGAATGTGATTTTTAAAAAAGAGACAATTGCGATAAGAAAGTAGATGAGTTGATGGGTGTACCACGAAGAAATGGAAGGACATTGACTTGAAATTTTCAATTTTATAAAAAATTCGGGAAGCCTTATCGACGCATGTATTGTAGAAGAATATGATCGAGTTCTTGTCTACTTGTAGAATACTGTTGCTGTTTCAGTAGTCTGCTGTTTAGGGCACTTACGTTGTGAAAAACAAGGACGATTTCCCAAAGTGCATTGCGGCGTAAACACCATCAGCTCGGCTTCTCGGCCTCCGACTTTAACTGAATTATTGCGCTCAACTCTCTTTTATTGGCCATAACTCAGCACAAGCGGCATACAGTATTTTCAACAGCAAGTTGTCTCTCTCTCGTTAATAATAATAATAATAATAATAATAATAATAATAATAATAATAATAATAATAATAATAATAATAACTTGAATTTAAGTTTATACAAATAATATCGCCACTAGTAGGCTTAGAGACTATGTGAGCTTGTTTGATTGTTTGTGTAGGCGTGTTTCTGTGTTTTTCTGTTTTTCTCTCTCTGTCTCTCTCTGTGTCTGTCTGTCTGTCTGTCTGTCTGTATGTCTGTCTGTCTGTCTGTCTCTCTCTCTCTCTCTCTCTCTCTCTCTCTCTCTCTCTCTCTCTCTGTGCGTGTGTGTGTGTGTTGCCCTTTGACGCCTTGTCTTAATCTCCTGTGTGTTTGCTTTATTGTCAAATGCCTTTGTTGACAGGCTGTTATGTGTCTCGTATGTTTGTTTGTGTGAAAGCAGGGTGCGATTTGTGACCTGGAGCAGTGGGGGTGGGTGGGTATGTCGATCTTGGGGGATGTAGTTGTTGGGGAAGTGTAGCAGTTGAGGGGATGTAGTGGTGGGGGGATGTAGCAGTATGGGGGATGCAGTTTGGCACGAAGAAAATCCCCCTTCCCCTACAAATCGCGCCCTGTGTGAAAGTATGCTTATGTGTTTCTTCTACCTTTGCCTTATCTTGTCGACTTTTGCCTGATCTTTTTCTGCTTGCTGAAGTTGCTGTACTGATTAGCCCCTTTCCTTTCCCAGGTGTATTAAGTAGGGTGATATTTCTTTTCCACGTTCCCCTACTAAAGTATTTCAGCTTGTCAACCAATTATTGTAGTTACTACAAACTTCATTTTGATGCAACTAGTAACACGGTATACTTTATTCATCTACCGCTTTATTAAAAAAACATTTAATGTTCAATTGCAGAGGGATTTCTATAGATTCATTTACTCAATCATGCCTTCGATATTATAATTTTCAATATAATCGGTCTAAAACTCTAAAGTATAAACTTTAAAATATACATGGCAGAGACAACGATTTTATTCAGCAATATACAAATGCCGTGTTTTATCCAGATCTGTTAGGGGTAGATTTCCATCAAAACCTCAAAATCCCTCGCCCACAACAAACCTCAGCACAGAAAACTATTTTTGCATTGAACTGTGCCTTTTCCCCTCCACCCAAGTCAATTTACTCCTCCCCCAAAGGCCTGGAGTCTGGATAAAACACTGTAGGTCCTAAATGTGACTATCCTATATCATCTTCCTGTTCACAGGATCATATAGATTCAGATTTGGTTAAACACGATGTCTGCCTATAACCATGAATGTTTCCTTCCGAATTCATCGGTGCAGGACTTCTTTCAATTGCAGATCTGCTCCAGTAAGTGACTTGCGATTGTTGTGTACCAGGTCGCAGCCATGAGAACGTCGTCGTTTTGTTTTCGAAGCCGAGTCATTGAACAACTGAGTTCGAATAAGTTCAGCGTTGCGTGCATATTGCTATTGGGCGATGCAATTTCGTTTTGCAGTACCTCAAAGAGGATTTCGTTGCAAAGCCGGGTCTTTACCAGGTTTGGAGGATAGAAATAGTGAGACGGAATCCAAAATATCTGCGTTGACTTAGGGACCGTTTTCTTTAGAAGAAAAAAACTGCTGTAAAAGTACTTTTAGACGGGCTCCACTCTTTCCACGTTCTAGATTGTGTGCTAGAATTTTATGGATGCAAGGCATCATCAAGATCAAAACGTCCGGATAATTGTCTTTAAGATAGTATTTGAAGATTATGTCCTGAGAATTGTTTGTCGGTTGTATGTCTTCTATGGTTCGAATGACGCGCATGTTGCTACCGAAAACTTCGTTCATCGCCAGATGTTCTAATGTAAGAGTTCGAGTCTTATTGGACGCGTAACTCTTTTCCGCTTCGTAGCTACACCTGTGAAGCTCCGATCTGCACGAACCGCATATTCGAGGTACAGCAACGACATCGGATTTTGTACTTTCTAGTTCCAAGATAGTAACTCAATTCAGGCCAGAATCCTCCACGTGCGCTTTGTTCTTCTGTTATTTTCTTACACTTGTTGACGCCCACGGATAGAACGGACGTAAGTCCCTTAAAAGTATACTTTCCATTTGAATCTCCCATGGTGATGATCTTGGTTATATTTCTCTCTGCGAGACATTTCGTAATAAATTTAGACTCCAGGGGATTTGTAGAAAATCTGCAGATAGAAGGCTGAAATGAGAAGTGTTTGGGCCTGCCTTTCTCCGTTTCAACATTCCAAAATCCATCGGCGAGAAAAGAGGAACTGTTGCTATAATACTTTTTGAATATATTTCTGTCACTGAGAAGTGAGTCGAACGGCAAAGAGAAACAATATTTCAACTGTCGATACGCAGATTAATGTTGTAAGCTTAGTTATTGATTCAAAAAACGCCGTTGTAACACACAGGAAGTATCATTTCGATGAGTACGCATGCGCGATCCAACAGCCTATATTGCGTTCCGTAAATGAACGGAAAAACAAATGACGGAACGAGTTCCGCCGGATATACTGAAATATACGGAAAAATCTTCCGTAAATCTACGGAAATTTTTAACATTGTAGGCTGGAATAGAACGCCTCCTTCGGCGGTAGTGTTACCTCGGAAAATCTATCGAAGCTGTCTACGTATTCATAGGGATAGACACCTTTTCGTAACAGTAGATGCGCATTTTCATTTTGGAAAGTCTGCGGAAATCTCTCAGATAGCATTGCGACGGGCGTTCGCTTTGAAATACGCGCTATACATTTTTTACACTTACCAGAAGTTATCACATCGTTACCGTTGCGTGATATTTCCCCGTTTTCTATTTCAGTAGATTCGTTACATTTACGGCAAATTGTGGTCCAAATTTCTGAATTGCTTGCCGACAGCTTGTCTAAAGAGCTGTTCAAGAATTGTAGACTGTCGATGAACTGTAGCTGACCTACGGCGAATGCCATGTATTTTTCCATGTTGTTCGGTATGCAGGTAATATTGTCTTCTGTTGCCTTACCTAATGCTGACATGATAAGATGACCGTCGTAACCTCTCAGATTGTGAAAGACCACGGGTACCTTTGTACCTCGCTTCTTACAGGTTTTCCCGTCTTTTTATTTTATATGTA
Source organism: Metaphire vulgaris (assembly GCA_018105865.1). Taxonomy (NCBI): domain Eukaryota; kingdom Metazoa; phylum Annelida; class Clitellata; order Crassiclitellata; family Megascolecidae; genus Metaphire; species Metaphire vulgaris. The sequence continues at coordinate 8,926,117 of CM030850.1, forward strand.
TCACCCCATGCGGAAATACATAGTTGAAGATTACAGACGAATGCGCGGCTCCACGAAATTTACCCGTTAAGTGGCAATGGTCGCAGACTTTCCTTCTTTTACAGGATTCACACTCGCCACAAAATTTATTCTCGTTGCATCTTGTGTAGATGAATTCCTCGTTGCAGATGTGGCATGTTTTTGCTGCCTCGTATGCATCTTCATCGGCTTGCGACATTATCTTAACTTTTGAGTTCCGGAAGACTTCATTAATTTCAACGACAACCAGCTCGACTTGCAGGCTTTCCAAAAAATGCTCTACAGCATTTTCACCGCGGTATAGGACCGGGCCCTTAACAACACCGTCGCATCGTACGATAATATAACAATAGCCGCATGGTTCCTGCTTGGCAATTTGCTGGGGAGACCCTTCAACGGGGACATTCGTACACTCGAAGTCACCGTAGACAATATACTGTTCCCGCATCTGTTTATAACAACTCGTAAACTTCAGGATGTCATCCTCCTCGCTCCTCGGCATTATGATTCGCTGCGGCTTCTTGTGTATGCCCTCACAATTTTCCGCGTGCTTTTCCAAGTCAGCTTCCTTGGTATAGACTTGTAAACAGTGGTAGCACGAGTACTTTTTATTCTTCGATTTGTTATTCCTATACACGATACCTGATGACTTCTTGATCCAAACATAATGGCTCTTTTCCTCGTCGGTTAGTTGAAGTAGATCGATGTTGTGACAGTTTTCATTTTCAATTTGTGATTTTGTGAATATTTTCTCTGAAATTTCGGATTTTGTTCCTCGAACTTTTCTATACTGCTAATTTCCTCATATAGCCTATAGTAGCATTTAAAGCGTCTAAAAAGCGCTCTCTATAGCATGGATCAGTTTCAATTGTGAGCGAATGTTATTTTTAAAAAAGAGACAATTGCGATAAGAAAGTAGATGAGTTGATGGGTGTACCACGAAGAAATGGAAGGACATTGACTTGAAATTTTCAATTTTATAAAAAATTCGGGAAGCCTTATCGACGCATGTATTGTAGAAGAATATGATCGAGTTCTTGTCTACTTGTAGAATACTGTTGCTGTTTCAGTAGTCTGCTGTTTGGGGCACTTACGTTGTGAAAAACAACGACGATTTCCCAAAGTGCATTGCGGCGTAAACACCATCAGCTCGGCTTATCGGCCTCCGACTTTAACTGAATTATTGCGCTCAACTCTCTTTTATTGGCCATAACTCAGTACAAGCGGCATACAGTATTTGCAACAGCAAGTTCTCTCTCTCGTTAATAATAATAATAATAATAATAATAATAATAATAATAATAATAATAATAATAATAATAATAATAATAACTTGAAGTTAAGTTTATACAAATAATATCGCCACTAGTAGGCTTAGAGACTATGTGAGCTTGTTTGATTGTTTGTGTATGCGTGTTTCTGTGTTTTTCTGTCTCTCTCTCTCTCTCTGTCTCTCTCTGTGTGTCTGTCTGTCTGTCTGTCTCTGTCTCTGTTTATCTCCCCTCTCTCTCTCTCTCTCTCTCTCTCTCTCTCTCTCTCTCTATCTCTCTCTCTGTGTGTGTGTGTGTGTGTGTTGCCCTTGACGCCTTGTTTTAATCTCCTGTGTGTTTGCTTTATTGTCAAATGCCTTTGTTGACAGGCTGTTATGTGTCTCGTATGTTTGTTTGTGTGAAAGCAGGGTGCGATTTGTGACCTGGAGCAGTGGGGGGGGGGGATATGTCGAGCATGGGGTGTAGTTGTTGGGGAAGTGTAGCAGTGGAGGGGATGTAGTGGTGGGGGGATGTAGCAGTATGGGGGATGCAGTTTGGCACGAGGAAAATCCCCCTTCCCCTACAAATCGCGCCCTGTGTGAAAGTATGCTTATGTGTTTCTTCTACCTTTGCCTTATCTTGTCGACTTTTTGCCTGATCTTTTCTGTGCTTGCTGAAGTTGCTGTACTGATTAGCCCTTTTCCTTTCCAGGTGTATTAAGTCGGGTGATATTTCTTTTCCACGTTCCCCTACTAAAGTATTTCAGCTTGCTCAATCAATTATTGTAGTTAATACAAACTTCATTTTGATGCAACTAGTAACACGGCATATTTTATTCAACTACCGCTTTATTAAAAAAACATTTAATGTTCAATTGCAGAGGGATTTCTATAGATTCATTTACTCAATCATGCCTTCGATATTATAATTTTCAATATAATCGGTCTAAAACTCTAAAGTATAAACTTTAAAATATACATGGCAGAGACAACGATTTTATTCAGCAATATACAAATGCCGTGTTTTATCCAGACCTGTTAGGGGTAGATTTCCTTCAAAACTTCAAAATCCCTCGCCCACAATAAACCCCAGCACAGAAAACTATTTTTGCATTGAACTGTGCCTTTTCCCCTCCACCCAAGTCAATTTACTCCTCCCCCAAAGGCCTGGAGTCTGGATAAATCACTGTAGGCCCTAAATGTGTCTATCCTATATCATCTTCCTGTTCACAGGATCACATAGATTCAGATTTGGTTAAACACGATGTCTGCCTATAACCATGAATGTTTCCTTCCGAATTCATCGGTGCATGACTTCTTTCAATTGCAGGTCTGCTCCAGTAAGTGACTTGCCATTGTTGTGTACCAGGTCGCAGCCATATGAACGTCGTCGTTTTGTTTTCGAAGCCGAGTCATTGAACAACCGAGTTCGAATAAGTTCAGCGTTGCGTGCATATTGCTATTGGGCGATGCAATTTCGTCTTGCAGTACCTCAAAGAGGATTTCGTTGCAAAGCCGAATCTTTGCCAGGTTTGGAGGATAGAAATAGTGAGACGGAATCCAAAATATCTGTGTAGACTTAGGGACCGTTTTCTTTAGAAGATCCAAAAACTGCTGTAAAAGTACTTTTAGACGGGCTCCACTCTTCCCACGTTCTAGATTGTGTGCTAGAATTTCTTGGATGCAAGGCATCATCAAGATCAAAACGTCCGGATAATTGTCTTTAAGATAGTATTTGAAGATTATGTCCTGAGAAATGTTTGTCGGTTGCACGTCTTCTATGGTTCGAATGACGCGCATGTTGCTACCGAAAACTTCGTTCATCGCCAGATGTTCTAATGTAAGAGTTCGAGTCTTATTGGGCGCGTAACTCTTTTCCGCTTCGTAGCTACACCTGTGAAGCTCCGATCTGCACGACCCGCATATTCGAGGTACAGCAACAACATCGGTTGTACTATTGTACTTTCTAGTTCCAAGATAGTAACTCAATTCAGGCCAGAATCCTCCACGTGCGCTTTGTTCTTCTGTTATTTTCTTACACTTGTTGACGCCCACGGACAGAACGGACGTAAGCCCCTTAAAAGTATACTTTCCATTTGAATCTCCCATGGTGATGATCTTGGTTATATTTCTCTCTGCGAGACATTTCGTAATAAATTTAGACTCCAGGGTTTTTGTAGAAAATCTGCAGATAGAAGGCTGAAATGAGAAGTGTTTGGGCCTGCCTTTCTCCGTTTCAACATTCCAAAATCCATCGGCGAGAAAAGAGGAACTGTTGCTGCAATACTTTTTGAATATATTTCTGTCACTGAGAAGTGAGTCGAACGGCAAAGAGAAACAATATTTCAACTGTCGATACGCAGATTAATGTTGTAACCTTAGTTATTGATTCAAAAACGCCGTTGTAACACACAGGAAGTATCATTTCGATGAGTACGCATGCGCGATCCAACAGCCTATATTGCGTTCCGTAAATGAACGGAAAAACAAATGACGGAACGAGTTCCTTCGGAAATACGGAAATATACGGAAAAATCTTCCGGAAATCTACGGAAATTTTTAACAGTGTAGGCTGGAATAGAACGCCTCCTTCGGCGGCAGTGTTACCTCGGAAAATCTATCGAAGCTGTCTACGTATTCATAGGGATAGACGCCTTTTCGTAACATTAGATGCGCATTTTCATTTTGGAAAGCCTGCGGAAATCTCTCAGATAGCATTGCGACGGGCGTTCGCTTTGAAATATGCGCTTTACATTTTTTACACTTACCAGAAGTTATCACTTCATTACCGTTGCGTGATATTTCCCCGTTTTCTATTTCAGTAGATTCGTTACATTTACGACAAATTGTGGTCCAAATTTCTGAATTGCTTGCCGACAGCTTGTCTAAAGAGCTGTTCAAGAATTGTAGACTGTCGATGAACTGTAGCTGACCTACGGCGAATGCCATGTATTTTTCCATGTTGTTCGGTATGCAGGTAATGTTGTCTTCTGTTGCCTTACCTAATGCTGACATGATAAGATGACCGTCGTAACTTCTCAGATTGTGAAAGACCACGGGTACCTTTGTACCTCGCTTCTTACAGGTTTTCCCGTTTTTTTATTTTATATGTATCACCCGCATTCACCCCATGCGGAAATACATAGTTGAAGATTACAGATGAATGCGCGGCTCCACGAAATTTACCCGTTATGTGGCAATGGTCGCAGACTTTCCTTCTTTTACAGGATTCACACTCACCACAAAATTTATTCTCGTTGCATCTTGTGTGGATGAATTCCTCGTTGCAGATGTGGCATGTTTTTGCTGCCTCGTATGCATCTTCATCGGCTTGCGACATTATCTTAACTTTTGAGTTCCGGAAGACTTCATTAATTTCAACGACAACCAGCTCGACTTGCAGGCTTTCCAAGAAATGCTCTACAGCATTTTCACCGCGGTATAGGACCGGGCCCTTAACAACACCGTCGCATCGTACGATAATAAAACAATAGCTGCATGGTTCCTGCTTGGCAATTTGCTGGGGAGACCCTTCAACGGGGACATTCGTACACTCGAAGTCACCGTAGACAATATACGGTACCCGCATCTGTTTATAACAACTCGTAAACTTCAGGATGTCATCCTCCTCGCTCCTCGGCATTATGATTCGCTGCGGTTTTTTGTGCATGCCCTCACAATTTTCCGCGTGCTTTTCCAAGTCAGCTTCCTTGGTATAGACGTGTAAACAGTGGTAGCACGGGTACTTTTTATTCTTCGATTTGTTATTCCTATCAGACATGGGTCAATTACGTTTTAAGCAATTACAATTACATTACAATTATACGGATTTTTGTCAATTACAATTACAATTACAATTACAGCCAATTACATTGGGGTCAATTACAATTACAATTACAAACGTGTCAATTACAATTACAATTACAATTACTTTTCATTACTCTTTCTGCTTCTTTTAATAAACTGAAGTGTCTAAAATAATTAACATAAATTAGTTCAACAAAGTCATATGCTACGGCCTATTTAAAAAAAACCATAACAAAGTTTCACAAACCTGCAAATGAGTCAACAAATTCGAAGTAACCTTTTTCGAGCATGACACTAATTCACCACAAAACCGGCACTTCACTTTAACATTTGCATTGGAAAAAGCATTATTAAAGTCATCAGACTTTTCAGAATAATTCCATAATACTCCTGCTTGATTTACGCTCATCTTTACTGGCATTAAACTTTCATTCACAATTTAGCGCAGCCACAGAACACAGGAAGTAGACAAATGATAAGCTGGTTCCCTTCCAATTTGAAAGGCAATAAAAGTAAATAAGTAAATTTTTGCATGGCAACTGACCAGAGCAGTGAGTCCATTTACCAATAACCGTTGTGCTTTGACAATTCACTAACCATCCAATGTATTCACTGCCATACATTCATAGACTGACAAGACTTTGGCTCATAGTCCCATACATGCTAATACGCTATTAGAACTTATAAAACTCACATTCCTGTAATTGGGTAAATCAATTACAATAGCTCAATTACAATTACAATTACCCAAATGACAATTACAATTACAATTACATGTAATTGAACTTTCCACAGATCAATTACAATTACAATTACATGGGCAAAATGTAATTAATTACAATTGAATTACAATTACAATTGCAATTGACCCATGTCTGATTCCTATACACGATACCTGATGAATTCTTGATCCAAACATAATGGCTCTTTTCCTCGTCGGTTAGTTGAAGTAGATCGATGTTGTGACAGTTTTCATTTTCAATTTGTGATTTTGTGAATATTTTCTCTGAAATTTCGGATTTTGTTCCTCGAATTTTTCTATACTGCTAATTTCCTCACATAGCCTATAGTAGCGTTTAAAGCGTATAAAAAGCGCTCTCTATAGCATGGATCAGTTTCAATTGTGAGCGAATGTGATTTTTAAAAAAGAGACAATTGCGATAAGAAAGTAGATGAGTTGATGGGTGTACCACGAAGAAATGGAAGGACATTGACTTGAAATTTTCAATTTTATAAAAAATTCGGGAAGCCTTATCGACGTAGGCCTATGTATTGTAGAAGAATATGATCGAGTTCTTGTCTACTTGCAGAATACTGTTGCTGTTTCAGTAGTCTGATGTTTAGGGCACTTACGTTGTGAAAAACAACGACGATTTCCCAAAGTGCATTGCGGCGTAAACACCATCAGCTCGGCTTCTCGGCCTCCGACTTTAACTTAATTATTGCGCTCAACTCTCTTTTATTGGCCATAACTCAGTACAAGCGGCATACAGTATTTGCAACAGCAAGTTCTCTCTCTCGTTAATAATAATAATAATAATAATAATAATAATAATAATAATAATAATAATAATAATAATAATAATAACTTGAATTTAAGTTTATACAAATAATATCGCCACTAGTAGGCTTAGAGACTATGTGAGCTTGTTTGATTGTTTGTGTATGCGTGTTTCTGTGTTTTTCTGTCTCTCTCTCTCTCTCTGTCTCTCTATCTCTGTCTGTCTGTCTGTCTCTGTTTCTCTCCCCCCTCTCTCTCTCTATCTCTCTCTCTCTCTGTGCGTGTGTTTGTGTTGCCCTTTGACGCCTTGTCTTAATCTCCTGTGTGTTTGCTTTATTGTCAAATGCCTTTGTTGACAGGCTGTTGTGTGTCTCGTATGTTTGTTTGTGTGAAAGCAGGTTGCGATTTATGACCTGGAGCAGTTGGGGGGATATGTCGAGCTTGGGGGGATGTAGTTGTTGGGGAAGTGTAGCAGTGGAGGGGATGTAGTGGTGGGGGATGTAGCAGTATGGGGGATGCAGTTTGGCACGAGGAAAATCCCCCTTCCCCTACAAATCGCGCCCTGTGTGAAAGTATGCTTATGTGTTTCTTCTACCTTTGCCTTATCTTGTCGACTTTTTGCCTGATCTTTTCTGTGCTTGCTGTACTGATTAGCCCCTTTCCTTTCCCAGGTGTATTAAGTAGGGTGATATTTCTTTTCCATGTTCCCTTACTAAAGTATTTCAGCTTGCTCAACCAATTATTGTAGTTAATACAAACTTCATTTTGATGCAACTAGTAACACGGTATACTTTATTCATCTACCGCTTTATTAAAAAAAACATTTAATGTTCAATTGCAGAGGGATTTCTATAGATTCATTTACTCAATCATGCCTTCGATATTATAATTTTCAATATAATCGGTCTAAAACTCTAAAGTATAAACTTTAAAATATACATGGCAGAGACAACGATTTCATTCAGCAATATACAAATGCCGTGTTTTATCCAGACCTGTTAGGGGTAGATTTCCATCAAAACTTCAAAATCCCTCGCCCACAACAAACCTCAGCACAGAAAACTATTTTTGCATTGAACTGTGCCTTTTCCCCTCCACCCAAGTCAATTTACTCCTCCCCCAAAGGCCTGGAGTCTGGATAAAACACTGTAGGCCCTAAATGTGACTATCCTATATCATCTTCCTGTTCACAGGATCATATAGATTCAGATTTGGTTAAACACGATGTCTGCCTATAACCATGAATGTTTCCTTCCGAATTCATCGGTGCAGGACTTCTTTCAATTGCAGATCTGCTCCAGTAAGTGACTTGCGATTGTTGTGTACCAGGTCGCAGCCATGTGAACGTCGTCGTTTTGTTTTCGAAGTCGAGTCATTGAACAACCGAGTTCGAATAAGTTCAGCGTTGCGTGCATATTGCTATTGGGCGATGCAATTTCGTCTTGCAGTACCTCAAAGAGGATTTCGTTGCAAAGCCGGGTCTTTACCAGGTTTGGAGGATAGAAATAGTGAGACGGAATCCAAAATATCTGTGTAGACTTAGGGACCGTTTTCTTTAGAAGATCCAAAAACTGCTGTAAAAGTACTTTTAGACGGGCTCCACTCTTTCCACGTTCTAGATTGTGTGCTAGAATTTCATGGATGCAAGGCATCATCAAGATCAAAACGTCCGGATAATTTTCTTTAAGATAGTATTTGAAGATTATGTCCTGAGAAATGTTTGTCGGTTGCACGTCTTCTATGGTTCGAATGACGCGCATGTTGCGACCGAAAACTTCGTTCATCGCCAGATGTTCTAATGTAAGAGTTCGAGTCTTATTGGGCGCGTAACTCTTTTCCTTCCGCTTCGTAGCTACACCTGTGAAGCTCCGATCTGCACGACCCGCATATTCGAGGTACAGCAACGACATCGGTTGTACTATTGTACTTTCTTGTTCCAAGATAGTAACTCAATTCAGGCCAGAATCCTCCACGTGCGCTTTATTCTTCTGTTATTTTCTTACAACTGACAAAGCGTATAGAAATCGCCTCGACGTCATTATGCTAAGGCAGTAACATTCCAGTTCACTCCTCAACAACGTATTTTTGTCTCAGTTCAACGAGAAAACATTTGTCGAAAGAGTTTTTTACGCGTGAATTCTCCTCGTAGGTGATCGAAACGTGCACCCTTCAGTTCTTCTAAGTTGAACACTAACCCTAACTGTTCTCTTGTCGCTTGTAGGCCTGTATGCTATTCTAAAAATCATGCCTACACTAGTTCGGACGTTTACTTTACCGCCCTCTATACAGATTGCCCGGATAAGACAAATACACATACTTCTGTTTACATTCTGCTTAGGTACCAGGCCCTATGTCTTTTCTACAAAGCTTATATATATACATATATATTATATATATATGACAAAAAAGGCGTGGGAACGCCGTTCCCGTGCGTTCCCACTGAAAAAGCCCTGATTCTGTTAGCAAACAACTTGCAAAAGCCTCACTCCTGGCTTTGTTCATGTATAGCCAAGGGTAAACCTTCGTCCAATACTGGGTCCATTGCGTAATTCTTTTTTCCTATATGTGGATGCTGCTTTGCCGCCTTCATCACTTTCAGATTCTGAGTGCAAATCACAATCACCTGTCACAGATTCGCATTCATCGTCACCTTCAACTGTAGCACATAATTGTTTATTAACTTGAAGCTGATTTGCAGTTGAAAGATCGTCTGGCTTTGTGGCGGCGACCTCAGTAATGCAGTGGCAGCTCCAGAATTTGGCAAGTGAGGGGCCGTTGGGTGGCAACTTCTAAACATGGGGTCAACCATTTTGGTTGGTGCATAGTAGTAAATATAGGGTCCCAAACGAGGGGGCTACTCGGGCCAGGCAATAAATAGGGGCCATGGTAGCCTGGTAATGGTCCCACGGCATTAGGAGCATGGCTCACACAATCCTAAACACGGTCCTGCTTCTCGCAACCATACTTACTAGGCTGCGTAAACTACTTGATATTCAATACCTTTGTTTTTATCAACTATATTCACGAACAACGGCAGGGCCGGATCGACCCACTCCGCGAGATTGGATTCCAAAAATAAACTCTCCGGTGCAGCAAATAGAAAGCGAAAGGCAGCTACTGTTGAAATTGTCTGGATCTGGAGGCCCTTTTAACAGATAATAAAAATATGTAACTGGATTAGAATTATTTGAGGAAATGTCATCATTTAGAGTTTTATTTAAATCGGAGTCTAATCAGTTTCTTAATCCGCATGAAGCTCTAAAGTTTAGTCATTTAAACCACCTCACTTTACCCAACATGGCCATTGCTTTACGAATCTTGCTTACACTTCCTGTCAGTGTGGTCAGCGGAAAACGATCATTTTCCAGATTAAAATTAATAAGAATCTATTTGAGATCAACTATCGCCCACGAAAGACTTTTAGGCCTGGTCGTAGTTGCAATAGAAAATGATGTATGTTCTAACTTGGACATACTGTAACTGAACTAAAAGAGAGATTTGCTAACATGAAAGCCAGTAAAGCACAGTTGCTGTAATGGCTACATGTTTTCTCTGTAAAATAAAGGTATTGTATTGTTATTATTATTACTATTATTATATTGTATTATAACGAAGAAGTCCGTTGTGTGCACTGTGCAGATCGCTTCGAAGATTTTTTATACTGAGTTCATATTGCCAATAGATTTATGAAGTTAAGGTGTATCCGCAAGGAAACAGTCTGTCACTGCGGGGGCGCCAAATACGAAGTTGCAGGGGGCGCCCGCGATTGGCTAGCTCCGGCCCTGAACAACGGTCTTAACTAACATTGGTCAACATAAAGTTGCATAACTTTTAAGAAATGACACGAATTACTGTAAATTACCTCAAAGAATGGCGATATGAACCATAGAGTCGGCCTATAGTGATTATTTAACGACGCTACTAACAGCGGTTATGTCGCAGTAACGACTATAACGTAACAACAGTGAAATATCGGTTCATGTTCACAGGCCAATATACAGCATGCATTTGGCCGATCACGGCCATCACAACTTAAGCCACAATGTGCACTACTACTTTAAAAAAAGATTTATGCGTCCACTTTCCCCGGAGTGCGAAACTGAGCGCCCCGCACCCGGGCGCATGCCTGAATGAAACACTGGCTGTTGTTGTTGTTGTTGTTTGTTGTTGTTGTTGTTGTTGTTGTTGGGTGTAGTGTGATCCTGGTCTGGGCGCCGACGCTTTCTACGACATCGTCTACCGCAGATCAACCATCGTCATGTTGATCGGAATCTCTTGCTCCGACGTCGCCAAGACGATCGCAGAAATTGTGCCTTATTGGAATCTCCTTTTGGTAAACGATCTTCAACTGCACACACACACACACACACACACACACACACACACACACACAGTGGCGGTTCCAGGATTTCTTGGTGGGAGTTGAAATGAATTCATAGGAAATTGATGGGGTGGGGTGAAAAGAGAGGGGGAAATCCAGGCTTGTCCATGGGATTCGTCCCATGGAATGGGATGGGACAGCACTGTTCCGTCCCATCCCATGGGACTCATGGGACAGAGCGTCTCTTAATTTTTAAATTTTGTTTAAACCTTCTGAAGTTTTGAAGCTTTTACTTTTCTGTTTTCTTCATACATTCATAATATAATTCAGTGACAGCTCCACATGGTGGCCCGGGGACCCGTGCCCCGTATTGAATGCCTCCCCCCAGTGGCCCCATGCTGTTAATAGCTGGGTTAGATAGCTCGAGAAGGAACATTAGTGTCACAGTCGAACCGTCTAACAATCGGTCACACTAGGCAACGCGAAAGGCGCCAAACTTTAATTATCTAGTGAAGAAGTTTAGATGTTTATCTGTAGTCAAGCAATTAGAATCGGAAGTTGTGTTCATGGACCTTATTAACTGCACCAGTGTACAGGGTGTAAAAGTGAAAAGGGCACCCCTTTATGAGATTTAATATCTCGGCTGCGTGTATAGCGATTTCAATGACATTTATAGGCCATATACCAGAGAATGTTTCTGATGTAATTGCCAAATTTCATGCTGATAGCTTTAGAGTTTGCTAAGATATGGCCAAAAAACTAAAGAGACCCAAATTTTAAAATTGACAAACAGAAGATAACGTCATAGTAATTTGTATCGTTTTTAAGTCTAAAATTGCGTCGTTGTCATTACGCCAGACAAGGTCAAGGGTTACTTACGGCCAACAGATAAACACAGCAGCATTATGATTGGCTGCAGGACTGTCATGATATGCTTGGAGAAGATTTCATATTCCAGCAAGACAAAAAACTAAAGAGACCCAAATTTTAAAATTGACAAACAGAAGATAACGTCATAGTAATTTGTATCGTTTTTTAAGTCTAAAATTGCGTCGTTGTCATTACGCCAGACAAGGTCAAGGGTTACTTACGGCCAACAGATAAACACAGCAGCATTATGATTGGCTGCAGGACTGTCATGATATGCTTGGAGAAGATTTCATATTCCAGCAAGACGGAACACCTGCACACTCTGCTCTCAGGACCCAGAATTTTCTGTAGCAACATTGTGCAGATTTCATCAAGAAAGATGACTGGCCACCCAACTCCCCACTTGACTTCCACGTCTGGGGAATCATGCTCGACAGATATCAAAAGTATCAGCTAAAGCCACAAAACATCACGGAGTTGAAGACGGTGCTGAAGAATACCTGGGAGAGTTTGCCTGAGAACCAGATCAAGAAGTCGATACTGTCAGTGAAGAAGCGCTTGTCGGCATGTGTGAAGGCAGAGGGGGCCGAGGGGGGCATTTTGAGCACCTGCTCCCGTAGCAAATCATCTGAAATCCTCTTTAAAACGGCCCTTTTCAGGGCCAAATAAATAAATAAAAAATTTGTATCACTTTATTATGACGGTATATTCCAATGTCAATTTCAAAATGTGGGTCTCTTTAGTTTTTTGGCCATATTTCAGCAAACATTAAAGATATCAGCATGAAATTTGGCAATAGCATCAAGAACATTCCCAGGTATATGGCCTATAAATTTCATTGAAATCGCTATACACGCAGCCGAGATATTAAATATCATAAAGGGGTGCCCTTTTCACTTTTACACCCTGTATGTGTTATGGAATTTGAAATGATACAAGGCGGAGCGAGCAAGTGAGAGAGAGAGAGAGAGAGAGAGAGAGAGAGAGAGAGAGAGAGAGAGAGAGAGTCAGTTCAGGCAGAGACGATAATAAATCGTTTGCAGACACATGTAGGCCTACTTAGGCCTACCGATTTTTGGTACTTGTTCGATACTCAATTCTGAACAAAAGTTTGCTTAATATTTTGATTTGTCAAAATATGATGATATATTCCATATGAATTTATTGCAGAAAATGTATTTGAAATTCGGTTTACATTTGCCCTAAGCATAGACGATCTAATTATGCCATCCCAACGGCCCCCACTTGCCAAATCCTAGAGCCACCACTTATAATATTTGCATCTACATTTTGTGGTGAGACATAAAAGTTAGTAGAGTTAATAAATTCTGTCGTTTTACATGTCTCTTTGTACACGTAGTCGTATTTAGTAGACATTAAACCTAAACTTTCATATATTTCATGATTCATAATTTCATTTGAACTGTATTACACATGATTAGTATTTCATATTAATATTATGATGGGAATCCCATGGGACGATGGGATGGGATGGGACAGGCATAAATTGCCATGGGATGGGATGGGAATGGGACAGAATAATCTGTCCCATGGACAAGCCTGGGAAAATCGATAAACTGCCGAAAAAGAAAAAGGTTGGCAAGCAAAAAAGAGCAGACTGCACAATTTTTCCCGATATTTCAACAATTTTTCTACAGTATCTACGGAGGCAGTGGGCTCGTTGGGCCATTGAAATGCGCACATTAGGGTGGAGTGAAAAGGACGAAATTTTAAAAATTTTCGAATTTAAAATTCTAATAGTGCGGGAAAGTTGTGCACGACATCAGTGATTTGTTCAGTGAAAATTTTGAATTTTTAAATGAGTGTTAAGAGCCTCCCCAGAGACAATGAAGTTTGGGCATTTTGTGCAATTAATGCATTTTGGCATATAAGCCTTATTCATTTACATACAACTGTTTTATTTTAATAATACAAACAATACAATTATCCAAAACTGCTTTGTAAAGAGGTAACAAGAATTACAATCAATTTCTATTGCTGCATTTTGCATACTTATAGACCCTGTAGATACTGTAGAAAATTTTTTGAAATATTGTGAAATGGAATGAAGGTTGTAATCTTAAGTGGAAGCTCCTCCTCTCTTATTCGTATTACTTATTTATCTATGATTGATGACATATTTGGCGTTGTGCCGAACTTGTGCGATCGGTGGGGGTGGGGTGGACATAGTCACATTTTCGGAAAAGTCTTTAAGTCTTTACCAGCCAAAATACGCCGTCCTGCCAATCTCACATAGGCCTACTACTACTTACCCCCCCTCCCCAAACTACTCAACGCTTTTGCGAGCATCTCACGACCGATCCCAAGTACGAATAGAGGGAGACAGGCGCCCTAACGCCAATGCTGTAACTGTGTCTGTCTTACACTATCTTTAGCTGTCTGTCGGTCACTTTCGCAGACGTCTGTTGTCTGCCTGTCACTGAATCTCTGTGATTATCCATCACAAACAAACAGACTCACTCCCTCTCTCTGTCTCTCTGTCTCTCTGTCTCTGTGTCTCTCTGTCTCTCTCTCTCTCTGTGTCTCTGTGTGTCTCTGTCTCTGTCTGTTTGTCTGTCTGTCTGTCTGTCTGTCTCTGTCTCTCTCTCTCTCTCTGTCTGTCTGTGTCTGTCTGTCTGTCTGTCTGTCTGTCTGTCTGTCTGTCTGTCTGTCTGTCTGTCTCTCTCTCTCTCTCTCTCTCTCTCTCTCTCTCTCTCTGGGAGTGATCGATGCGTCAGAGGGGATTGATTGCTCGGTTGAAGCCGCCGACTGCTGTTCGATCTCAGTCGTCGTCGTCGTCGAGAGCAATGGATCGCTTTCGTCTCCGTCATATCGACGCTGATCTTGCCTTTGTTGAGCGCCGCCGCCGACGACGACGACGACGACGACGGCGGCGGCGTCCTGGCTTTATTTCCCTTTTTGAGCGACCGCAGAAGAGGAACTGTCTCGATGAATGAGAAAGGGCCTCTCGGGGGCCGAGACGCTTCGACGGGGAAACGCATCATGGAAATCGGGATTTAAGTGACGCATTAGCGACTGGATTGATTGAATGACAGCAGCGATTGACGGATTCTATTTTTTCGAGCATGACGCATGACTCAGAAGTCTCGTGATATGAGGCAAAGAACGACCCATGCAAACCTAAGCTTATTTAATGACGTTGACTTTCATAGTTTGTCGTTGTAAAATGTAAGCCTGATTCAATGATGATATTCAATAACCCGGTCCCTGGATCTAAACTCATTATCCATCTGCATACATGTATAGTTATACCAGAGATTAATGTAGAATAGCAAAGTGAATCATCTATTACACACACACACACACACACACGCATATATATATATATATATATATATATATATATATATATATATATATATACGCAATCACACACAGAGAGAGAGAGAGAGAGAGAGAGAGAGAGAGACAGACAGACAGACAGACAGACAGAGGCAGCACACACACACACACACACACACACACACACACACACATATATATATATATATAAGCAATCACACACACACACACGCACACATACACAATAACACTGTAATCTATTCCGATTTGGTGGAGCTGAGCTGAGTAGTTTGCGGGTATTATGAACCTGGTCCCAAGTGGTTTAGGGGCTGATTCGGTCGGAAGAGTAGTAGGGGGCAAGTAGACTATCGGTGCTGGAATTGAGGTGTATCGTGGTTGAATGGACTATCGATCAACGGCGCCGTGTGATGGTCCCGATGTTCCCAGCCGAAACAGCCCAGGGGAACGCGCCCCCGCTTCGTTCGTTGTTTCCTCGGCGAGAGAAGATTGCGGGCCCAGGGGGCTACGGGACTGTGGCGGCCGAACCCAATGAAGGTCGATTTATGCGGCGAATGCACAGCAGCGAAGATGATTACTATCTAATAAACAACGGAAGGATTCATCGAAGCTGTGCGTGCATTTTATGAAAACAATTACGTCGAAAGACTCGGAAACCAGTTTTTAATGACTCGACTTCTTCCAGATATTAGACCGAATAGGATTTTGTAGATGCGAGTAATTCAAAGTCGGACCGCTATTTCGCTGAGAACGAAGAATCGACTGCTTCACCGGAGAGAGCGAGAGAGAGAAAGAGAGAGAGAGAGAGAGAGAGAGAGAGAGAGAGAGAGAGAGAGAGAGAGAGAGAGAGAGAGAGAGAGAAAGAAAGAGAGAGAGAGAGAGAGAGAGAGAGAGAGAGAGAGAGAGAGAGAAAGAGAGAGGAGAGAGAAATAACCCAAATGTCTTTTTAAATGTCTTTTAAATTGTATATGAAATGCTCTTCAAGAAAGTTAAGATATAAAAGAGAAAAAGAGAGAGCGGGAGAAGGGAGGGAGGGAGGGAGGGACGGACGGAAGGACGGAGGGAGGGAGAGAGAGGAGAGAGGGGAGAGAGGAGAGAGGGGGAGAGAGGGAGAGAGGGAGGGATGGACGAAGGGAGGGAGGGAGCGAGAATAACCCAGAGTTTCTAATGTCTTTTAAATTATATATGTGATGTTCTTTGTCGTTTGGGAATTTTTGCCCAGTAACTGTAGGCAAACGGTCGATGAAAAGCGTTGATGCTGATGTTGCTGCTTTTGCGCAAGGGTTTGTTCTGGTTTGAACTGTGCACCTGAATTGCAATCCGCACTCCAGATCATCAGTTCTTATAAAATGTCAAAAAGGCTCAACCAGTGCAGCAGTGGCGTAGCCAGGGCAGGTCAGCAGAAGAGATTCTTATGTCTTATATAACAGTGGTTCTCACACAGGGCAGTCTCCACTGAACCACTTTAATAAACCTTGCTATATTATATTATATATTACGTATCCTTTATCGAGGCGGCGGCGCTTTGCCATTACCTGCCAAATTTCGATTCCTAGTTCTTCAGAGCAGTTTCACCCATGATTTGATGTAAAATAGAGAAGAGACTGGGATTTGCATGAATAGGCCTAGTGGTCAAGATTTGAACAGAAGGCGCAAATGGTTTGAACAGGCCCGTCGGAACGAATTTTGGTCAGGGGGCAGATTTTCCCGAAGTAAAATTTGTCTCTTTCAAATCATTGACAAGCAAAAAAAGGTCCTCTGCACCCCTCTGCACCCCCTGTATTTAAGGAAACAGGGGGTGCAGAGGGGTGCAGACCATCGTCTTTCCAGGGGGTGCATTGCACCCCCTACATTTTTTCAGGGGGTGCAGCTGCACCCCCTGCACCCCCACTTCGGACGTGCCTGGGTTTGAATGCCAACAACACTTAGATCCAGGGCCGCCGAGAGAATTTCCGGGCCCCGGTGCAAAAAATAGTCGCGAACCTCTGACCTGCCGGGTGTGTGAAAAAGTTGATGACCTTTTTTCTTGTCAGTCTTTTTATGACTTATGGCATTGATTACTTAAAACCATCGGCCCGGTCCACTAAGCAGACATTCGCCGGTCCGGGGCCCCTAAGCTCATGACGAAGATGACCTTTATTACGTTGTCAGAGTCTTTTCCCGGGTTCTGACTATTGTTAAATACATCATCATCACCGGACCCGGGCCCCTTTGAGCTCCATGGGCCCCGGAACAATGTGCCGGCTGCACCCCCTCTCCTCAGGCCTGCTTAGATCAAAAACCGAAAGCCAGTCTTCAGCGACAGTTTTGTGATCAGAAATGACCGCAGAGGCGTAGTGAGGGGGCAGGGGAGGGCATATGCTCCCGGGCGCCGGATACCCTCGCTACGCCTCTGAATGACCGATGCTTTTGATTCGGTGATTGTTGAGTCGGGAAATCGAATCGATATTTCTCTGATGTTTGATCCCATATCACGATATGCTTTTTTCGCTTGGAGCTATAGGACCTCGACGGCCGCACGCACCTGCCTCTGTGGCGCCAAATGCACGCGACGGCGACCACTTGGTCGCCGAGAAGTCCTCTGAAATGTCGAACGCTTCTCTGGCGTCAATCAACGACTGACGTGTGACGGAATTTGTAGAATTCTTCTATGAAAAATGTCGGCGAAACGCCAGGCACGCTAACCCTGCCCTTGGTAGCAACGTTCTTACATTTTCGTGAAAGCCGTAAATCGCGTCTTACGACGTGCTAGCTGTCACAATCATCCCCTGAATCTTTCCAATTAACTGTCGGCCATTCGTAAGATTAATTCCGACTTGGCGTTTTTGCTTCAAAGCTATCCTAAAGCAAGTCTTCACTTCTGTAATGATCATACTACTGACGTATAGTTGTCTACGTAGATAAATGAGAGTCAAAATTCTCGTAAAACTCGTAGGGTAAACACGAGAAGAAAGGCGCGAATTTTACCAAATTCTCAACTTTCAATCTATACGAGTAAGAAGCGTAAAAACTTTATACCCCCCAATCACATTACAGTATACCCCCTAATAAAATTCCTGGCTACGCCCCTGGAAAGAAACTAAAAAATATGATCGAAAAGTTAAGTCGCTCAACTAGTCAACGGCCAAAATGACTTTCAATCTAAACAAGTAAGAAGCGTAAAATCAATTTACGACATGCAGTAAAAGTCGTGCCATTCAAATGGAATTTATTGCGTCTTTTCAGTCATTATGAGCGCTTAAGCTGACAATACACAGTATGTCTATATTTGATATGTTCTCAATAAGTGACGACACAGACAACTAAACTGCGTTTGAATATAAGAGCTTCTGCAGTGAAATAAGTATTTGCTCCTCTGTTCGTTGTTTGAAGCGATTCAACTGATGACACTGAAAGAAACAGGGGCGAAGCGACCGGGGAGGGTATATCTGCATATATATATACCCCCCAAAATCAGACTACCTTTAAAAAATTATGTTTTTAAGATTTTCAAAATGTTAAAGATTTATACCCCAAATCACATTAATTTATGCCCCCCAAATAAAATTCCTGGCTACGCCCCTGGAAAGAAACTAGAGATGTGCGGGTAAAGCAAAATGCCTACCCTACCCGTACCCGTGAAAAAACTCTTTTACCCTACCCGTACCCGCTAGCGCTATACCCTACCCGACCCGTACCCGTAAGCTGTGTACCCTACCCTACCCGTACCCGACATTGGTTGGAATTTTGAGTTTCTTGGAGTTGGACCCGTACTCGCGGATGCGTATACGGGTACAAGCCTACAAGGACCTGTACACGGACCCATGTACCCGTATCCGTTCCTAGAGACTATAGAGAGGCAACAATGAAATAGTAATAGTAAAAATAAATTCTAGTACTTAGGAATCAGGATAATCCACTTGGCAAATAGTAGGCCCGGGTTCTGAAGTCTGGGGTCTGGACTACTGGTTGGTAACATTGTGTAATACAATTAGTCAGCTAGCCTAAGCCTACATGAATGTCGGACATGGATTAGAACTTCTAGAAGACTCGATGCGCTTGTTTAAAATATTTAGTAGATATAATTTATCTATGAGCAGGCGTTAGAGCTCAAGTTAAACAACAAAACGTTACCAGAAGAACTTCTCGGTCGAGGAGTCCTTGGAGGAGTCAGAGGACGCCATTATAGATTTATTACTGATGATGTCAGATGACGTCATCTATATTTCCTTTATGTTTTCAGTAATTAAAATGCATGCTGTCTGACAAACAGAACGCGATATACAAGTTACACTAATACACTTTGCTCAATATTATTTTTCTATTACTGCATTGATAACACTATGTAACACGATTTTTGTTCCTGGCTTCTAAGTGTTATATTTCAGTTGCCTATTTATAAAGGATCTGCAAACATGGCTATATTCATCATTATATTTGCTTTCATGGGCACAGCTTACAAACATTGTTTATTTATACAATGGAAAAAGGTGCATTTTTTCTTATCGAGAATGAACATTCTGTACTAATTGCAAATAAGCAACAACAGTCAAAATTACTTAAAAACATTCAGAAATGAGTTGATTTTCGAGATTTGTGTCTGTACTATCAATAGCTTTCTCAATGAAGACTTCAGACATAGTCCCCCATCACGTGTTTGTTATACCGTCCCTGGTAACGACGTTCTGAGTCCAGCATATCCTGATGAAAGCGTTCATCTTGCTTATCTGGGTAGGCTCCCAAGTTTTCCTTGAATTTGTCAAGGTGGGCATGATGAATATGTACTTTCAAGGACATTTTGCATCTAATTTTGGCATGGTTCTTTATGAGAGACTGGTTCATTCTCAACGAAGCTGTTTCAAGACCCTTTCTCCATGCTATTCAGCTTCTTGGCGAATACGCCACGCTATGTGATCTTCTTTATCTGTGGTCCGACGAAGATGCCAGCTGCGACTTTTGCCTCCGAAAGCTGTGGAAAAAGCTCTAGGAGGTATTTGAAAGCTGCGGATTTCTTGTCTTGACAAATTACTTGATGAGGCCTAACTTGATGTATGAGCATCTTTCGACTGTCTATCAGCGGCTTCCACTTGATGCTGTTCTTACCTGTGGTGAACTTGGTCAGCTGTGGCCAATCCCTTCTACAGTACAATAGTGGGCCTCAGACCTCGGTGTCCCGGTTGTTCTGGAGGCAAAGAAAACCAAAAGAAATTTTGTGAAACCGCCTTGCAGACCCATCAGGAATGTCACCATTTTGACCATATTGAAGTCTCCAATGACTTAACAGCCATAGTTGTCATACTTCAAGGCACTCAGCAACATCTTGACACTGGTGTAGTCCTCTCTGAGGTGCAGGTGCACAAAGTGAGCCATGGGGAGAGACAAGTACTTGTTACCACTATGAAGTAGCATGGCTTTGAGGTTCTTGGATGAACTCTTTATGAATTGGCACCATCAATCAGGTTAAAGATGATTGCTATGGCCGCGAAAAGACCAGTGACATTGCTGCCGAAACACAGCCCATTTAGCTGACTGAAGAATTTGTAAAAACGTTCGTGACGCTTTCTCTGTTCTGTCACCTGCACACTTTCATCCAACAAGTTCCAGTCCTTGAGTCTAGACATCAGAAGCTCAGCATTGCACTTGGTGAGACTAAGGTCTATGATCAGGTCGTTGAGCTCTTTCTGATTGGGGAAGTACGGCTTTCTCATCTCAGCTATTTCTGTGCAATTGCATCCTGGATCTGCAATATCTTCCTCGTTGTCTGCCTTGACGCACTCCTCTGAAGACAGTTGATCCCTCTCTGTAGGGATGGGAATGGGGAGCTCAGAGCCATAGGGTACCAGTGCGATGCAAACGTAGCAGAATGCATTTGCTGGCTGCAAGCAGCCTCTTGATGCCATCTAAATCAATTTTTTACTCAGCAACAAGATACACTAGTACGTTGGCTTAAGAAATCTGCACTCTTAAAAGTCTATGGATGCAACTGAAAGCTCCCAGAAGGTGCAACAGGGTTCTAGAAGATTCCAGAAGGTTATAGAAAATTCTGTTCTGATCTAAAAACTTATGGACAGCTTGCAATATTCCAGAATATTAAGTATGTCTGCTCAGCTTTGAATGTGAACAGAGAATGTGTTCTATAATACACGAATTTCAAAATATCATTGCTCTGACCCCAAAAGCAAATTCAGTTTGGAACAAAAACTGTTTTCTAGTTAGTTTAGGTATAAGGGACTAGGAAAACAAGCTATGAACCCAGGAACAAACAAAAATATTTTGTTTGTTACGTAGTGTAATTTGCTATAGTAGTGAGAAATGAAAATACAATTTTTCGGGTAAAAACGGGTATACCCGTACCCGTAGCCGCTATACCCGTACCCGTAGCGCTATACCCGTACCCGACCCGTACCCGAAAAATGTGTACCCTACCCTACCCGTACCCGCGGGTACGGGTACGGGTAGGGTATACCCGCGGGTAATGGGTATACCCGCACATCCCTAAAATAAACTAAAAAATTATGATCGAAAAGTTAAGTCGCTCAACGAGTCAGCGACCAAAATGACATTTCCTTTTAGGTGTACTGCATATATACAGAATATGCTTATATACAGTATGTATACACTGTTTATATAATATATATACACTGTATATATATATATATATATATATATATATATGTGTGTGTGTGTGTGTGTGTGTGTGTGTGTGTGTGTGTGTGTGTGTGTGTGTGTGTGTGTGTGTGTGTGTGTGTGTGTGTGTGTGTGTGTGCGCGCGTGTGTGTGTGTGTGTGGCCACATGGGCTCGTTTTTGTGCAAAGAGTAAAGAAGAGAGTTCACTTGGTGCGTGTTATATGTGCACAGAGCTATTTTATGCAAGGCTCCTCTACTGTACAATCTTTGAACGGCGCTCTTCGTTTCATGTGCGAATATTATCTTTTGGTAATCTGGTTGAAAAGGAATTAGGCTTAGAGCAACTGGAGAGTCCTGCTCTAATGTCACCGAGTGCATGCATCAGAGACCGGGCGCATGTGGTAGAGAGATGAAGTAAAGGCCTATAATCAGTAATCACGGTAAAAGACAGTATTACATCAAAGACGGCAAATTCTCTCCGCTGTCATTCAAGCCAGCGTTTTCCACTTGAAAACCCCCAAAAACCCCAAAACCCCCAAAACCTCTTCACCAACTCGCAGTTCAATGACATGTGGGGCATGCAGTAAATGCACAACTATATTTGTGTCGATCTCAGTTTGAGGCCAACGGACAAAGAACTAGAAAGAACTAGTCCAAAGATATACGAAACAATTGAATGGTGCTAAACAAAAATCGGCATTCCTGTATTATCTGACCCCCATGTTTTGTTTTTCCTCCTGTTTTTCCCCAAGAAAGTAACGGATTCAAAGAAAAAGTTCAATAACGTAAGGAAATGAATGATGACGTTTCCTGTTCTTTCTTTTCAGTTGTTAACAATAATGGCGCATGTACTGTTTGTTCATCCACCAGTTCGTTTGAAATATTTGCATCTTAATGTGACGAATACAACAGCATTTTCGTGATCCTGTAACTGGAGTGCACTCCAACACAATAGAAGGTACCTGGGCGCATGTCAAAGACATTTACAGAAGAAGGAAAGGCACCAGCCAGACTTTGCAATTTTCATATCTGTCTGAATTTGTGTGGCGCAAGAAATTTCCTACTAGGCAGTTTGAACACTTAGTGCATCAGGTTGCAGACTATTAGACCTAACCCTGTATGATGTTAAATCACATGTGACATCATCAAAACCTTGTTACATAATGAAAACATGTTTTTTAATGGGGGGGGGGTCAGATAATACAGAAATGCCCAAAAATCGATTGATTATCCTGATATCATTTTGTTTCTCTCTGGTTCTCTTTGCATCTGATGATCTGCGATTCTTTAAATTCTGTCCAGAACTTGCTACAACCAGGATTGTCACAATCTCTCAAGCGATGTCTCTAGCCGTTGAAGTTTAAGTTTCTTTGAAATTTCGTTGAAGTTTCTATAACCGTTGAAGTTTTAGACTTCATTAAAAAATGTGCAGTATAATTTGACACTGATAACGCACGGCCAGCGATATCTCTTAACTAGGAGGAACTTTTGGAAAGCGCTTGCTTGCTGCAGAATCTGTCTATTCCATATTGGAAATGACAATCTAATAAGCACAAGACTTTCGACCAATGAAGCGCTTTGGTTTGCTCTTATTATTGTCTAATTCTGATTGTCAGTTTGATTATTAATGATGAACAAATGATAACCACCAAAGTTTAGTTTAAAATTATTTCCTGGTGATTGACTGCCCAGGTGATTGACTGCCCAGGTGATTGACTGCCCAGGTGATTGACTGCCCAGGTGAATTTATTCTGACGATGCCTGGAGCAATGATAGTCTGCAGTAGAATGTAATTGCGTCGGAGTAAAGTAATTATTCTCAATCATTATTCTATAATTAGCTCTTATGTTGTGAACAGGAATCGCGTCGACTGTTCGAGGATGCTTCCAAATTAGATAATGATTTACAAGAATAACGATGATGATGAAGACGACGACTGCGGAGGCGACGACGACGACGATGGTGCACATGGCGATTACGATGACGACGATGATGATGATGATGATGATGATAAGGACGACGGTGACTGCGATAATTGACAGGTTGTCTGACACTGTCGCTAGCAGATGAGAATAACAGATTTTTCACTGTCTAATGTCCACAGTCAATTCGGACATAGGCTATCTTTACTAGCGTTCGTCTCCTCTGATCAGGATCAGACTAGAACAAGCGATCAGTTGCATGCCAAGGATAGACTGGAAGACAACAGAGGCAAACAGAAGCTAAAATAGGGGTTCTAGGGCAGAGCCGTAGCTAGGGGGGGGGGGGCAAGTCGCCCCGGGCGCCGACCGGTGGGGGGCGCATTTTGGATGTGAAAAAAATAATAAAAAATAAAAAATTGCTTTGCCGCATCAACCCGAAAATGGAGTGTTTTATGTTTTATTAGGTATAATATATTTTTAAAACTTTGTGACGACTAAAAAAAGGTCATCACCAAAATTTAGGGGCGCAAAAGATGAATCTTGCCCCGGGCGCCGAAAACCCTAGCTACGGCTCTGGAATGGGGATGGTCGAGACGCAAATTTTCTATCTGCCATAGTTTAAGCTGTTGAACAGCAATATGTTCAAATTTGTGTAGGTTGGGAAGTCGGTGGGTTGGGTTGGGTCTGGGTTCGGAAAACCGACGCGTGGACAACTCTGCATGACGTATACGATTAATTATTCCGAGCACGCAGAGAGATCTCGGCGCGCTGTCATTACATGAATCACGTATTCGCCAATTATTGATGTGGCGCCATTTGGCCTGATGCATCATATCCCATCGACTATAGTGAGGACCATTAACAACTCTCCCTTGGGTCTTGTTCTGTCGGTCTCTCTCCTTTACGGACTTCCTGTAATTAATTCTTTCGGTCCATCCTATCTACATTCTGCATATATCTATATTCACGGAACGCTCTCTGTTAGTAATCGAAGATTATAACTTGTTCCCAGCGCTTAGAGCTGTCTCTGTCCTAGCCTTCGTTTCTGCACTGTCTATTAGAGGCGGCTCCATAGAGGGGACCCGTGCCCACTATTGAATTGACTGGCCCGGGACCCCAATGGCCCTTCATATTTTAGTGAACGCATTCTGTATGTGCTGGTTTATGAGAATTGCTGGTCCCTCCTCATGCTTCGAAGTTGCCCCCCCCAACGCCCCCTACTTGCCCAATGGTGGATCCGCCACTGCTGTCTAGTCGTTGTCATAGTAAATAAATACAGCTAAGGGACTGTCTATTAATTACGTAAGCAATTAAAGGCAATGTTTTAATCCCTCTCTCCTTGTCGACAATTGTCAAGCTTTCAGTGACCCCCTAATAAATTTGTCAAAACTTTTTTTTACCCCTACAGTCTAACAATATTAATAAGCAGGAGGGATTACAATCGACAAAAGTCTACAATCTACATCGAATAAAAACAAAATACGATGATGTAAGTTATGACTCCCTAAGAGCTTAACCGGTTAAGGATTAAAGTGGTGGGCTGTTGACGGACGAGTAGTACTATATCATGGAGAAGTGTTTTCCAATCTGTGGGTCGCGACCCAAAGTGGGTCGCAGGGCTCAGTCTAGTGGGTTGCGGGGTAGCGCGAAATTAGATTCAAAAGTCCCATTTTCTAACCAATACCACAGTGTCGCAAGCCTTGAATTTTGCAAGTAGGCTTAGGTTTTAAGAAATTTATAAGCCTGCGATCCTCCATACACTGCTTATATTAAAACGATCAGCGTTTTATTAAATTTTAGTTAACAAAGACTGTGCAGGGTCACGGCATGTTACAAAGCTGCTGAAATGGTAGAATTTCCAAAAAGTTTAGGAAACCCTGACCTATAGCACTTGTAAATATTAATCTTATTTCGCAATAACGCAAGGAAAGCGTATTCCGACCATTTTCTCTGAAACTCCATTAACTATGGATGATCTATCAATAGAAAAGTATTTATCTAGGATTCTAGCGGTTAAGCGATTTTGCCATACTTTCAAGACGCGTAACAAAGGTGTTTCTAGAAAATTTTTAAAAAGACAATTTTCAAGAAATTTCAATATCTATTTATCTCATTTTGTCTTATTTGAAAAAATATGTATAGTTTTGCATAATATATTGGCCATATTTTCATTCAAATTGAATAAGAGCTTCTATTTTGTCATTTATTCAAAACTCAGAATATTCGTTTCAACTGACGTTCACCAGATGGCCCAAGTGCAGTTTTTTATATTACATGCTATGATTACTGTCGTGGCACGTTACAAAACCGCAGAAAAGGGCCGCGGTTCGAAAATGTTAGGGAAACCCTGCCATAGAGCACCAAAGCATCGACTAGTTTCCAATTTTTTGATTGATTAGGGCCTAATTTATTGTAAAAAAAATAAAATTGGTTACTTAAATTTATCTTGACCCCCTCAATATGTCAACAATTGTTAAACTTCTTCAAACTCCCCTGCCCTATTTTGTCTAAGTAATTAATGGACAGCCCCTAATCAACAGCAAGATTTGACGCTGTCCGTCTGTCTGTCTGTCTCTCTCTATCTGTCTGTCTGTCTGTCTCTCTCTCCAAAATTGTACTGCGTGTATTAATGTTGAATCATCAGATGTAAGATTTCATTGGGGGGTCGTTGTTGCCATTAATATTTCCGACACACTATTCCCAAATCCGTCCACTTCGAATCGCCGATAATTCTCAAATGTAGCTTCCTACTGCTTCGTTATAGATTTGCCCGACGGGGGAATTAGTTGGGATTGGTTTTCAATTTTCATTCGAAAATTTATGCAAACAGAGCAGAGATATTTGCCATTTGCTGGAGTACTCTTCAAATGTAATGGCGATCGACACCAAAGTATGAAACAGATTTTAATATTGACTTGTCAGTCTACAACCGAAGATGCAACGAAATTGACAGACGTCCAAACAATAGCTTAACTTGACTTTAGCTCTACACTCTACTGTAGATACTGTAGAGTCTAGACAGACGTTACACTATGACGTGAGCGTCCGACAGCAGTGTAATAGGATTTAGTTATTTTAATGTTCAACGAATAGATTTTCATGCAAAGATTTCGACCATTTTTTCCGACGAGCAAGAAATGAAAAATGAATTTTCACGGATCATGTGTCTCACAGAGAAACTTTAGGCATATTACTGTGCTGCTTAGAGTGGACTTAATTGATGTAAGTCGGTCTTATAACCATGATCGGATGGCCCTTGGAAGCCATTGTAATATAATTGATTTGACAGGATGGATGTATATTTGATAAATATTAAGTCTCGAGAGATATCGATGTATATCTATATCACACAATTATTGCTGAAAACGTTGGAACGTTAGAACGAAACTGAATTTTGGCTGGTAAACGGAAATGACTGGTTATGGTGGCCCCTAGAATCCAACGGGACACTCAACGATACTGGACATGCGCTAGATTAGAAATCTCTGGGACCTGTTAATCAACGTAATTCTTTCTTAGGTAGGCCTAAATATCACAAAAAGTTTGGCTCTATTGAAGTTTAGGTGAAAATCGGAAATAAACTGACATCAAGTTCGGAAACGAAGCTTTAATGGATGGTGGGTGATCGATATCCATGTGCTAACCATCAGGTTAATGTCAGATAGTCAGAGTGGACAGCAGTGTATGTGACGGACTTTAGAGTCTAGATTCTCTAAAATCTGTGATGGTGACATTTGCGTGGATGATAGTGACAATGCGAGGTTGATAACAATAGCAACGATGCTATTGAACTTGAAGACGGCAATGATGATGAGTGTGATGACGACTACAATGATGTTGTTGTCGGATATAGATATCTCATGCGTCCAACTCTCCAGCGTTGAGTGAACGCGAAAAGTATCCCACTTTCTATCGTCTGTTTCCCGTCGATTCGTCACACAACGGCGCTCGCAAGTCGTTCCTCAGGCACTTTCACTGGACCCAAGTGGCAACCATCCACGAGGACGAGGAACTCTTCTCACTCGTAAGAATGTTATATTCAGTCATCATCGTCATCGTCATCTTCTTCTTCTTCGTCATCATCGTCATCTTCTTCTCCACCTTCTTCTCCATCTGATCACAATCCTTCTCAATTTTATCTGTTACACAATTAGTCGAATGCTGCTGAGTTTATAGCTTGTGTCTTAGTGTCTACTTTATTTCTGACAACCTCACACTTCAAAATTTTCGCTTTTACAGTATATTAGCCTAATTCTGATGTTTGAGCACTTAGGGGCTGTCCAATAATTACGTCAACAGTTTAGGGGGGGTTGAAAAAATTTGACAATTGTTGACAGGGGGTCAAGAGAAGTTGACGTCAACAATTTCACTTTTTACAAATAATCAAAAAATAGAAAATTTCATGGAATACTACTTATTACAGTGGAAAAAAGCATGGCAAAAAAGGTCATCACCACCACATTTTGACACTCGATGAGAAAAAAGGTTTAAAATGGTAAAAATGGTCATCACCGCAAAAAATAACCTTGTTATTGGGACCTGTCATTGATCTTGGGGAGGTCAACAGTTTTTGACATAATTATAGGGGGATAACTGAAAGTTGACAGTTGTTGACAAGGGGGAAGGGTCAAATATTGCCCAAAAATGTTAACATAATTAATGGACAGCCCCTTATCGAACTGTGTGAATACTTAAATTGTTAGCGTTTTATCTTGTTACTATCTATAATTTGTAGTTTCCTAATGTGTGTGTGTGTGTGTGTGTGTGTGTTTAATACAACGCGGTCTTCATCGGACAATGTGCTGTTGTCATTTTACAATCGTTGCTAAGCAGCGTCATTAAATAATGGGCGGAGCTTGATATGACGACGTCGTTTCATAATTCCTTTGCTGGACGTTGCTCTCTTTATCTTATAGATTCCTAACTGTGTGCGTGTGTTCTCTCTTTTTCCAATCCCTCCTTTTCCCGTCCCTTTCCCATCTCTCTCCTACCCTACCCTCCGAATAGACTATATCCTCTCCCACTAACTGCCTTCCACATTTCCTTCTACTGCGCCATATAAACATAATCTCTTTTTTCCGTCCCTTCCCCTTCCCACTCCTCTTCCCTTCATTCCCTCTCCCACTCCTCCCTTTCCTTCCTCTCCTTCTTTGCTCTATCCCTCCTCCCTCATTTTTCTATCACCCTCACCACTCTCTCCCTTCTCCCTTTTCTATCTCATTCCATCCCTATCTCCTTCCCCTCCACTTTCCCGCCTTCCACTTCTCTTCGTCTCTCCGTCGCTTCCTCCATCCTCATACTACTCTACACAAACTGGATATCACTGAGCGACATAATTCAGATATCCGATAATCCCCCTCATATTGATCAATGCATTTGCAATGACCGTCAACAAATCGCACAAAGCAGACGTTTAAACATATAGGACTAGTCTATATTTAGGCGAGCCAATCTTTTTTCATTGTGTTGTGTTATCACGAACAAGAAACGCGGAACGCATCAAATTGCTCATCAAGCCATGCATGTTCCGGTCAAGGACAAGTCATTGGACAAAATGCTAAAGCATTTACAAAGAAATGAAGTACTGTATATCGGAAAGGCTGCATAAAGTTGGGTAGAAAAGTCAAGCTTCTCCGTCATATTTGACGGGCAAACAGCTAGTTTGCAACAATTATTGATAAGGGCGAACATGATTGATCAGAAGATGACATAATTATCAGGGGCGTAGCCAGGAATTTGATTTTGGAGGGTACAATGTGATTTGGGGGTATAAATCTGAAAAACTTTTAAAATCTTTAAAAACACATTAAAATTTTTAAGGAAGTCTTATTTTGGGGGTATATATACCGATATACCCCGTCGCTGCGCCCCTGACGTACACCTCGGCTCAGGGCTCCATAAGTTCATCTATTAAACGCACTTGAAGAGTAAGGTACCCAATACGTTATTAATCGATGACATTTTCTTAATGCAAACAGTGAAGATTAATGTGAATGTTCAATTTGTGAAATGATGAAGTCCAATGTTTGTTTCGCTTGATTCTTATCGGCGTTATTGCAGAAACAAATGATAATTATCATTGTCAGTCTATAATAATACTATATGCATTCCGATTGAGGAGGTTATCGTTTCATACTCACTTATTCCTAACAGTCTTGCCATTATCGGCTGTTAGTGGGAGATTGTATTTTCGAGTAGCCAATCTCTTCTTCCGAGTGTTTTGATGTGCATGCAGTCCGTAGCACGGATCTTGTCGTCTGTGGTGGTTTTGTTATCGCGATGCATCAACAGTGTTCCATTCTTGTCCATTAATTACCAGTGTGCGTCCCGTCTAGAGACGTGCTTATTTTCGCGATGCGTCTCCGTTACTGGACGCTGCGTTGTGTTTGCACTGCTATAATTCTGGTCGGTTCTGCAATTGTTTCATCATGATAGCTTATCTTTATAATTCTTTTTTCATTTAGTTTTTTTCGCTTCTGTAGCAAATCATAGTCGAAGCAGTTTTGTTTTAGACTAGCTTTAGGCATTAGACCCCTAGTAGCCTATAACAAGCGCAATTCGATTTTCTGGTCTAGTTTGTAGTTAAAGACTGCGACGCACAATTGATGGATGATTAGGATGTCCATGGTCTACAAATTCATTACCCGAGCTGTTCAAATATTAAAGGAGATTCATTAGTATCGAAAAACTGCGAGGGTATTGTCACTTATTCATAATTCAGACAGAGGTCATTTTTCATAGGAACTGTTTTGATTTTTCAAAAAAGGCGATGAACGAAATGAACAAATACCTGGACAAAGAGAACATCTCAATAACAACGACTCTTACATTTCGTAGTTCCGGGGACGATCTCGACAATAAAATGAAGCAGCTGAAGGTAACCAAGAAGAACCGAACATCTATAGGACTAAAGACTAAAAACTGGCCATGCTCTCTGTCTTTTCAGGATTATAATTAGGCCTTTTGCCAAAACAGTTTGTCAGTTTTCAAGGTTACAGGACAAATTGAAATTATATAGTTATAGTTACAGTTAAAGTTATTGTGATTTTTCCAAAATACAGTTTCAATTTATTTTCCAGCTATTTTCAGTTAGAAGTTATTTTGTTAATCGCATTGAACACATTAATGAAATTTCGACGTTTTTTCTTAATACACAAGACCTATTTAATTGATTGAAAAATCTACTGATAATCAATTTTCATTGACCTTTGATCCACATCTTAGGATTTTAATCAATTATTTTTAATTTTCTTCAGTTATTTAATTGTAAAATTAATTATTCAACTTGAATAACTGTTATAATTACTAGCTGTTTGCAACCGTCAAAATACAATAACTAAAGGGAGCTTGTTCAATTTTTCTCTGACCTTAAGATTTTAATCATTTTAAATTTATTGTGTAATTGTAAAATTAATTCAACTTGAATAACTATTATAAATGTTCAACAATGACATTTTGCTCAATATTTTTGCAAATGTTCAAGCATTTTTTGTCTTTGCCCGGGAACATGGCTTGATTGGCAGTCTGACGTTTGCCGGATTTATTGTTTGCAACGACGCCGCATATATTTGGCCATGGGAAAAGACTGGATTGTTTAAATATATTCCTCCTCCATCTCCTCCTCCTGCTCCTCATCATTATGTATTCGAACGTGCTCAAATTTGATCATTTGCGACTTGTGGACGATCCTTGCACATACAGGGTAGGCCTAAGGTAGAGGTAACGGTTCACTCATAGTCTCATTACCCGTAGGGTTCGGTGCTGATCCCCAGTTTTGTGGCCATCAGCCCATAGATGGCTAAGCCAATCATCGGCGGACGGTGGCCAGTCATTGCCTCTCAATGTTGCCACTGTTACTCATTCTACCACCGCAATTGAGTGAAGGCGGAGACAACTTCTGGGCAAATACAGAGAACATTGGGAACTAGCGGCACTTCAAAATGATGAAGGCGGGAAAGGACAGGATAAGGGGAGGAGAGGGTATCTTTTTTACCCCCAAATCAGTCTACCTTAAAGTTTTTATGTGATTTTACACGTGGTTATATGTGGTTTATATGGTTTATGCGGTTTAGGCTAGTTAAGATTTATACCCACCCAAGATATTTATACCTCCCAAATCAAATTCCTGGCTACGCCCCTGCTTTTTGCCTGTCACAACTTTTATCTTGAGAAAGAAATGCACCGCTGCTGAAAATTCGTTCCGACGTGCCTGTTTTCATTAGAAATATAATCGAAATTCACTCCGATGACGAAGATTTTCGGTAAAAGAATTCGAAGCACGTAGTGAAATCTTACAGTTCCTGAATTGAAGCCTACTCGTATCTTTATATTTTACTCTGCACGCAGTTGTATGCATAGGCGGCTCCAGAAAGGGTTCGGGGGCCCGTGCCCCTATTGAATGTCTGGCTCCCGGCGGCCCCATTCATTAGTGTAGGCCTACTCATTTTAAGCAACTAGAGTAGTCCAGGTTTTTAAAGAAAGACTGTTGGCGCCCCATGCTTAGAATTTGCTATACAAACCGCCTCCCCACTTGCCAAAATCTGGAACCGCCACTGGTCGTAGGAAATCTTAGTCTTAAGAATGTCAGCTGATCATTAAACCCGACTAAACATGGACCGGTAAAATGTATAGATAGATCCAAATCAACTGCTTATAGGCAACGATCTGTGCTTTTAGGAGTCGGGAGCTCGAATTCTGATCGGCAGTTTCAGAGAAAATGGAGCAAGAAAAGTCTTCTGTCAGGTTACATTTATACTTTAAAATATTAATCAATAAATCAATAGATTTCGAGCTAGCTAATCTTGCTACCCGTCCTTAAGCTTGGTTTTGGCAGCACAATGGGTCTAAGAATAGAACAGTGTTTCACAACCTTTTTCAGCCAGGGCACACTATCCAAGAAACATACAGCGAACAGTACACTGCGTCCCGAAATGCGCACATTTTATTTTTAAATGATGCATTTTATAGGCCTACTAGTACTATATATTATACTCTAGTATACAGTGCAATATTGACTGCCGTTCTTCGTAAGTACATATTTTCTTTGCAATCTGTATCTCTATTTAATGCTTAACTTCATTGAAGAGAAACAAATCAACTGATAATTCACAATTAATCCAGCACCATTATTAATTTATTATTTTTTAATATTTTGCGACGCACACATTCGCGTGAATTTTCTGAAACTACCGTTGTTGCGGGCCTGCTGTTTGCTGTGCTGCAGCCTGGTCCTCATTCTCATTTTATTGTCGCAAACCTGTGCTGGACCGCGGCACACAGGTTGGGGAGCACTGGATTAGAGGATACATATCGTAATAACAAAGTTCGACTTTAAATCAATGATACGATCAATCGATTGATCGGTTTATAGATTTATTGATCGATTGATAGTGCCTGACTGACTGATCTATCAATCGGTCGACCGAAGGATTTATTGATCGATTGATAGAGTGGTTGATTGATTTATAGTGATTGATTGATCGATTGATTGATTGAGTGAGTGAGCGAGTGATTGACGGATATCAACCTTCGATGGCGTTACCATCCCATGTTCAGCGTGCTTTGTTTAGGCGTACCATTTGGGTCTTTATGGTCGGCGTTACGTGTGGCTGTTGATCGGCGGCTATTCGATGGAATGGTGGAAGATCCGGGACGGCGGAGTCGACTGCAGCGTCCGGCAAATGTCCGACGCGACCGACGGATACTTCGCCGTCGACAGCCTCAACGCCATCGTCGGAAATTCCACCTCAATCGCCGGAATAGTAAGTATGTAAGATGACCGACACGAATCGCTGCTGGCGTTGGACCAATCGATTTAGGCAATTTACAGAGAACACACACACACTCTCTCTCTCTCTCTCACACACACACACACACACACACACAGACACACGAGAATTATATAATATTATTTTTATATATATATATATATATATATATATATATATATATATCGGTATATCAGTTCGTTTGATCCACTGAATATGTCAATTGTGAAACTTCCTTTCCGATTTCCTAAAATGTATCGATAAGATTGATTTTGAGCAAAGATAAATACCGAACCAAGTCACATAATTTAAAAGCGCGTAACATGTAATGTAAGTAAGTAAGTAAGTAAGTAAGTAAAATCTCGTTAATTTCTAAAGCGCTTCCAAAAGATGCACCGAAGTAGCTCCTTATTCCTATGCGCTCAATCTCAAATGAAGTAGCTATAGCCAAAGGTGGGTCATTCATGCCGGGTAATTAATTAATTAATGTAATTAATTGGCAATCGATGTAACGTCCTTTATAGGAAAATTAGAGGCGCTGTTAGAATCTTCGTGGACTCTGTATTTTGGAGGAGGACAGTGTTATATTTCCCGAAAGCTGAGGTGCTGTAACCTCCCCTCGCGGTAGTCGAGACCCGGCACCCATGGGGTCCGAAAATTTGATGCTAAACCGGTCGACTCAGTGAAGACCAAGAATGTTTAAACATCGAGCGCTCTTATACGAATACCTACGATTATCGTGCATAGTATGTCTAGTACTAGTAGTTGTTATTGAGTCCATTTAAAGAGGCGTCCGTCAAAAGACGATTGGCGTCTTGCTCTTCCTCTCGTCAGTGATCCTTATTAGAGTGATTTAACAAACGTTTTAACCAGTGGCGTCTTCAAGATTTGCAACAAGAGGGGGCGTTGGGTGACAGCTTCTAAGCATGGGAGAAAACCATTTGTTGATAGGTATGTAGTAGTAAGTATAGGTTCCCAACAGGCAGGCCTGAGGAGAGAGGGTGCAGCCGGTACATTGTACCGGGGCCCGTGGAGTTTTCAGGGGCCCAGATCCGGTGACAATAAGGTTTTTTTGCTTGTAAGGCTGTTTTTTGAGAGTTGATAACGTTTT
The DNA here is from genome assembly GCA_018105865.1 of Metaphire vulgaris. Classification (NCBI taxonomy): domain Eukaryota; kingdom Metazoa; phylum Annelida; class Clitellata; order Crassiclitellata; family Megascolecidae; genus Metaphire; species Metaphire vulgaris. The sequence goes on from CM030850.1 coordinate 8,960,610, forward strand.
TTTGCTTGTCAGGCTTTTCGGAGACTTGATAAATTTCTCTTAAGGGCCCGCAAATTTTTTTGTTCCGGGGCCCGGAATTTCTCTCGGCGGCCCTGCCAACAGGGGCACAGAGGCCAGGCATTCATTAGAAAGCACGGGTCCCCGGGTCCCCATGTGGAGCCGCCACTGGCTTCAGCGGAGTTAGACGCTTTGATGCGAAACGACAGCTGTCGATGGCAGACGACGCAGCGCGATTATAACAGGTCGAATGCAGACGATCGAAAGGCGGCAGTACAAAGGCATCTGGCGCCATATAAACCCTCATCTGTCGATTTATCTAACGCCATCTGAATAAATACGGTACGCCAGGTAAACGCCTTACATGCTGGGCCATGTGGAACAGCGTGAAAATGCGAATAGAAAGAAGAATAATTTGATATTTGGATTTCGATTGAGTAATTCAAGGTGGAAGTTGCGTGTGAGAGACTTAAGGCCCTATAAGGAAAAATACAGATGTAGAAGACGTTAAATCACTTTGAGTGGAACATTAAAACTAGAAATTGACGCATTATTAAATTGGAAGCAACTAGAGCAATAATAATAATAATAATAATAATAATAATAATAATAATAATAATAATAATAATAATAATAATAATATTATTATTATTATTATTATTATTATTATTATTATTATTACTACTACTTACTATTACTATTACTATTATTATTATTATTATTATTATTATTATTATAAAAATGTTTGTTGAGTAATGAGTATCATTGTCTTGTTGCTATCCCAATGAGTATTAATTAAATACCGTGGTGGTTCTCAGTAGCAGAGGAGTTTTCGCCATGCACAGGTTTGATTAATGCCTTCTTTAAAAAAAAGAAGATTATTCTCGGATTCTTCCCCTTCTTTCTTGGGTCCCAACGCTATTCTCGTCGTTGTCTCATTCCACGGAAATTGCTTTGAAGTCTGAACGAAGACCCCCTGAAAGCAATTATCCGGCTAATGTACGGACCTCCGTCCCTAGAACAGCGAGCGTCTCTCTCTCTCGTACTGAGACTTCTCTGCGCGGAACAAAGGGTGGCAGTCAATCTGGTTTCGATATCAGTCGCTGGACGTCGACAAACAGACTCCGGCGGGATTCCGGCGAGCAAAGCGTCGATCTCCGAAATAATTAAGTCCGCTGTAATAGAGGAACGCAGATCTATGCAAATGGTCAGCGCATTAATTACACACACACACACACACACACACACACACACACACACACACACACACACACACACAAGAACAATCGCCAATCTCTCTCTCTCTCTCTCTCTCTCTCTCTCTCTCTCTCTCTTATCGTTCTGTCGATTCCAATCGCAGTCCCATCGTTAATCACAATAGACCGGATAGACAAAATGCACAGATTTTGCACACTGAAAAATGCCATGCACATATAGCGATAGTGTGAAATAGTCAATCAGACAGACAGACAGACATACAGACATACAGACAGACAGACAAGCAGACAGACAGACAGACAGACAAACAGACAAGCAGACAGACAGACAGACAGAAGAGTCTTAGAGAGAGACGAGAGAGAAGAGGGCTGGGAAGGAAGGCGAGTGAGGGAGGGAGAAAGAAATTGGTCCATTCCAGTCACAGAATTTGTCCTGCGTAAGTTCACAATCGGTTTCGCTTACGCTCGATCCTCTTATTCGTTGCTGCTGACTTGCTTACTTGCTTCCAAAGAAGTAATCTCAGAATCTGTAATTGGAAGCTAGCTACCACGCTGGACCTAGGACCTACAGCAATCTATCTCTTTCACCTCATATTACGCCGTAAATAGCGCAGTTTACAAATTACGTCATCGGTATGTCACGTACAAATGTTTCGCTCAACCAAAAGAAATCTGGTTAAAAGACTTGAAATTCTCAGTGACAATTCAAACGCTTTGGAATTAAATCAAACGACTACTTTTGTGACATCTGTATGTTTCTTCCTCTTATGTATTGTAAGACTGATCGAGACGAAATAATTTATTCTCTAAATATTATTGTAATAATTCTAAGACCAGAAGAAACTTTCAGGTTGATCAGATGCGTGTTTCTTTTATCTTTTTCGACATGATAAGAAAATTAAACGAACTGTACGAATGCAGAATTATTGAGGGTTGTTTCTTCCGCATTAAAAGAAATTATACAAATAATTGGCGTAGTCACGTGTGGGGGCGCTGGGTTATGGTTCGGCCGCATATTCTCTTCGGGCTGGGACCGGTCGTGGTATTTGTGCAAAATTGTTAAGTAGTTGGTAGTTGGGGTGAGTTAGGTAGTATGATATACAAGCCCATCTTCACGTGTTAAAAATCGCGCATCTTAGGGGCCCGCGCAAAAACGCGATGACTTCTTTTTATTTTTTTGCTTGTCAACATTGGAAAACGTTTGAACATGACCTCTTTTTGCTTGTCCACATTGAAAAACGTTTGGAGATGACCTTTTAAAGTTTTTTTTGCTTGTCAACATCTGACCTTCAGCAAAGGTCCCGCAGGCCGCCATGTGCCCGGGGCCTCACACAGATATGAAACGGGCCTGAATATATGCTAATGAGAATGGACAAAAGAAGTTTAAAACTTTGGAGCTTGACACGGCTACGCTTTTTGCTTGTCAAGTCTTTTTCACCCGAAAAAGCCGAAATGGTGCGTCCCCTATTCCGGATTCCTGGCTACGCCACTGATAAAGATTGCGCCAGAACAGGGTTGTGTAGAACGCTGCGGAAGACAATGGTTGAGTATAATATGATGCAAAAAATGAAAAGAAGTAAGTAAAATCTCGTAAACTTATACAGCGTCTTGTACAGTAGTAGCTGTTTATTCTTGTGTGCTTAATCTTTCTTGAGATAGCTTTAGACAAGGTGGTTTGTCGGGCCGGGCAAAGGTCAGTATATCTATGAGGCGGCGGGTCAGGTTGTTATTGCTATGGGGGAAATGACTTTTCGAATAGGAAGGTTTTAAGTTTAGACCTAAAGGCTTGAGGAGATAGTGAAGGAATTAAACGATATGAGGATTCGGAGCTTATTGTTTGACCATGTCGTAGGCTGCGGAGGGAGGTTGGAATTGGGTTCCAAAGTTCTGGTGCGGCGTATGAGAAAGCGCGGTTGCAGATTTTGAGTGATGACTGATTTAACGGGCGTGAAAGTGTGAGATGAGAGTTTTTATATTCTTCGAACGTTTAGAGTCAAAGCGACAGAAATCCTTTCGGTGCTATTTTATTTAAAATTCCAAGTTTTTCTGTTGTAGAGGCTTGCTAGGAACACTAAAAGCCACCGGCCAAATCCTGCCTATGCCCTACATTCATACAACGTAAACTATAAATCTGACTTACAGATATTTTTTTCATAGTTTCTACTACATGTATAGGCCTATTACTACTATAAAACTACGAACACTGAAAGTCATTTGGCTAACTATTCATATTTTCAATTTGTTTCTGTAATTTACCAGTTAGTGAAATGTTTGAAACACATGCAGTATGTGCACGCTCCTTCGTTATACACGTTTTACACTTAAAATGTGCATATGGAGTCAAGACTTCTTTAACTATGGCCCTTCGAAAGACATTGCTTAAAATGTTGGCTAAGAGAAAAGTTTGAAGATCGCTGATCTATGCGCAATTTCAATATCTTTTTATTTGCCAGTTATGTCGACCTACAAGTTTTGGCATCAGAGGAATAAAATTCCGTTGCGCCCTGCGCTTGTTCAGTGTACGGTTGACGGTCTGTTATTATTGTTGGTATTGTTCAGGATTTTGAATAATTCGTTACTGAAAATTTTATATAAGAATTGGTAATTTTTGCGAACTAGATTACGTTTAGAGATGAAATCTCAACGCCAAGCCTGAGAGAAAAACTGCCGGTCAGAAGGAAACCCTGAAAGAAGTCGATGGATTTATTACGGATATTGGTCATAATGGAAAAAGAATGAGTGGCCATTAGTCGCAATGGATCTGCAAGAGCCTCCATTGACCGCGAGTCTGAAAGCGAATGTGCACAGGAAATGCAATGGGGCAGAGAGACACACAGATAAACAGAGAGAGAAAGAGACACAGACAAACAAACAGACAGATAAAGAGACACATACAGACAGAAAAAGAGAAAGAAACAGATTGAGACAAAGAGACATAGACAGACAGAGAGAAAGAGACAGGGACAGACAAACAGACAGATAAAGAGACAAAGACAGAAAGGCAGAAGAGAGAGAGAAAAGAGAGACAGGGACAAGAGAGAGAGAGAGAGAGAGAGAGAGAGAGAGAGAGAGAGAGAGAGAGAGAGAGAGAGGGGGGCACAGTTTCAGACAGACAGAGACAGATGGAGAGGAAAAGAGACAGACAGACAGACAGACAGATAGACAGAAAGCGATCTTTAGGTACATAGCATTAGCATTGGCTGTGTCCTTTAGCGATGATTTGACCGTGATATGGACGTGTTTCGCCCGAGCGTCTTGTCAATCGACTGACGTTTAAAGACGACGACACGACGCCGGCATTTTGACGCGTTCGGCGTTCGCTCTTTTGCCAAATCTAATTTATGGCGCGCCTGTCGTGCAGTCCGTCGCCATTTTAACCTTATTTGGCGAAGATGTAGAATTTATGGACGAGGTGATTTAGAATAGAGAAACTCAGACGCCCGTTCGGACATTACATTTTCACTTTCAATCAGCGTTTTACATCAAACGCACTCGCCGACGACAAAGTATCTTAAAAGCTAGAAGTAACGAACTCACTTCCGTGCCTAATACAAACTCAAACTTTTAAAAGTAAACTGTAAATCGTCGCTGTCTAGGAAACCATTTTTCAGATTTTTGTTTTTTGAAACGATTGCACAATATACTTGTTCTTAAATTCTGAACAAATGTATTTTCTGTTGCAATGCTTGTGCAAAGGTGACGTTTTTTCATTTTGAAAAAAGTAAACTGTAAATATGTGACTACCTTTGCGCAGTAGGTATTTACAGTATTTAAGGCAATTTATAGAGTTCTACTCAAATTTTTGTCATAGATTAAAACTATATTATCTGTGTGAGTAAAAAATTTGCGCCTACAGTATTTTCGTAGGTACTGTATTCTGTTTAGGTTTAAGTTAATGAGAACGCTATACAAATGTGATACTACAAGATGAGGCAGTTTGTTTCATAATTGGGGAAGGGATATACCTGTACCTCTATGCACTATAGGTGTTACATTGACTTAGGAAGTCTTAGGGATATTAAAATTCTCTATGCACTATAAGTGTTACATTGACTTAGGGATATTAAAATTCTCTATGCACTATAAGTGTTACATTGACTTAGGGATATTAAAATTCTCGCACTGTATAGGCCTAATTAGAGCCGCTTCTGAATACGTCATCTCTACAAGTGACGCGACAATTTTCCGGAAAAGTTTGGCATCTTAGGATTAGCAATGCATTAATGACATGAAGACCTGTTTTGCTTGTCACCACTATTTGGAGAAAATCGACGACGACTTTCGACATATTTTAATATTGCATTTCCAGTGCTGAGGAGGATCGAAAGAGCATCTCTATCGTAGTAAGAGTAGCAGCCATGTGAGCGAGTTGCACCGGCCATAGTGACCAACCCGCCCAGATGTGCAATTTCGACAGATTTATTTTAACCGAGGAAATTCGCTTTTTCTCAAGTCTGCCAAAACTACATGTAAAATCTCAGCAGAAGTCGATGGTAAACTATTTTCGAAAAATGTAGCCCTCTTACCCCCGCCCAAATAAAGAGAAATATTCTCACAGCTACGACATAGCTTCTTGAAACGAATCGTCTAAACTAAAACTGCGTCATCGATGACGTATTAGATATTGACGTAGGATGACGTTTTATTTTTCAGACGACGGACGAATTTCGCGGTCGTTACTCGCAGCTGGGGTCGTCGCGGCGGCGGCAGAGGCGACCTGGGACTGCGTTCGCCCAGTTGTCCTACGACAGCGCTTGGACAGCGGCCTACGTCCTTCGAAGGGCTCTTATTCAGCCGAGCGGCGCAGACGACGACGACGACGACGAGGGCAGACGACGACGACGACCCCAATGGATTTCACTCAGTTCTCTTATAGAACCGGTGAAACCCTACGTCAGACCTTCGTCAGCATCCTGTCAGACACCAACTTCATGGGGATCACGGTAATCGCATCTAATCCTTATAGACTATTTACTTAGGCATATCAGGTGGTGGGGGGCAGGCTGGCCTCAGCTTTAAAAGGGGCCTCAAATGATTCTTCTTCTTCTTCTTTAACCTTCCTCGCTCCGAGGGTTGGTCACACTATGGACTATCCCTTTCCATTGTTACCTATTGTTAGTTGCCCTCGTGGCCTGGTATATTACGCACTGTTAGTCCGTTCGGGTTCGGATGTTGTCGAGCCAGATTGTCCTCGGCCTTCCCCGAGCTCTTCCTCCTGGAATTGTACCTTGTACGATCTCTTCCTCGAGACGATGCTTCCTTACCATGTGCCTAAAATATGCCAGTTTCCCCTTTTAACGTTATTCAATAGGATTTTCTTATGTTCGGCTTTATTCATTGCCCGTTCGTTGGTCGTCTTCGCTATCGAAGGCAATCCAAGTATTGTTCTTAATCCTTTCATCTAGAAAGTCTCTATGCGAGTTTCTCGTCTCATTTTGCCAATGTCCAGCTATCACAGCCTTTAATTGTAGTTGAATGTCAGCGCCAGTCGATGGTCGCTCCGGTAAAATCGTAGCCATGATCGTGTCCGTGATGTTTCGTGGTTGAAATCATGCATAGGTCAGTCCGTACTTACTGGTTCCGATTAAGGAGGGTATGCAAAGAATATCAATGCTCTAGATTCATATTAAAAGTTAGGGGACTGAGGTAAGAACTGCAATTCATAAATGGCCGCACCTCCTCTGACCAGTGGCGTAGTCAAGGGGGAGGGGGTTAAACTCCCCCTTGGCTATTCTCAGTGTAGTCAAAGGGGGAGTTAAAGAGAGTTGGAGTTAAAACCCCTTGGCTGTTCGACATTTTTTATTGCGAATATAGTTGTACGGGCTCATATATCACAACACCTAAACAGTGTATAATTCGCTCATTAAAGCGGAATAATAAATAACAGCTGACGACCTAGTTTTACTCGCCAGGATTTTTCAGTGATGGGAACCAACAATAGGCCCTAAAGATAACCTTTTTTGCTTGCCTCTGACCTCTGTAAGAGGCGGGGGCCTATATTTATCCGTAAAATATTATATTTTGATGAACCTTACTGGTTATTGGGAATTCCAATGAATTTCCGTAATATTTTCACTCACTTGACGGCAGATGTCAGGAGCAGCTGGATTAATGCAACTAGATTGTTCACATGAAATTCGATCAGAATGAACGCTATGAACTGATTTTTCAAACGATAGTCTGGAGCTTGAAGATTTCTTCGAGTTTCGAGCACATCAGACAGTTTCCCACTATTGTATACATATCAGCAGAGGCCAGTGGCGTAGCTTGGAATTTGTCTTGGGGGTGCGATTCTTATATTTAAAATAATGGACATGCATAATTGCATATGCAGTATATCGATAATCGATTCGAGCAAACTTGATTCAACCTGGCTATATAATGACAGTGATGGCACTCAAGACACTGTCTAATTCCTAATTCTGCAACATTTCCCCCTGTTCTTCGGATTATTTATAACACGAGCTATATCTATTGGGCCCGTTGAAAAAATTCTACGTCTACGTCGCCATCACAACTTGGCAGTGACACAATGACTTTGGGATCTGATGTACAATCTGCTGACAGTGGAAAGCTGTCATAAGCGTGTTCATTTGTAAAAAGCCTATCGTCAACTACTCAACTATGGGCGCCTACTACAGTATTGACGGTCTGCAATTTGAGTGTCCAAGTTTGACCGAAATAAATCTGCAATTTTTCGCTGTTTTTTCTTTGGTCCAGATGGTCTGTCTAATCTGTCATTGCAATGATCTGAATGAAATAATAATAATAATAATAAAAATAACAAATAAATGCCATGTATGAAAATTGATTTCATGCATACACGCCTACATACAACAGATTTCTGCTTTTTGAACATGTCATAACATTAATATTTAAATATTTTTTATTCCAATATAGGGGGCGTAGCCTATACTCTCAAAAATTTACACCAAATGTACTGCAGTCTCGAACTTAGCAAGTCAGGTAGTAGGCTACGAATCTATTTTCTGGAGTTACAGGATATGCTTACTAACTGGAAACTCAGACGACAGAATCCCAGGCGTAAGGGATTATTAACCCCTTAACTGGGGATCCCGGATATATCCGTCCATTTTACATTGAGTTACAGTTAAATACACGGTTAAGGGATTATTAATGGTTATTGGTAGTAAAACGTGAACTAAAGCAGCGTCAGCGTCCTAATGCTAAATCAGTATGGCCACTGGCACTGTCGCCAGTGTTTATTCTAGCCTTGGAGGGGGGGGGGGTCCCCCAAAAAGGGCCTAGAATAAACACTGACTTTAGCGCATTCTGAGTCTCTTAGGCTACGGCATTCCATCTCAGCTTCACTGGCCTGAATGCACAAGAAATTTGAACAAAGTGATAGCCTACAGTGTACTTTATTCGTTAATTATTGTATTTACCCGTGAAGAAAAGATAACGATACGATGGACGATTATGTTTATGTTAACAAATACCGGAAACAAAATAATTATGACAAAAAGTAATAAAGAAAGAATTGCATTGCACATTGCAATGCTAGTGCTGAAATAATGGCATCAAATTATGGCATCACATTTTTTTAACGCTTGACATCTTGGGTGGTGCAATTGCACCCATTGCACCCCCTGGCTACGCCCATGGCAGAGGCTACAGGTAAAAAGTGCAGGTGAATAAATGAATGTTCACCGTGTTTTCTGTGTCTAGGGTTCCGTAATGTTCGAAGGACCCGACAGAAAAGGCGTAACTTCACTTGAGCAGAATCAAGGCTAGTTGCTAGCGAGTCGCGACGGAACGCTGCCAATTATATAGTCTAGCTATAATTAATTATAGCCTCCTTTGCTCGGTTTGTTCATATGTTATTATTTTGTGGTTGTCGCATAAGCTTGGAAATAGAAATCGTTTCACTGCGAAATCTGAAGTAGACGCCTAAAATCAAAGCCGTTCTAATTAATGTTCATTTTGCTTCTGCTCTTTTTTTATAAAAATATTTTCAAGCGTTTTGCTTTAACCAGTTCTGCCGTAGACTCTGATTTTTTGATGAATCTAGATTCTATCCTATTTATTTATTATTTATTTTAGTCTAGAATCGTATATACTGTATGTGTTCACCTACCTTATTGTTTCTCCGTTTGTTATATTTTGAATTTGGCTTTAGTCATTTCACGCTGCAACATTTTCCGGCCTAAACTGTATACGGGTTTTTAATATAATATTATACAGTACTGTATATATAACGCTTTGATATCAATGCGCTGCTCATCGGCATCGATTCGCGTGCACCACATTAGTGTCCACTCACTACTCGCCGGTGAACACGTGAATGCCCGGGGGATCGAACCCAGATTTGTCACAGGCAGGACTGACACTTTTCCAAGTGAGCCACTGAGGCACCTAATTAGTGCCGACAGATTCCTTAATAAGGCACCCAAGCTATAGGGTAATTTGGAAGTCCAATGGATCTGTTGTTACACCACGATGGCATTTTAATTGCAGACGGTTCCATGGTCCGAGTTGGGCTTTATCATCCGGACGACAACAATCTTGACATGAACTGTGAACGATGTCGTCCAATCTACTGGATTAGTAAGTGACTATTAGAACCAGTGGGGTAGCCACGGGAGATTTGTGGGTTAAAACCGCCGTGGGCGCAGACGAATTTTTGTTTCATGCATTTTAAATTTTCGGACGCGGTTTTGAGGGTCAAAAATCCCTTGGTGCTGTTGACCAAATTTTTAAGCGCCATAGGCGTCACGGCCTTTTTTGCTTGTCAGCACTTGAAAGGAAAAATTTTAGAAGGAAAGACGTAGGATAGATACACAGGATGACGTTTTTTGCTTTTTTTGCTTGTTAAGATTTTCGAAAGCTGGTTACGGTCAAAAGTCAAAACCAAACCCCCTTCCGGAAATCCTGACTACGCCACTGATTAGAACATCTGAATTTCCTAATGTCTCTTTAGGCCTATTATTATTATTATTATTATTATTATTATTATTATTCCAAGAGAGTCTTTTGACCAGCGTGCTCATCATATCATCCTTGAAAGGCCTTCAAATTATTTAATGAGTATGTGGAGCTCACATGGGCATAGTCACGACTCACGGGCCATGTCACATGGCTATCACTCGCGAGTCGTGACCATGACTCATACACGACCGATTCATCCCTGTCATTCATTTGACAGACATAGCTATGGATTTCTTTTCGAACCCGTGATTGATTGATCCGAGTATTGGAAACGGTTCAGCAAAAATACGTAGCTCTGAAAGAGTGTCATTCTCGAATGATGAACGGTTCACGCCAAGATTTTCGAATTGCGGCAGAAATATTGCGCTGCATCGTCGATCTTTCGAATTTAAGAATTTTTAAAAGTCGTTTCCATGATATTCTCCATTCAGCACCACGAAATTTGATCGCCGTTCGATAAGAACATGATCGATGCGCTTCTAGCTCAACCAATCGCTTGATTTCTCTCCGTTTGATCTTACACTGATCATGATCAATCGAAGTATAATGATCGATTGAATTCCTATTGGCGTTTTATAAGAACCAACAATACTACTAAGAACCAGCAATACTACTAAAAGAATTAATTTAATTGTCTTCTTACTGTATATGCTATACGGAGCCATAGCTCATTTTCGTAAACGTATAAATCGGTGAATTAGATCTGCTTCTACTTGAGTCATTTGTATTTTGGACGGCGACACCAAAAACTCTAACAATAAACAGTAGCCTACGCAGTTAAAATACTTTCAAAGATAGATTAATTATTCGCCTGTAATGCCATTACATTAGCGCCGCTATTGGAAAGTTAGCGGCCCGCTAGCTTTCTTTACGTGCATTTTTGGGCGTAAAGAGCTATTTATATCAATTAAATGATTTGAAGTGAAATTGTCAACTGCGATTCGGTTATTTTTGCTGAATTCAGAGCTCAGTTCCTGTCGATAGAATCTTAGTAGTAGTGTTGGCAATGGGTCACTCAAAATGATCAATGATCTATCCCACATGTGATCCAATATCAAATGGTAATTAAATCATTATAATATCTTTAAAGAGCCGCGAAAAACAAATTTTGAGTATCTAATAGATATATATCGAACATAAATGGGTATAGGCCTACAACTACACAACAAAATATCACAGAACAAACCAATCGGTAAATGCATTTTACAGTAAATGTCTTATTTGTCTTTGAACGCGAACTTAATTTCGTGCGCAGCATGACTACACGCTCGCAGTCTTACAAATTTAACCGATCCCTGGGTCAAGATCCATCTAACTAATAACCACGACCCATGTGACTCGTCAAATATATTGACGACCAAGTTGATCTATGGACCTATGGTCCACTGTCCCATTTCCATCTCTGCTTGGTTTATCTACCAATATAGGCTATGTAACTCCCTTTCTCTCTTTCAGATCTTGAATTTAGCCAAGCTCTTTCAGATTTTAACGGCTCATCTCTTCCTGTTGGGTCTTCCTCATGTTTGTCTTGCCATTGTCCACTTTAGCTGATCTCTCTAGCCTAATTAATCTGATGCTTTGCCAATCGATTTGAATTTCTATAATAGAACTGGTGTTATAAGAGTTTATTATTATTTTTATGGTGTAGGCTATCTGAGATGGAACTTCATTGATAGTGATTTTAGCGTCGTTTAGAGCTCGTGGCAGAGTTTCACCATATACTTCCGATCACTCTGGTAAAAACTATCATGATAATCCTACTCGCAACGTGATTTTACCAATGGTCATTGCCCAGAATATCCGTTCTATAGACGGAAGACCGCCTGAAGACAGAGAGACCGTAATAATCTTGAAGACGGACAACATCAGAAGCAAAGAATTCATCGTCGTCACCTTCGTTTCCGTCGTCGGAATCTTCCTCGCCGTCATCTGCCTCGTCTTCAACGTCTACAACAGGAAGATCAAGTGAGTACTTACGTTGAATCAGCGATCGACCGACCGACTTAGAGATGTTTGATCAATGATTAGTTATTGGAGAAGTGTCATCAATCAGATGCGGTAAAACAGTAAAACTCTGTGCTGGATTTAAGTAAAAGCTACATAAGCTGCAGCTTAGGGCCTCACAATCTGCCTGGGTCTCAAATTTTTTTTAAAAAGAATATTTATCACTATCTTATTTTCCCCCGATTGTTTTTTAATATTTCTGTTTTTCTTTTACTTGGATATATATATTTGCCTATATACATACATACATAACATTTATTATTAAATTTTAATATCTTTTTGTGACCAGCTGATGTAATTTATAACGGAAGTGGGTCTCCGGACTTAGTATAGCTTAGGGTCTCATCAAGTCTAAGTCCGGCACCGGTAAAATTACAGGGATACGGATACAATGACACTCGGGGAATGGGGTGGTGTGGTGTGAGGGGCATCGACTACTTTATCGGTGTGGCTTAGCGTCCAGGCTCCCAGGGACGACTCCAGACTACGAACGGGTTCACAGTTTCATATGCTGTATTGCATACTAATACTGTACTTCACATTTAGACGCGGTTAGTGGCGGTTCCACGTGGGGGATGAGTGGGGATGCATTCCCACACCGGACTTTTTGGCTTGTCAAACTATATGTTGGTAAAAGTCAAGTAAAGCGACGGGAAAAACTGCGGGTGACTTTTTTGCTTGTCTTCCTATTTTTTCGGTTAAAATCTAGTAAAATTCGGAAAAATTGCCTTTTTTGCTTGTCAGCTCTTTCTTGTTCGGCAAAGTTTATTGATTTCCCTCTCTTTTCAACCCCACCGACTTCCTATGAATTCAATGCATCCCCAACCAAGAAATCCTGGAACCGCCACTGAACGCGGTTATTCGAGAGGAGAGGTTACTCACTGAGCCAGAGGGTAACATTTCTAATGTCACTCATCTTGTTGCTTTTTGGTCAGATACATAAAACTGTCCAGTCCGAAACTGAATAACGTCGCCGTTGTCGGCTGCATTCACGTCTACCTGGCCGTGATCCTTCATGGAATGGACGACTCGGCAATTCCGACGGCGGCCTTCTCCATCGTCTGCTCCGTCAGTTTCCTGTCCACTCGTTTTCGCTAGTACTGTATACACTAACTTTCGAAATGGTTACTAGACCATTCGTCTAAACGGCCCTTCTGTCTATGGTCTTTTTGATTACACGGCTGATCGACTACGTGGTGGTTCGCCTACAGCTGTAGGCGAAAGGCCGTGTAGGCGAATTGCCACACGATGTCTACTACTGGTATAACCATAGGCGCAAAACTTCTATTAGGCGTCTAGACTCGATACTCCCACTTTTGAGATGCTACCATAGGGAAAGAAAAAGGTATACGGGTTGTGCCCCCACTTTTTCATTCAAGTTTACGCCAATGGGTATAGCGTGCATTCGCCGACATGGCCCTGAAGAAAAACACTTATCTATGCCAGCAACCATTGAATAGTACAACCAGTGCACAGTACTGCTTTGTTGAATCAAACTTTGACAACTTTGTCAAGAAAATTCTCTGAAATTAACCCCTTGTTACATTTTAAAAGTTACAAAATGACTTAGTATCACGTTTTCCAATTGTTCGTTACACTGCTCTGGTATTAGAAGTTTGCGTCTATGGGCCTGTAGATCTCTGATCAGAGCTTCCTTTCGTTATGCGTGCGGCGCTTGCGCGGTCGTCTCAGAAGTGATGATCGATCGCTTGTTGTTAGGTTCAGGTTTTCCTCCTCGCCGGAGGATTCACGATGTCGTTCGGTGCGATGTTCATAAAGACTTATCGCGTTCATCAGATCTGTCGCCGCTGTCACGGCGGCGGACTCGTCAGAAGTAAGGTCAGACAGATCATCTGTTGGCAAAACGCTAGCTTCACAGAAAACACGTCAAAGCTAATGCTTAGCGTTTAAGCTGCAGCAGAGGAGATTCGAAGAGAGAGAGAGAGAGAGAGAGAGAGAGAGAGAGAGAGGGGGGGGCTCAGTTAGATCGCCCAAAGTGCAGAGCTGTGTAATTTAGTGCACGTATCGTAACAGTCTGATTTCGCACGAAGTGCTTCATCATCTCAAATCAAATCGACCTTATATCGAGCATCTGAGATCTTAAGCGAAGTCACTCTGCTGAAATGTCTGCCTAGAGCTGGCGCTTTTCTTTGTTTTGTTTTTCTTCATTGTCAATTGTCATTTCCAATTGTTTTCTGTTACTTTTCATTTGTCGCTATTCTATGGTAGAATCTTCCTGTTATATATTAACAAGAAAATTTAGATGGCATTTCTATTATAGTTTATGCCCCTACATTAAGCACATTGCTGTCAATCAATCAATCAATCAATCAATCAATCAATCAACCAATCTAAGGCGCCACTATCATAATGCCCAGGGCATCCGCCGATGGCGCACCAAATCCAAATTGAATCAGAGCCAGGCCAAGCCGGAAATCTCAGTCAGAACAGCGGCGGAGCAATCTAAGGGGGGGGCTATGTTTTAAGACAGGATCAGATATTTATCAACAGATGCTTCGTGATACTCAGCTTCTATCGATAATCTGCGTACTTCTGGCGGTCGACTGCTGCGTAATCGGTCTCTGGTTCGTCTTGGATCCGATTGAGAGACAAGTCATCAACGTTCCCATAAGGGTTAGTCAATTTCCATGAAGACTCTCTTCGTGCATCGTCTTTGTCGTCAAAAGGGTCTGCATTATTATAGGATGAAGCCTTAGCTGTAATCGGTGGTTTACACTACAGTACGACTATGCGTGGCGATCACTTCAGGCTAAATGAATAAAGAGACAGAATGGAATACTAGATTAGGCCTATATCAAACAAACAATTCGCTGCAGCTATGACCTAGCTACGCTTGCATTGCACTGCATGTAAAAAAAATTATAATCGTAGCACAAAGGAGCTCAATAAGTTTCCTGCTGTTGTTGTTAATCACGCGCACAATCCAATTTTTAGAACAACGGCTGGTGTATAAAGTCCCAGAATGTCCGAACAACCTCTGGCATATCTCTCCCTCCTTCCACTCTCTGTCAAAGGTCCCCTCCATGCCACGCTAGCTCTTATGAGTTTAAAAAATAAGTAAGCCTAACAATGTCAAATATGCACTGCTCATGATTGCTGTCCTGTATAGGCTAATGCCGCCATTGGCCCATGAATTTCATCAAATTTCTTGTCCAATCAATCACTCAGTCAATCAGCCAATTATCTAATCTAATCTAATCTTAAACTTCTATAGCGCCACTTCATAATGCACAGGAGCATCAACCGATGGCACACCAAATCCAAATAATTAAAGATCCAGGTCAAATCCAGGGTATCCGGCCAGACAAACGGGTGACATGGTGGATAGGCCAGGTCAAAAAGATGGGGTTTTAATCTTTTTTCTAAAAATCTGTAATGAATTTGCAATGCGCACATGTTGAGGCAATCAGTTCCAGAGTTTGGGGGCAGCCACTGAAAAGGCACGAGAACCAAGAACTGTCCGAGGATTGGGAGAGAACTATTGCAGACGAGGATCTGGTCGAGTAATTGCTTGTTTGCATAGAAAGTTTAAAAAGAAGGTAACTAGGTTCCTTGTAATAGAGTGTTTTGTATACCTGAAGACAAATTTTAAAGTCTAGCCTTTCTTTAATTGGAAGCCAATGAAGACCCTTACGGACTGGGGTTATGTGCTCACGTTTTGGGGTTTTTGAAACCACCCGAGCCAGAGAATTTTGAACTCGTTGGAGTTTAGCCAGGTTGGATTTTGAGATGCCAAAGAGAAGGGAGTTGCAGTAATCAAGACGGCTAGACACTAAGGCATTTGCCAAGAGCATTAATGCAGATTTATTAGTCAATCAATCAATCCTTCTATCCATTTCTATAGTGTTCCTATCATAGCTCGCCTGCGTGACATTTTCTAAGCAATCAGGATATTAAGCATTTCTACGATTCTTTCATTTGGTTTTTGCCTGCTACAACATTCACCTACCGTCCATAATTTTCAGTTTCCCGATGACGACAACTCGTACAAGTTCCAGACGGCAAAGTGCACTTCGCAGCACTTTGCCCAATGGCTGTGCGTTTTCTACGCCTACAAGGGCCTTCTGCTTCTATTCGGCGTCTACTTGGCGTGGGAGACGAGACGCGTTCAGATCCCGGCCCTCAACGACTCACGCTACATCGGACTGAACATCTACAACGTCGTCCTCTCCAGCGTCACCGTCGTCTCGCTGTCCGAGATCCTTACCGACCGACCGACGCTCAGCTACACTCTCATATCCGCCCTCATCGTCCTGTCGACCACGGTGCTGCTCGCCCTCCTGTTTCTCCCTAAGGTTGGCTCTAGATTAGCAGGAATTGCGGGGGTTTAACAACTCCACTCTCCGTTGGCGATGGGGGCAAAATTTAGATATTTAGTTCTCCAGTCTACCAGAGTGGGTCGAAATTAGGGTTGGAAGTGTTCTACATACAGTTGCCTTTTTTAAACTTCGACCATTGCTAGTTCACACTTGAACAATCGACTGCCCGGTAATGTGGACAAGTGAACAAGTCGAAGGCAATAAATATTTCTTTTCTAGAAGAGGTCTTAAATCGAAGCTTGGTCTCAAATATTTAAGTACGATAACCGTAATGGATTGATGCCTGAATATTGCTTTTATTAATTCTCTTTCCATAAATGAGTCTTTTTTCTCATAATGTGTCCAAAGCAACTGATTTTCTTTTTCTTTATGTTGTTCAGCGAACTTCTTGTTTCTCCTGCCTGTTCTAGTACCCTATTTACTAAGCCCTGGAAATCTCGATCTATACGTGCTTTGAGACACCGAACCTTGACGTTCGTTTTCTCTACTCCCGGCATTAATCTTGATTATTAGGAGATTCACCGAATCTACCGCTGAGCTCAGAACCATCCGACGTAAGACATAACTTACTCCATGTCTTCACAATGGTAAACTCTTCCATTTGTCTCCAGGTTTGACTGCAGTGGCTTGTTCTACAGTGTACAACTGTACACGTGTCTGTCATAGACAGTAGGCCTAATCAGCGCTCTACCAGTGTGAACGTCATCGTTACGGGAAAGACTTTATTATCAGAATGCCCTTGACTCAGGGACGTAGCCAGGAATTTTATTGGGGTGGTTTAAATTTGGGGTATATATTGCTATATATATAATTATATATGTTATATATACTGTATTATATATACTGATTTGGGGGGCATATATACCTATATACCTCCGTCGCTACGCCCTTGCCTTGGCCCAAGCATATAATAGCTAGCCACTGTTAACTTACGATTTGTTCTCTAAAACATTTTTAAAGCAAAACGCTATTTTAACTCGTCCAGCTTCGTCGTGATCGTTATGGGATAACAGTTGACTTAAGAGGCGCTAAATAAATTTTCCGTTGCATAACATTCAGATTTTGACGATTGCTTTGCGTCAGATTTACGCCATCTTACGACACGGTGGCAACGCAACGATATCCATATCGGACATCACGGTCGAGTTCAACACGCGACGGTTCGCCGTAGACGAGAGACGCGAAACCGAGTACAGGGCAGAGGTCCACAACAGGGTTCACAAGAGACAACTGATCGAGGTCAGTATACGCGCGTTGATACCTTATTTGCCAATCTCTTGACATAGGCATCTTAAGGTGATAGTTACGGCCAATAGGGTAGCGTTGTGGACGAAGGAGCAGCAATGCATTCTAGGAGCGAGGTCAAATCACAAGGAATTAATCGCGATTCTTCTGCAGCTGCTAGAATGATTGATGCAGACTTTGAAAGCAGATTGAACAGAATGGAATCATAGAAGCCGGTTGAAACACGCGATGTTGCTTGCGTTCAGCTGGAAAGAGAGATTCTTCGACTGGAAAGGCTGCTGGAAACAGCTGGACGACACAGCTGCAGTCTCCGATCGCTGGACAGCTTCAACGGATTCGATGGTAATGCCACTTCACCGCCCGTTCGTAAGAGAACCCAAGACCCGAATAGGTAACACATCAATTGATTCGTGGTCAGCTTGACGTAGGCAAATAGGTTATACGGGGCGGCGGTTCAGTGATTGGCAGTGTTATATTTTTAATTAGCTAATTAAGCTAATTAATTAGAATATGTGCTAATTCTAATTAATATAATATAATATAACAAGGTTTAAAGTGGTTCAGTAGGGACTGCCCTGTGTGAGAACCACTGTAATTAGAAAACCTGTTTAAGTAGGCTAATTACAATTATAATTAATTAGATTTATAAAGTTAATTCTAATTAATTAGAAATCATTCTAATTAAATCGAAATATATTTTATAATCTTAATAATCTAACTTTTTGGGAATAGAGTATTTGGTTACAACTTAGACTTGCCATCCTAAAAAAGTATTTCCTTTTCTATCAATGTTTCAATGATAATATCAACGACCTGATAATATCTTTTTGTAAATTGTTGGTTGATCATGGCGAATTTTTGGAAGAAATACCTGACAATCTTGACAATTTTTACGGTCAATCAAATAGACAATAAGACGCACATTTCTCGATCCTGCAAGACATGCTAGAAAAGGATAACTGGCGATTGGAAACCAATAAGGGCGACGTTGAATTTTATAAGTCACGCAAAGCTATGTACACCTTGCAAGTACAAAACTTTTGATGCAGAAAAGACAAAGAAAAGGAAGGAGTTGCTTGTCATTGCCAAGTGCAACAGAGACAAGTTGATTAAGATTGCCGTCTGACTGTTAAGAATATATACTGTTTATAACTCGACTGCATTATTTGTCATTTGACAATTCGTAATCATCGTCATTCCTGATCTAATTAAGCTGCTAATTAACTTAATTAGATCAAAATTTACTAATTCTAAATAATTAGATATTTCATGTACCTAATTCTAATTAGGGCCTAATTAGCTGAAAGGACTAGCTAATTCTAACTCCAATTAATTAGCAAAAGCGCCAATTAAAAACAACACTGGTGATTGGCGAGCTCAACTTAGTCATACGTAGACCCCTAGACCGAATTTTTAAAAGGCAATCGGCTGGCCTAATAGAATTTACGGCTGATTTTCGATGAACACTTGACTAGTCCGACTAAGCGTTAAGGTTCAAGTCTCAAAGTGACTGTTACATAACAATTTAAAATTGACGTAAATAAATGATGCACGATGAAGATTGCCTTCTCCTATTAGACATCGTTTGCCATTGCAAACAAGACCTATGGTAAGAGGCCGTCCATAAATGACGTCACGCGGTTTTGAAGCTTTTTGACCCCACCTCCCTTCGTCACAAGTCGTCACAAAAAGTCAGACCCCCCTTAAAAAATGACGTCACAACGCTTTACCCCAATCCTTGAATGTCAAAATTAAATTTTAAATTCACTTATTTCTTGAATGAAGCGGGCATTGCAATGAATTCGTTTGAAAATTCTCATTATAATTACAGTATTATAGTTGAAGCGAAATTCAGAAACTTTTAAAATTCTTTTTAAAAAACGAATCATAAGCGTAATTACGTTAAAATTTGCGGTAATATAGCATTACGGTATTAATAACAATATTTAGTAGACTCACAGGCGATCTGTCATCATCGATTTCCAGGCTTCCTGTCAGAAGCATTTGAGATCGAAAACGGCCTCCGGCAAGGATGTGTCCTTGCTCCACTTCTGTTCATTCTTTTTTATGCTGCTATCATTCAAGAAGCGACAAGAAATTCAACAGTGGGTATATACGTTCGTTTTCGCACTGATGGAAAATTGTTTAATCTCGGCAGACTTAAAGCAAAAACTAAAGTCCTAAAGGAATTGATACAAGACTCACTGTACGCTGATGATTGCGCATTTTTCGCATGCAGTCAGAACGATCTTCAGGAATTATCCTCCAGATTTGCAAATGCGGCGGAAAATTTCGGTCTCACAATCAACTTATCTAAAACTGAAGTTCTCTATCAACCTCCCCCTCGAACTCCCTCTGTTCAGGTGAGGATAACGATTGATGGCACGGAAGTTAAACAAGTGAAGAAGTTTGTGTACTTCGGCTCAACACTGAATGAACATGCCCTCTTGGATGATGAGATTGAGACAAGACTTCAGAAAGCAGCCGCTAGTTTCGGTCGCCTACGACAACGACTGTGGAAAGTTCGTGGCATTGAGCTATGTACAAAGATCTCTGTTTATAAAGCCTCAGTGTTGAGCGTTCTACTATATGGTAGCGAATGCTGGACTCTCTATCGGCGTCATATCAGAACACTTGAGGCCTTTCACAATCGCTGTTTACGATCCATCCTATCTATAAAGTGGCAAGACAAAGTGCCAAGCACTGAGGTGCTGAAAAGAGCGAACTGCACGAGTGTGGAAGCGACTTTGGCGAGGATATGGTTGAGATGGACTGGACACGTTTCTCGAATGGAGGATGTTCGTTTGCCAAAAATTATTATGTATGGTGAGCTTGTCCATGGACAAAGGACACAAGGTGGTCAGTATAAGCGATACAAGGACCAGGTAAAGGCAATCATGCAGAAATGCAAAATCAACATTAACAATTGGGAAGAAGAGGCCTCCAATCGCACTCTTTGGCGCAACGTCATCAACGATGGTGCGATGATTTTGGAGGCTAATCGGATAGCTGAACTTGAAAGAAAGCGTCAGGAGCGGAAGGACCGTACAAACTTAGACTCCACCTCTACATATATGTAACCACTGTGGAAAAGCGTGTGCGGCAAAAATTGGACTATATAGCCATATGCGCACCCACATATGAATGTAAACAGACTCTAGTCATAGATCATTTATGGACTCACAGGCGATCTGTCATCATCGATTTCGATGGACTGCTTATTATTATTATTATTATAACGTCACATTTCTGGAAACCCCTCCCCCCGTCGTCACTCATCATCACAAATATATGAACCCCCTCCCTCACTGAGTGCCTGACGTCATTTATGGACGGTCCCTAAAGAATATTAACTCTGCCGTAATAATACTACGGTACACTAATACTGTAATATTGCTATTCATTTCTTTAAACAGGAAATGCCATAGAATGTAATAATGAGAGTATTCATTTCGACGAGAAACGCCACTTATTTCATTATTGGTTTTTCGCTTACCATTATTAATAATTTTCTAGACAGGAGCGATGACTATAATTACAGGTTTTCCATTGATATGGAAACGAATGGTAAAGGATCGCAGCTCGAGAGGTATCATCCATCAGGTCCTTTGCAGAGTCTCTCAATCAGAAGTCGCTATCTTCACCTGGTCCGCAAGATTCGTCTATCGAGGTTCTCCAGCGCAGCCACCGGAGTTTCTCTCCCTTCTCATCCGCTCTCCGCCTCGACCGGCGCCGAGGGCTTCGGAGCATCCCCTATTCCTCTGTCCCGTCCGCAAAATAATTCCCAGTTTGAGAAAACTGTGGAAGTGCTCGACGCTGTAGACCAGACAGCAAACAAGAAACGGCCAACAGCCAGAGGGATAGACTTTTGCTACGATCGTCTTTCTCAGCTACACCTCGACCGCATGCAGACGACAGACGACTTCAGCAGACGTCGATTTTCCTCCAACATGCCCCACCCAGTACCAATGAAAAACTGCACGGGCGGTGACAGCAACCTTGCCCTACACGAGGCAACCGAACTACCGCAGCCGCCTCACAAGGCTGTTCCGCTACAATTAGGAGAAAGACTCGATACGGAAGCCTCGTATTTTCGAAGCAATATACTACGTCAGTCGTCTTCCGGTAATCACGATTTCTCGCCGAAACGAAAGAGAACAATTGAATGGAACAAGATCATACGAGAGAAGATTTTGAAACGTCGGCTTCAAAATGTTCAAGAGGAACTCAAATCTCAAGGCAAACCAGAACTCAAGATATCGTCAATATGATGGCATGAAGATTATATGTGGCCTATTGCAATGGAGTAACCACATGCCAACCTCACCATTCGGGCAGGCACCGGTGGTGAATTAAGTAAAATCTCATAAATTTATATAGTGCAATGGGCTTAGTACAGTAGAAACTGCTTACCAAGGCTCGATCATACGTATTATATTTTTCGTATCATACGCACGTATTTTAACGTATGACTAGAAAGATGCTCGCTTCGCTCGCAGTGCAGTATACTATTGTGGAGAATTTGCATTTCTCTATTGTTACCAGCTACTGGAATCTACGGCGTCATAACCGCACGTCTACGGGTAACTACCGGAGATCTGATTCTTACCATGGGAACTTCAAAACCCTTCTTTTCGATTTATTAACAACCATCCATCAAATATCTCACTGAAATACGATCTTAAATAAATTAGCGCATGAGCGAAAGCTGAAATTAGAAAGATGGGTCGCGTATTTAAAAAGTTATAGCTGATTTTTGGCTACGTTGATTATGCGCCAATACCCTTACCATGGCTGTCAAGAATCTTTTATTGTGCGCTAATTGCATCTTTTGCAAAAAACCATCCTTGTAAACCGATGCTCTGATATTTAATCTGTAATCATATATGTAGATTAGATTTTAGAGTCGATTATTTGAGCAGTTTTAAGCCTATTTGTGCCTGCGATGTTAGCGTGGTTTTTCTAAGATCCGGTCCCGCTTTAAGGCACACTTGAGCTACCAGTCGAAAGCTCTTGGTTTTAATTTTCCACAACGACCAATGAGAACGCTCACCCAGCCAACCAATGAGAACGCTTGAAGGTAACCAATGAGAACATCACACAGCCAACCAATGAGAACGCTCACACAGCCAAGCAATCGGAACGCTCGAATGCTTGAAGGTAACCAATCAGAACGCTCACACAGCCAACCAATCAGAACGCTTGCACAGAGCACAGAGGAAGGATCTTAATATGATAGATTCCTTATCATACAGTGGTTCTCACACAGGGCAGTCCCTACTGAACCGCTTTAAACCTTGTTATATTATATTATTATACGCGCTATCATACGTGAGCAAAAATACATTAGGCCTACATAGCCATAAAATTGCGTCAATTACCGCAGTCTGTTAACCATTTACCTGCACAAAGAAATTAAAAGGGGAATCCCTATACAAAGGAATTTTAGAAAATGGAAGTCTCGGGTCAAAAAGGTCAAATTCTAAAGCAGCTGCAATTTTGCTCCAAATACGAGTAGAGCTGTACCGATTGCACATTTTGCCGATTGTTCCGATTACCGATTGTTCCGATTGTCAGGCAACCGATTGTCTTGCCGATACCGATTGTCTGTCTAAATCTCCAAATCGGGTATTTTTGATGATCATGCACTCAAATAATATACCATAAAGGTGCAGCGTAAAAGTACATGTCTTCAGACTTCGACATGCAGGTGCAATTCGAGACCTGCCAAGAGACTCAATGCAGAATGTGTGTTTAATCATTAATGAATATGATTTTGTCATTAATACTGTCTTATCATGTCAAATTTTAGATGTCTATATTCTATAAGGGAGGGAGGTCTACTACTACTACTACTACTACTACTACTACTACTACTACTACTACTACTACTACTACTACTACTACTACGACTACTACTACCACTACTAAAGGGCAGACCTGACATTAATGGGATCAACAGGTGGGGGCGGCGAACATCGAAGACGAAACAGGCTCCAGAGAAGGTTTTATCGGCAATACCCCCAGAGGGTTAATTAAGGACGAAGAGTTGCTGTCGCCTCCGACGTTGTCACGGTAACTTAAACAACTGCATTGGTGTATGTCAGAATCTGGTATTAATAAAGAAAGGCCCCAGAGGAAGACACTCGGACGGTCAGAGGAAGGGAGGGGAGAGGGCGCCGGCAGGGGGCGGTAGAGTTTTGACCGTTAGGGGGCGGTAGAGTTTTGACCGTTAGAGGGCGGTCGGGTTTTTGACCGTTAGAGGGCAGTAGAGCTTTGGACCGCTAGAGGGAGTCGGGTTTTTGACCGCGAGGAGAGTCGGTGTTTAGCGCGGGTGGCGAGCAGTCGAAAAAGGCTCGAGGAGTGTCTTCTACTGGCCGTAAAAAGGAACTCGTGTTAATTTCAATGAAGCGCTAGGGCGATACTCAACAACAACTACAATATCATCTCAAACAACATTAATCCTAAGGAACGTCAACTCTTAAAGAGACTACTACTAAAGGCAACACATCTTATACGTTAAAGGAATATTATACGTTAAAGGTGGTAGAGAACTTTTCTTCGATCCGAAAAACCGTACCTCCGCTGACCACCAAACAACATGGCGCTCTTCGCAAGTCTTTCTGCCCTAAAGTCATTTTCCGGTAGGCCTGAAGAAGACGTGCTAGACTTTTTGAAGCTCTTTGAACTGTGGGCGAACGTTCAGAAAGCGGACGACGCGATTCTTAGATCAGCTCTGCCGTTTCTTCTAAAGGATGGAGCCTCGGCGTGGTACGATACGCAGCACCAGGACATAAAAGAATCGTACACTGAGTTAAGGAGAGCCTTGATCAAGCGATACAACTATCAGGAAGAACAGACGTGGCAAGCCATGGCGGAGCTATGGCAGATGAAACAAGCGGCAGAACAATCCACGGACGACTACGTGACAGCGATCCTCCGAGCGGGTCAGAGACTCAAGGTCAGCGAAAGCCAAATCTACTCCATCGTGCTGAACGGCCTGAGACCAGCAATACGGCAACACGTGGTGCAGCATCCGCTGTCGTCGCTGGACGATGTCAGACACTGGGGGCGCGTCACGGAGCTCTCGTTGAGGGACAACGCGAGCGCTTCGTCAACTCTCGAGGCATCCGTCAATGAGCTAACCGCCGGTCTCACCGAAGGACTCCGTCAACTCCGGATCCACTCCGTCGGGGCGTCATCGAGACCGAGATCGCCTGCTATCGAGCGAAGCACCATGCCGAACCGCGTCCACTTCCAGCGGGACGCCGGCCGACGATCGCCACCCTGCGACGTCGATTTCGAGCGACGCCGTATAGCCGAAAAGCACCGGCGGAATCCAGATCAGCCTGCATCGCCATCCACGAGGGAGCAGTTGAAGTTCGACCCACACCCACCTACAAAAGCCCAGTTCCTTCTGAAACAGCAGCTTCAGGAAGCAAGCGACAAAAATAAGATGTACCTGGAAGAAATTGCCTCAATGCGAATGGAATTGAAGAAGCACTACGAGAAAATCCTACAACTGACCAACGAGCGCGATTCGAGAGAAGAGGAACTTACAAGTCTGCGCCAGGCGTTCAACGAAGAGAAAGGTAAACACCAGAGACTAATTGTAAAGACGGAGGACGAGATTCGCTCACTGAACGATGGAATTGACGAAGAGAAGAAACTCAATGCGGAACTGTCTCGCCAGATGAAAGAACTCCGAACCATGTCTACCACTCTGAAGCAGGAATTGAACAGCAGCAAAAACCAGTCTATTATGATCGAGGAACTGGAAGCCGAAATTGAAAAGCTGGGAAGGAAGTGCGCGGGCAGCAAGGCAGAAACGGTTGCAGCAAAACGAGCTTTGAGGAGAGTCCGCAACGAAGTTAACATGCAGCGTCGTTACCTCAACCAGACAATCGACAAAATGAAGCAACAGCACAGGGAAGATATCGAAGACGTCGAAGACAAAGGAAACGACTTCAAAGCTTTTCATGCCAAAGAATTAGACAAGTTGATTCAAACCAACGACGAACTGCGGGCGTTTCATCGGAAGCAAATGTCGGAGTTACTGAAGCAGAAGGAAGAGGAACTTCAAGAACAGCATAAAGAAGAAAAGGAAAATCTCGAACGCGAATATCAGCAAGAAATGGAAAGACTACAGTCGAAGCACACAGAACGCATTGGCGATCTAGAGACGTTGGTGGAATCCCAGAAGCAGATGCAGATTCAGAAGCTGGCGGAAGAACACAGAAAGGAAATCGTCGAGTTGGTTGAAGAATTGAACAGGACGAAGAATGCGTTAATGGTGGCTAATTTTACACTGTCAGAATGGACCGACGAAAAGAAGACGGAGTTGAAGAGGTTGAAGGAAACTCATGCCAAGGAGGTAATGGAGTCGAGAACGGAATTCGATCGAAGAAACGAGAAAAAATTGCAAAGCACCGCAGACAGATACGAGGCAGAAATTCGACATTTACGAGATCGACTGAACGCAGCTGAAAGGAAGATCGAGGAACTTGACGTCAAAGACAAAGAAAATGAACGGAAACTGGAACTTCTGGAAACCAGCGGTCTTAAGCACGAAGAGGGGAATAATAAACTGACGGGGTCATCGATGAAAGGCCGCTACAGACGCATCGGGGAGAAGCTTAATCGCCACCAGCACGAAATCGGAAGCATACTGGAGTAGATAACAAAAGCTAAGAACTTTGCTGCAAAGATGGAACAGAATTATGATATAGGACTGAAAAATAAACAGGAAGAGATCGCAAATGCCACGACGAAGGATTTTCAAGAAATCACTACGCTGCAGTCTCGATGGGAAACGAAATACGAAAAGCAGTTTCATAATCTGGCCAAGAAACACGAGGACAAATTCTGGGCATTTCTAGCAGAAAGGAAGTCGGAAGACCAGAGACAAAGATTTACCGAAGAGAATCTTCGCGGCAAAGTTAAAATAAAAAACGTTGGTACAGCAAATATTAAACATAGAAGTCGTCTTAAAACGTAAAAGGGATAAGAGAACGGAATTATGTAAGTACACGCCTTTAGATTTAAAAAAAATCATGTACACACAAAATTCCACTTACAACAGTCAGGTTGGGCTACCGATGTATATAGATGTATATAAGCATTACTTTCAATTTGGATACTGTGTTTTTTTCTTGTTTATTATGTGTTTCATGTGGTTACGTTTTAGTAGAAGCGGTACGCCGTTTGACAAGTGAAGGAACATTTGACAAGGGTACTTGTCGTTTTAGCAGAGCTGGGTTGGGACGTGAGTTTTTATAATTGCATTGCGTAATGTATTTTTACTTTGAGTATCGTATAACCGCTTTAAACAGTCTTTTTTCATGTAGTTTGTGCTTGCACTAAGAATGTTAGGACCCGTGTGTAGCGTAGAGGTGTTATTTCTATAATTCTTGCATTACTCTTTTTATTCAGCAATTGAGATCTTTTTTTAAGCAATTAAAGAGGCTTATCAATAGCTTGTTTATAGTATGCGTGATTATCGATGCGATATCGCTGGTGCAAGTATTTTAGCGATTAGAAATGCTAGTTATATTCGTGTTTTTGTATTAATTTTGTTCGTGCACAAGAGACTCATCAACTACAGTATATTAAACGTCTTTGACATTTTATTTTATCCGTATTTTGTGGTATATGATTAGTAAAATATAATGGATTGTCGTGAAACTTACTCAATATTACAAGTTTACATGTTCAGTAATTTAGTTGTGCAGCAGAGACGCCGGAGCATGGAAAGTAACGCTCATATTTCGGTAGAAGGACAATGTCTAAGCTTTCATATGTTTATTTTTAAAAGGTTTATTATAATTTTAGCTTATGTTAGAGTTTTCATTGCATTTTCTGTTGATTATTTTTTACGGCACAGCTTTAGGTGCACATTTTGCTTTTCTGAACATTTTAAAGTGTTCTCGTACGTGTTTTAATAATGTCGATTGTAGCTCAGTACGCAGACTAGGCGTATTACATATAAGGAACGGCAAAAGACGACAGGTGAAAGTCATGACCTGCTTAGAGACGTGTTGTAATGTAGTCATGTTTGCACTAAGCTATATATTATGTGTAACGTGTTAACTTTTGTGTTAGACATATAGCAGAGACAGGTTTTATATCATAGTTGTATTTTCAATGCATATTATGTATTTTTATGTTAGTAATCGCTAACGGATAAGCCGGGACGGCGACAGCAGCCTGGGGAATTACATAACCAAATTCACATTCCGATTTTAAAAGATGCATTCTAAATCAGCAAATACTCTGGCAGAAGCGCTTCACGGGACGTGAAGCCTCGGAGGGAGGGCATCTATAAGGGAGGGAGGTCTACTACTACTACTACTACTACTACTACTACTACTACGACTACTACTACTACTACTACTACCACTACTAAAGGGCAGACCTGACATTAATGGGATCAACAGGTGGGGGCGGCGAACATCGAAGACGAAACAGGCTCCAGAGAAGGTTTTATCGGCAATACCCCAGAGGGTTAATTAAGGACGAAGAGTTGCTGTCGCCTCCGACGTTGTCACGGTAACTTAAACAACTGCATTGGTGTATGTCAGAATCTGGTATTAATAAAGAAAGGCCCCAGAGGAAGACACTCGGACGGTCAGAGGAAGGGAGGGGAGAGGGCGCCGGCAGGGGGCGGTAGAGTTTTGACCGTTAGAGGGCGGTCGGGTTTTTGACCGTTAGAGGGCAGTAGAGCTTTGGACCGCTAGAGGGAGTCGGGTTTTTGACCGCGAGGAGAGTCGGTGTTTAGCGCGGGTGGCGAGCAGTCGAAAAAGGCTCGAGGAGTGTCTTCTACTGGCCGTAAAAAGGAACTCGTGTTAATTTCAATGAAGCGCTAGGGCGATACTCAATAACAACTACAATATCATCTCAAACAACATTAATCCTAAGGAACGTCAACTCGTAAAGGGACTATTCTAAAGGCGACATCAACATCACATACGTATAAGCAACAGCTTATACGTTAAAATTCACATTGTAATCTACAATTTTATATCTGAAATTGTGATTATGAAAGTATTCATTCATTAAAATTTAAAACACAAGTGGTAGTCAGATAGAAGTAGGCCCTAACTTATTTTGTACAAACTCCGATGGCCAGTTTCTTCTTTTTCTATCGATTCTTTTTGAAATTTTGTGTATGCAGCTACGTGCTTGCTTCTCAACTGCTGAACCAAATTTGATATATTAAAGCCTTTGGTTTCATGACCACTTCGAGAGAAAGTTGATTTGCAAAGTTTGCAAATGGCTTTACAGCTGTTCAGCGGACTTATAGTGAAATAAATCCAAATGCAGCTCGTCTGTTGTTTCGACATTTGTATTTTTACGCAGATATTTTATTTATTATTTGAGTCAAATATATGCAACGTATATCCTATTTAAACTGTTATATAACTGGTTTAGAATTAGCCGATGACGGGCAGGTGTACTCCTCCTGCCCATCCCTGGAAACAGATCATCTGCGAGCTCGCCTACAAGACTGCATCTGCGAAATACCGGTAATGCAGTGGACAGCGACAAATCGCCTTGCATTAAACCCTGAAAAAACCGAACTGTTGTGGATTAACACCCCTCGAAGGGTCCACCAGATCAGTCGAACGTCGTTTACGATCGGAGATGCTGTCGTCGCTCCGTCTACCGAAGTGCGCCTCCTCGGTGTTCTCCTTGATGACTCCCTATCGTTCGTCGGCCAAGTGAACTTCGTAACCCGCGCTTGTTACTTTCAGCTCCGAAAGATTAGGGAGATTCGTCGTTACATCTCAACATCAGCTGCGATACATCTAGTCCGTGCCCTGGTGTTATCCAGACTGGATTATTGTAATAGCCTCCTCCTCGGTCTTCCCGACTATCAGCTGGGCCGACTGCAATCGGTCCTGAACGCCGCCGCCCGGATGATTTTCGGTGCCAGGTGGCATGACCACGTTACCCCGTTATTAAGGGATAAGCTCCATTGGCTCAAGATCCCGGAGCGTATCGTTTTTAAACGATGCTCGCTGACCTTCCGAGCCTTGCATGACCCTTTCTGCCTCGAATATCTTTTGGCGTTGATACGCAGGCCGGTGATGACAGACTGTCGCAAACAGCTTCGTTCTAGCAAACGATCTCACCTCTACGTTCCCCCTCCGTCTAAGACCGTGAAGCTTGGAGAAAGATCTGTGACTCGGGGCAATCCTCTCCTTTGGAACGCACTTCCAGCTTCTGTGACCACGACAACCAACTTCGAGTCGTTCTTATCGAACCTTAAAACTCATTTATTTCGTTTATCGTATGACTGTCTTTTGTAAAACGCTCTTGCCTTTGGCCTTGGTCATGCTATAGCGCTACATAAATTATCAAGTAGAATAGAATAGAACTGTATGCATTAATGTATAAACTAAAATTCGTATTAGACCGGTCGACAACATGCGAGTTTTGAAATCAAACTGGCAGCCCCATCCACTGTCACGTAAGCCCATCTTGATTGACGTACGTCTCCGCCAGAAAGACCCTAATGTTGAAACTTTAAACGTCGACACGGGCAGTTACATTTTGAGACTAGTAGGTTGTAACAAGCGAAGCTACACTAACATTCAAATCATCTAATGCATCTGAGTAATTTCGACGAAATCAGATAAGATCATCGGACCTAATCGTCTCCGACCGAGGTTGAAGAGATGCCGACGAAGTCAGATCGGACGCTAATCGTCTCTGAGTCTCCGACCGATGGTTAACAGATGGCATATCTGACAATCTGGTCTGACATTAACTGCCCCCGACCGACTATCGAATGAAGGATTCAAGATAAGCCGGCCCTCCCTCGTCCCTCCCTCCATCGACAGTTCTACGAGCTCACAGCCGCCACCGACCCCCAGATGGCGCTAGCACCCCCCAAAGGAAGCGACCAAGGAGTCTAGACTCCCAGAGGGCGACACTCACCAGTCACCACTCACTCGGGCCTACGGCACCCCGAAAAAATAATCGGTTCCCCATAACCAATTGTTCCGATTACCCTAACAATCGGCCCGAATACGAATATTAACGATTAATCGGTATCGGTGCCGGATTGGCTCCCGATTACCGATTGTCCTCATAATCGGCCCGATTGTGAATGTTCCAGATTAATCGGTACAGCTCTAAATACGAGTCTTCAGAGAGCATTCCTAGCACACACAGAGTGCAAAGATACTTTAGTTACCTACGATCCCTGATATCAGTCACCAAGTAATAAATCTTTAGCGTCTGCGACGCCCGTACATGTACGTCATGCGCCTCACAGAACAGAAAGCATCCACCTCCAGGGTGCCAATTATCACCTTAGATTCAGTTTCAGACTCCACTCCTGTAGAAGAAGATGCAGAGGCAATAAATCGTCCATACGAACAGGTTATTACCGTCATAACTGAAATTTGATATATCAAGTAGATCAGCGATTCTCAACCTGTGGGTCGCGACTCCAACAGGGGTCGAATGACGATTTGCCAGGGGTCACCTGAGTCTCCCTGAGACCATCGGCAATATGGGGTTGTCTCTTTTCTGATGCGCAAAACTTGATATTGTAGGCCAAGTAAGCAATTATAAGTAACCGAACGGACTCATAAAATACGCGCATCATACGCGTATTCTATTTTTTATCCACACACACGTATTTTTAGGTATTTTATCATACGCGTATGATCGAGCTTTGCTGCTTACTTTTATGCGCAGTAGCGTCATTTCACACTTATCCGCCTTAACCTGGAATCTGGAAGTACGGACTGACCTTTGAATTACAACCTCGATTCACCACGGACAAGATAACGACTACAATTATTCACTGAAGCGACCATCGACTGGTGCAGATGTACTACTACAATGGCGCTAAAGAAGTCTACTACTACTACTACTACTACACTTCTCTTGGGGGCGAGATAATTTTTGAACAATTTTTAGGCAAAATTTTGGCAATTTTTTTGCACATTTGACATTTATTTAATATATTATTTTAATTTCCTTGGAGGGAAGGTCCTCCTGCTCCCAAATGACGCCCCTGGCCAAAGGCAAGGTGGATTTTCGGCCAGGCAAAGGTCAGTGCATTCAGGAGACGGCGTGGCGAGTCGTTATAGCTACAGAGCAAATTACTTTAGGATGTGGAAGATTTTTATATTAGACCTAAATGCTTGAGGAGATAGTGAAGGGATTAAAGGAAATGAGCCTTCGGTACCATGGCCGTTTTGTAGGCTGCATATGAAAACTGGAATCGAGCTCCAAAGCGCGGTTGCAGATTCTGTAAGATAACTGATTTAACGGATGCCAAGATTTAGATGAGATGACGATCGTGTAGGTACAGAAGGCTGAGGCGTTAAGAATTTTCGTAGGTAGACCGGTTTTAATGAATGAAATGAACTGTATGTACATAATCGTTATTATCTTATAGGACCTAGGCCCTACTGCGGGGGTACTCGAGCTTTTTTGAAGCCGGTCCACATCCAGTTTTCCATTGTTCGTGTGGGCAGTGTTTAATCTAGACTCCTGGACTCCGGGGAAGGGACTGAAAAAGCCGGGGTGAAATTGACAAAGCAGGAAGAATTCTGATAGGAGCTGCAGTTAGTCCATGTAGTATGCCAAAATTTCCGGGGGGAATTTGAAATTTCCGGGGGGAAGGGCAATTTCCCTCCCGGAAAGGGCCTAGATTAAACACTGCGTGTGGGCCACTAGTTACAAGGGAAGTCCAGTTATTCCTGTGACAACTACGGCATAGAAGGCAACTACGAGTAACTACAGGTCCTCTTAATAGACTGCTATAAGTGAAACAAGCCAAGACAATATAACGCAAGACTAAATTCAAAAATGCATAAAATAAATTTTAGTTGAATCGGAAAATTTCAATTAGAGCAGATCTTAAAACACATTTTTGCAGTCCTACTCAGCGAATAGCGTGAAACTGTTTCTTCGACTGCACAATCGAAACACAATCAGGCGAATAACCAGTCAGAGCAATAGGCATTACAGTTTGCAGGTGTTTGTCAGTAATAACACTGCAATGTTTGATTTAATAATGCTCAAAATAGAAAATGTTGATTCTCACGTATACGTGGATCCAAACATTGTCAGGAAAGAAATAGCTAACTTCCTATAGTATTTCTTTTAAGCAGATATAAGGTTATGGTAGAAATTTGCTAATAATACGGTTTCGTCATGCACCTGATTCCCTCTTTTTCTAGACACTACCGATCCAGGGGCGGATTAAGGTCGCTCGAGGCCCTGATGTAATGTAATAAAATGTTTGTATAGCGCCTCTTCTGAAAACTCACTCAGAAG
Organism: Metaphire vulgaris; assembly: GCA_018105865.1. Taxonomy (NCBI): domain Eukaryota; kingdom Metazoa; phylum Annelida; class Clitellata; order Crassiclitellata; family Megascolecidae; genus Metaphire; species Metaphire vulgaris. The sequence goes on from CM030850.1 coordinate 8,993,665, forward strand.
CGCTCCCACAGCAAATTACTGTATATTGACAAAGAGATAAGTTTTAAAAAGAGGGCCATAGAATTAGGAGTTACTAAGCCACTGATACTGGCGTCAAGAGCATTCCAAAGGATAGGGCCAACTGATTCAAAACCTCGTTTCAGATTATTTTGTTACATTACATTACAATTATACTGTATGATTATTTGTCGGAAATGACCCAGCGACAATATACAGCTCAGCATGCAACTCATCACTGTGCAAATACTGTACACCAAAAGTTAATGTAAATTAAGAGTTAAATAATTTTAGTTTACACGTAAGGTATACATACGTAAGGTATGTATTTTTCACAAAAATCCTAAACAAGTGTTGGAAGGACCAAAAGCTACCTAAAGAATGGAAAGAAGGAATAATAATAAAATTACCCAAGAAAGGTGACCTAGCAGACTGCAACAATTGGAGAGGCATCACATTACTATCAGTTACAGGAAACATAACATATTACTAAAAAGATTGAAAGATGAAATCGACTTAAAACTAAGAGAAGAACAAGCAGGCTTCAGAAAAAACAGATCATGCAGTGAACAAATATTCACCCTAAGAAATATTATTGAGTAAAGCTTAGAGTTTCAACAATCAATGAGTATAAACTTCATAGACTTTAAAAAAGCATTCGACAGCATTCACAGAGAAGCAATGTGGAATATTTTGAAATTATATGGAATACCAAAAAAATTCATCAACATCTTCCGTATTATCTATGAAAACTCAAGATGCTGCATAATGACAGAAGGTGGTATTGCGGCGTACCGCCGCTGTGGCTGAGTCACCTACTGCGAGACTCCCCCGAACTGCTCTCAGCCAAGTCGGTGAGGCAGGCTACAACGGGAGGATGCAGGGAAAGAGAGTGGGTGTCAGGCATACGCTATACTGAGGCCCGGCTTGGGCACTGCTCAAGGAATAGAGGGGAGGCTGAGGGAGAGAGAAGGGTATAAAAGAAAGAGACATTGAGAGTACGTTCTCTTTCCTCCTTTTGGTTTCTTCCTCCTTATTCGAGTTTCGGTTGGGAATTCACGCTTTGCTAGTGCAGCGTGAAACGGAAATTCCTGCTTTACTCTGGAGCAATTTCTCCAGAGGCTTATTGAAGGCTCGAACGGAAGGGAAGGTCGCACTGTCATGTACTTACTGTGAAGTTTAAGAAATAAGGAAGGTAACTGTTTAGTTTGTGTTTAAAAGCTTTTATGTTTCTATATTTGATCTTATAATTTCATCTCACGCGTGATATGTTTGACATTGCATTATTATATTAAGAAAGTTTATTGACGGCTTGGCGGCCGGAGAATTAACGCTGTGTCCTAGGCAATAGAAAGTTTGTTGCATCTTTATGTCATTGCAAGCAGTGATATTTCAGTGAACTGAAACTGAATAGAAACTGAAATTATTTTAAATCAGTTAACTGAAACTGAAACTGAAATTATTTCCCGAACTGAAACTGAATATAAACTGAAATTGGCAACCATAAAACTGAAACTGAATAGAAACTGAAATTATTTCCCGAACTGAAATTGTTAGTAAATACTGAAATTTTTCTAAAGGTCTTTTTGGATTTAAATACACAACTTACCCGCTGAGCCTGATTTTGAAAGCGCCAGTCCGGTAAAAGAAATTTTACTTACCTACTTACTTTATCACAAAACTATGCAATGTGCACGAATTACTCTGACATTCTTCAAACTGACTCACAGCCAATGTCATATATTCTGCCATCACTTCTAAATTTGGAGTGTCACCTTCACCATTATTTTTAGCGGTTAACTCCGTCGACCCGTAAAGCCTCAAAAGAGGCTTTTGCTAGCGATCCCTGTCCCCGTAAAGTCTGGTTTGAGTCTTCATTGTTTCTGCAGGACATAGCCACCTGTCAAACCACCCATTGTTCGTCAACAATAGGCATGCCATCACCTTGCATACCTTGCGCGCCCGCCCACCTGTCAGACCATTGTTCGCGGAAGTGCCAGAAGCATTCATTGGACAATTGAATGTGTCAATAATAAACCGTCTGCATACCTCGCCTGCTGGAGAACAACCAGTAATATCCACCAGGGCTCCCGGGGAACAGGGAATGTTGGTACAGGGGGAAAGGGGTGAGAGGGTTAAAGAAAGCTCATAGGCCTAATGCTCTCTGATTTCACAAGTCGCTTTTCTTCAGTTCTTGATCCCCAGTCATTTCAATTTAATCCTATCCCTGTTGCTGCTTGTCTACTTGACCATACTGTGGCTTCAGTGCTACTGGCATCTCGTGAAACAGAACAGCTACTGGCGGCAGCAAAATCATACATAATAATAAGTTGATGATAGCATCTGAAACACCTACCGGCCTATCCGCTAATCCTACAGTGTCTTCCATTCAAGGCCAGCTGGACAACTACTTGTCAGAACTTCAGCAATACTCTGAAGATGAAGATGCACTGACTTTCTGGAGAAAGCGTCGTGCATCCCATGCTCAATTAGCAGATCTGGCTGAAGATTTAATCACTGCACCTGCCTAACAGGCCCCTATGTTGAGCGTATCTTCTCACTGTGTGGCTTGTTAACAGCTGGCCGAAAGAGTCGCCTCACCAAAAATTTAGAAATGCGAGTCTTCTTAAAACTAAATGCACATTGGATTTAACTTAGATACTTAACTTACTGTAGTTACTTAACTGAACAGAACAATTGTTACTTGCCACTTATTGAACGTTGAAAATGATTATCAGCTGTTAACTGAAACTGAATAGAAACTGAATTTTTTTTGAATCAGTTAACTGAAACTGTAACTGAAACTGAAATTATTTCCCGAACTGAAACTGAATAGAAACTGAAATTGGCAACCCTAGAACTGAAACTGAATAGAAACTGAAATTATTTCCTGAACTGAAACTGAATAGAAACTGAAATTGGCAACCCTAGAACTGAAACTGAATAGAAACTGAAATTATTTCCCGAACTGAAATATCACTGATTGCAAGAGTGCTATAGCGTTCTTTTATTTCTGTCCGTGCCATATGAAAGACGCTGTAGGAAGGACCATTGATAGCTTGCTTGTGCCACGTGTCGTTTGCATTTTCATTGTGTTATTTACTATTGTGAGTTTGCATTTGCATTTGCAATCTGTCGATGGAGCAACATCTTCCCACCATCACAGGTACAACTCATGACGTCCGCCGCCTTTCCGATGATAGATCGGGCACTTATCTGTGCTATTACGAAAGGCATTGCCAGGGCGGGAGTGAAGCGATGTCCACCGCTGGGAGCGCAGCCCTCCCCCAAATACCAGCCGCCAGGGGCGCTGCGGCGGGGTATATAAGAAGCCCTGGCCGGAAACTCACGCTTGGCCACGGAAATACGAAAGGGATTAGACCGAACTCGAAACTTGTGGCGTGGATTTTTATAAGGGCCAAGCGTCGGAACACGATAGAGGATTTAACGTAGCTAATCGTGGTAGGATTAAGGTCTGGATCTGGCTTAACGGCACACGAACAAGACATACTAGTCGTTTTAGTTTAGAAGAGAACTCTCGCGCCTAAAGGTCTGTAACTGTTTTGCTTGCATTATGTTCATTGTAATAAATGTTTAATTTCTGTAAAAATGCAGTCTTCGTGTAATATTCGTATAATCCTCGTGTCTTCGACAGTAAGACTCTGCTTTTCATCGCAGAGCCGAACCACGCGCCTATAAGAAAGGGGGGGGCATCCTGGAGGTACCACGAGCGGACGATAATCGCATGTAGTAAGTTGAGATACCCTCACCGCGATATGATAAAAACCCTTTCACTGGAACTAGAAGTTTGGGGTCCAGGTTGAAGACACCGCGATTTATCGAAGATTTTTGATTCTGCCGCGTGGCTGTGCGAGCACGTGGACTAGGCGGTAGCCATCTTGTCCGACGGTTGGGACACGTGTTTGAATAGGTACAGGAGCTTATCGATGCAGGCAGTACTGATTATCATGCATTTCACTGTGTCTTGGCTAGATGTTGAATACAGATAGCGATTTTTCCGATATTTCTCGAATTTTTGTGATTTTGCAATTTAGTGCTGTGACTGTAACAAGGGCAGCCCGCCATTGCACGGCATTACGCTTTCAGAGAAGCGGATTGATTTGATTTTATTGAACTTATAGTTCTATGATTTTGGGATTTCGTGATTTTTCGGAAGTACTGAGCAGTGACAGCAGTGAGGACAGCCTGCCGTTGCATCGTGTTGTAGTAGTAGTGGCGTCAGATTTTGCAATCTCTTAGCACAGATTTTCGAAGGCCTAGATTTTCTGTCGGACGATTTCATAATTTTTGTGATTTTGCAATTTTGTGCTGTGGCTACACGAGGGGCAGCCAGCCATTGCATTGCACTCTCGCAGGGTCGGCGTTTAGATTTTAGTTCGGAATTTTATAATTGTGTAATCTGGAGATTTTGTGCTGTGGCTATACGAAGGGCAGCCCGATATTGCATTACATGTGTATAGAAGCGACAATAGATTTTTCAGATTTTCCTGAATTTTATAATTTTGCGATTGTGTGCAGTGGCTATACGAGGGGCAGCCCGATATTGCATTGCATTATATAGAGAAGCATTTGCAGGTTTTTCGCGATTTTGGGATCGGATAATTTCGTGATTTTATAATTTTGTGATTCCGTGTCGCGGGCTCGTGGCTGTAGTGAGAGCAGCCAGCCGTTACATTACGCGTTCGAAGAAGCGGATTTGAGTCCGTAATTTTATAATTTTGTTGATTTACGCTGTAGCAAGGGCAGCCCGGAGTTGCATTGCACTTTCACAGAGGCGATTTTAGATTTTATTTGATTTTATTTTATAATTTTGTTGATTGCATCGATTTTGATTCTGCGGTTCCGCGATATTGAATTCGAGCACATCCGAGACCACACGTTTCGAGATATCGATATAGCGCGCGTTCTAAAATACGGGAGATTCTCAATCTATTTTAGCGTCACCAAAATTAAATCGATTTAAATTAAATTTAATCGAGACATGGATCGTCAGTCAGAGGATTCGACGATGGATGAGACGGACAGCGATCCCGAAATTAGTTTCGACCGAAAAAATGAGCGTTATCGGCATTCGAACAGCGCTTCCTCGACGTCGTCGACGGGACTTTCGTTTCGAACGGCAAGCGGCGATAGTCCAGGCGCGGACAAAACATATACTCTTGCAAAAAGAGAGCAACAATCGAGCGACGGCGATACCACCGATAGAAATAGCAACACGCGTACGAAGCCGAGTCGCACTCGTTTAACACGTTCGAAACCGAATCGCGCTGACCGAAAATTACAAGTTCCAAAACGGGACGATGAGCGGCGCGCGGCTGATCGTTCTACCAAAACACGGCGATCGGAAAGACTCTCGGAAAAAGTTGCCGATAAACAAAATCGTAGTAAAGTCGACGACACGCGGCATTTAACCAAACACGTTGACGAGACGCGTCGGTTAAGCGAATTTGCGGCGAAAAACGTCGAAACACAAGATCGCGTTGGAGACACCGATCACGATTTGCGATACGATTTGCGTCGTTTCGGCGGACACTCGTACGACGATAACGTCACGCAGCTACGTGGCGAAGACTTCGTGAATGAAGCACGTAATAAAGGCGATTTCTATACGGACACTCAAACACACAACCAACGCTACAAACGCGAAGTATCGAAAGACGATCAAGGCCCGAACGAGGGGCACTGTAACGAACGACCGAGAGATTTCGATTTAGCTCAGTCACGTGACATTTGTAGCAAACGCGAAATGCAACCAGGTGACCGACACCTTCGCGAATTTTGTTTCGTCGGAGACAATGCGCGGCAGCTCCGCGGATATTCCGCGGCCGTCGACGACGTTCCGATTGGGAATAGAACGACAAAACACGAATTTCCGTATCAGTTGCGAGGATATGGTAGAGGTTTCGGACATGGCGTACCGAACGATGTACGACAGTTCGACGTGCCGTCAGAAAATCACGGCAGCGCGAGAGCTCCGTTCGGGGACACCGATCACGAACCACGACACGTTTCGCGAAATGCTTGCGGAAATTTAACTTGTTTCGACGACACATGTCGACATGATGATAACCTCGAATACGATCGTCGGGCCGACACACAACAAATCGATGCGCCGTCGAGAGGCGACAATAAGGCGAGAGCGCAATCTAGAAATGTCGACGGCGAAATTCGAAACGACACGCGGTATTTCCGCGGCGATTTAACTTCTACCAATAACACACAATCATGTAACGATGACGGCTTTCGATACGAAGCGAAACAATGTAACGAATCCGACGACGACGCACGAGCGCCTCGCGAAAATCCGGCAGGCGCACGTGGGCCTGCAGCCGGACATCGGGACCCGTCCTCACAGACGCGACCGATGGCCGACGCCGGACCGACGGTCGACGATCATAACGCACCGGCTAAAAATAGAAAACATGTAATGAAACCGGGGAAATTTGACGGGAAAATGCCGTTAGAAACGTTTCTACGACAATTCGAAATCTGTGCAAAGCACAATTCGTGGAGCGACTCTGAGAAAACCGATTATTTACAGTGTGCGCTAGACGGCAATCCGGCTCAACTCCTCTGGGAGCACAACAATGAGAGTCAGATAACGTACAAAAGCTTGGTCGCGCGCTTACGCCAACGGTACGGCGTTGACGGTCAGGCAGCTTCGTTCCGTTCGCAACTCCGCTGCCGCCGACAAAAACATAATGAATCGTTACACGATCTTCTGCACGATATTAAACGCCTTTTAGCTTATGCATTTCCTTCCGAATCATCGGCGGCGACGGAAACGCTCGCCTGTGACACGTTTATACAGGCGCTAAGCGACCGCGAACTAGCTTTTAAAATAAAGGAAAAAGAACCGGAAACGGTCGACGACGCTCTTAAAATTGCGGTTCGTCTACAGGCTTACCAGGAGATGCGGGACGACGAGCGGGACCGTACCCGACCGTCCCACGGTTCACATGACCGCCAACCAGATATCGCGATGGCTGAGCTCGTGGCCCAACATTTAAAACAAATGTTACAAATACCGGACAATGAACAACGCCAACGGCGAGATTCAATCGAAGGCCGGGACGGGGCTCCGACGGCCATTCCGCAGGTTCCGTCGACCGAACGACCCACCAACCTGGTCGGCGACGGTTTTCGGTATAAACAATCGGAAAGCAATTTACGTCCGACGGTCAGATTCGACGAGACCGGGACGCCCGCGAACCGCGATAGGCCATATGACGCGGCTAAGTCGAACGATACGTGGGTCTCGGCTCCACGCCGCGATGATGGTAAATGGTACGTACCGGAGGTGAGCGACGGCGCTCTATCGGGTGGTGCCGGAGGTCCGAATTACTCTACCGCGACGCGAGTACCGTACACCGGCGGACAACAGGCGATGCCTGGTAACCGAACCGGGGGCGGACGACGCTGCTACGGCTGTGGGTCTTTTTCGCACTTGCGACGAGACTGTCCGCGGACCCGAGGGGGTCAGGGATTCGTGGGCCGAGTAAACAATTGCGCGGTCGAAGACACGGACGACGACCGCAACGCGACCTCATATTATCTGCCGACCGTGATCAATAATCACAACTTATTAGGGGTACTCGATAGCGGAAGCAGCACTAATATCCTACCCGCTCGATTCGCGAGGAACATCGAACTCCAGCCGTCTAACAAGACGTTGCTCGTGGCAAATGGCACAAAAATGGATGTCACTGGCGAGTGCGTATTGACCGTCCGTATTGCAAACCGGATATCCGTCAAAATTAAGTTCGTCGTTTCGGAGTCGGCTACCGACGTTATACTGGGTTCGGGATTCCTTTATAGTCACAACGTCTGGGTACATTATGGGAAGGGAATTTTGTGTTACGGTCCCGTCGAATCAAATTGACGACAAAAAAAGGCGCTCATTGGGCCAGACGGATACAAGTGGTTGAGTCCATTACCCTACAGCCCTTGTCCCAAAACCTTATACCGTCAAAGATTTTGGTCGGGAATTCTTCCGGTTTACGGGAAGGGGACTGGTTATTGGAGAATACCCAAATTCAACCGGGGGTCCACATTGCCCGATCCGTATACACCGGCTCCCACGCCGACTCTGGCGTCGAGATCGTAAATTTAAACAACCGGCCAATCGAGTTACGGGGAAATCAGATATTGGGCGAATTACACCCAGTAGAGGTGGCGTCCACCCCGGCTAAAACCGAGGGGAAACAGGACCGAGATTGGGGAACCCGGGTCGGGGAGATGACCAAGGATATCCCCGGAGACGTCCCAGATCCAACTAGATGGAGACTTAGAAATTTGCTGTTGGGAGTATAAAGATGTATTTTCCCAGAACGAATTTGACCTGGGGAGATGCGATATTTTGAAGCATACTATCGATACGGGGGACGCAAAACCCGTGAGGCAACCCCTTCGCCGCCACCCCCCACATTATCAAAAGATTATCGACGAACATGTCGACACACTGTTGAAACAGGGTGTCGTCGTGCCGGCCCAATCGGCTTGGGCCTCGAACGTGGTCCTGGTCAAGAAGAAAGACCAGACCATGCGGTTTTGTGTCGACATGAGAGCGGTGAATTTAGTTACCAAATTCGATACATATCCGTTACCGTTGATTAACGAAGCTTTGGATTCGTTGGCCGGCGCGGCCTGGTACAGTACGATCGATCTAGCTTCCGGTTATTTTAAAATCGCATTGGACGAGAGCGATGCGGAAAAAACGGCTTTCGTCACTCGCCGAGGAGTCTATAAGTTTACGACCGCGGTCATGGGTTTGAAAAATTCGAGCATGACCACCCAGAGGAATATTGGACATAATTCTTTCCGGTTTAAACTTTCTGTCCTGCCTCGTTTATTTGGACGACGTGATCATTTTTTCGCGAGACACCGAATCTCATGTCGACAGGTTAAGGGAAGATTTCGACCGTCTCCGCGCCGCGAATCTGAAGATAAAACCGAGTAAATGCCGATTTATGCAGAAAGAGGTCGCTTTTCTGGGGCATCGCGTGTCGGCAGACGGCATCTTGCCGGATCCGGATAAAGTGTCAAAGGTCAGGGATTGGCCGGGTCCGCGAAACTTGAAGGACGTTCGTTCGTTTTTAGGCGGTGTCTCGTATTACCGGAAGTACATCCGCGGTTTCAGCGAGGTAGCGTTACCTCTGACGTCGCTGACGCGGAAGAATCGACCGTTCGCGTGGACACCGGAGTGTCGAGCCGCGTTGGACGAATTGAAATTGGCATTAATTTCGGCGCCGATTTTGGGCTTGCCACGCGACGAAGGGCTATACGTCCTTGACACCGATGCGAGCTCGGGCGCTATAGGAGCCGTGCTTTCGCAGGTCCAAGATGGCGTCGAACGTCCGATCGCGTACGGGGGTCGTACGCTGAACATACACGAAATGCGGTATTCCGTGACGCGCAAGGAATTGACGCAAAATTGTACAAACCGTACCTTTTAGGTCATTTTTTAATAAGAACGGATCACGCCGCCCTCTCGTGGCTCCTAACGACTAAGGAACCGCTGGAGGGACAAAACGCGAGATGGCTCGAATATTTGGGTCAGTTCTCCTTTAACATCGAGCACCGCGCCGGCACTAAACACGGCAACGCTGATTTTCTATCACGCCCCCCGCAGTCCGACCCTCCCGTCGGAACAGAAACACCTCCGGAGCCGGTTGTCGACGCTCCCAACCAGTGCGTACTGGAACAAGTTTTGAGCATTTACGCGGTCACGCGGGGCGAGGACACAGACGGTGATACTACATGGGGCTGCTCATTGCAGCGGGTGAGGGATGCCCAAACCTCCGATCCTTTGATCCGGCAACTGAAACAGTGGGCGGCAGAGGGACCCCCCGATTTAGAATCCCTGCTGGGAGATCGAGCTCCGAGACGACCTGGTCTATCGTCGTCATCCGAGCGGGTTGTTACAACTCGTTGTTCCGCGCTCACTTCGGACCGAGTTCTTAACGTTGGCACACTCCGGAATCTCCGGCGGGCATCTGGGAGTGCGCCGCACGCGATTCCAGGTACGACGCCGCGCCTACTGGACCGGATGGTCTCGCGACGTGAAACAGTTCGTCGAGTGCTGCGAAAGGTGCCAACGTTACATCCGTCGACCGCTCCCAAACAACGCAGAGATGTTGAATATTAAGGTCGGCGAACCCAACGAATTCTGGTCGACGGGCCAGCACGTAACTAGCCGCCACGGCCACCGCTACATCTTCACGGCCATGGATTGCTTCACGCGGTACGTCGTCGCAGTACCGCTGAAAAATCAGGAGGCACTGACCGTCGCGCGCGCTTTTTTTGATAACATAGTGCTACGATTCGGCTTCCCGTTGCAGGTGCTGTCGGATAACGGCCGTAACCTGGCCGGGAACATGTTTCTCGAGCTTTGTAAGATGCTCGACATCGACAAACTGCGTACTACGGCATACCGCGGCCAGTCTAATCCGTATATAGAGGGCTGGCATAAGTCGTTGAACAGCCTGATGGCGAAATGTCTCGACGGTTCACACCGAGACTGGCCGAACCAACTCACTTTAATGACGTCGGCATACAAAGCGTCGGTACACGACGTCACGCAGCACACGCCAAATTTTCTGACGTACGGCCGCGAATTACATATGCCTATCGATATAGTGTACGGAACGCCGGCATCCGACAAGTACGATGGTCCAAGCGACTTCGTCAACGACCTCCACTCACGGCTCGAGGAGGCTTATGCCGCGGTACGCATTAATTGCGGCGTCGCTGCCGAACGCCGGCGGAACGCATATTTTCGCTCGGTACGGGACCCGAAACTCGCGGTCGGAGATCACGTGTGGTATTACGTACCACGTCGACGTCCATCCCGATATTACAAGTGGAAAAGGTTGTATACCGGCCCGTACCGGTCTGGTCAATTTCCGGATACGCCCCGTCTCAGGCAGGGGCGCCGAACAGGTCGTACATGCGGACAAGTTAAAGAAATGTCGCGCATGGGCAGAAACCGAGTCGTCCGACGCTACACCACCCGCTGCCAGTCAGCCGATGGTCGCCACTCCGTCGGAGACTCCGCAAGGACGACCGTCTCGGCAGACTAGGAGACCTGCCAGATTTGTTTAGTACTCGTCGTCGTCGTACATCGCACACCCGTTATGTCCTTCGGGTCAAGGGTTGGATAATTATGTAATATGTACTGCTTTGTTCATAGAAATTAAGATGTCAGGAAGAGGGAGAGGCAAGAGACCAGACGCAGGACCAAAATTTCCGTGCCCCGTTGGATGGGGGTCCTGCGGCCGCTCGTTCCAGTCTTTGGCTGCACTTCGCCAACACGTGGTGGTAGTCCACCCTGACGGAAAGGGTAGCGGTCGACCCACCACAGTCGGCGGCACAAATCCCCCTCCTCTGCTACATTCCCCCCATCTGTGGCTTCAGACGCAGTACCCTACGCGCCAGACCGGGATGGTACCGACCTCGGATCAGCTACGAGGTCAGTTCGCACAAGCAGAAACGGCCAGGGCGTTCGCGGCACAGTCAGATGCCTCCAAGGAACACCAGTTCCTACGTCTGGCGGACATGTACCGCGTTTGGGCACCGTATGCCGATCTGGACGACATGCTAGGCGCGGGCTTGTCGATGTTCCCACATATCCCGCGTCCGTATGCTCGCGCCCTAGCTATGTCCTTGAAAAGGTGGATCCCGGAACGACGGGATATAGCAGTGACCACTGATCACCCCCTTAAGGTGGACGCGGCCACGGACACTGTGCCACGAGACAACGGAGCCGTCGACTCCACAACGCCTCCGCGTCCCTATCGACCGCCAGTGGAAAACATCACCCCTCCTTCACTACCGTCGAACCGGCGCGAGGGAGACCTCACCCTCCTGGAACTGGACCCGGTACCTGACACTTCAGGCCTGTATCCCGCGCCACCGGGGTTTGACGACTACGAACCGATGGAGCTGGGCAACATTCCCATTGAGGAACTGCCTCTTGAGGGAAACGGGCCTGGTAACCAGTGGCCCGACCTACCTCATGCCGGTAATGACCTACCAGCACCGCCAGATGATAACGTCACTGATACGGAGTTCTGCCGATGTCTGGAGGCCATAGCACGACAGTTATAGATAGGATCGCTACCTGACATCCAGGCCATCTTAGTGGCAGTTAGTTTAGACACCGTGCCTACTATTTTCAGACATCTATATGTTGTACCCATTGTTTTAGTTTTATTTTGCCTGTTTCTCTTAAAAATACGTAGTGTAGTTTTATATAACTTGGTAGATGACATTCTTGTCGCGGGGACGCGACATTCGTGAGGGGGAGGCTGTGAAGCGATATCCACCGCTGGGAGCGCAGCCCTCCCCAAATACCAGCCGCCAGGGCGCTGCGGCGGGTATATAAGAAGCCCTGGCCGGAAACTCACGCTTGGCCACGGAAATACGAAAGGGATTAGACCGAACTCGAAACTTGTGGCGTGGATTTTTATAAGGGCCAAGCGTCGGAACACGATAGAGGATTTAACGTAGCTAATCGTGGTAGGATTAAGGTCTGGATCTGGCTTAACGGCACACGAACAAGACATACTAGTCGTTTTAGTTTAGAAGAGAACTCTCGCGCCTAAAGGTCTGTAACTGTTTTGCTTGCATTATGTTCATTGTAATAAATGTTTAATTTCTGTAAAAATGCAGTCTTCGTGTAATAGTCATATAATCCTCGTGTCTTCGACAGTAAGACTCTGCTTTTCATCGCAGAGCCGAACCACGCGCCTATAAGAAAGGGGGGCCATCCTGGAGGTACCACGAGCGGACGATAATCGCATGTAGTAAGTTGAGATACCCTCACCGCGATATGATAAAAACCCTTTCAGGAGGTTTCCCCACTGTTCCACCTCAGTGGCAGGAAACGTATGTGTCGGCATCTTCCTCCGCTGCGCCAGCCCCCATCTCCCCCCATACCGCCGTGCCACCGAGCTTGGCAGACGGTGATCTTATAAACATCATCCTTGATCTACAGGAGCAACAAAAGTTGACGCCACCCAGCGTCATTGCAGTGGAATATCCAGACACTCCCCTGAGTGACGAACGTATGGCTTTATCGCCATCTGGAGAACAATGACTCTTCGTTTGCAGCTGCACAAGCGGTGACAGTACTTGCCTGCTTCTTCTATTTCTCATTTTTTTCATATTTGAGTGCTTTGACACTACTTTAACTTGATCATAACATTGCAATTTGAAAACTTTTTCCTCGTTTAGCAGTTTGCTACACGAACTGTGACAGTACATTTACCATGTGGTGTTTTCTTTTATATTTGCTTGATTTTAGTGCTATAATTAATGTTGGAGCACCACTACTGCATTCATTAATTATCACCATAAGTAGAGACAAGTTTGATTATAACATTGTATGTACTGCATTGGCAGGGATGTGTTTATAGCGCTCTTCTTGCTTGCCGGACTTTAGGACTAAAAAATAGGCATTTTTAAAAATTGAGTCGTGTACCGCCGCTGTGGCTGAGTCACCTACTGCGAGACTCCCCCGGACTGCTCTCAGCCAAGTCGGTGAGGCAGGCTACAACGGGAGGATGCAGGGAAAGAGAGTGGGTGTCAGGCATACGCTATACTGAGGCCCGGCTTGAGCACTGCTCAAGGAATAGAGGGGAGGCTGAGGGAGAGAGAAGGGTATAAAAGAAAGAGACATTGAGAGTACGTTCTCTTTCCTCCTTTTGGTTTCTTCCTCCTTATTCGAGTTTCGGTTGGGAATTCACGCTTTGCTAGTGCAGCGTGAAACTGAAATTCCTGCTTTACTCTGGAGCAATTTCTCCAGAGGCTTATTGAAGGTTCGAACGGAAGGGAAGGTCGCACTGTCATGTACTTACTGTGAAGTTTAAGAAATAAGGAAGGTAACTGTTTAGTTTGTGTTTAAAAGCTTTTATGTTTCTATATTTGATCTTATAATTTCATCTCACGCGTGATATGTTTGACATTGCATTATTATATTAAGAAAGTTTGTTGACGGCTTGGCGGCCGGAGAATTAACGCTGTGTCCTAGGCAATAGAAAGTTTGTTGCATCTTTATGTCATTGCAAGAGTGCTATAGCGTTCTTTTATTTCTGTCCGTGCCATATGAAAGACGCTGTAGGAAGGACCATTGATAGCTTGCTTGTGCCACGTGTCGTTTGCATTTTCATTGTGTTATTTACTATTGTGAGTTTGCATTATAGATATTTTAAATACAGCCTTGTGTTCATGTTACTCATCTCCATTTACATCGATTCAATCATTCAATTGCTAGGGACCTATCAATAAATCCTAACCTTCCAGGAGTTAGGCGAACCACGGGCATAGGCGGTCAAATTCCCAGTAGGTTTAGGCTCACTCGGGTCCTGGCGAGGGGAATTTGGCTGACGTCAGAAGCTCCTTGCCCTCCAACTAGAGAAATTGGTTAGAGGGAGGTGGAGGACGTCACAGTATGACAGAATTCTTTAATATACTTACAGGGGTGAAACAAGGATGCAACCTGTCACCATTCCTCTTCCTGATAGTTATAGATTATATCCTAAGAACAGCAATGAATAATGAAAGTTACGGTATCAGCCCGGGGGAAAAAAAAGAAGACTCACAGATTTGGACTTTGCCGACGACATAGCACTGCTAGCCACGGACAGAGAAAAACTTAAAGAAATGACCACAAGTCTAGAGGAAACTGCCGGAAAAGTGTGTCTAAGGATAAGCAGAGAAAAATCAAAAATCATGCAAATAGGAATACAAAACGAAAAGACTCCAATCATGATAAACGACCAGGAAATCGAAGAAACAACCAAATTTCCATATCTAGGAAGTATATTAACAAATGACGGGGATACAGAAGCAGATATTAACAGCCATATAGGCAAGGCAATGGCGATATTCCAAAAAATGACAAATATATGGAAAGCCAAAAAGATAAACACAGAAACCAAAATCAAACTCTATAAAAGTATAATTTTACCCATAGTGACCTACGCTTCAGAGACATGGAAAATTACAACCAAACTAGCAAATAAAATAAATGTATTCCACCAGAGATGCATAAGACGAATTTGGAACATTAACTACAAAGATCACATTACAAATGAGAAAATCTTAAAAAAGAGCAACTTGAATAGACTGGAAGACATTATAACAGAAAGCAGACTAAGAATGACGGAACACATTCTACGACTACCAATTGAAAGACCTGCAAAAATCGCTTTATCATGGACACCCACAAACGGAAAGAGGAAGCGAGGTCGTCCTATAAAGACTTAGAAAAGAACAATAAAAGAAAATATAAAGAAAAATAATATGACATGGGAAGAAGTCGAGATGCTAGCGCAAGACAGACAGAAATGGAGATCTATTGCTGCCCAATGTGCCTATGGCACGAGAGGAACTAACTAACTATGTATTTTTATGTGCTATGTTTTTACCTTGCGTTTTGCCAAGGCTAATTTAATAAAACGATCTTGTACTTTATTGTATGTGCGTCGAATTGGTTTTTCCATCAACATTCTGTTTCAAATAATAATAATAATAATAATTATGCACTTCTATAACACCGGTTCTAATACCCAAGGTATCAATCGATGGTACTTCAAAATCAATCCGCAAAAGATCCAGGTCATTCCAGAAAAGGGTAGGTCTAAGCCGACTTGGCATTAACAAGTATTGTCTGCAAAAGACAACAATAAAATTATTTATACAAATGTGAAACCAGATCTGGTTCACTGTATTTTATTTTTAGGGGAGAGTCACTAAAGATGCCCATGGTAGCTAAGACGCCCACCCCCTAGATCTCGTAATATATGTATAAAACTCTATGTTTTATAACATTATGTTGTCATGCGACCTCTAGCGAATATTTGCAAACCATTTTAATGATCAGTATTTTTTGATTTATTTAAAATTCCGTTATTATTACTTTTTCGACTATTTTGAGTAAGCCGTGCACTTTGAAATGTATTTAATTGTAGACTAAATCACGTAATGCTGCTTGTAGAAGTTATTTAAACTTGGAATATATTGTGTTAGGGTAAAATCGAAGCATATCAAACGTTTGTGATATCAACGTGCTTTGTCGCAAATGGTCACTGTCTATGTGCTAGTGAAATTTTTAAGATGCCCATGGGCATTTTGGGCACCCTGCGCGTCTTGGATGACAACTCTGGATATTATAAACTTTGCTGTTTAAGAATATATTTTATGTTTATCGTTAACCTAATTACTGTTTATTATTTTGTAGCTTATTATTTTAAAGCTTTTGCTACATATCACATTACTTGTGATTACTATAGGTCTAATTCTTTTATTGTTTAACAGCTACTGTCATGGGTTATAAGTATTCTAGAAAATCAGCACGCCGGTCATTATGGAGTTGAGAATCTCAAAGAAGCCCTGCATAAAGTCAAGAATGGAGAAATTAGTAAGAGGAAGGCTGAATTGGTTTATGGAGTACTCGAAAAACATTATCGCGACACCTAAATGGCCAAGTTGCAAAGTTTGGAAGCCTGGGTCGTTACGATAGTGTCTTTGGAAAAGAAGTCGAGCAGTTGTTGTTGGATCATGTGCTGAAGATGCAGCTTATGTTCTTCGCCTATCCCTTTTCAATTGAGAAAGGTGGCATATGAATTTGCAGAAAAATTAAAATTGAGCATCCATTTAAACACCAGTGTGCCGGAAAGAATTGGTTACGAGGATTTTTGGCACGACATCCAGAGTTAAGCATACGTACTCCTGAACCAACATGTCTCAGTAGGGCTGTAGGTTTCAACAAGCCAAGCGTTAAAAATTCTTTGATATATACAAGACAGAACTTGACAAGGAGTTGTATAAACCAGATTGCATATTTAATATGGATGAGTCAGGTTTGACAGTAGTACATAGACCTGGAAAAGTGCTGTCGAATAAAGGACAGAAACAAATTGGAAAAGTAACAAGTGGCGAGAAGGGACAAACAGTTACAGTGATATGTGCTGTTAATGCTACTGGGGTTTATGTACCCCTATGCTAATTTTCAAGAGGAAACGTCTTACAGAACGCCTTCTCAAGGATAGCCCACCAGGCACTGTTGGAGCATGTAGCGAAAATGGATGGATTGACAATGACTTGTTTTTGAAGTGGCTTCATCATTTCATTGATGCTGTCAAACCATCACAAGCAAACAAGGTTGTTTTAATTGTTGATGGCCATGGCTCACACAAAACATTGGCAGCAATTGAACTAGCCAGAAGCAACGGCATCGTAATGGTTTGTTTGCCGCCACACACAACGCATAGATTGCAGCCTTTGGACCGCACAATTTTTGGACCACTCAAAGCACATTACAACAGCGAATGTGACAAATGGATGTTGTCACACCCGGTCAAAGGATTACTCAATATGATTTGGCAGGGTTATTTGGCTCAGCCTATATGAAGACCTGCACAATGGAGAAAGCTGTCTCTGGTTTTCGATGTACAGGGATTTGGCCTTACAACCCAGAAATTTTTAGCGATGATGACTTCTTGCCGAGCCTTGTTACTGACGAATCTGAACCTAGAGCTGATGCTAAGAATGCACTTGTAAGTATGATGTAAAGTTTCTATTAATTGAATAAAATTTTTTAGTACAGTCTCTACTCTATCCCTACTGTTTCATTATGTTTCATGCTAAGTAAATGTTTACAACTAAAAATCATTAAATTTAGTTTGCTTGTGAATAACTTACATATAACTTTTTTAGCAAATAATATGAATTATTACTTTAGGCCTAGCTAAGCTATTTGATCAGATATTGCTTAGCAATGCATGTCATTTTAGTTGAAATTAATGTTATAAGTACAGAGTAATTAAATTGTGTTCAATTTTTTCGTCAGGTTACTCATGATGCAGGTTCTATTGATCCAGAAGCTGCCTCCACATCATTTGCTGACAAGTCTGATAGTCCTACAGGCATCAATCATACATCTTCTTGTGATCCATTGTCTTCTTTGGAGAATGGCATTTCAACAAACATGCCATTGGATGTTGTAGACTATGTAGAAACCATCAATACCATCTCTCCCATTCCAAAGAGTAAAATAGAAAGAAAAAGAAAGACAAAAGTTGAAGGGTCTTCCCTCTTAACTGGATCTCCCTTCAAGAACCATCTGTTAGAGCAGGCAGCTAGAAAGGTTTCAGGTCAGCTGAAGATAAGTAAATCTACACAATCAAAAAGAAAATGAAGACAGAAAAGAGAAAAAGCAATTCAATAAAAGATCCAGTGTTGCAGGGTAAGGAAGAGAAGACAAACAAGAAGAAATTGACTTGTAGACTAGATAAACCCAGGAGACAAGCTTCAGCAAAAGTGAAGTCAAGAGGAGACATAAATTTACAGAGGAGCAAATATGATAGTAATCATAACACAGATGCTGAATGTATAATCTGTGGTGAAACTTTTTGTTCCAGTAAGCCACATGAACAATGGATCCAATGTAAAAAATGTAAAGAATGGTGTCATGTCGAGTGCAGTGGTGGTGAAACCAGCACTGGATTTGTCTCACGACTTTTGTTGCTAGGCCGACTATTAGACCCAAGTTCTACTGTGTGTAGGTCTATGGTTGTTTGATAAGTTATATAAGTATGATAAGTCTTAGTTGCTGAGATCCAGTGATCAACAGTCATCAATTAGACTTGTTGTTTTGCAATTCATTTGTTTAACAACATTTGATTTATGCTTAGAGTAAGCCACGTGCTCATTTAAAGTGTCTTCGCCCTCCAAGATATAGCAACTTTCACGGATTCATTGCTTCTTAACTTTTTGCTAACCATCTCTACTTGTAGCCCTATAGATTATGATTAGTTGATTTTGACATTAATGCATTAGGGACTGTTTTGGACAAGTTATACAAGTTATTAACTAGCCTACTGTGTCTGGTACTTAAGATGCCCAGTCGATGGGCATCTTGTGGTATGGGGTTCACAAGATGGCCACTTTGGGTCACTCATTAGAAATTGATTTTTCTAAAGAATTTCTTTGTTGGTTATTAATTCTTTTATGTAAAATAGTGCATTGATGTCTATATTCACTGTGTAGCATGAAATATTACTTCACTCTTCAAACAAGATCTTTAGGGAGGCCATCTCCCTTAGCATGGGCATCTTGGGTAACTCTCCCCTACAGCAAATTGTAATGCATGTTACAGTTTAGGGGTCGTCCATAAAGGACGTAACAACGGACCGACCCCCTTTCGTCTTCCGAAAAGTTTTGACAAACAAAAACGATCACCCATCCTCCTATTTTTTCTTTTTCCATTCATAATGACAAGCAAAAAGGTCATCCTTGTATTTTCCCTCTCCAAATACCCTGACAAGCAAAAGAAAAGAACAAGGTAGTCACTTAAAATTTTTGTGTCGTTACGTCACACATGTACGGAACCCCCTCCTCTTCACACTTCGTAACAAATGGACCCCTCTCCCCTAGGCACGTTACGTCATTTGTGGACGAGCCCTTACTCGATTTCACACATCCAGGACATTGAGTGAGAGCAGTGAATCTAGGGATTAAAAATGCGCTACGTACATTCAATCCAAGAATTCAGCACCCTGATCTCAAGAGAAAAATTTCTTTAGTCAAAACAGAATGTTCACATTACTGGAACGGCCCTGAGGATTCAGCAGGGCGCCACCTCCCAGCAAAGGACAGGTTATTCGCGTGGCGCCACAAGCGTTTTGGAAAAGCGGAAAAGATATAAAGCAATTTTCTCGATTAAGTTCCAGCAATCTTCTAGATTAAATTCAAGCAATATTCTCGATTATATTCCAGTCATGGCGATTTTAGTCCGAGTTCTATTTCCGTTACAATGATTAATGAACAAGCAATTTTAAGTTAATTCATTATTAATCAACACATATCCTCATATTCGTGTACCAAACAAAACTTTCCAATCAAAACTATCGGTGAAAAATCATGCATATACATATATGTGATTAACCTATCTACGTCCCCTCCAACACCTTTGATGGAGAAGACTACCCAATACAGCCAAGTTTTAATCTAACTAATTTCCGGTTCCTCGAGCCGTACGACATTTTGGGATGTCCGAAACCCATTTGTTAATAATTTAATCTCCATCATGAGTGTGTCCGGTTTTCCCACGGAATCGACTGGAAAGCAATATTTCTGCCTTTTCGCGACCCACTCAAAACTAATCACAAATTAATCACAAACTAATCTAGACTTAATCAAGCCCATACTGCACGCTGAAGATAATCATATTCAAAGCACTTTATGCTATAATTGTTCTTTTGTATTGATATATCAATACATCAAGCGTGAACAAGTTCGACTGTTCATCTAGTACTATCTACGATAGTATATCTGGCGACGAGGAAATCCCAATTTCACGACCAAATCATCGGCTTTGGAGCAAGGCAACTGAACGCCGTTCAGACAAGTTGGACAGCAGCTCAGACAAAGAGACACTGCAGAGTGGACGCCAACGTGACTCATCGCCTGGCTCACACAAAGGAGAAGGACGCGGACGCCATTTTTGGTGACGCCGATCTTTCTTCACGATCGCCTCAAGACTGCGCAACCGCCGTTAGTACTGTCCTTCGTCCATCGATTGTCAATCATGGTCGTCACAACGACACCTTTGTCATTGTCATCGTCGCCATCTTCAGCGACTAGACGGGAATCTTCGGGCCGTTTCTACACAAAGATGCCCTGTAAGCCTGTACAGACAGCAGCCCGGCGTGGGACTGTCACGTCCGCCGGTGGATCCCGTCAAAATTCGGGCTGGACGCCGCTCCGTCGACGCAACAGACCCCCGGTGCCTCGAGCCCTCCAGTCGCAGAGATCGCTTTCGTCGGTAGATCTCGTCAACGCTCGGCCGAGAAGCCAGCCTATCGACCGCCAAGGCCTCCGACGCCCGGTCATTCAGGGGCTTCCGCCAAGCTGTGCGCCAATTGCGGGCGCCGCGGGCATGCCGCCAGAGGCGGCTGCTGCTGCCCTGCCAGAGACCAGGTGTGTACCGCCTGTTTCAAGGTCGGCCATTTTGCAGTGGCCTGCAGATCGTCTGCTCCAGCTTCCGGTCGCCAGGACCGCCGACAGCGCCAGCGATCGCAGCACCATCGCCGATACGACACGCGTTCTGTCGGTACCGATCTGTCCGATGACGTCGACAGCATCATCATCGCGTCCGTCTACGACCATGAAGATCTGTCTGCCATCTCCTTCAGCAGTGTAGACTGGTACTGGTCGCCACCGGAAGTGGACTCCGACGTCACTTCTGCTGAGCCGGCCCTGTTATCAGCTGCATCAGCGACACAGTCTCCCTCGATGCCAGCGTCATTAACGTTGACCTCCGAGCGACCATCCGCCTCGGGCACGGTCACCGTTCATCTAGTACTATCCTACCATAGTATATCTCTTCCAGTCTACCAGCGTCCATCCTTTTCACTGTGCCTGCAGCCGCCCTCGCTGCGCCAGTGCTGCGTGTGGTAGTCGCCACAGCGACCGATCTGTTCTCAGGATCGCTCGCCCAGTCAAGCTAAGATCGGCGCTCTCCTTAGCGACGCCATCTTCAGGAAGCCACGACTTCCGCGCGTTTGCTGAAAGCAGACGCCGCGGTTCCGCGCTCAGAGCAGCGCCGACAGTCAATGCCTGTTAGACGTCACCGCCTCGGTTCTCACACAACCGGAAATGACGTTCAATAGTCACCGCACTTCCGCTGCCGGTGTACTTTCCCGTTTCCGCTCATCAGCGACATACTTCGTGACGTATGTCCGACAGTTCGTCGAGATTTCCGAACTGCTTCAGTGCCTCTTGAAAGAAAGCGCCCTCTTGTGTGAAACACTGGAGCATCATCCAAGTACAGCGCTACTGAAGCGTAGCGTCTCAGAGTCTCCTATTACCTGACTCTGACATTGCTGTCAAGTCGCTACCCTCCAGAACAGATATTAGGCGTAGCCGAACCCGTAGTTTTCAGAATATTTTCATTTTCATTGCTGTTTAAGTCGCTATCGCCCCAGACCAGGCATTTTGGCATAGCCAACTAACCGTTCTAGAATAGGAATGGGCATTTCCCGCGAGTTTCGGTCAATCGAAGATGATGCGCGGCTGCTCCGCGGACGCCGACGGCACTCGGCGGAAGGGGGAGTGATAAACCCGAACTGCTGAACGATGCGCGCGGACGTAGCTGGGGTTTTGGACGCTGAAAACCGAGCGACGCTGCTGCCGGTCTAATGTACCGCTGATTTAACGGCGGCGGTGCGGGAGTGCGTTTTGGAAGAACCGACCACGGTAACCCAACTTATTTCAGCAGCGCATGTTCATATGATAATGATCCTAACTGCGACTTTCAGGACAGCGCAACGGTTCAGCCAATTTAATACCGATGTGCGGCAATTCAAGAGGAATCCCGCTGACACGCCGAATACAAGACAACTACACGACTCGTGAAATCTTGACAAGTTACCAAAACCCGTCCCCACGGACCCGCAAGTCATTCGATTAGACCAACAACTGACGATCACGATTCATCGGCTAAAAATAAAAGACACGCCATGAAACCGGGCAAATTTGACAAGAAAATGCCGCTAGAAACATTCTTGCGGTAATTTGACAGTGCGTTAGGACGGTAATCCGGCTCAGCTTCTATGGGAGGAAAATAATGGCAGTCCTGTAACCTATGAGAGTCTGGTAACGCGTTACGCCAACGCTATGGCGTCGACGGTCAAGCAGCTTCGTTCACAACTCGGTTGCAAATGTCGACAAAAGAGGGGGAGTCTTTACACGACCTTTAACACGATATAAAACGTCTATTGGCATATGCATTCCTTCGAGACATCGCCGCGACCGAAAAGATTGCTTGCGATTCGCTCATACTGCCGTTCAGCGACTCGAACTAGCTTTTGAGATAACAGAAAATGAACCAGTAACGGTCGACGACGCTTTAAAATCGCGGTGCGTCTGCTGCCATATCACGAAATGCGGGACGACGAGCGGGATCGCGCCCGGTCGTCCCGCGGTTCAGTTGACTTTTGAACGGAAGATCAAATGGCCGAATTTATGACCGAACAATTTTAAAAAATGCTCCAAATTAAAGAGACACTCTACAGCACAAAGTCATCGAGGCCATTATCAGCAAAGCTGAAAGTGTCTGTCTATCAACATAGAGACCAGGCATGTTGAACGCTGTTTGTGTAATATCTTTTATGTTAATGTAACTAACTGTCATTTTGATTAAAAGTACCACTAATAATTTGATCGCATTTTATTGTAAGTTGTAATGTGTTTAAATTTGTGTAACTGCGTTTTTGCCAGCCAGTTGATGTTATTTTGAAGTAGTGTAATTACTTCCTTGTCACTAATTTTAATACATTTGTCTCTGCATATTAGTATGTCAGTTTCTTTATTTGTTATAACATGTTTCTTTGCAAATAATCCAGTTTTTCATGTTATTCAAGTGAACTGAATTGTGCTGGTGCAAAGAAATTATGCTTGGCTACATGTTGCAAATACATAACAAAAATCAGGTCAGTTGTTTTCGTTATTGAATTGATTGTTTTGTGCTTGTAACGAGATGAAGTCCATGATGCAGTACCTGCAAGTCAGTCGACTGAAGATGACCAACCTGGACCAAGTAAACTACACAAATCTACCCTGTTTTCTTCTTATGATCGAATGTGGAGCAGCAATGACAGCTCTGCTCTGACCCAAGTTTCTGTAGCGAACATTGTCATGTCATACTTGGATTCACTGTTGACAAATGGAAGGCCGTGCAACGGGAAGCGAAATTCGACATCTTGCATAAACTATTACAGAGGGTGTTTGGTGCATCAGCCACCTCAGCACCAGTTGAAAGGGTTTTCAGCCACAGTGGTCTGTTTATGCCAAACAGAGCCAGAATTACGACAAAATGCCTTCAGATCTGGTATTTCTGAAATGCAACAAACACATTTAGTGTGAACGGCCAAAACATTTAACTTTTTGCTGGAAAAACGTATAGAAATTATAGCATAACTTAAAGTGGCATTTTGTTTTCCTGCTATTAATATATGGTTTGTCACTTTCAAAGATTTATATTTTGCTTATATGTTGAAGTGCCATCTATCCTTTGCCAATTCACCACAACATACCAACTTGGGTGTATCAGCCTATCATTTGTCTTTAGCAACCGTGTAACTGTCAAAAATCAAACTTTGTAGTGTGAAGGCCTACATGTGAGGTCCTCGGCCTTGACCTCCACCTTGGACCTGCTGGCCTTGGCCTTGGACCTGCTGGCCTTGGCCTTGGACCTGCTGGCCTTGGCCTCGGACCTCCTGGCCTTGTGTTACAAGTCCTTGGCCTCACCTTGGCCTCGAAAGTTGTGGCCTCGACTCCAAGTCTGATGCTAACGATGATGTTGCTTGTCATGCGTATGATATTGTGATGCATTACTTATAATAATAATAATAATAATAATAATAATAATAATAATAATAATAATGTTGTTGTGATTATACGCAGAAATAGGCCTAGAACGATGATGATTGACGACGATGACTTATGCCTAGATATATGTAGATAAGTGTGCAAGCCCTCCCGCTCTGTAGAAGGAGGCACGGACCCACAGCGAAGACTCGGGTGCATCCTGATGAAAGGTTCTCCCCATCTTTTGGCATCCTGGTATTAGAAGTTACAGAAGTAGTTAGACTGGGGAGGGAGAATCGTTACAGTATTCTATGAAATTTCCTAGTTTTGATATTTGTAAAAAGTGAAATTGTTGACGTCAACTTCTCCTGACCCCCTCCCTCCCCCTGTCAACAACTGTCAAACTTTTTCAAACCCCCTTCCCCCTAAATTGTTGACGTAATTAATGGACAGCTCCAAAGAAAAACTCCTAAAGATACTAGACCAGTGGCTCCCAAACGGTGGTACGCGTACCCCAGGGGTACAAAATGGACTTCCTAGGGGTACGCGCGGAAAGTGGAAAGTCAATGGAATTCTTATGCACTGATGTTTGATAGTAACAAATTTCACAATATTTGCAAAAGTTCTTAAAAAATTGTGAATGGATTTGATTTCCTCAAACTGCAGTGACAGATGTAGAACTTTTGGACTCCTCTAACCCTCGCTATAAGTTTAAAGTTTAACATGTACTATCACCTTGTGGTATTGGACTCTTCCTTGGTCAGCGCGGCAAATTCAAAAATCGCCCTGTGTGGATCACATAGAATTATTATTACTGGTATTAAAATCTATGGTGGATCCTACTCATAGCGATGACTTGCGGACGAACACTTCTCGTTCGCACAGATAATTTTTGACTGGTTCGCAATCCATTTGCAACTTCCATTGAGTCAGTTCCAGAGGATGCTCAGGAGGAATTTATCGATTTGGTAAACGATAGTAGCGCTAAAGACTGTTCCATAGATTGGATGTCATTAATTTCTGGTGCCACCTGATTCGTTCCTATCCTAAGACGTCTTTCATAGCGGTTCGGACACTGCTCCCATTCCCATCTACGTATTTATGCGAGTCTGCCTTTTTACATTTACTGCTATTAAAATCAAAACAAAGAAACAGACTTCACGTAGAGGACGATCTGCGCTGCGCTCTGTCAAAGACGCAGCCAAGATTCTCGAAACTGGTGATGAGATGCAATCGCATCCATCTCATTGATTCATTTTATTGTTTTCATTTGACCGATAGGTTATGCAAGTTTAACTTTGAATGCTACAAGTACGATACTTTTATCCTAATAAGCTTTAATAAAACCTAGTAGGTCTAGTAACTAGTTAATGATTATGGCTAATGCAGTCCGATTACATGTAGGTTTGAAGACATTATTAAATTTCATGATTCAGATACCATGTTTATGCTTTTAAAAATCAAGTGTGCTTTCTTAAATTTACTTTGAAAATTAGGGGTACGCGGATTTTCGAAAAATGTCTGAAGGGGTACGCCGACCGAAAAAGTTTGGGAACCACTGTACTATACAAGGCGATGACTGGCCAAATGCGCTGGATGGAGTTTTCTTCGCATGCCGAACGACTCGTCATCACTTTACGGGGTTTTCACCATATCGAGTCCTATACGAGTATACGGCCGTGACCCTGTTTTACCAACAGACGTAAAATATTCCACAGACTCAATTATTCCTGATACCCATGAATTTGACGAAGTCTACGTCCGTCACGTTGTGGATGTCATGACGAACATACGCAATGCTGTGAGCGTTTCAGTAGCTAAGTGCTCAAGTGAAGCAGTGCGACGCATACAACAAACGGCTTAATGTTAAGCATACCTATAGACCAGGCGATAAAGTACTTTCAAAGAACTTTAAAAGAGCCGATAGGAAAGGAGGTAAAAATACTACACCATGACTTGGACCATATAAAATTACTGCAATATACGACAACACTTGCCAGCTTGTTGGGCCTAAACGTTCAATGAAGTGCAAGCAATATTTGTGTAATTTGAAGCCGTTTAAAGAGAGAAAAATCGACGATCAAGAAATACTTGAACAAAACTCGCCCATCCAGGAATCTCCTGGACTTATGTGGATAGAAAACTTAAAGCTAACACAGACAGATAAAGCAGCTATTGATAAAGCTTGATGATACAGTAATCGACGCAGCCCAGTCACTATTACAGCAGAAGTACTATCCAGTCGACGGCCTGGACTCTTCATTACTCGTCCAAGCTGCTGGCTTTCACGCAACGTCAAACCCATGAGTACAAATTCATTTCGACGAGACCCGTGAGCACTGGATTACTTCTGCAACTACTAGGGGCCGAATGGAGCTAGCAGATAGCTTGATCAATGGTAGACTTTCTCCATCCATTGCAACTCAACTCAAACAGAGATATGCAACCTTAGTCGAAAATAATATTCTCAGTGTGTTTGTGTTACCGATGCAACAAGAGGTTAATGGAGTTGACTGCGGCGTCCATGCTATAGCAACAGCTATTGAGTTTTTAGCTGACAGCGGTGATCCGTTAACCTCTTTCGATATTGTACAAATGCGTCCGCATTTGGTATCCTCACTCAAACAAGGAACCTTACACCTGTTTCCGAAATCATCAAATAAAAAACGATGTAGAAAAGGCAAAGTCACGAAAATAGAACTACTGCCGGGAGGTCTAGCCAACGGCACTCGGAGGGGCAGACATGGCCAAAGGCCCCGGGCGTCTTCAGCTCGGGCCCCGCCTGGCGACACCCGCAACAACCACCCTATTCCCACGGAGGATGTCGGCGGCTTCTCGGATACGTTTCATCCACCCAAGTCGGGACATGGAACGGGGCACCTCCTCGTCTGCCACGCCACCCTCGTTCCACAACCCCTCCACACCCGGCGAGGATCTGCCGACGTACCGCTGCCTCGTAGGCTGGGGGGCCTTCATTACAACTACTCTGGAGTACAACTGTTTTTTCCTGGTCCCGAAACTCACTTTGCCAATGGCAAACATTGCAGTCGAGTATCGAGAAATCGTGGTACATTCGCCTAAAATAAAGTCATAGGCCTACAAAGTGTCAATACGCAATGCTTGAAATATAGAAAGCTGGTGCTACGACAAAATGTCACGAATGAAAGTGTGCGCAAAAATGTCAAATATGTAAAAAATGGCATTTTAAATCTCACAATTTTTGGCTAAAATAGGCCTAAGTAATCAAGAGAAAGTAACCATTGATAAGTAGTAAGATTACGTTGGCACTCGTCGTTACATGCCCTTTTAGCTATATACATTAATAAATCGCAAAAGAATTGGTGTGATTGTGTTCCTCTAGTAGCCCACGCCTATAACGCCACCCCCACGAATTAACAAAATTCACGCCCAATGGGTTAGTGTACGGAAGACAATTGAGATCCACGCCCGAAATCCTGTACAGTGCCGCCCCTAGCGAAAGATTTGAAAGCCAAAGTGAATACGCGATAGCTTTAGTTAAAAGATTGCAGCAGGCCTACGACCAGGTGTGCGAACGAACACAGAGAGTGGCGAAAAATAGGAAGCAGAAGCACGATTTTGGACGAAAATTCCCCCTCTTTGAAATAGGTTGATCCGTGTAGTATTTTCTGCCTAGGAGAAAGCCAGGATTGTCCTTTAAATGGCAACTATTATGACAAGGTCCATTCACAGTCCTACGGAAAATTAACAGATCCTGCTATCAGATAAAACACTCCAAACGAAATTACACTGTGATTACGAATGCCCATAAATTAAAAAAGAGTCTTAGTGTGGGAAGAACCAAAGTCCAACCTCCAGCATACGAGACCATCCGATTTGAATTTAAGTCCAGAAACCCCACAGAAGCCTAAGCGACCCTCTCGCCAGAGCAGACTACCCGCTAGGTAGAATGATTAGCGCCCCCAGATTTCGACCACCTGCCGATAAATCATTAGAACAGACCAGATCGGTAGAATGAAACCCCTCCACTTGACCCGACGACCCAACTTGTAACCCCAGCCCAGCCAGTCGACCTTATTAGGGTAGCATCTCCCCTCTAGGTCATGTGATGGTATGCCCTGGAATAGCTATATAAGATAGAACCCAAGATCGACCCCACTGACTTGAGATTAGCTGAATATAGAGGTCACGGAAAATAGGACATCCGTTATTCCATTAAGGAACCGATAGTCGTGATAACCATGGAGGACGAGTAAGTAAAAGTGTTAGTCTGCACCATCGCGTCCAATTACAAGAATTCAGGAGCCTATGTTTCTGTGTTCAGATTTCCAACAGATCCTGAACGCCAAGAGTTATGGCTGAAGAAAATTCCTAGAGAGGATTTGACTGTGACAAAGCACACAATGGTTTGTGTCAAGCATTTTGAGGATCGCTTTGTGGTCACAGAGGATGTTTCTGGAGATGTTCGGATGAAGAGAGAGCGTCCAAGACTAACCAATGATGTGAAGGTCTCAATATGTTCAAAATCTTTTGTGTTAAGAAAAGAGTCTATATTTTAATTGAGGCTGGTCGAGGCTGGTCACAATAGGATAGTAGAGAAGAGGGAGGGGCTAGAGGAGTTTCCTTCACCCAATCAGAAGGATCCAATACGTGGAGTGGCGGGTGTCTGAGATATTCGTCTTCTATATCTCAGCCTGAAAGGCGAAAAACAGGGTTCTTACAATTACAACGAAGAACGGGAGAACTTATAGAAGAGAATAAAAATCGGAAAGTTCATCGGAACTCTTGTAAAAGAAATAAACATTAGAGGATTACGTCTGAAGAGTGGTGCGGAAGTCATAGTACGACACGAACTCGCAGTGTGGGCACAATCGAGGGACAATTGATCGTCGTTTATTCATTCGTGAAGTCGAGGACAGTTAGAGTAAGGGAATCTTCCTAGTTCCTTCGAAGGACGTCGGCGGCCGATCCATCATCATCCAGAAGTGCATGGAGATTCATCCTAGAGCGCGGACTGCTTGCTATCAGCCGATCGAGACCGAAGGAAGATCCACGAGAAGGGAGTCTGCTATGGAAGAATCATATCCGTCGCCTACAACTGGAGAGGGAAGTGACTAAAATTTGATTATAGTGATTTGACCAGCCTCTAGGTAGGATAGGGATAGACTATCATTTAAATGTATTATTAGAGACGTTTTGTATTGTATGTGTGAACGTTGAAGGAAAGACTTATTGTTTTTCTTAAATATTTGAAAATACCACATCTGTGTTACTCTTACATTTTCTCGGTAGATATTTCTCATAATTCGCATTAAAATAGCCAGCCGTAGCATTAACGATCAACATGTCTAGTTTGGGGTAAGTTAAGCTGCCCTTGACCTTCACAAATGATGCTTTTCCATCGATATTTCCAAATATTCCTGCATACTTGTCAACATCAGCTCCGCCACAAAGAACTGATCCCGCAGCTAGGTGCCAACGTCAGGAACAGCGAGCGGAACAAGCCTTTGCAGATTGGATGACTGCTGATCGCATCGAGGATTCTCCACGATTGTAGATGGTTTCCAACAGCGTTTATCAGAACAATTGGTCACAAATTGTTTGGCAAAGGCAAGTAACAGATAAGTACCTTTGTTTTCATACTGTTGATTTGGATGAAAAGCCATCCATTGCGTCATGTATTAAAATCTATTCGAATTTGCAGGTTTTTGTTTATATTGATGGAATCCGTGAACACAGAAGCAGGTTGTTGTGGATTCTTGGCACAGATTCTATTTTGAGTAAGTGGTCTCAGTTGAAAACCTTCTGAGCCATTATAAAGTGTCTCGTAAGGCTGTTAGGGACGATCTTACCTTAGAGGAGACTATAAAATTGGTTTGTGCCATGCTCACTGATAAGCTCAACAATGCTGATTGTAATGTCGAGGGTTGTGATGATGACGACAATGATGACAACAGTATCAATATAGGCACAGTTAAATTTTGTGTTAAGCAGTTGAAATTGTCATGTGGATCTCCTTATGGTAGACAATACAGTAACAACATGCTTCGTTTTGCGTTTACTTTATTTGTGTACTCTTCCTCATGTTATCGGATTCTTATCAATAGTAGGTCGTGGTTGGGGTCATAGAATAAGGATATATATATATATATATATATATATATATATATATATATATATATATATAGCCTCAAAAGGGCTAGAAGGCTCATTGCTAGGTAAATCATTGATTATCGCTCACCATTTCCGGTTAGTGGCAAAAACAAACGGTGAAACACGCTGTTGTGAGTGAAAAGCCAAGACAAACAGTTGTTTACCGTATATACTCGAGATAAAGTCGATCCGAGCATAAGTCGACCCCTAGATTTTGGGTATTTGAAGGTGTCTAAAGTCATTGACCCGAGAATAAGTCGAAGTGACGTCATCGCGCGAACCCTCTTGAGGTGATAGTGAGAGTCGGAACAATGGCGGACGTGAAGTGGGCATGTGGCGCAGCGCGCCATTGTTTTGATGAAAAACTGCGTTTTAGCTTTGAACTATCGAGAAACTGAACGATTTTCACATTCCCAGATTGATTCCTGACGATTAGGAAAATTTTAAACCTGCTATTCGCTCATTCTTGACAATATAAAAGTCTTAATTACGGTAATCTTGAATTTTTATATTTATGTAGCGCCAATATTTAATTAATATTTATGTGGCGCCTATAAATTACCAATCTTAAAAGCGCTGATGTGAACTTTTATTTAGATGTCAGGCGTATATGTCGAAAATAATTACGCAGTTAGCTAAATTAATTATTTTCGACATGCTATGTATGGAAACTTTACCCAACAGTTAGTGCCTCGAGTATAAGTCGAGGTCAGGATATATAACCTGTGAATTGGCCTTAAATTTCTCGACTTTATCACGAATATATACGGTAAACTAAAGTAATGGTAAGAATATTACGTCTTTCATTTATATAGACTAGTACAGTAGTGTAACAGTTGTGCGGACAGTATGTGGTTAAGTTTCACGTATGAGGAGGGTCAACTGCTGGTCATCTGTAAGTATAGTCACGCCCGCCCTTAGACATATTTCTTTTATATCTGATTATCTACATATACACGGACTAATGTCACAAAAAGGGTTTAATGCATTATGAAACTTTAACTGTATTATTTGCATCCTTGAACGACAATATTTTCTTTATTGCACAGACAGATTTCCTACTATGGTTAAATCGTGCTGTGCTATTACTGCACCAATAGATACAACAATGATTGTCATGTTAGGAATATAACCTTTCATTTGTAAGTCTTTCACTATTTTCAGTGACTTGAAGTTTTTGACATGTAGGACATGAGATGTAATTATGATGATTTGTGATATTTTTTCTGTGTTGGATATTGTGGCATCATGGTCATTCAGATGATGGACATCTGTTTCTCAACTTTTATTATCAACACGCTGTGCAAATTAATTGCATTGTTTGCAAATATTGTTTGACTTCTTATAAATATTGTAATAGATTTGTTAACGTAGTAGTTACTGTGGCGACCCTTCTTCCCTACCCCTAGGTTCGCCACTCTTGCTGCAGACAGGGTGCAAAGGACAGCGGGCATTGCGCCTCAGATAGACGTACGACGGCTGGCTGACATCAGCGCGTCGGTATAAAGCCCGACGGCGGGGTAAATCAGGGCTCAGAAGCTCAGTCAGGCAGTCGAGAAGCTGAGTCGAGAACGTGTGTCGCAAGAAATGGAATGAAGCTAGACAGAAAGAATAGATCCGGATCGAAGAGAAGATGGAAGCGGAGAAGAAGAACGACAGAAGGAACCTCGTAGAAGTCAGTTGCCGAAAATTCGGGGGAAAATGAAGTCCGCCGCTGCCTGCCCGCCCTGCCGATTCTGCCCCACGTAATGTTTCCTTGTTATTATTATATATATTAAACTATATTATTATTACTAAACTATTATTATGTGAGTAATAACGCTGAAGCTGAACATTAATTAATAGTCGCATAACAATCTTATTAATGATGTCGATGGCGGAGATGCTGTAGCTATGATCTTTAGAGAAACTTTGATGTATTTCACTTATAATTAATAATATTCGCATAACAATAATAATACTTATAAAGCAGAATGAGCTGCGCTTGCTTGCGTCTTTTTCTTAGATAGGCATTAAGGAAGACGATGACGACCGTGATATACCGTATATATTCGTGATAAAGTCGAGAAATTTAAGGCCAATTCACAGGTTATATATCCTGACCTCGACTTATATTCGAGGCACTAACTGTTGGGTAAAGTTTCCATACAATAGCATGTCGAAAATAATTAATTTAGCTAACTGCGTAATTATTTTCAACATACGCTACGGCATCTAAATAAAAGTTCACATCAGCGCTTTTAAGACTGGTAATTTATAGGCGCCACATAAATATTAATTAAAATTGGCGCTACATAAATACAAAAAAAATCAAGATTACCGGTAATTAAGACTTTTATATTGTCAAGAATGAGCGAATAGCAGGTTAAAAATTTTCTTAATCGTCAGGAATCAATCTGGGAATGTGAAAATCGTTCAATTTCTCGATAGTTCAAAGCTAAACCGCAGTTTTTTATTCAAAACAATGGCGCCGCTGCCGCCACATGCCCTCTTCGCGTCCGCCATTGTTCCGGCTCTCACTATCACCTCAAGAGGGTTCGCCGCGATGACGTCACTTCGACTTATTTCCGGGTCAATGACTTTAGACACCTTCAAATACCCAAAATCTAGGGGTCGACTTATACTCGGATCGACTTTATCTCGAGTATATACGGTAGGAATTTGATGATTAGATATAGGTAGTATAGGCACATATGTTCACTTTAAGTCCTCCCTCTACGAGTATGGAGGCCGAAACCCACAGCGAAGACTTGGCTGCATCCTGAAGAAAGGGTTCTCCCCCTTTGCATCCTGGTAAAACCATCCAAATTATAATAGTGGAGAAGAGAATCGTTACAAAATGGTACCAGAAGTGGGGTGGTTGTTTTTTTCAAGGTTTTTAAGTATTTTGGCACACTTTGGCGTAGTTTTGGTCCGAAAAATCGAAATTCTGGGCTTAGAAAATGGTTAAGAAAATGGGAAAATTTTGGAAATGGAAAATTGCCCTGAATTCAACCCGCCCTAAAGCGGTTCAGAATGCATTAGTAAGGCGTGGATAGGTTAATTTAGTCTTGTTCGTATCGTCGTTCAACAGAATTGTCGTATTTTTACATTGCTTAGAAACTTTGCGTTTGAAATGTATGGAAACCTTTGTGTGAAGTAGCGTTGGGGTGAGTCGTGAGCCAGATGTCTGGAAAATAGTGGCAGTACAGCCGTCTGACTCATACAGAATTCTAAGAAATTGGGTAGGTCAGACACTGGTACAGTGTGATTTTTAATTACTCGCTGTTCTTAAGCGGGAATTCTATTTGAATGTATGGAGCAGAGTATGCGTGGAGTGAAAGGGTTTTTACTGTGGCTGGGAAGAAAGGAAAAGCGCACCGCTTCTGAAGCGTTGTTACATATGTCTGTCGTATGGGTTCTGACCGAGAGATGTGTCTGGACTCGGTGCGGTTTGTGAATGAATGGAAATGGATGGTCAGTTAGGCGGAACCTGAGAACTGAGGAGGAAGGAGAGGTAATGACATTGCCTAGACATTGGACTGAGGAGGGGTCGCGCCCCGACTCAGGTTGATGACTGGCAGAGGAAACGCGGGAAATAGTTGGTTATTGCAAAGAAGTAGAACAGGCCCAGGGGAAAATCATTGATAGACATTAACCACTGAATAAACAACATCTAGAACACTGAAACAGACAAAAAACAGTAAACGAGTAAGATACTGAGAGTAGGTATACCTGCAGTTTTATAGGGTTGTGACGTAATGTGATATACCTTTCGCTGGTCGGAAAGGGGGATGAGAAGAAACGAGGCGATGGAGTGAAGTCGCTGTGGATGCCGTAGGACGGCGGAAAATGATGAAGCTGTTGTTGCTGGATAATGCAACGGGTGGCCGTATGGAGAAGTTTATTGTTACCCCTGTTGGCCGAAGGGGGGGTGGAAGATACGATAAACACTGTTGACATGGGCCACGGAGGAAGGACTGGACGTAGTAGATGGTGATGATGAGATTGTGGTTGCTGAGGAAAGTGCAACGTTTGGCCGTGCGGAAAGGAGTCTATTAAACCCTTGATAGCTAAAAGGGAATTGTAAGGAATAAAATAGACACGAGAAGAGCAGGCCACAGAAAAGAATTGGTGAAGAGATGTGGATTTCTCTGCCGTGGGATTTTGGCGGCAGACTGATGATGTTGGTCGAGGGTTGACAGAGATTTTTTGTGAAGTGACGAGAGTGGGTCACGAGTTTTGCGGCTCCTTGCTCTGCCTAGCGCGAAAAGCGTGATGGTGTTTTATAGCGGGAGTGGTGTAAACGGCAAAACAGGTTATTTGTTCGTTGAAGTAACGAGTAGTAATGTGGTGTGATGGGGGAGCGGAAGACGGGGCTCTTGTTGTAATGTCGTAGAGGGAGAAGTCACGATTTGCTGCATGGGTCAAAATACGAAAATGTCTGAAATAAATGAGTAAATAAAAATAATTAACATCAATGAAAGAAAAGTGAGTATGTCAGTGGGTTATCGGGAAATCAGAGGCCGGAATAGCAAATATAGACGAATAACAGCTAGGTCTGTGTAGAGGTTTAGATTTTAGATAATTGATTTTTCTTTGCAGGGGCATAACTGATGGTTATATTGCATGTGGTTTTAGTTGTGTCGTGTGTGGATGAAGAAATGGCTATATAGAAGTTGACGGCGTTAAGGTCAAATATGTGAGGGATACATTGTTTGGACTGTTTGGATTGCATGTGTGAATGTCGCTGATAATGAACGTGTGACTGCGTTTGGTGCGAATTGGCGTTTGTCTATGAGAAAGGCCGGGGCAGATACAGACTGAATCGAAGACGGAAGAGACGAAATGGTCAGAGAGGTCAAGAAGTACATTCGAAAGGAAACAAGAGACACCAGTGCGTGTGGAAGACGCCCACAGGCAGATTGGGGAGAACAGAATGAGTCACCGGGAGTCGGAAAGTCCAACGATTGGCGAGTGGGGTCGCGGGCCCTCACTCCGAATTGAAGGGCCGAAAGATCACCGAGTGCACCAGAGGAAATGGAAAGATCAACAGAAAACCGCGAAAAAAGGGCACGCGGGGAAAATACCTCTGACCAGGCAGATTAAGTGAATGTAATGAAAATAAGTGAATAAACGAATGAATGGACGCAGTGTGAATGTGCGAATATGGTCTACGCAAATGCTATGCGGTGTATATGTACATGACTAGGGAATGACATTCGATAGGCCCTTGGTCATGCACATAGTATATAATGAATGTTTGATCCCATGGCAGAAAGGGAAGGCGGACAGCGGCAGAATAGCATGAAACGGGAACGGGCAACGTAATAACAAAATTTTGACCAAAAGAAAATAAATAGTCAAAACACCGTCAGAGGAGTCTTCCCACAAAACGCGTACAGCCCCCAAATTTCGATATACATCTTTCGGAGAAAGAGGGGGGCGATTTCGATGGGAACTTTTATAAGAGGAGATTCCGGAAATAGGCCATCTACGGCGGGCGAGAAGAATAATATAGCTCCATGCAGGCGGAAAGGGTTCTCCTATTATATAGTAATTTTGGGTCTTTTATATACATGTACATTTTTCGGAACAAGAGAAGACATTTCGACCAAAATTTTGAAATTTTGCGAGAAAATTCTGTAACCGCCGATGCAGGAAAAGGAGGAGGGGAGATAATAAAAATGGCGTTAGAACGAGCGAAAGGCGAACTTGTGTCGGCCGTTTTAGGAGGGTCCAGAGAGGAACAGAGGGGCCTGCGTTTGAAATTGCCCTGTATAGTGACCGGCCGTTAAATTGTCCACGCCGGGATATCGGCTGCGCCAGCGGCGGGGGAGAGGGGCTGCCCTCATTTCGAAAATCCGGAGAAAAGTCGGTTGGGCTGTGGGCTTGGGACGAATGTGAAACCAGTTCGGGGCAAATGGAGCCAAGCGAGAGAGGGGCGCCCCCGAGAAGAGGCCAAAAGAAAGTTGTGGACAAGAGACAAGCGGTCACTAGCGAAGTGACTCGACGTTAACCGGACATAACCGCCGGAAGGGACATTTGCTCTGCATTCTTCGTTGGAAGTCAACCGGGATAATGGACTACGGAAACGGACCCTTTTCCTGCGAGCAATGCGGACGACGGTTCGCAGTGAAAGACAGTCTGTTCAGACATCGGAGGATCATGCATGGAGGAAGACGGGCGGGGGCCTCCGTCCGCATACGGGAAACGCTGATGCGCACCGGGGCGATACGGCCACTTATGGAGGTCGAGACGATGCCGAAAGTGTGCATAACCGTGGGGCCGGTGAACAGGACGGCTCCCAAAGTAGAGACGGTAACTGCCGCGGCCAGCACAGGAGGAACCGGGAACCGGGACAATGGTTTCGTCGAGACCGTAGGAGGAGGACAGGTGGACAGCGACGGGAATGCCGGAGGTGCCCGGCCCGGCCCGGGCGGGCGCTGAGAGATATGGATGACGTCATGGGGATGGGGCCGTACCCGCTGATGGAAGTCATCAAGACGTGTCATGAAGTTGTCACTATCTATGGAGGGTACCGGATACACGAAATCGTGAAACGAATCCTCCCCACCGTTCCAGGCGAAGTCTTGCGTACAGCCGTCTGTGCAAGCCTCTACAGCCGTGATCCAATAGAGGGCGACCAGGAAATCCTCGCCGAGGCCGGAATGCAACCAGAGGGGGCAAAGACATTCGGTGACGTTGCTCGATAAGTAGATGCATGGCTGCAGACCGTGGACGAACCGAACCTCCCCCTATCATCGCGACTCCTCGCGGAGAAGAGGTAAACATAGAATAATTCGGCTGTGTTTAAGGGGGGCACCTGTAGCCTTGATATATTTATATAAGGGAGACGCCGGGGAGAATACGAAGGACTTCGGAAAAGACGGAAGGTGTGGGAAGTACACCGTAGTTATTAGAGGCCGATGGATCAGGGCCTATGGATCCTTTGGTGGGTACGCAGTATTGGTGGAAAATTTAGAAAGCTTTTGCGTAGCCCGGATTGAAGACATAGTCAGAGAGCAGATGTAAGGCTCGAGGTAACCGGTAGAAGAGGGAGTCATTTGATTTTGACTGTTTTAGGGGGGCGCCTGTAGTTATTGGGATATACAGTGGCCCCGGAGAATAAATTCTCTTTTGTGGACAGTCAAAGCCAGGTCCTACGCTGCAGAGGTGACAGCGCTAAATTGTTAAAGTATGTAGGGCTGGTGAGAAGGTAGATAGAATAATTTCGGAAAACCTGGGGGGCTAACCCCAACATAATATATCTTAAAATATAAAAATATGACCCCCAAAATAATACTATGTCTTAATGTAATAATAATGGAATTCCGACGAAATGAGAATATATCGTAGGACGAAGAGAAACGTGGATTATGTTAGCATGTCGGTTTGCGCTATATTAATGTATGTATGTGGACGCATTGGATCAGCACGTATATCCAACCAAAAGGATGACCTGACCCGGCATTCGTCAGGAGTTTTTTTGTACTCATAGACGTTTAGCTTGTATCGTCAGAGCAGAGTGACACTAAACGGGATGAGAATAGTTTAAGTCCCGGATCATTCGGATTAGTATTAGATTGCTTTTGTATTAACTTGCGTGCTGAGTGAATATGTGTACGCAGCACGACCGAAACAGACAGGCAGATCTCGGAGACGGAGGAGGGCTGAAGGCAGACACTCAGGTGCCTTTTCAGCGCGTCTTCGCTATGAGGAACGGTATAAGACGATCCAGGCAGGACTGCATGTCCGTCACCACATCAAGGCAGTCGGCAGGCGGAGACGACAAGAACACCCTGACGCCGGAGAGCGACGAACGAGATGGCTACCATACGCGGAGTCGCGAACCGCCGCATGAAAGACGGTCTATCTCACGTTGAGGCCACATCTCGGCTTCACACGTCATTGCTCATGATCACCCGGTAAACCACGTCTCACCCGCCCGTCCATATAACCGGATCGAGCGAGGGTCGGATACTCGTTCGGAACGGTTCCACTACATCCACCTCACCGAAGTCTGACTGCCACCACTCCCACTCACCCACGCCTGGATCACGTCTAGGCGTTGAGCAGCTCTCCGCCTATCTTCGGCCACGTGACCTGTCGTCAATGTGGGCCCATCCACTCATACCTCCGTCGGACGATACGGGTCGAGAATAGACGTTGCCCCTGGCGACGAAGAGGCAGTACATGCGGAAACATCGACCCTCTGCGAGTCTTTGAGATTCTGATAGGACTGCGCTTTGCGTAGTATGAAATTTGCCTTTGTAGATGCGGTATTTTCTTTGTTTTGTTTTACTATCGTTGTGTTGCAGCTGCATACACTTGTATGTAAACTGCAATTACTTTTTCTTACGTGGGATATAAGGATGCTGACTATTGTCGACCGAACGGAAAGGAGGCTAAAGTGTCGGTCTGTCGACGATTACATGTATTTGTCGGCCCTATTTGTCGTGCTTATGTGTAGTTATGGACGCATATAGATATAACGTAAAGGCTTAGGTATCACACTGTATTTCTTTTCGTTTATAATTTTTGCGACGTCACCGGAATTCGAACGAAATCCAGGGACGGATTTCAAGCTGGTGGAGGAGGTATGTGGCGACCCTTCTTCCCTACCCCTAGGTTCGCCACTCTTGCTGCAGGCAGGGTGCATAGGACAGCGGGCATTGCGCCTCAGATAGACGTACGACGGCTGGCTGACGTCAGCGCGTCGGTATAAAGCCCGACGGCGGGGTAAATCAGGGCTCAGAAGCTCAGTCAGGCAGTCGAGAAGCCGAGTCGAGAACGTGTGTCGCAAGAAATGGAATGAAGCTAGACAGATAGAATAGATCCGGATCGAAGAGAAGATGGAAGCGGAGAAGAACGACAGAAGGAACCTCATAGAAGTCAGTTGCCGAAAATTCGGGGGAAAATGAAGTCCGCCGCTGCCTGCCCGCCCGCCCTGCCGATTCTGCCCCACGTAATGTTTCCTTGTTATTATTATATATTAAACTATATTATTATTACTAAACTATTATTATGTGAGTAATAACGCTGAAGCTGAACATTAATTAATAGTCGCATAACAATCTTATTAATGAAGTCGATGGCGGAGATGCTGTAGCTATGATCTTTAGAGAAACTTTGATGTATTTCACTTATAATTAATAATATTCGCATAACAATAATAATACTTATAAAGCAGAATGAGCTGCGCTTGCTTGCGTCTTTTTCTTAGATAGGCAGAGTAATATTAAGGACAACGATGACGACCGTGATATAGGAATTTGATGATTAGATATAGGTAGTATAGGCACATATGTTCACTTTAAGTCCTCCCTCTACGAGTATGGAGGCCGAAACCCACAGCGAAGACTTGGCTGCATCCTGATTCTGAAGAAAGGGTTCTCCCCCCTTTGCATCCTGGTAAAACCATCCAAATTATAATAGGGGAGGGGAGAATCGTTACATTACTAACTACTACTTCAACACAGTAACTACTAGTAACTGTATAAGTTATTAATTTAAATCATATTCACTTGTTAATTTTTGTCTTCATTTGTTGAATATTAACCCACTTTCTACTAGCGCACCCTGGGAGGGTGCGTTTGAAAAAAAATGTTTAAAAATATTAAAAAATTAAATCAATGCAAAATTATTTACTCTGCTTATCTTCCTTTGTTACTTAACAGTTTTGTGCAGGCAGTTTGGAAAAATACACAGTTGTTTACTATTTTCGCAATTTATAGCTCAAAATGTCTGAAAAAGAATTGCTGCTGCCTGTGACGTCAAAAATAAATTATGAATAATTAATATTTTTTTGACAATGATATATGATTTAAAACAATATTATTAGAAACAGAGTACAGTAGTATTACTTTATTTGATAGATTTCGCTGGTTTCTATACAGCATCTTACCATGCACCCTGGGAGGGTGCGCTAGTAACATAGCTGTATAAATTCGAGCTATATCCTATACCCTGTTCATAGAACCTAGTTTTCATGTTTGAGCTAGATGGTTGATATGGCCTTGAATAGTATGTGAAATATGTCTGTGCTGTAAAATATGGTCAACATTTTTTCAATTCAAGGCACTTTACTGTTCACAATGCTTTGGAAATAATATTTGAAGATGAAGAGGTAGTCTCAGCAAATGTTTACACTGATCCATCTAATGATGGTTTGGGATATGGTGAAGATTCCGGGGGTACAAATGAAGGCACAGAATGACTGGAATTCAGCCGTGCTAAAGCTACTATAATTGCATCTACACACTGTAAGACTACTGGAAGCACTGAAAGAATTGGAGAG
The DNA here is from genome assembly GCA_018105865.1 of Metaphire vulgaris. Lineage (NCBI taxonomy): Eukaryota > Metazoa > Annelida > Clitellata > Crassiclitellata > Megascolecidae > Metaphire > Metaphire vulgaris. The sequence goes on from CM030850.1 coordinate 9,034,469, forward strand.
AGTGATTGTGGAAACGATGGTGCACTTGGCATGGAACGCCATTGGAGTGGAACCCTTCGTTGTGCGTCACACTGGTGCGGATCTCAGAACCAATGAATCCACATATCTGAGCCCAATGTTGTCAGATTTTATAAGACAACAATGGGTGCAGTCTATCGGACTGACTAGAATGCGCCATCATATCACATATCAGTAAGAACTAAGAAGTGACGGTGGCCACTCTTTGCCTACATCATTGACCTAATGGTGCAGAAATGCATGGATTTTGTATAGACGCACACCATCATATCAAGAGAAATCAACTAGATCTTCTTGGTTTTCATACTAACCCTGTCAAATTTGATCGGCCTGGAAAGCCAAAGCCCTTTGACAGCCGCGTGTCTTTGGAAATACGTCATGACAGTCGGGGCCATTACTTTACTGACTCTTGCACTCAGAGGCGCTTTGGACAATGTGGCTAGAATGCTAGGAAAAGATGCCAGAAATGTGACATTGGATTGCATATCCATTCTTTCAATGCCCTTTATGGCAATAAGTGATAATTTGTAACATTGTTTGATCAAGACCTGTTAGGGGTGATTCCATCCCCCTCAAACCACAACACCCCCTTCTCCAAATCCCAGCACCGCCACAAATGTTTGCATTGAACTGTGTCTCTTCCCACAAGCCAAGTCAAGTTGCCCTACAAAGGACTGGGGTCTGGACAAAACATTGATTTGTAATTTTATTGCAGGGTTACACTAAAGCTGCCTGTATAACGTATTTTACTGCTAAGTTACTAGCGCACCCTCCCAGGGTGCGTGATTTTTGCTTCAAATTTCTCTTTTGTGAAACGTAAAAAATTTTTTTAAATATTTTTCTGTGTACTTTTGTGCTTTAATTGTTTCAAAAATTATGTCAAATACTAAAGAGCAAAAGTTGGGATAATCTGGGTTAAAAGCTGTGTATTCAAGTATTCTTTACTGTTTGGAATTAATTTATTTGAGTCTTACACAAGTTCAAATTGACTTGTGTCGCTGCAGTTTGGCCTTAGAGCAAGTCAATGTTAAGCTGCAGTTGTTGCATTGTATCCATTACATTCATGGCTTTGTTGTTATGGTGCAAAATATTCAACAGCCTTTCTCCCATGAAAGGTTTCAAAGAAATCCATTGCTGAAATAAATTAAAATAAATTTTTCATGTCCTGACTTGTGAAAAATTTACATAAAGCACTAATGGTTTAAGGAAGCTGTGTTGTCAATTAACCGTGTCATAGGGCATTGACCCCCATAGCCACCTCCAGTTTCAGCAGCAGAAGATGAAAGTTTGCCTAGCTGCCCATACTCTGAGCTCATCAAAGTGTAAGGCATTGAAATTCTCGCAGGTTAACAAATTTCCACAGTTTCGCGACACTACAGATATGGAAGAATTCACATACAGTATAGACAGGTTATTTGACATTTTCAACAGTCGATCACCAAAGGCTACTGGTTTCAAACAAGCTCTAACGCCAACACAGTTAGTTTCTGTACAGCCATTCCTCAAGAAGTGCAGAAATATGCTGTTGACCATGACAGACAGTACAGGAAAGATTTGTGAAGGCCACCGGCGTACGTCGGCAGTTGGGTTTGCTGTGAACATTGACAGCTTATTGCAGCTCAGTCATGAGCTACTTCTGATGTACGACAGTCCATACAACCAGAAGTACCTATTGACGTATAAACTGTCCCAGGATCACCTTGAGCTTTTTTTGGGCTGTGTGAGACAAATGGGCGGCTGGAACAACAACCCCATTGCAAAGCAATTTGCATATGCACATCGTGCACTCCTGAGCCATGCATCAGTTACTGGTTCTGAAGTTGCCTATGTTATTCTGCAGTATCAGACCGACTTACTGTATCTCAACCCTGAGTCCGATAGTTCAAAGAAAGAACACTTTGAACCAGCAGCCTTCTCAAACATCCACGATTACTGTACTTTCGCAATCTATTGCTGTTTGTAAGTAAAACCGAAGTTTCAGTGAAACTGGTGAATTTTGAAAAAATAAAACTGAAGTTAGTAAATAAATGAAATCCCAAGAGTATTAAAATTCAGAAAGTCGGTCTTGTCTCCCTGCACTTCGACTAATATAGCTGGTAAGAATGGATCAGTCAAAGTATAGAAAAGAACAGTTAGGGTAAACAATGATTGACACACGACACCTGTATTATTAGTCTAGGCAGCAACTGGTTGCAACTACTGAGCATCTAACTCTAAATAGGCAAGCTTGCCTGTTGATTCTGCCAGCCAAGGTTTGAAAATGGCAAAGTCTACACAGGAGAGCTGCAAGGAAGACTTTATGAAGAAGTGATTTGAAAAGTATGAAGCCTGTCAGAAAGATGTAAATGTAAACTTGAAATATGAACACCGTATTTATTCTTCAATTTCTTGTGCATGTTAATAATAAAGTCGTAGTTATAAGCCTACTCCAATTTCTATATTCTCAATAAGTATGAAGAATTGACCTGTGGCGATGTGGAGAAATTGATTAGGAAAAGAAAATCACCTGAAGACAGATCATTCTTCGCTACTATAGAAGACACCTAGCAAAGCACACGTAGCAACCTGTCAAGGTGGCCGTGCCAGAATGTTAAAACACCTTGCCAAAAATATGCCAACATCACAATTGAAGTGGCGCAACTTAAAGTTAACTGTCAAAGCCTACACTGACAACCAGTCGACTACTGGACGTGGCAAGATGAACAAGCCAGATTTCTTTGATGAAATAATGGACATTCTGGGTGACAGTCACGCAATTAAGCCACCACATCTGTTTGAATCGGCCACTAGGTACAGCGATTGTATACCGATAAGAGCTGATGCAACAAAAGGCATTTCTTGTGACATTAAGACATGAGATGAGGTAGAAAGTATGACATCAAGTTCTGTACTGGCCGCTAGTGGCCGGTATAAAACAGGCAGCACGGCGGAAGTTCGGCCCTTCACTGCTCGACTGTTAACTCGATTAGATAGGATTAGTCTCGTGATCGTTCAGACAAATTGTTTAGGAATCTTAAACGGGGATTAGGGGTCTGTGGGTATACCCGTACCCGCGGGTTTACCCGTACCCGACCCGTAGGTTGGGTATGGGTTGGGTAGACATTTTACGGGTGGGGTTGGGTATGGGTACAAGAGTCACGGGTACGGGTATACCCGTAATTTACCCGAAAATTGATGTATTTTATCATACCCCTATGTCAGGTTCACAATTTCACATTCATTTCACAGCAACAATATTAATTGACAGAATTATGTTCAGACTTCAGAAGCTCATGGATTTTAGATGTTAATATTATATTTTTTCTTACCTGTTTAAATTAAAGGCAGACAGTTGGTATTATATTGTACTTACTGACAGCATACTGTGCATGACGTCATGTTTTTTTAAAATTGCTGACGTCTCTTCCTGCTTGCAGTTTCAATATTAACAGTTATATTTAATATGGCTTCATCAGCAGGGACTTCTAAATATTTGGTATGATATTGGTTTACAATCCAATGTTTGCTAAATTGCTAGCTCTATTGATAGTTGGCACTTGCTACGTCTGACTATGGTGTACTTAGATTCTTAGAAGTAAATCTGCAGTACCATATTCACCAGCTATACGCTAAGCCTGATCGTAATGATATGAGGTGGTCAATGGTTGCCAGTCTAAAACTCTAGGCTATATTTGTTTAATTGTGTTTGTAATTTTTATGCAAGACTGCTTAATTTTTATCTATTTTATTTCATACTTTGGCAAATTGGCAGTTGTCATCACAGACTCACAGTCCTTTGCCATTAACACTGCATTAATAACAATTCATTAAGAATAATTTAGTTCACCTTTGTAAAGTTTGTACCTAAAGAAAAGAATTTTTTTAAGAACAATACTTGTCTACTGTTTAGTTTGTTTTCATATTATTGCAGTTAGCACTGCCTGTTGCAACAAAACAGACAGAAATTTAAGTAATTCCCCTTCTCCGAAAACACAATCCCGAGACGGGGTTTTGTATTGGGGAACGGTGTTTACATTTTACACGGCCCAACCACGGGTATTGACGGGTACGGGTATACCCGTGGGTTGGGTCGGGTACAGATTTTTAATGATGGGTTGGGTCGGGTACAGTCTAACAATTCACGGGTTGGGTTGGGTAGGAAAAATGCTGTACCCGCAGACCCCTAACGGGGATATATTATCACAATGTGTGATTCATATTCGGAGAGGAGTTTTTAGTATTGCGACATAGCGAAGCGGACTTCGAAGAGACAACTTTAAGGTCTGTAAAATTATTTTTATTTGTCTGTTGATCTGTTCAATAAACACTGCGTGGTTTGAAAATGGAATTATTGTGTTGAGAGATGTTTACCACGTGTCTTCAAACCTATAAGACTTCGGTCTATTAACCGGAGCCGAACTCACAAGCCTTCCACTCGGGCAATCCTGGTAAAGAAATAAAGGGACCCAACCCGGTTTCCCTTTCAACATCATTGTTAGCGGATTAAAAGAAGTTGAAGATAAACACAATGCCGATGTTTTTGTTGAGTTTTGCGAGCGCCAGCTAGAGATGAAACTGTGCCCTAATCAAGCTGCATGCAAATGTGTATCCAAAGCAGCCAACGGTCAACCAGGTAAGCTGCTAATTAACCTAGATAATGAGGAGACGGCTGCTCAACTGATTCGGTCATCTGCAGCGCTACGCTGTTCTACAAACGAGGAGTCTCCAGGTTCATATTAACCCTAATCAAACAGCAGTAATATGGATTATAAACATGCACAGAGATGGCTTCAAACCACCGAAGAAGGCGGTTGTCTGCTCAGAACACTTTGAAGCTGCTTGTATTGACAGAACTGGACAGGCAGTTCTACTTCGACCTGGATCTAGCCCAACGATTTTCACGTTACCTCAGCATCTTGTTAAGGTCAGATTATATGTTTGGTGTTCTCGTTTTTTTACTAGCAATGTAATGTAATGTATCTCCTTTGTTCTCAACTCGCATTTTGTATGGTCCTCGCAGCCATAGGGTTACATAAATTTTTCACGTTCTGACAAAATATTTTCATTGCATTCAGGATTAGATGAAGCCAAGTAGCACATTGTATCTAGCCTAGTGGAACACTTCTAACGAAGCTTGTGAGAAATAAGCTGTTGATGAACTTTAGGACCGAACAGAGGATGGATACAAGACCCAAAGGCTGCAGACCGGACCATGTTAAGCAAGTTGACAAATTGTACAGTAAATTAAAACCAACCAATGTCTGACTATTACATTGAGAATATGTAAAATTTGAATTAGTAGATACGCCAGGGGCCGGTCAAAATTGGGGAGGCTATGGTGTGTACGTAATTGAAATAGGTTTGGTCATGTGAAAATAATCTGATTTGAAGTAAAATATGTTAATGAACTGTGCCACACTTCATGCGATTGGTAACAATGTGTGGAGTTGGGGATGACAACATTATGTAGTGTTTCAATGAAAATGTTGCGGATGTCTAGGAAGCCTCCGCCATTTTTGAATTTTTGAATTCTTCATTACAGTAGGCAAGTTTTTGTGTATTTTTGACACGTCACGGGGTTGGGAGTGATTGATTATATGGGACCCATCCGACCTGTGCATACATGGACGATGTGGGCGTCTAGGGTCTGGAGTCCTTTAAGACGTCTCTAGATTGAAACTATGATGATTATGATGATTGCATATTGTTGTGCTTTTGCTTGTAGGTCGCCAAGTCACGAAAGCTGCCAAAGCCGAGACTTCAATTGATTGACTATGTCGACATCATCGAACCTGTGCTGACATTAATCTGTCATCATCACCTGTTCAGTCTACATCTACAGCCGAAGCTGACCATACCTATGTGACCAAAGACAGTCCGAAAGCTATGAAAAGAAAAATGGATGCCATAATTCATCAGGCAACAGTTGTTCAGAAGCGACTTAAGTACAGCAATGCGAAAGTTTACCGTCTCAGACGTCAAGTGAAGTCGCTGTCTGACATTGTGATAGCATTGAAGAAAACGCTCTGATTTGGTCTGGTTGTGAGTCTTCTGCAAAGTACCGGTACACAGTGGCGTCACTAGGGGCGTGCAGGGGGTGCGGTCCGCACCGGGTGATACCACCCAGAGGGGTGACACCAAACTGAGAAATTTTCAAATTGTATAAAACATAAAACAGACAGAGCTGGGTCTACTCGGGTTTCATATACATACATAAGCAGGCTCAGCCAGTGTGCCACCAGATGGTTGAGATGCTTTCTAAATATGACCCAGTGTTGAAAAAGCACCTCATCAGATTCAAGAGGAGTACATGTACAGTAAAAGCATCCGTTTCTTACCTTGCGCCAAAATGTCCTGGCAAATCATGTGAAGGAAATTCTTGTCAGGGATATAAAGGCTGCTATATATTTTTGGTATTATGAAATGATGCAAGACGGGTACCGCAATTACCTAATTATCCCGGAACTGATGGCGCGCACTATAGCGCCGGCCATCAAGAGACATCAATCCGCATCCGTCGGAAAGGCGCCTCCCGATAACAACCTCATCCCAGACGGCGTAACAACCTCACCCGGGTAGGTGGCGATTGATTTGGGAACTGTCTCACCAACAGGGGAAGGGGCCTTAAGAGACGATGCGTCATCTCCGACGGTCATCTCCGCAGAGCTAACCAGATGCCGCCGGAAGACCTCCTGTCCTCGGACGCACCCATCGTCGCGTCGAACGGATACGGGGAGGACGATACCGATCGAAGAAAGTATCTGCGACATGTTGCTCGACTCTCCAGGCTCCGTTGGGATACCTTATGGCAATGCGGAAGCACCCTCCTTCCCATGGGAGTTGGAAGCTCCTCCGAGATTCCAGTAATACATGTGGCGGCGGAGATGGATGCCACCCGTACCACCTGCGATACTGACTCAGGGATGCCTCTAATCTTAGTTTTAGGGTATAGAGTAGGTTTTCATACGTAGTAGATACCATTACTGCAAACTTTGAGAGCTTAACAAAAAAACAATAAGAATTTCCCAGATAATTGCGATCATGAGAAATCCTAAGAGAAAGACAGAACGTGGAACTGCATCTAATGAAACAACGTTGGATGCAGCAACAGCTGTCATTGACAATTTTGCCAGCATCAGAGGATCAGCTAAGCAACACAATGTGCACTATTCCACCTTATGTCGCTTTGTCGCTAATGTGAAAGCTGCTAGATCTAGCAACCAACCTATGCCAGTTGCAGGATACAAGCCAAACAGGAAAATATTTACAGCTTAACAAGAACAAGCAATCGCTACATATTTGGCATCTGCCAGTGACATGTTCTACAGATTGTCACCCAAGGAAGCCAGACAGCTTGCTTTCCAGTGTGCAGTGAAATTTGATCTTCAGTTTTCAATGACATGGTCCGACAATTCGAAAGCAGGTGAAGATTGGCTTTCTGGGTTTATCTCACGTAATCCTGGTTTGTCAATAAGGACCCCAGAAGGGACAAGTTTAGCTCAGGTCACGAGTTTCAAGAGGACAACCGTGAGCAAATTTTTTAACAAATTGTCATCGGTTATTGACCGCCATTCATTTCAAACCTCCGAAATATACAACTTGGATGAAACAGGCATCACTACTGTCCAGAAGCCTTCGAAAGTGATTGCGAGAAAAGGCATGAAACAAGTTGGTTCGTTAACCTCGGGAGAACGTGGACAGCTTCTCACCATGGAACTAGCTGTAAGTGCAAGTGGCAATTCGATGAAATACAAACATTGGAGGAATTTTGCCGCATGGCAACGAATCTCCGGTCGCTAAGGAACTGCCATTACAGGCGAAGTCCAGGGGGTCGGATCAAAAAATATCGAATTTCCAAGAGACTGCGGCATAAATATTCTAAAAAATAGGCGTCATCTGGCGAATAAATGGACACTAAAGCCATATATGTATAATAATGATCCAGACTCTTGAGCAACGGTTAGCTGTAGGCTTGCAAAGTACTGCCCGAGTCCCTCTCGGGGTAAACGGTTAAGCGTCAATAACGTGACCCGAGTCTCTCTCGGGGTAAACGGTAAAGGGGTTAAATCACATTTAAATGCCAGGGTTGGGAATGGTTTTAAATCAGCTGATTTGAAGTCACGATTTGAAATCAGATAAATGATTTGATTTTGATTTGAAATCATTATCTAGATGGTTTTGCCCATCACTGCTTATAGCATTAATGCACATAGAAGTATTACACTCATTTTTTCAGGTGCAGTGAAGGTTACATACAACGTGAACCACAGCAGTCACGAATGCGACATTGCACATCTTGGCTTGCACTTACAGCAGCGACATCTTACGATGACGTTCTTGATTGGGTACATATTTCAACAAGTCAGTCTGGACTGAATCATGCACAGTTCACCTCTAAAAAGGACCTTCAAAACATTGCTCACAAAATTGGCATTGCCAAGCAGGAAATTCTACACCAAAATGATGTGGACAGTGTTCGCAGCATGGGTCGAGAGGACAAAGCAGGATTCGGCAATTCAAAATTTAGTTCTGCTCGTTAAATTTCAAGGTGAAAACTATTGCACGAGTCACTAAAACACGAATAATTTTGTCTTGGTCCTTGAAAGTGATGCGCAGTTGATTGGTGCTCGAATGCTTTGTGGACCTATGAAAGAATTGTGCATGGATTCCAATCATGGTTTAAACAGCTATGACTTGAAAATGACAACGCTGATGACAATCTATGAACATGGTGAAGGTTTTCCCATAGCACTTTGTTACAGCAGCTGCGTGGACATACAAATTAAGTCTGTGTTCTTACGTGTCATAAAGGCATTAATTTGGAACATCATGGATAAAACTGTATTAATGATTGATGACACAGAGGTTTACAGCAACGCGTGGAATGCCATTATTGGAAACCTGATGCAAGATTATTATGCACATGGCATGTTGATAGAGCGTGGAGAAAAAATTTACCGAAGATACGAGGTGATACTGACTTGAAAGCAACAGTTTACAAGACAATCCAAAGTCTGATGGAAATACCACAGAAAGAACTGTTTCACAGCAAATTGCTGCAATTTATGTGTGCAGCTAAATATGACTCGCACACGTCGACTTTTGCATCATACTTTCATGACGAATACGCTCAGTGACCTGAGTTATGGGCATATAGCTACCGACTTGGTCTAAAAATACATCACAACATGCATCTTGAGGCCACACATCGGGTCATCAAACATGTACACTAGAGTGATTCTAACAACAAGGCAAAAAAATTGGGTCTGTTTTCTTTGTCCAAGGTTTAGATCTTTTACATTTGATTCAACATTAACAGAAAAGAAGAAAAACTTCAATTATTTCAATGTTTAGGACTTGCACAAAGCAATCAAAGCCTGTTACATTATAGTATTTTCATGTTATTTCTTATTGTTGGAATAAAAAAGTGTAACTTGTAATTAGATTAATGATGGACTTTGCGGTTTGCATGTCTGACATGTCAATATTGAAGCTGAAAAGCAATCCTTCAGGTTGCACCATCTGGCTTGTTAGAAATACGAGAGAGGACTTCAACCATGCTAAGCTTCATTCTCGCGGAGAAGTGCTACAAGTCTTGTTTCATTTACATGATGATAATTAATTCATACAATGTTTCTCAAAGACAGTATTGAAAAAACAACTATACTACCAATTTGGGGAAAGACGAATTCTGACCAAAGCACCAAATCATATAACTGAGCACTTAGAAGGCTACATAGCAAGTGGAAAGGCATGAAGAACCTAATAAATCGTAAATCTCAGAAAAATTTCTCCAATCCGAGTTTGTTTAAAGAAAGCCTGCTCGACCTATTTGGTATAGCACAACAAAATGCCACAGCAATACTCAAAGATTACGAAGACCGCAAGTTTCTGGCCGAACAAAGGGGAAAGGACGTCATGGTTCCATGGTGGGAGTTGATTGCATCCACATCCTGTTCATTCTGTTTGACAAATTCATGCTCATGACCCAAATTAAGGCTAGTCAAATATGATTAAAGGAAGGTGAGGCATATACGAGTTAAGGCCATGGCAAGACCAAGAAAGTACACAGTTTTGTTCAAGACTGTCTTGAGCCACAATCAATGATTACTATCCTTAACATTATTGAAATGGAGCTATTTTTTGATTGTAGATTCTAGAAGAAAAGTTGGAGGTTTATCACAGTCAAGGTCATTTAGTTGCTCTGCACTCTGACCCTATGGTTATAGTGATTGTTACGGCACTCATGGAAAGAGCTCAAAGAGCTCACAGTCTACACGAATCAAGTCAAATTGTCTTTGTCGATTCAACTCCCAGTTATTATTTCACATCCATTTTGACACCCTGGGCTGCTGGAGTTGTTCCACTAGGCAAGTGCATCACTAACGGTCAATCTGATGATGACTACAAATTGGCTTTCAGATTGTTCCAGACAGTTGTGGAGCCATTTAGTTTTGAAAGACATGGATACCCTCTGACATTCATCACCGATGACAGTGATGCAGAGTGTGCTGGACTCCTTGAAATACGGCCAAAAAGCTCTACTAAACTATGCCTGTTTCATGTGCAACAGACTTTTGGCAGTGGGAAGTCAAGGGTGGCTGTAGGAAGTAAAGCATTCAGTTGAAAGAGATGACCGTCGTGAGCTCATGATAAACTTTCAGGAGCTTCTTCGTTGCACATACTTGGAGAGAGTATCATGTCTCCGTGATCGTTATAGTGAGTTGAATATGCCAATCGATATTGTTTACGGCACGCCAGAGACCGAAAAATCTGACGGACCAAGCGATTTCGCGAATGATTTGCATGAGCGGTTCGAAACGCTTACGCAGTCGTACGCATCCATTGCAGTGTTGCCGCTGAACGACGGAAAAACAAATATTTCCGGTTCGTCAAGGATCCGAAATTCGCGATCGGGGACCAAGTTTTGCTTTATGTGACCCACCGACGTTAGTCACAGTATTTTAAATGGGAGAGTTTATACACGGGCCCATTCATGACCGTAGCTCAGACCGGCGCGGTAAATTTTCGTGTACGGCCCGTTTCCGGGAAAAGCCCTGATCACGTAGTACATGCCGATAAATTGAAGAAGTGCTGCGTGGGGACGGAGATAAGACACCTGGACAGACTGACAGTGCCACCGGGATGGACACAGATGCCGAGCTCAACGGAGGTAGGATTTTATCCGGTCAACCTTGCAGGCCGATAAGGAGATCGATAAGTTTAAAAGCTCTCGTCCTACATCAGTTCGGGAGGTTGGCCAACCTCTTCCGGTCCTGGTCTGCGTACACCACCACTGAGACCATGGTGGGTGCGGGCCCTGGCGACATCGCTCATGACCTGGCGGGCTCATGATCACAGACCTGATCCTCGCGATGTTTCTACGGAGACCGACGCTTCGACAAACAACGCCACCACACAAGACCCCGCCACCTCAGAAAACATGCCTACCGTAATATTAGAAAACTCGTTTGGAAAAACATAAATAGATAATGTCGAAATGAAATTATATATTTCAAGGAAGAAGTGAAAGATCTTTTATCATCATATATAATCATTCAGTTTACACTGATGCTATCATTAAATTCATTAAAGAGACTTGTGACCACATGGACAAAATATTTCCTG
>CM030850.1:9046193-9146193 GCA_018105865.1 Metaphire vulgaris
TCGGCTTTATTCATTGCCCATTCGTTGGTCGTCTTCGCTATCGAAGGCACTCCAAATATTGTTCTTAATCCTTTCATTTAGAAAGTCTCTATGCGAGTTTCTCGTCTTATTTTGCCAATGTCCAGCTATCACAGCCTTTAATTGTAGTTGAATATCAGCGCCAGTCGATGGTCGCTCCGGTAAAATCGTAGCCATGATCGTGTCCGTGATGTTTCGTGGTTGAAATCATGCATAGGTCAGTCCGTACTTACTGGTTCCGATTAAGGAGGGTATGCAAAGGATATCAATGCTCTAGATTCATATTGAAAGTTAGGGGACTGACTCCGACTGAGGTAAGAACTGAAATTCATAAATGGCCGCACCTCCTCTGACCAGTGGCGTAGTCAGGGGGGTTAAACCCCCCCTTGGCTATTCTCAGTGTAGCCTAAGGGGGAATTAAAGGGAGTTGGAGTTAAAACCCCTCGGATGTTCGACATTTTTTTATTACGAATATAGTTGTACGGGCTCATATATCACAATAGGCTACCTAAACACTGTATAATCCGCTCATTAAAGCGGAATAATAAATAATATAAATAATAACTGACGACCTTTTTTACTCGCCAGGATTTTTCAGTGATGGTTACCAACCATAGGCCCTAATGATAACCTTTTTGCTTGCCTCTGACCTCTGTAAGAGGCGGGGCCTATATTTATCCGTAAAATATTATATTTTGATGAGCCTTACTGGTTATGCGGAATTCCAATGAATTTCCGTAACATTTTCACTCACTTGACGGCAGGGGCGTAGATCTGTGTAAAAAGGTGGGTGGGTCCAAATGAAAATTTTAAATTGTGCTGTCACAAAACAATGTTTATTGAAACTTACAAATTACAAAGCTTTCAAAAATTGCCTAGCTATTGACTGGATAAAAACTTTTGCCGATTGCTTCGCAATTATTCTAACTTTCCATATCTAGATTAAGATAGCACAGAAATCATGATAAACTTTATTTTACAGTCATTTTGCATAAGCAAATCTCGAATACTAGTTCTTGCAGAAAATTTAAAAAAACGAAGAAAATTTCGCTCTTACGTTTTATCGCCCAACAGTTAAGTATATGTTCAAACGTAAGTGTCATAAAGTGAAAGCAACTAATCAAAATGAACTTAAAGATTAATCGTACTATTGAAAACTGAAAACAATTCTATTTTTGCATCAAACAAAATAAATTATTATCTAGAAGCACTTACATGATAAATGCAGGATAGACAGTAAATAACAATTAACAATTGCTAGCAGAAACGTTTTCACGTTTGACCGAACCAAAGACCTAAAAATGACAAAATGGAGTCGTACGGATGCGAAAATGTGACGTCACGTTTATCCATAGAGCTAAATAATACCTAGATAGCCAGTCAGACGCGAGGATAGGAAACATCGCAGGTCTTTCTGAGTTACATAATTGGGGGCAAAATAAATCTAGCTGTTCTTACTGCTTTACATAATTGTCTCGCGAATAATAATAAACAATTCATCTCAAAAAGTGGGTGGGTCCATTGCCTGGCCGGACCCAGCTCCTAAAAAAGTGGGTGGGTCCGGACCCAGAAAAACACATAGGATTTACGCCCCTGCTTGACGGCAGATGTCAGGAGCAGCTGGATTAATGCAACTAGATTGTTCACATGACGAATCTATTTTCTGGAGTTACAGGATATGCTTACTAACTGGAAACTCGGACGACAGAATCCCGGGCGTAAGGGATTATTAACCCCTTAACTGGGGATCCCGGATATATCCGTCCATTTTACATTGAGTTACAGTTAAATACACGGTTAAGGGATTATTAATGGTTATTGGTAGTAAAACGTGAACTAAAGCAGCGTCAGCGTCCTAATGCTAAATCAGTATGGCCACTGGCACTGTCGCCAGTGTTTATTCTAAGCCTTGGGGGGGGGGGTCCCCCAAAAAGGGCCTAGAATAAACACTGACTTTAGCGCATTCTGAGTCTCTTAGGCTACGGCATTCCATCTCAGCTTCACTGGCCTGAATGCACAAGAAATTTGAACAAAGTGATAGCCTACAGTGTACTTTATTCGTTAATTATTGTATTTACCCGTGAAGAAAAGATAACGATACGATGGACGATTATGTTTATGTTAACAAATACCGGAAACAAAATAATTATGACAAAAAGTAATAAAGAAAGAATTGCATTGCACATTGCAATGCTAGTGCTGAAATAATGGCATCAAATTATGGCATCACATTTTTTAACGCTTGACATCTTGGGTGGTGCAATTGCACCCATTGCACCCCCTGGCTACGCCCATGGCAGAGGCTACAGGTAAAAAGTGCAGGTGAATAAATGAATAGAACTTCATGTTCACCGTGTTTTCTGTGTCTAGGGTTCCGTAATGTTCGAAGGACCCGACAGAAAAGGCGTAACTTCACTTGAGCAGAATCAAGGCTAGTTGCTAGCGACGGAACGCTGCCAATTATATAGTCTAGCTATAATTAATTATAGCCTCCTTTGCTCGGTTTGTTCATACGTTATTATTTTGTGGTTGTCGCATAAGCTTGGAAATAGAAATCGTTTCACTGCGAAATCTGAAGTAGACGCCTAAAATCAAAGCCGTTCTAATTAATGTTCATTTTGCTTCTGCTCTTTTTTTTATAAAAATATTTTCAAGCGTTTTGCTTTAACCAGTTCTGCCGTAGACTCTGATTTTTTGATGAATCTAGATTCTATCCTATTTATTTATTATTTATTTTAGTCTAGAATCGTATATACTGTATGTGTTCGCCTACCTTATTGTCTCTCCGTTTGTTATATTTTGAATTTGGCTTTAGTCATTTCACGCTGCAACATTTTCCGGCCTACACTGTATACGGGTTTTTAATATAATATTATATAGTACTGTATATATAACGCTTTGATATCAATGCGCTGCTCATCAGCATCGGTTCGCGTGCACCACATTAGTGTCCACTCACTACTCGCCGGTGAACACGTGAATGTCCGGGGGATCGAACCCAGATTTGTCACAGGCGGGACTGACACTTTTCCAAGTGAGCCACTGAGGCACCTAATTAGTGCCGACAGATTCCTTAATAAGGCACCCAAGCTATAGGCTAATTGTAAATCCAATGGATCTGTTGTTACACCACGATGGCATTTCAATTGCAGACGGTTCCATGGTCCGAGTTGGGCTTTATCATCCGGACGACAACAATCTTGACATGAACTGTGAACGATGTCGTCCAATCTACTGGATTAGTAAGTGACTATTAGAACCAGTGGGGTAGCCACGGGAGATTTGTGGGTTAAAACCGCCGTGGGCGCAGACGATTTTTTTGTTTCATGCATTTTAAATTTTCGGACGCGGTTTTGAGGGTCAAACTCCCTTGGTGCTGTTGACCAAATTTTTAAGCGCCATAGGCGTCACGGCCTTTTTTGCTTGTCAGCACCTGAAAGGAAAAATTTTAGAAGACGTAGGATAGATACACAGGATGACGTTTTTTGCTTTTTTGCTTGTTAAGATTTTCGAAAGTTGGTTACGGTCAAAAGTCAAAACCAAACCCCCTTCCGGAAATCCTGACTACGCCACTGATTAGAACATCTGAATTTCCTAATGTCTCTTTAGGCCTATTATTATTATTATTAGCCTATTCCAAGAGAGTCTTTTGACCAGCCTGCTCATCATATCATCCTTGAAAGGCCTTCAAATTATTTAGTGAGTATGTGGAGCTCACATGGGCATAGTCACGACTCACGGGCCATGTCACATGGCTATCACTCGCGAGTCGTGACCATGACTCATACACGACCGATTCATCCCTGTCATTCATTTGACAGACATAGCTATGGATTTCTTTTCGAACCCGTGATTGATTGATCCGAGTATTGGAAACGGTTCAGCAAAAATACGTAGTTCTGAAAGAGCGTCATTCTCGAATGATGAACGGTTCACGCCAAGATTTTCGAATTGCGGCAGAAATATTGCGCTGCATCGTCGATCTTTCGAATTTAAGAATTTTTAAAAGTCGTTTCCACGATGTCCTCCATTCAGCACCACGAAATTTGATCGCCGTTCGATAAGAACATGATCGATGTGCTTCTAGCTCGACCAATCGCTTGATTTCTCTCCGTTTGATCTTACACTGATCATGATCAATCGAAGTATAATGATTGATTGAATTCCTATTGGCGTCTTATAAGAACCAACAATACTACTAAGAACCAGCAATACTACTAAAAGAATTAATTTAATTGTCTTCTTACTGTATATGCTATACGGAACCATAGCTCATTTTCGTAAACGTATAAATCGGTGAATTAGATCTGCTTCTACTTGAGTCATTTGTATTTTGGACGGCGACACCAAAAACTCTAACAATAAACAGTACGCAGTTAAAATACTTTCAAAGATAGATTACTGTAATTATTTGCCTGTAATGCCATTACATTAGCGCCGCTATTGGAAAGTTAGCGGTCCGCTAGCTTTCTTTACGTGCATTTTTGGGCGTAAAGAGCTATTTATATCAATTAAATGATTTGAAGTGAAATTGTCAACTGCGATTCGGTTATTTTTGCTGAATTCAGAGCGCAGTTCCTGTCGATAGAATCTTAGTAGTAGTGTTGGCAATGGGTCACTCAAAATGATCAATGATCTATCCCACATGTGATCCAATATCAAATGGTAATTAAATCATTATAATATCTTTAAAGAGCCGCGAAAAACAAATTCTGAGTATCTAATAGATATATATCGAACATAAATGGGTATAGGCCTACAACTACACAACAAAATATCACAGAACAAACCAATCGGTAAATGCATTTTACAGTAAATGTCTTATTTGTCTTTGAACGCGAACTTAATTTCGTGCGCGGCATGACTACACGCTCGCAGTCTTACAAATTTAACCGATCCCTGGGTCAAGATCCATCTAACTAATAACCACGACCCATGTGACTCGTCAAATATATTGACGACCAAGTTGATCTATGGACCTATCTATGGTCCACTGTCCCATTTCCATCTCTGCTTGGTTTATCTATCAATATATACGTAACATTGTAACTCACTTTCTCTCTTTCAGATCTTGAATTTAGCTAAGCTCTTTCAGATTTTTGAAAGATTTTAACGGCTCATCTCTTCCTGTTGGGTCTTCCTCAATAGTTTGTCTTGCAATTGTTCACTTTAGCTGATCTCTCTAGCCTAATTAATCTGAAGCTTTGCGAATGGATTTGAATTTCTATAATAGAACTGGTGTTATAAGAGTTTATTATTTTTTATGGTGTAGGCTATTTGAGATCGAACTTCATTGATAGTGATTTTAGAGTCGTTTAGGGCTCGTGGCAGAGTTTCACCATACTTCCGATCACTCTGGTAAAAACTATCATGATAATCCTACTTTCAACATGATTTTACCAATGGTCATTGCCCAGAATATCCGTTCTATAGACGGAAGACCGCCCGAAGACAGAGAGACCGTAGTAATCTTGAAGACGGACAACATCAGAAGCAAAGAATTCATCGTCGTCACCTTCGTTTCCGTTGTCGGAATCTTCCTCGCCGTCATCTGCCTCGTCTTCAACGTCTACAACAGGAAGATCAAGTGAGCACTTACGTTGAATCAGCGATCGACCGACTTAGAGATGTTTGATCAATGATTAGTTATTGGAGAAGTGTCATCAATCAGATGCGGTAAAACAGTAAAACTCTGTGCTGGATTTAAGTAAAAGCTACATAAGCTGCAGCTTAGGGTCTCACAATCTGCCTGGGTCTCAAATTTTTTTTAGAAAGAATATTTATCACTATCTTATTTTCCCTCGATTGTTTTTTTAATATTTCTGTTTTTCTTTTACTTGGATATATATTTGCCTATATACATACATACATATATAACATTTATTATTAAATTTTAATATCTTTTTGTGACCAGCTGATATAATTTATAACGGAAGTGGGTCTCCGGACTTTGTATAGCTTAGGGTCTCATCAAGTCTAAGTCCGGCATCGGTAAAACTACAGGGATACGGATACAATGACACTCGGGGAAGGGGGTGGTGTGAGGGGCATCGACTACTTCATCGGTGTGGCTTAGCGTCCAGGCTCCCAAGGACGTCTCCAGACTCCGAACGGGTTCACAGTATCTTATGCTGTATTGCATACTAATACTGTACTTCACATTTACACGCGGTTAGTGGCGGTTCCACGTGGAGGATGAGTGGGGATGCATTCCCACACCGGACTTTTAGGCTAGTCAAACTTCATGTTGGTAAAAGTCAAGTAAAGCGACGGGAAAAATTGCGGGTGACTTTTTTGCTTGTCTTCCTATTTTTTCGGTTAAAATCTAGTAAAATTCGGAAAAATTGCCTTTTTTGCTTGTCAGCTTTTTCTTGTTCGGCAAAGTTTATTGATTTTCTTCTCTTTTCAACCCCCACCGCCTTCCTATGAATTCAATGCATCCCCAACCAAGAAATCCTGGAACCGCCACTGGACGCGGTTATTCGAGGGGAGAGGTTACTCACTGAGCCAGAGGGTAACATTTCTAATGTCACTCATCTTGTTGCTTTTTGGTCAGATACATAAAATTGTCCAGTCCGAAACTGAATAACGTCGCCGTTGTCGGCTGCATTCACGTCTACCTGGCCGTGATCCTTCATGGAATGGACGACTCGGCAATTCCGATGGCGGCTTTCTCCATCGTCTGCTCCGTCAGTTTCCTGTCCACTCGTTTTCGCTAGTACTGTATACTCACTTTCGAAATGGCGTCCACGCTCATCCCCACTTTCGTCTAAACGGCCCTTTTGTCTATGGTCTTTTTGATTACACGGCTGATCGCCTACGTGGTGGTTCGCCCACAGCTGTAGGCGAAAGGCCGTGTAGGCGAATTGCCACACGATGTCTACTACTGGTATAACCATAGGCGCAAAACTTCTATTAGGCGTCTAGACTCGATACTCCCACTTTTGAGATGCTACCATAGGAAAAGAAAAAGGTATACGGGTTGTGCCCCCACTTTTTCATTCAAGTTTACGCCAATGGGTATAGCGTGCATTCGCCGACATGGCCCTGAAGAAAAACACTTATCTATGCCAGCAACCATTGAATAGTACAACCAGTGCACAGTACTGCTTTGTTGAATCAAACTTTGACAACTTTGTCAAGAAAATTCTCTGAAATTAACCCCTTGTTACATTTTAAAAGTTACAAAATGACTTAGTATCACGTTTTGCAATTGTTCGTTACACTGCTCTGGTATTAGAAGTTTGCGTCTATGGGCCTGTAGATCTCTGATCAGAGCTTCCTTTCGTTATGCGGGCGGCGCTTGAGCGGTCGTCTCAGAAGTGACGATCGATCGCTTGTTGTTAGGTTCAGGTTTTCCTCCTCGCCGGAGGATTCACGATGTCGTTCGGTGCGATGTTCATAAAGACTTATCGCGTTCATCAGATCTGTCGCCGCTGTCACGGCGGCGGACTCGTCAGAAGTAAGGTCAGACAGATCATCTGTTGGCAAAACGCTAGCTTCAAAGAAAACAATCAAAGCTAATGTAGCGTTTAACCTGCAGCAGAGGAGATTCGAAGAGAGAGAGAGAGAGAGAGAGAGAGAGAGAGAGAGAGAGGGGGCTCAGTTAGATCGCCGAAAGTGCAGAGCTGTGTAATTTTAGTGCACGTATCGTAACAGTCTGATTTCACGAAGTGCTTCACCATCTCAAATCAAATCGACCTTATATCGAGCATCTGAGATCTTAAGCGAAGTCACTCTGCTTAAATGTCTGCCTAGAGCTGGCGCTTTTCTTTGTTTTGTTTTTCTTCATTGTCAATTGTCATTTCCAATAGTTTTCTGTTACTTTTCATTTGTCGCAATTCTATGGTAGAATCTTCCTGCTATATATTAACAAGAAAATTTAGATGGCATTTCTATTATAGTTTATGCCCCTACATTAAGCACATTGCTGTCAATCAATCAATCAATCAATCAATCAATCAATCAATCAATCAACCAATCAATCGACTTCTAAGGCGCCACTATCATAATGCCCAGGGCATCCGCCGATGGCGCACCAAATCCAAATTGAATCAGAGCCAGGCCAAGCCGGAAATCTCAGTCAGAACAGCGGGGGAGCAATCTAAGGGGGCTATGTTTTAAGACAGGATCAGATATTTATCAATAGATGCTTCGTGATACTCAGCTTCTATCGATAATCTGTGTACTCCTGGCGGTCGACTGCTGCGTAATCGGTCTCTGGTTCGTCTTGGATCCGATTGAGAGACAAGTCATCAACGTCCCCATAAGGGTTAGTCAATTTCCATGAAGACTCTCTTCATGCTTCGTCTTTGTCGTCAAAAGGGTCTGCATTATTATAGGATGAAGCCTTAGCTGTAATCGGTGGTTTACACTACAGTATGACTATGCGTGGCGATCACTTCAGACTGAATGAATAAAGAGACAGAATGGAATACTAGATTAAGCCTATATCAAACAAACAATTCGTTGCAGCTAAGACCTAGCTACGCTTGCATTGCACTGCATGTAAAAAATTTATAATCGTAGCACAAAGGAGCTCAATAAGTTTCCTGTTGTTGTTAAGCACGTGCACAATCCAATTTTTAGAAGCTGGTGTATAAAGTCAAACAACCTCTGGCATATCTCTCCGTCCCTCCACTCTCTGTCAAAGGTCCCCTCCATGCCACGCTAGTTCTTATGACTTTAAAAAGTAGACCTAACAATGTCAAATATGCACTGCTCATGACTGCTGTCCTGTATATAGGTAATGCCGCTATTGGCCCATGAACTTCATCAAATTTCTTGTCCAATCAATCACTCAGTCAATCAGCCAATTATCTAATCTAATCTTAAACTTATATAGCGCCACTTCATAATGCACAGGAGCATCAACCAATGGCATGCCAAATCCAAATAATTAAAGATCCAGGTCAAATCCAGGGTATCCGGCCAGGCAAACGGGTGACAGTCTATGGTGGATAGGCCAGGTCAAAAAGATGGGGTTTTAATCTTTTTTTCTAAAAATCTGTAATGAATTTGCAATGCGGACATGTTGAGGCAATGAGTTCCAGAGTTTGGGGGCAGCCACTGAAAAGGCACGAGAACCAATAATAATAATAATAATAATAATAATAATAATAATAATAATAATGTGATTTTAAGTGGTTTAGGAGGCTAAGTAAGCCTGTGTGAAAACCACTGAACTGTCCGAATATGGGAGAGGGAGAACTATTGCAGACGAGTATCTATCTGGTCGAGTATTTGCTTGTTTGCATAGAAAGTTTAGAAAGAAGGTAACTAGGTTCCTTGTAATAAAGTGTTTTGTATACCTGAAGACAGATTTTAAAGTCTATCCTTTCTTTAATTGGAAGCCAATGAAGACCCTTACGGACTGGGGTTATATGCTCACGTTTTGGAGTTTTTAAAACCACCCGAGCCAGAGAATTTTGAACTCGTTGGAGTTTAGCCAGGTTGGATTTTGAGATGCCAAAGAGAAGGGAGTTGCAGTAATCAAGACGGCTAGACACTAAGGCATTTGCCAAGAGCATTAATGCAGATTTATTAGTCAATCAATCCTTCTATCCATTTCTATAGTGTTCCTATCATAGCACGCCTGCGTGACATTTTCTAAGCAATCAGGATATTAAGCATTTCTAAGATTCTTTCAATTGGTTTTTACCTGATACAACATTCACCTACTGTCCATAATTTTCACAGTTTCCCGATGACGATAACTCGTACAAGTTCCAGACGGCAAAGTGCACTTCGCGGCACTTTGCCCAATGGCTGTGCGTTTTCTACGCCTACAAGGGCCTTCTGCTTCTATTCGGCGTCTACTTGGCGTGGGAGACGAGACGCGTCCAGATCCCGGCCCTCAACGACTCACGCTACATCGGACTGAACATCTACAACGTCGTCCTCTCCAGCGTCACCGTCGTCTCGCTGTCCGAGATCCTTACCGACCGACCGACGCTCAGCTACACTCTCATATCCGCCCTCATCGTCCTGTCGACCACGGTGTTGCTCGCCCTCCTGTTTCTCCCTAAGGTTGGCGCTCGATATGCAGGAATTCCGGGGGGTTAACAACTCCACCCTCCGTTGGCGATGGAGGGTAAAATTTAGATAGTTAGTTCTCCAGTCTACACCAGAGGGGGTCGAAATTAGGGTTGGAAGTGTTCTACATACAGTTGCCTTTTTTAAACTTCGACCATTGCTAGTTCACACTTGAACAATCGACTGCCCGGTAATGTGGACAAGTGAACAAGCCGAAGGCTATTAATATTTCTTTTCTAGAAGAGGTCTTAAATCGAAGCTTGGTCTCAAATATTTAAGTACGATAACCGTAATGGATTGATGCCTGAATATTGCTTGTATTAATTCTCTTTCCATAAATGAGTCTTTTTCTCATAATGTGTCCAAAGCAACTGATTTTCCTTTTCTTTATGTTGTTCAGCAAACTTCTTGTTTCTCCTGCCTGTTCCAGTACCCATTCGTTAGTCCTACTAACTCATTATTTACTAAGCCCTTGAAATCTCGATCTATACGTGGTTTGAGACACAGAACCTTGACGTTCGTTTTCTCTACTCTCGGCATTAATCTTGATTATTAGGAGATTCGCCGATTCTACCGCTGGGCTCAGAACCATCCGACGTAAGACATAACTTACTCCATGTCTTCACAATGGTAAACTCTTCCATTTGTCTCCAGGTTTGACTGCACAATAAGCTCCGAATCCTCATTTCCTTTAATTCCTTCACTGTCTCCTCAAGCCTTTAGGTCTAAACTTAAAACCTTTCTATTCCAAAAGTCATTTCCCCCATAGCTATAACAACCTGACCCGCCGCCTCATGGATACACTGACCTTTGCCCGGCCGACAAACCACCCTGCCTATAGCTATTTCAAGAAAGATTAAGCGCATAAGAATAAGCAGCTACTGCCAGAGGCGGATTTACATTTTGGAGGCCCGGTGCAAATATTTCCATGGAGGCCCCACGGCGCCATCGTGGTCACTTAAAGACAGTGTTTATTCTAGGCCCTTTTTGGGGGATTCCCAAAATGAAAAATCCCCCTTAAAATAATTTATATGTTGCATGGGGAGATGGAAATTCTCCCCCCCAAAAAAGTGTGGCGATGGAGGATTTTTTTTTTGGAGAGGGGAAAAATAAGGAAGCTTGTCACAGAGCGTTTAAGAAGGGACAACGGGCAGATGACCTTTTTTGTTTTGTTTTTTTGCTCGTCAAGACTTTTGATATGTCAAACCTTGTCCCTCCAAACATTTCAAAATCCCCCTATTGTCAAGGTGGCTAGAATAAACACTGCTTAAAGAAGTAAAAATACAACAAACGTCATTGAAAAAATGAAACTATTAAATGCCATTAACTTCAGCTCAAATAAACTTGCATTGAATTTGCAGTCGTGCAGTCAGCGTACAAGAACTTGGGCACGGTCGACCTGTCGTCTATAATCCACGTGTTTTGACGTATAAATTAATTTAATTAATTTAAGTGTTATTTGAACTTATTTCTTATGAATTTAATCATGCACGAAGGTGAGTTCCGGTACCTTTGTTCTACAAAAAAAGCACTAAGTATAACTAAGATTTGTAATCGTTTGCGAAAAAGGTCACCGTCACGGTGTTACGCATTTTACGGTAAGACAAATGAGTGATGGCGTTAGTCTGTTTGCAACTATGCATTGCCATTCCAAAGGTACGGAGGCATACAAATACACATATCCCTCCCATTTCCCGCGCTTCTTGACCGGTGGTACCGTGGTAAGAATTGACCGTCAAGACACACTGTACAGGCACTCAGGTTGAGTCATGCAGTACTCCTAATCTGCATAACGATGCAAGAGGCCGGGCGTCTACGACCGCCGGTGGTCGGTGCAAACGCCGGTCACTCGGTCAGAGTCCAGCCATTATGAGCCATACCATTAATTGAGGTCAGCTAAACCGGGGTATATGAGATATAGGCTTTCTTAACATAGACTCATGGAGCATGCATTAAATTGCATTTCAATACTAAATTATTACTAATCCATGTCCAAACACTACTAACGTCTAACGATACAACATTCATGTATATCTCCGAAAATAAGTTACTTTAGAGAAACTAATAATTAAAAGTCTTTAAAAAATATTATTAGAAAAGGGAGGCCCCTATATTTGTATTTTCAAGGGAGGCCCGGTACCGATGCACCACCTGGTACCGTGGTAAATCCGCCTCTGGCTACTGCTGTGCTGCTTTCTGGGGCGCTGTAGAAGTTTACGAGATTTTACTTTACTTACTTTACTTACTTGTTCTATAGTGTACATGTGTCTGTCATAGACAGTAGGCCTAATCAGCGCTCTACCAGTGTGAACGTCATCGTTACGGGAAAGACTTTATTATCACAATGCCCTTGACCCAGGGGCGTAGCCAGGAATTTTATTGGGGTGGTTTAAATTTGGGGTAGGCCTATATATTTCTCTCTCTCTATATATATAATTATATATGTTATATATACTGTATTATATATACTGATTTGGGGGGCATATATACCTATATACCTCCGTCGCTACGCCCTTGCCTTGGCCCAAGCATGTAATAGCTAGCCACTGTTAACTTACGATTTGTTCTCTAAAACATTTTTAAAGCAAAGCGCTATTTTAACTCGTTCAGCTTAGTCGTGACCGTTATGCGATAACAGCTGACCGAAGAGGCGCTAAATAAATTTTCCGTTGCATAACATTCAGATTTTGACGATTGCTTTGCGTCAGATTTACGCCATCTTACGACACGGTGGCAACGCAACGATATCCATATCGGACATCACGGTCGAGTTCAACACGCGACGGTTCGCCATAGACGAGAGACGCGAAACCGAGTACAGGGCAGAGGTCCACAACAGGGTTCACAAGAGACAACTGATCGAGGTCAGTATACGCGCGTTGATACCTTCTTTGCCAATCTCTTGACATAGGCATCTTAAGGTGATAGTTACGGCCAATAGGGTAGCGTTGTGGTCGAAGAAGCAGCAATGCATTCTAGGAGCGAGGTCAAATCACAAGGAATTAATCACGATTCTTCTGCAGCTGCTAGAATGATTGATGCAGACTCTGAAAGCAGATTGAACAGAATGGAATCATAGAAGCAGGTTGAAACACGCGATGTTGCTTGCGTTCAGCTGGAAAGAGAGATTCTTCGACTGGAAAGGCTGCTGGAAACAGCTGGACGACACAGCTGCAGTCTCCGATCGCTGGACAGCTTCAACGGATTCGATGGTAATGCCACTTCACCGCCCGTTCGCAAGAGAACCCAAGACCCGAATAGGTAACACATCAATTGATTCGTGGTCAGCTTGACGTAGGCAAATAGGTTATACGGGGTGGCGGTTCAGTGATTGGCAGTGTTATATTTTTAATTAGCTAATTAAGCTAATTAATTAGAATATGTGCTAATTCTAATTAATTAGAAAACCTGTTTAAGTAGGCTAATTACAATTATAATTAATTAGATTTATAAAGTTAATTCTAATTAATTAGAAATCATTCTAATTAAATCGAAATATATTTTATAATCTTAATAATCTAACTTTTTGGGAATAGAGTATTTGCTTACAACTTAGATTGCCATCCTAAAAAAAGTATTTCCTTTTCTGTCAATGTTTCAATGATAACATCAACGACCTGATAATATCTCTGTGTAAATTGTTGGTTGACCATGGCGAATTTTTGGAAGAAATACCTGACAATCTGGACAATTTTTACGGTCAATCAAATAGACAATAAGACGCACATTTCTGGATCCTGCAAGACATGCTAGAAAAGGATAACTGGCGATTGGAAACCAATAAGGGCGACGTTGAATTTTATAAGTCACGCAAAGCTATGTACACCTTACAAGTACAAAACTTTTGATGCAGAAAACACAAAGAAAAGGAAGGAGTTGCTTGTCATTGCCAAGTGCAACAGAGACAAGTTGATTAAGATTGCCGTCTGACTGTTAAGAATACTGTTTATAACTCGACTGCATTATTTGTCATTTGACAATTCGTAATCATCGTCATTCCTGATCTAATTAAGCTGCTAATTAACTTAATTAGATCAAAATTTACTAATTCTAAGTAATTAGATATTTCATGTACCTAATTCTAATTAGGGCCTAATTAGCTGAAAGGACTAGCTAATTCTAACTCCAATTAATTAGCAAAAGCGCCAATTAAAAACAACACTGGTGATTGGCGAGCTCAACTTAGTCATACGTAGACCCCTAGACCGAATTTTTAAAAGACAATCGGCTGGCTTAATAGAATTTACGGCTGATTTTCGATGAACACTTGACTAGTCCGACTAAGCGTTAAGGTTCAAGTCTCAAAGTGACTGTTACATAACAATTTAAAATTGACGTAAATAAATGATGCACGATGAAGATTGCCTTCTCCTATTAGACATCGTTTGCCATTGCAAATGAGACCTATGGTAAGAGGCCGTCCATAAATGACGTCACGCGGTTTTGAAGCTTTTTGACCCCACCTCCCTTCGTCACAAGTCGTCACAAAAAGTCAGACCCCCTTTAAAAATGACGTCACAACGCTTTACCCCAATCTTTGAATGTCAAAATTAATTTTTAAATTCACTTATTTCTTGAATGAAGCGGGTATTGCAATGAATTCGTTTGAAAATTCTCATTATAATTACAGTAGGCCTATTATAGTTGAAGCGAAATTCAGAAACTTTTAAAATTCTTTTTAAAAAACGAATCATAAGCGTAATTACGTTAAAATTTGCGGTAATATAGCATTACGGTATTAATAGCAATATTTAGTATTATGTAACGTCACATTTCTGGAAACCCCTCCCCCCGTCGTCACTCATCATCACAAATATATGAACCCCCTCCCTCACTGAGTGCCTGACGTCATTTATGGACGGTCCCTAAAGAATATTAACTCTGTCGTAATAATACTACGGTACACTAATACTGTAATATTGCTATTCATTTCTTTAAACGGGAAATGTCATAGAATGTAATAATGAGGGTATTCATTTCGACGAGAAACGCCACTTATTTCATTATTGGTTTTTCGCTGACCATTATTAATAATTTTCTAGACAGGAGCGATGATTATAATTACAGGTTTTCCATTGATATGGAAACGAATGGTAAAGGATCGCAGCTCGAGAGGTATCATCCATCAGGTCCTTTGCAGAGTCTCTCAATCAGAAGTCGCTATCTTCACCTGATCCGCAAGATTCGTCTATCGAGGTTCTCCAGCGCAGCCACCGGAGTTTCTTTCCCTTCTCATCCGCTCTCCGCCTCGACCGGCGCCGAGGGCTTCGGGCATCCTATTCCTCTGTCCCGTCCGCAAAATAATTCCCAGTTTGAGAAAAACTGTGGAAGTGCTCGACGCTGTAGACCAGACAGCAAACAAGAAACGGCCAACAGCCAGAGGGATGGACTTCTGCTACGATCGTCTTTCTCAGCTACACCTCGACCGCATGCAGACGACAGACGACTTCAGCAGACGTCGATTTTCCTCCAACATGCCCCACCCAGTACCAATGAAAAACTGCACGGGCGGTGACAGCAACCTTGCCCTACACGAGGCAACCGAACTACTGCAGCCGCCTCACAAGGCTGTTCCGCTACAATTAGGAGAAAGACTCGATACGGAAGCCTCGTATTTTCGAAGCAATATACTACGTCAGTCGTCTTCCGGTAATCACGATTTCTCGCCGAAACGAAAGAGAACAATTGAATGGAACAAGATCATACGAGAGAAGATTTTGAAACGTCGGCTTCAAAAGGTTCAAGAGGAACTCAAATCTCAAGGCAAACCAGAACTCAAGATATCGTCAATATGATGGCATGAAGATTATATGTGGCCTATTGCAATGGAGTAACCACATGCCAACCTCACCATTCGGGCAGGCACCGGTGGTGAATTAAGTAAAATCTCATAAATTTATATAGTGCAATGGGCTTAGTACAGTAGAAACTGCTTACCAAGGCTCGATCATACGTATTATATTTTTTCGTATCATACGCACGTATTTTAACGTATGACTAGAAAGATGCTCGCTTCGCTCGCAGTGCAGTATACTATTGTGGAGAATTTGCATTTCTCTATTGTTACCAGCTACTGGAATCTACGGCGTCATAACCGCACGTCTACGGGTAACTGCCGGAGATCTGATTCTTACCATGGGAACTTCAAAACCCTTCTTTTCGATTTATTAACAACCATCCATCAAATATCTCACTGAAATACGATCTTAAATAAATTAGCGCATGAGCGAAAGCTGAAATTAGAAAGATGGGTCGCGTATTTAAAAAATTATAGCTGATTTTTGGCTACGTTGATTATGCGCCAATACCCTTTACCATGGCTGTCAAGAATCTTTTATTGTGCGCTAATTGCATCTTTTGCAAAAAAACCATCCTTGTAAACCGATGCTCTGATATTTAATCTGTAATCATATATGTAGATTAGATTTTAGAGTCGATTATTTGAGCAGTTTTAAGCCTATTTGTGCCTGCGATGTTAGCGTGGTTTTTCTAAGATCCGGTCCCGCTTTAAGGCACACTTGAGCTACCAGTCGAAAGCTCTTGGTTTTAATTTTCCACAACGACCAATGAGAACGCTCACCCAGCCAACCAATGAGAACGCTTGAAGGTAACCAATGAGAACATCACACAGCCAACCAATGAGAACGCTCACACAGCCAAGCAATCGGAACGCTCGAGATGCTTGAAGGTAACCAATCAGAACGCTCACACAGCCAACCAATCAGAACGCTTGCACAGAGCACAGAGGAAGGATCTTAATATGATAGATTCCTTATCATACAGTGGTTCTCACACAGGGCAGTCCCTACTGAACCGCTTTAAACCTTGTTATATTATATTATTATACGCGCTATCATACGTGAGCAAAAATACATTAGGCCTACATAGCCATAAAATTGCGTCAATTACCGCAGTCTGTTAACCATTTACCTGCACAAAAGAAATTAAAGGGGAATCCCTATACAAAGGAATTTTAGAAAACGGAAGTCTCGGGTCAAAAAGGTCAAATTCTAAAGCAGCTGCAATTTTGCTTCAAATACGAGTAGAGCTGTACCGATTGCACATTTTGCCGATTGTTCCGATTGTCAGGCAACCGATTGTCTTGCCGATACCGATTGTCTGTCTAAATCTCCAAATCGGGTATTTTTAATGATCATGCACTCAAATAATATACCATAAAGGTGCAGCGTAAAAGTACATGTCTTCAGACTTCGACATGCAGGTGCAATTCGAGACCTGCCAAGAGACTCAATGCAGAATGTGTTTAATCATTAATGAATATGATTTTGTCATTAATACTGTCTTATCATGTCAAATTTTAGATGTCTATATTCACATTGTAATCTACAATTTTATATCTGAAATTGTGATTATGAAAGTATTCATTCATTAAAATTTAAAACACAAGTGGTAGTCAGATAGAAGTAGGCCCTAACTTATTTTGTACAAACTCCGATGGCCAGTTTCTTCTTTTTCTATCGATTCTTTTTGAAAGTTTGTGTATGCAGCTACGTGCTTGCTTCTCAACTGCTGAACCAAATTTGATATATTAAAGCCTTTGGTTTCATGACCACTTCGAGAGAAAGTTGATTTGCAAAGTTTGCAAATGGCTTTACAGCTGTTCAGCGGACTTATAGTGAAATAAATCCAAATGCAGCTCGTCTGTTGTTTCGACATTTGTATTTTTACGCAGATATTTTATTTATTATTTGAGTCAAATATATGCAACGTAGATCCTATTTAAGCTGTTATATAACTGGTTTAGAATTAGCCGATGACGGGCAGGTGTACTCCTCCTGCCCATCCCTGGAAACAGATCATCTGCGAGCTCGCCTACAAGACTGCATCTGCGAAATAATGCAGTGGACAGCGACAAATCGCCTTGCATTAAACCCTGAAAAAACCGAACTGTTGTGGATTAACACCCCTCGAAGGGTCCACCAGATCAGTCGAACGTCGTTTACGATCGGAGATGCTGTCGTCGCTCCGTCTACCGAAGTGCGCCTCCTCGGTGTTCTCCTTGATGACTCCCTATCGTTCGTCGGCCAAGTGAACTTCGTAACCCGCGCTTGTTACTTTCAGCTCCGAAAGATTAGGGAGATTCGTCGTTACATCTCAACATCAGCTGCGATACATCTAGTCCGTGCCCTGGTGTTATCCAGACTGGATTATTGTAATAGCCTCCTCCTCGGTCTTCCCGACTATCAGCTGGGCCGACTGCAATCGGTCCTGAACGCCGCCGCCGGATGATTTTCGGTGCCAGGTGGCATGACCACGTTACCCCGTTATTAGAGATAAGCTCCATTGGCTCAAGATCCCGGAGCGTATCGTTTTTAAACGATGCTCGCTGACCTTCCGAGCCTTGCATGACCCTTTCTGCCTCGAATATCTTTTGGCGTTGATACGCAGGCCGGTGATGACAGACTGTCGCAAACAGCTTCGTTCTAGCAAACGATCTCACCTCTACGTTCCCCCTCCGTCTAAGACCGTGAAGCTTGGAGAAAGATCTGTGACTCGGGGCAATCCTCTCCTTTGGAACGCACTTCCAGCTTCTGTGACCACGACAACCAACTTCGAGTCGTTCTTATCGAACCTTAAAACTCATTTATTTCGTTTATCGTATGACTGTCTTTTGTAAAACGCTCTTGCCTTTGGCCTTGGCCATGCTATAGCGCTACATAAATTATCAAGTAGAATAGAATAGAACTGTATGCATTAATGTATAAACTAAAATTCGTATTAGACCGGTCGACAACATGCGAGTTTTGAAATCAAACTGGCAGCCCCATCCACTGTCACGTAAGCCCATCTTGATTGACGTACGTCTCCGCCAGAAAGACCCTAATGTTGAAACTTTAAACGTCGACACGGGCAGTTACATTTTGAGACTAGTAGGTTGTAACAAGCGAAGCTACACTAACATTCAAATCATCTAATGCATCTGAGTAATTTCGACGAAATCAGATAAGAACATCGGACCTAATCGTCTCCGACCGAGGGTGAAGAGATGCCGACGAAGTCAGATCGGACGCTAATCGTCTCTGAGTCTCCGACCGATGGTTAACAGATGGCATATCTGACAATCTGGTCTGACATTAACTGCCCCCGACCGACTATCGAATGAAGGATTCAAGATAAGCCGGCCCTCCCTCGTCCCTCCCTCCATCGACAGTTCTACGAGCTCACAGCCGCCACCGACCCCCAGATGGCGCTAGCACCCCCCAAAGGAAGCGACCAAGGAGTCTAGACTCCCAGAGGGCGACACTCACCAGTCACCACTCACTCGGGCCTACGGCACCCCGAAAAAATAATCGGTTCCCCATAACCAATTGTTCCGATTACCCTAACAATCGGCCCGAATACGAATATTAACGATTAATCGGTATCGGTGCCGGATTGGCTCCCGATTACCGATTGTCCTCATAATCGGCCCGATTGTGAATGTTCCAGATTAATCGGTACAGCTCTAAATACGAGTCTTCACAGAGCATTCCGAGCACACACAGAGTGCAAAGATACTTCAGTTACCTACGATCCCTGATATCAGTCACCAAGTAATAAATCTTTAGCGTCTGCGACGCCCGTACATGTACAGTATAACCTCTTTAGCCCGCCACTATTGGTCAAGGGTGAAAGTTTGGCGAGGGGCGAGTTTGGCGGCTTAACAGATACAATGCTCACTACTGAAACTACAGTAGGCACCCCCACACGGGGGCGGGGATGAGAATTTTAGGTGCCCCGCGGATACCAGTAGGGACGGGTCAGCTCATGAACAAATGACAGGTTACTATATATTCATGTATAGACAGCAGGTCGGCTACGAGAAACTGTCAACTTGTAAAGGAAAAGGCTCTAAGCTAGTAGGCTGCGTCGGTGTTTCGTATTGTTGATAATGCAGACCAGAGTACCTGCTGCTGATGTAATACAGCAGCATACAGGCCTACGCCCTACAGGTGAACAGTTTTGTAAATCCGATCCATTGTCTGCTGCCACGGGGACTGCTGGGTTGGAGACAAAAGCCGTGCACGGGGGCAGGATTGGCCATCGCAGGGTGGGGCGAGAGTGGCGGGAGGGAGGTCAACTGTCGGGGTCAGATTCTTGGTCAGATCCCTCCCCCCGTGCAGACCTCTACCACAATCCCTTCACCAGACATTAGCTGACAGGTTAATAGCTGATTATCAACACCGATGTATTCATCGGGGGGAGGGGAAGGGTCATTAATTGTGTAAACAGTCGGTCGGGAGCTTGGCCTATAAACGGTCAAACCGATAAGTAAAGTTGCTATGGCGAGCAAAAGAGGTCATAATACATAGGCATGGAATTTTGAAAGTTGTGGCGACGGCGAGCGGCGAGTTTGGCGACTAAATGAGTTATTTTACATGAGTGGAAATCCGTTCTTGACCCATCAATGGCGAGAGGGGAGTTTGGTGACCTAAAGAGGGGCGAGCTAAAGAGGTTTTACTGTACGTCGTGCGCCTCACAGAACAGAAAGCATCCACCTCCAGGGTGCCAATTATCACCTTAGATTCAGTTTCAGACTCCACTCCTGTAGAAGAAGATGCAGAGGCAATAAATCGTCCATACGAACAGGTTATTACCGTCATAACTGAAATTTGATATATCAAGTAGATCAGCGATTCTCAACCTGTGGGTCGCGACTCAACAGGGTCGAATGACGATTTGCCAGGGTCACCTGAGTCTCCCTGAGACCATCGGCAATATGGGGTTGTCTCTTTTCTGATGCGCAAAACTTGATATTGTAGGCCAAGTAAGCAATTATAAGTAACCGAACGGACTCATAAAATACGCGCATCATACGCGTATTTTATTTTTTATCCACACACACGTATTTTTAGGTATTTTATCATACGCGTATGATCGAGCTTTGCTGCTTACTTTTATGCGCAGTAGCGTCATTTCACACTTATCCGCCTTAACCTGGAATCTGGAAGTACGGACTGACCTTTGAATTACAACCTCGATTCACCACGGACAAGATAACGACTACAATTATTCACTGAAGCGACCATCGACTGGTGCAGATGTACTACTACAATGGCGCTAAAGAAGTCTACTACTACTACTACTACTACTACTACACTTCTCTTGGGGGCGAGATAATTTTTGAACAATTTTTAGGCAAAATTTTGGCAATTTTTTGCACATTTGACATTTATTTAATATATTATTTTAATTTCCTTGGAGGGAAGGTCCTCCTGCTCCCAAATGACGCCCCTGGCCAAAGGCAAGGTGGATTTTCGGCCAGGCAAAGGTCAGTGCATTCAGGAGACGGCGTGGCGAGCCGTTATAGCTACAGAGCAAATTACTTTAGGATGTGGAAGATTTTTATATTAGACCTAAATGCTTGAGGAGATAGTGAAGGGATTAAAGGAAATGAGCCTTCGGTACCATGGCCGTTTTGTAGGCTGCATATGAAAACTGGAATCGAGCTCCAAGCGCGCGGTTGCAGATTCTGTAAGATAACTGATTTAACGGATGCCAAGATTTAGATGAGATGACGATCGTGTAGGTACAGGAGGCTGAGGCGTTAAGAATTTTCGTAGGTAGACCGGTTTTAATGAATGAAATGAACTGTATGTACATAATCGTTATTATCTTATAGGACCTAGGCCCTACTGCGGGGGGTACTCGAGCTTTTTGAAGCCGGTCCACATCCAGTTTTCCATTGTTCGTGTGGGCAGTGTTTAATCTAGACTCCTGGACTCCGGGGAAGGGAGTGAAAAAGCCGGGGGGGGGGGTGAAATTGACAAAGCAGGAAGAATTCTGATAGGGAGCTGCAGTTAGTCCATGTAGTATGCCAAAATTTCCGGGGGGAATTTGAAATTTCCGGGGGGAAGGGCAATTTCCCTCCCGGAAAGGGCCTAGATTAAACACTGCGTGTGGGCCACTAGTTACAAGGGAAGTCCAGTTATTCCTGTGACAACTACGGCATATAAGGCAACTACGAGTAACTACAGGTCCTCTTAATAGACTGCTATAAGTGAAACAAGCCAAGACAATATAACGCAAGACTAAATTCAAAAATGCATAAAATAAATTTTAGTTGAATCGGAAAATTTCAATTAGAGCAGATCTTAAAACACATTTTTGCAGTCCTACTCAGCGAATAGCGTGAAACTGTTTCTTCGACTGCACAATCGAAACACAATCAGGCGAATAACCAGTCAGAGCAATAGGCATTACAGTTTGCAGGTGTTTGTCAGTAATAATTGAACGATATGAGAGAGAGAGAGAGAGAGAGAGAGAGAGAGAGAGAGAGAGAGAGAGAGAGAGAGAGAGAGAGAGAGAGAGAGAGGAAGGCAGCAGACGACGGAAAGGCTGACGCAGAGGGAAAGGGAGAGCCAGGAGGAGAGGAGGACGCCGGAGAGCGGGATATATAAAGAAGGAGCGCGAGAGAAGAAAGAAGAGAGGAGGATTGCGAAGCGGAGACTGGATGTGGAGAGCAAGGGAACGAAAGGAAAGGGGACGACGGAGCAGCGGAAAGGATAAGGTGAGAGTGTTGTATGTTGATTGTATGTGTGTTGCGATCAGATTATATTTACGTGTTTGAAACTCATGCGTCTTGTACACATCTTCTAATAGATTCAGGGTGGGAACCGCGGACATACACGACAGAACAGGGGTAAGGGGGGAAACGAGGGTAATCCCCCCCCGGAAGGTCGTTGAACTGGTACCAGAAGTGATTTTGATTCTATAAATTTGATTTTATGGTGCTGACGCTGCGATTTTGACTCGCACATTGATTCTTTTCGTGACTGCATACGATTATACTGCATAATAGTGATTGCAGAACATTGATTGCATAAAATGTCGGAGATAAATGCGATGTCGAGGCAGACAAGAGCTCAGACTAGAGCACAGTCGAGAGCGTGTATGCCTTTATTCACTTTGGATGGGGTCCGTGATGATCCAGAGATTAGCATTGCACCGCTATACCGGTCACCGACAGCCGACGTAACACCGCAAGGGCCCGAACTAATCAGATCGACCACACCGCTGACGCCCGGGAGATAATCGGGAGACACACCGCCCGTTAGAAGAGACTGTGATGACCGTGAGGGCGAAACAATACCGATGACGCGGGGGGTCCGAATCTAGATAATGGCCTTCTGCGAAGCCCGTCTCCGCGGCGGAAATACAGACCGACACCTCGATACCCCAGGGACCAGCAGGGGCGAGGCGGGGTCCGCGATAATGACCGACCGATGGAGAAGGGGAACGACCCGGTGATAAGTACCGATTATGAAGCACAGTCGCTGGGCTTCAGCCCGATCATACGAGGCAGAGGGGATGAAAACAGGCATAGACCCGCAAACGACCAGGTTTATGACCGTAGAATTGGGCCCGGAAACAGGGACGACCGATGGCCGGGTACCGACACTTATTACCCAAACAGGGCCCGTTTCACGACCGCAGAGCGAATACCGTTAGAAAGCGACCATGAACAATGTTGGGTCAACACAAACCGCCCAATACCGGAGACACAAATGAGGGGTCCGATTCACCGAAACAGAAAAGAGGTAGGGTAGAGACCTATTGCCACGACACCCTGGGCCAGAGAGTACCGAACAGGGGCCCAAGGGAAGTAAACGACCGAATGGGGCGATGATCGTGATGGTCGCTGGGGTCCGATTAATGCAGAAGGGGGACCAGAAATACCAGGGCCAGAACCAGACCGACACCGCACAGGCAGGATTCTGCCGTGGAACTCGAATAATGGCCAGGATTACGCGGGAATAGATTTAAACCGGCCAGCACCCGAGACACAGAGGATGGGCCCGTTTAATAGAGGCAATCGAAGGACGGGGACCGGAAATAATGGCTCCGAAAACCAGGACCAGGGACTACCGAGTAGAGGCCCGACCGTGATAAACGATCCACTGGGTTATGAAGACCGCAGATATCACTACCCCCCTAGGGAACCGAGGGGACCAGATAGGCGATGGCCAGAATCCGTTTATAACCGGATAGGTCCAGACATAACGGACCTTTACCGATAAACCGGGGCCAGGCATATGATGAATTAGATCAGAACCGACCGCAACCCGACAAAATAAATGATAGGTCCGAAAAGCCTCATAGACAATTCATGAAACCGGCGAAATACAACGGTACAGGCCCGGTAGAATCATATATCGCACAATATGAAATTTGTGCACGGCACAATAAATGGACAGCAAGGGAAAAATGCGATTTTCTTCAGTGGGCTCTGGATGGTGTTGCCACTGAAATTTTGTGGAATTTGCAAGGGACAGGGGACCTCACCTATGAAAATTTGGTGGACCGGCTAAGACAACGATTTGGCTATCAGGGCCAGTCGGAAACGTTCAGAGCACAGCTTTTCCGGTACAAACAGAAGCCAGCCCAGTCGCTTAACGATTTAGTATTCGAAATCCGGAAGTTAACCTCTTTGTCCTACCCCAACCAAAGGACAATGAAACAGTCGAAGAATAGCCCGAGACATGTTCATTCAGGCTATCGCGGATCCCCAACTAGGATTGAAGGTCCGAGAGCGCGAGCCCGTGTCACTGAACGATGCTTTCAAACTAGCACTCCGATTGGATAGTTTCTCAAAATTAAGTGGGGCCGATTTCACACCACACCCGAGTCTACCGCAATTCAATGGAACCGATTTCTCACCACACCCTAGTCAAACCGCAGAAAGGGTTAGAGGGGGGCCGGAGACCGAATTCATATGCCGTAGATTTGAAGAGGCTATGAGAGCACAGACTATAGCGCAAGAGGCCTTCCAGAAGTCCGTTAACGATCAGATTCAGAGAATGAATGATAAAACCGATCAGAGAACCAGCCATTCCCCAGGGCTAACCACAGAGAAGCAGGTTCGATTTGAAACAAATAATCGACCCCCACCGTCTCCAACACCGACACAGAAGCAATATTTTCCGCAAAAGCAGGAAGGGTCCGGATTTAATAATAATTGGCGCTATAGATCCGATCAAAATACCCGCGAAACACCAAGTAGACCCTACAACCAACCCTATGACCAGCAGAACAGATCAAAAGAAGCACCCCGCTGCTACAACTGCCAGATGCCCGGTCATATCCGAAGGGACTGCCCCGAAAAATGGCGCAACAGAAGTCAACGGCCACAAGTTAATCAGAGTATAAATAAAAAAGGAGGCAGAGAGGGTCCGAAATCACTTTATGTGAGACCAAAGATAAATGGACGGCAGTTATGGTCCCTCATTGATACCGGCGCCACAGAAAATTTAATTCATAGTCGTTTTATTCGAAATGCTACAATCAGGCCCACCACAGTCGATTTGTATGCGGCCAACGGAAGCAAAATAAATGTGAAGGGAGAAACGGTTTTGACCGTAAGATTTAGCCCCAGATGTGTATCTAAAGTCAGATTCATTGTATCCGATGAAATAAGCGAGATACTGCTAGGAATGGAATTTCTCAACAGCGGGAAATGTAAGCTAGATTTTCAGACTGACACGCTGCAAATTGGACGGGAAATAATAAATTTAACCACATTTGTTGGTCAGCGTTGGGCCAGACGCGTTCAAATAGGAAGAGAGATCACTCTACCGCCCGAATCGACCAGCGAAGTACCGGCTAAAATGTTAATAGGAAACGCCGAGGGAGAGGGAGGGGGAGAATGGTTGCTTGAACACAAAGAACTTACCCCAGGCGTGCATTTAGCCCGAGCGGTGTATGAAGGCCGGGGAAGGGAGGCAGTGATACAAGTGACTAACACAAACCCGACGGCCGCTATTATTAGAGCCAATGAAGTATTGGGCGAACTGACACCCGTGTCAGTCCAGAGCCAAAGCCATCAACCCGACCCCGTAAACAGCGAAGTATGGAAAGCCGCTGTGGCCAAAATACTCAACGAAATTCCGCCCGAAGTAACCAAGGAGGAAAAAGCACTATTAAAAAATGTTCTGTTTAAATACCGAAATGCATTTTCCTTAGACGATACTGATTTAGGGTGCACCGATTTAATAGAGCATTCTATCACAACAATAGATGACTCACCCATACGCCAAAGTCTTCGGCGCCAGCCGATGGCTTATCAAGACGCCATCGATGAGCACACGGACCTATTGTTACAGCAGGGCGTAATAACCCCTCCCAGAGCGAGTGGGCGGCAAATGTTGTTTTAGTGAGAAAAAAGACAATAAACTTCGATTCTGCATTGATTATCGCGCGCTAAATGCGAAAACACGTTTCGATGCGTATCCGGTCCCGTTGACAAGAGTTTGTCTTGATTCGCTAGGGGGGCAGCACCTATTTCAGCGTTTGCGATTTACGCTCTGGTTTCCATCAAATTCCGATTAAGGGGCAGACGCCCACCGTACAGCCTTCAGAACTCGTAAAGGCCTCTTCGAATACAAACGAACAGCCATGGGGCTACGGGGTGCCAGTATCACATGTTGCCGACTTATGGACCTAGTTCTAAAAATCTGAACCACATTTCTTGTTTGGCTTACTTAGATGACGTCATAATATTTGCTGCCGACCCCGTAACGCATATTCAGAGGCTCGGTGAAGTATTAGAACGCATGGAACGAGCCGGCCTTAAATTTAGACTGGACAAATGCAAGATCATGAAAGAGACAATTAATATTCCTCAGGCACTCCATATCAGCAGAGGAATTTCCCTGATCCTGAAAAAGTGCTTAAAATAGAACAATGGCCGATACCCAGAAAAGTGAAACAAGTAAGGAGTTTTTTTAGGACTCTGCACCTATTACAAGTTATTAGTACCTAAATTCGCAAAACTGGCGTCACCTCTGACGGAACTTACAAAGAAAGGAAAGTTATTTGTATGGAGCGCCGAATGTCAATCCTCATTCGAAGCGTTAAAGTGGCCCTCACATCCGAACCGATTGTAGCCATGCCGAATGACCATGACCCTACGTACTGGATGTGGATGCTAGCCTTTTTGTATAGGCGGCGTATTAGCTCAAATATCAGGGGTAAAGAAAAGTGGTGGCATATTTTAGGCGGAAGCTTACTCCTGCCCAGCAAAATTACTCCGACTACGAAAAGGGAATTTCTGGCGTTGATTGAATGCGTTAAATACTTCAAACATCATTTATTAGGCAGAGAATTTTTGGCTCGTTCCGATCATCAGGCCCTCACATCGATATTTAAGGCCCCTGAATTGTATGGACAGTACGCCCGCTGGATTGATTATTTGGCCCAGTTTCAGTTGACCCTGACCCACAGAAGTGGCAGTTTGCACTTAAACGCCGATTCCATGAGCCGGTGGGGGGCAGCAGAAACTGAAGATAAGGCTACAGAGAATGGGAAGGAGCAAGATACAACCTGTCCGAAGGGGGAAATGGGAAAACCCAGCCCCTACAGACCCGCGAATTTGACCCAGAGCAGGAGCCGGCGAACAAACAGAGACAAGAACAGACGGAAGACGACGAACGAACGGACACAGACAGAGACAAAGACGGTGACGAATTTATCACACGTGAAGTGCACGCTGTGAACCCACGGCCGATCAGCGTAAACAGGTCTTTCGAAACGCCCGCCGCCCGAATAATAGCAATGCAGAGGGCCGATCCAGAATTAAGCCGCGTCATAGATTGGGTGGAAAATGGAGCCCCAGAACTTGCTGACATATTGTCTGATGGACCCGAGATAAAGACCTATTTTTTCAATTGCATCAGATGGAAATCACGGATAACGTGCTATACAGGGTCAATCCAAGAAAAATCAAACAGCTAGTTATACCGAAGGCCCTGCAAAACGAATTCTTGACCCTGGCCCATGCAAATGCAGCGTCCGGTGCGCATTTAGGCATTCGCCGCACCCGATTAACCGTTAGAGCCCGAGGGTATTTTCACGGCTGGTCCAAATATACCGAACTCTTCGTAAAGAACTGTGAAAGATGTCGGCGTTATATTAGGCGACCATTGCCCCACCATGGACCACTCCAGACGCACCGATGCGGAGAACCGTTTGAGATTTTATCAATAGACCTGACAGGCGCTCACCCCTGCACCGAGGATGGCAACCGCTATGTACTTACGATGTTATGTTGCTTTTCAAAATGGATAGAGGCCATTCCGTAAAGTCGATGACAGCCAGTTGTGTGGCTAGGAATTTAGTCAACACGGTAATAGTGCGTTACGGCGTCCCTAGGGTAGTTTTGACAGATAGAGGCCCGGCCTTCGAAAGCGCCCTCTTCAGCGAATTATGCAAGATTCTTGGGGTGCATAAAACACGTACCACAAGCTACTGGCCTCGAGCCAGCCCCGTAGAATGTTGGCATAAAACGATGAATTCAATGGTCGCTAAATGTGTGGGGAAAAATCACAAGAGATGGGACGAAACTATTCCCCTCGTGACGTCAGCATTTCGGGCCTCAATCCATGAAACAACGGGGTTCAGTCCCAACCGGATCGTCCTAGGAAGAGAAACGCGCCTCCCCTGGACCTAGTGTATGGCCTGCCACCATCCGAAAAAGTAGCGACACCTGTCGAGTATGTCACTAGAATGAGAGATGAAATGGAAGAAGCTTTTAAAATAGTCAGAGAACGGTTGCAGCAAAGCGCTAAAAGACGTGCAGATAAGTATTTTCCTACAGTCAACCCGAAAACATTTTTGCCCGGAGACAAAGTCTATTGGTATACCCCGCAGAAAAGAAAGGCTCATATCCGAAATGGCAACTCTGCTATGAAGGCCCGTATGTAGTGACCAGGCAGACGTCACCGGTAAATGTAGAGATTCGGAGGTTAGACGCCAGAGGGCGTACATTTATTTCTCACATCGATAAGCTAAAGACATGTAGAGAGAGGAGGAGACAGAAGACTTAGAAGAGACCCAGGAGGAAAGGGACCACGAAGAGATTGATCGGGAGATAACAGAAAGGGAAGGAAGTCAAGAGGAAGGAGGAAATGATATGAGAGGGACTGAAATGGACGAAGAAGGAGGTGAGGTAGTAGAAGAAGACACGGCCATTGCACCGAATGACCCAGACCCCAACCCAGACCGAATGACCCGACCCAGAAGAGCAAGCAAACCACCGGTTAGATTTATGTAAGAAGTAGAAAATTAAAATGTAGATAATGACGTTTAATGACGTGTATATAAATGGTATAATGGTCTAAAAGTGGAAAATGCATGTGAAGTAGGCACACAAAAAAAAGGGTTAAGAGACCATGAAATTGTACATACGTATATGAATTACGAGCGCAGGATATTCCTGTAACAGTTATATAGCGCATGGAACAACTCCCGTATATTAATGTATAGCAGAAGAAAGAGAATGACTAGAAGTGAGTGAATAAGTAAGATGTATAGAGATGTATATAGCAAGAACAAGTGAGTAAGTACGGAAATAGATAGCTAGAAAAGACGGACGAATGTTAAAAAAAAATGTGGCCAAGCAGGAAGGTCAAAAGAATGCATAGTTGTGTATATATGAAAATGCATAGAAAACAAATAACGGAAATTCTAGAAACAAAAGGACAGAAGCCTGGGAATGTAAATAATTGGATTAAACAAGGGTAGAATGATGCAGAGGATGAGCAAGGGAGATGAAGAACAGAAGTTATATAGCGCCAAGGAAAGTCGCGTATTAAGTACAGAAACTAGCTGAGAACAAGTGAGTAAGTACACAGTAGGCATATAGTGGAACAGAGGTAGCGAACTGTACATAGGGCTATATAAGAAAAGGGAAGTCAGTAACTTTTAGATGTTTATGTAGCGCATCGAGGGATCCACATGACTGGTAGAAGAGCGGATAAAATTGTAGAGACGCTCAGCCATTGGCAAAGAGAAGGGAAATTAACCACAAAATAAGAGATATTTAAAATTGACATAGAAAAGAAGGACTCAGTTGACCCTTATAGGAGAAAACGGAGGGGTAGGAGACGAACCCTGAGGGAAGAGGACGTTCGAAGACAGACAGCTAGGAACCCGGGATCTTTGGACGAGGGTTTAATGGATTAAGGATGAACGCCCTAGGGGCAAGACCAGATTGAAGGAAGAGATAAGGCGGCGGAGAAGCTGCGCCGGAGAAGGAGGAGAAGACGGGTAGGACCACCCGGGGAAGTTTCTGGAAAAAGGGTAGAGGGGGGAAGGTAATTTTGTGTCTGCGAGTATGTTGCAGGTAACCACGACGAAGATGGACATGATGGACGTTGGAAATGAAGTGACGTCACGATGCAAGAATGAATGCGCGAAGGCGATTGGCTCGCGGGAAGCAAACGGGGAAAGGGGGCGGCGAACCATCCTGCTGTATATAGATACATGCACAGGAAGCGGGAGCGGAAGACGCCGACGTAGTCGATCGCATCAATCCTCGCAGGAAGTGGAAAGTCGAAGACCAGACACGAACAATGCATAGGGGGAGCGCCGAAGTTTTCTACAGGTGTGGAGCGTGGTTCCAGGACTGGGCTACCCTCGCTCGGCACCGGAAATCCGCGCACGGGCTGGGCGGGGATGGCGGAGGATCAGAGGGACGGAGTGGGCCGCAGCCGCAGCCGAGAAAGCCGACCATCCAGCCACTGATGGGAGCAGGAGCGACCGCCACTCCCCGGATGCAGACGGCGAACGCGAGCGCGCTCTACAGGATCCGTCCCACCACGGTGGTAGGAACCTCTGCCGAGCCGGTGAGGAGGATGACGACCACGGCGATGTCGGTGAGCACTCGGGGTACGAGGCCGGCGGTGGACCTGGCTCAAGCGGGGACACCGGCCCCCAGCAGACCTGTGCCTGGACCGGTCGCCACCATGGCCGCCTGCCCCCCAGCCATCTTGCACGACCTCTCCGCCCGCCGGGAGCGCCTGGAAACCATGGTGGAGGTGGCCTGCCGTTGGAGCAGGAAATTCGCTATCCGGCAGGTGGAGGAAATGCTGGCGGCGACCTTTCCAGAAATAGAGGCGGACTTCCGCAAGGCGGTGGCCTTCGGGGTCGCCCGGGGGACCCAGCCGACGTCAACGACACTTCCGTCCTCGACGACCTCCACCTCCCCTCCCCAGAGGACCGCTGGACCTCCGGCACCTGTCTACCCCACCAGCGGGGGAGACGCCGACCCGCGCCACTATCCAGAAGCAGGACGCGGAATCTTCCTGGATACCCCACTGGCGAGCGGCGACGCCATGATTGGCGAAGACGAACTTTTGCATCTGCTGGGCGACTGGGGTGAGACCGTCGCCGGAATCTCGGCAGCGTACGAGGACATCACCCCTCCCGGAGAAGCGGATGTGGTGGAAAACGGCGGAGCTGATTGAACTATTGAACTATCGACGAATAAAGGACTTCCGGATACAGGACCCCAAGGAGCAAGGCAAAAGTAGTGGACGAGAAATGTGCGACTGGTATGCATGGATGGAATGAGAGTGGGTGTTTTATATTTGTTTTAACTTGTGCTATAAATTTTGAACTAGTTAAAAAGAACGATTATGTTAGAGGAAATTAGAACACTTAATTGCAGGAATTTGATACGAACTCAGAAACTTTTATGTTGACTAAAAAAATTATTTCTACTCTATTTTAACTCCGGAACCGTGGAGGTAACTCAGAACTCGTATACTAAAATCGACCACCTCGGTTTTTAAACTCAGAAGTCGATATAGGATAAGGAGAAACTTTAATTAATCATGATTAGGTATTAACATTTATCATAATAATTCATGTGGAGCGGTGGGAGTTGAGAGAGAAAGAAAGGGAGGAGAGTGGGTTTGGTTTGAACAAGAGGAGAGTTGAACGATATGAGAGAGAGAGAGAGAGAGAGAGAGAGAGAGAGAGAGAGAGAGAGAGAGAGAGAGAGAGAGAGGAAGGCAGCAGACGACGGGAAAGGCTGACGCAGAGGGGAAAGGGAGAGCCAGGAGGAGGGAGGACGCCGGAGAGCGGGATATATAAAGAAGGAGCGCGAGAGAAGAAAGAAGAGAGGAGGATTGCGAAGCGGAGACTGGATGTGGAGAGCAAGGGAACGAAAGGAAAGGGGACGACGGAGCAG
Organism: Metaphire vulgaris; assembly: GCA_018105865.1. Taxonomy (NCBI): domain Eukaryota; kingdom Metazoa; phylum Annelida; class Clitellata; order Crassiclitellata; family Megascolecidae; genus Metaphire; species Metaphire vulgaris. The sequence continues at coordinate 9,078,220 of CM030850.1, forward strand.
CGGAAAGGATAAGGTGAGAGTGCTGTATGTTGATTGTATGTGTGTTGCGATCAGATTATATTTACGTGTTTGAAACTCATGCGTCTTGTACACATCTTCTAATAGATTCAGGGTGGGAACCGCGGACATACACGACAGAACAGGGGTAAGGGGGGAAACGAGGGTAATCCCCCCGGAAGGTCGTTGAAATAACACTGCAATGTTTGATTTAATAATGCTCAAAATAGAAAATGTTGATTCTCACGTATACGTGGATCCAAACATTGTCAGGAAAGAAATAGCTAACTTCCTATAGTATTTCTTTTAAGCAGATATAAGGTTATGGTAGAAATTTGCTAATAATACGGTTTCGTCATGCACCTGATTCCCTCTTTTTCTAGACACTACCGATCCAGGGGCGGATTAAGGTCGCTCGAGGCCCTGATGTAATGTAATAAAATATTTGTATAGCGCCTCTTCTGAAAACTCACTCAGAAGCGCTCCCACAGCAAATTACTGTATATTGACAAAGAGATAAGTTTTAAAAAGAGGGCCATAGAATTAGGAGTTACTAAGCCACTGATACTGGCGTCAAGAGCATTCCAAAGGATAGGGCCAACTGATTCAAAACCTCGTTTCAGATTATTTTGTTACATTACATTACAATTATACTGTACGATTATTTGTCGGAAATGACCCAGCGACAATATACAGCTCAGCATGCAACTCATCACTGTGCAAATACTGTACACCAAAAGTTAATGTAAATTAAGAGTTAAATAATTTTAGTTTACACGTAAGGTATACATACGTAAGGTATGTATTTTTCACAAAAATCCTAAACAAGTGTTGGAAGGACCAAAAGCTACCTAAAGAATGGAAAGAAGGAATAATAATAAAATTACCCAAGAAAGGTGACCTAGCAGACTGCAACAATTGGAGAGGCATCACATTACTATCAGTTACAGGAAACATAACATATTACTAAAGAGATTGAAAGATGAAATCGACTTTAAAACTAAGAGAAGAACAAGCAGGCTTCAAAAAAACAGATCATGCAGTGAACAAATATTCACCCTAAGAAATATTATTGAGTAAAGCTTAGAGTTTCAACAATCAATGAGTATAAACTTCATAGACTTTAAAAAAGCATTCGACAGCATTCACAGAGAAGCAATGTGGAATATTTTGAAATTATATGGAATACCAAAAAAATTCATCAACATCTTCCGTATTATCTATGAAAACTCAAGATGCTGCATAATGACAGAAGGTGGTATTGCGCGCATCGCCGCTGTGGCTGAGTCACCTGCTGAGACTCCCGAACTGCTCTCAGCCAAGTCGGTGAGGCAGGCTACAACGGGAGGATGCAGGGAAAGAGAGTGGGTGTCAGGCATACGCTATACTGAGGCCCGGCTTGGGCACTGCTCAAGGAATAGAGGGGAGGCTGAGGAGAGAGAAGGGTATAAAAGAAAGAGACATTGAGAGTACGTTTCTCTTTCCTCCTTTGGTTTCTTCCTCCTTATTCGAGTTTAGGTTGGGAATTCACGCTTTGCTAGTGCAGCGTGAAACGGAAATTCCTGCTTTACTCTGGAGCAATTTCTCCAGAGAGGCTTATTGAAGGCTCGAACGGAAGGGAAGGTCGCACTGTCATGTACTTACTGTGAAGTTTAAGAAATAAGGAAGGTAACTGTTTAGTTTGTGTTTAAAAGCTTTTTTATGTTTCTATATTTGATCTTATAATTTCATCTCACGCGTGATATGTTTGACATTGCATTATTATATTAAGAAAGTTTATTGACGGCTTAGCGGCCGGAGAATTAACGCTGTGTCCTAGGCAATAGAAAGTTTGTTGCATCTTTATGTCATTGCAAGAGTGCTATAGCGTTCCTTTATTTCTGTCCGTGCCATATGAAAGACGCTGTAGGAAGGACCATTGATAGCTTGCTTGTGCCACGTGTCGTTTGCATTTTCATTGTGTTATTTACTATTGTGAGTTTGCATTATAGATATTTTAAATACAGCCTTGTGTTCATGTTACTCATCTCCATTTACATCGATTCAATCATTCAATTGCTAGGGACCTATCAATAAATCCTAACCCTTCCAGGAGTTAGGCGAACCACGGGCATAGGCGGTCAAATTCCCAGTAGGTTTAGGCTCACTCGGGTCCTGGCGAGGGGAATTTGGCTGACGTCAGAAGCTCCTTGCCCTCCAACTAGAGAAATTGGTTAGAGGGAGGTGGAGGACGTCACAGTATGACAGAATTCTTTAATATACTTACAGGGGTGAAACAAGGATGCAACCTGTCACCATTCCTCTTCCTGATAGTTATAGATTATATACTAAGAACAGCAATGAATAATGAAAGTTACGGCATCAGCCCGGGGGAAAAAAAAGAAGACTCACAGATTTGGACTTTGCCGACGACATAGCACTGCTAGCCACGGACAGAGAAAAACTTAAAGAAATGACCACAAGTCTAGAGGAAACTGCCGGAAAAGTGTGTCTAAGGATAAGCAGAGAAAAATCAAAAATCATGCAAATAGGAATACAAAACAAAAAGACTCCAATCATGATAAACGACCAGGAAATCGAAGAAACAACCAAATTTCCATATCTAGGAAGTATATTAACAAATGACGGGGATACAGAAGCAGATATTAACAGCCATATAGGCAAGGCAATGGCGATATTCCAAAAAATTACAAATATATGGAAAGCCAAAAAGATAAACACAGAAACCAAAATCAAACTCTATAAAAGTATAATTTTACCCATAGTGACCTACGCTTCAGAGACATGGAAAATTACAACCAAACTAGCAAATAAAATAAATGTATTCCACCAGAGATGCATAAGACGAATTTGGAACATTAACTACAAAGATCACATTACAAATGAGAAAATCTTAAAAAAGAGCAACTTGAATAGACTGGAAGACATTATAACAGAAAGCAGACTAAGAATGACGGGACACATTCTACGACTACCAAATGAAAGACCTGCAAAAATCGCTTTATCATGGACACCCACAAACGGAAAGAGGAAGCGAGGTCGTCCTATAAAGACTTAGAAAAGAACAATAAAAGAAAATATAAAGAAAAATAATATGACATGGGAAGAAGTCGAGATGCTAGCGCAAGACAGACAGAAATGGAGATCTATTGCTGCCCAATGTGCCTATGGCACGAGAGGAACTAACTAACTATGTATTTTTATGTGCTATGTTTTTACCTTGCGTTTCGCCAAGGCTAATTTAATAAAACGATCTTGTACTTTATTGTATGTGCGTCGAATTGGTTTTTCCATCAACATTCTGTTTCAAATAATAATAATAATAATAATTATGCACTTCTATAACACCGGTTCTAATACCCAAGGTATCAATCGATGGTACTTCAAAATCAATCCGCAAAAGATCCAGGTCATTCCAGAAAAGGGTAGGTCTAAGCCGACTTGGCATTAACAAGTATTGTCTGCAAAAGACAACAATAAAATTATTTATACAAATGTGAAACCAGATCTGGTTCACTGTATTTTATTTTTACAGCAAATTGTAATGCATGTTACAGTTTAGGGGTCGTCCATAAAAGACGTAACAACGGACCGACCCCCTTTCGTCTTCCGAAAAGTTTTGACAAACAAAAACGATCACCCATCCTCCTATTTTTTCTTTTTCCATACATAATGACAAGCAAAAAGGTCATCCTTGTATTTTCCCTCTCCAAATACCCTGACAAGCAAAAGAAAAGAACAAGGTAGTCACTTAAAATTTTTGTGTCGCGTTACGTCACATGTACGGAACCCCTCCCCTCTTCACACTTCGTAACAAATGGACCCCTCTCCCCTAGGCACGTTACGTCATTTGTGGACGAGCCCTTACTCGATTTCACACATCCAGGACATTGAGTGAGAGCAGTGAATCTAGGGATTAAAAATGCGCTACGTACATTCAATCCAAGAATTCAGCACCCTGATCTCAAGAGAAAAATTTCTTTAGTCAAAACAGAATGTTCACATTACTGGAATGGCCCTGAGGATTCAGCAGGGGCACCACCTCCCAGCAAAGGACAGGTTATTCGCGTGGCGTCGCCACAAGCGTTTTGGAAAAGCGGAAAAAGATATAAAGCAATTTTCTCGATTAAGTTCCAGCAATCTTCTAGATTAAATTCAAGCAATATTCTCGATTATATTCCAGTCATGGCGATTTTAGTCCGAGTTCTATTTCCGTTACAATGATTAATGAACAAGCAATTTTAAGTTAATTCATTATTAATCAACACATATCCTCATATTCGTGTACCAAACAAAACTTTCCAATCAAAACTATCGGTGAAAAATCATGCATATACATATATGTGATTAACCTATCTACGTCCCCTCCAACACCTTTGATGGAGAAGACTACCCAATACAGCCAAGTTTTAATCTAACTAATTTCCGGTTCCTCGAGCCGTACGACATTTTGGGAGGTCCGAAACCCATTTGTTAATAATTTAATCTCCATCATGAGTGTGTCCGGTTTTCCCACGGAATCGACTGGAAAGCAATATTTCTGCCTTTTTCGCGACCCACTCAAAACTAATCACAAATTAATCACAAACTAATCTAGACTTAATCAAGCCCATACTGCACGCTGAAGATAATCATATTCAAAGCACTTTATGCTATAATTGTTCTTTTGTATTGATATATCAATACATCAAGCGTGAACAAGTTCGACTGTTCATCTAGTACTATCTACGATAGTATATCTGGCGACGAGGAAATCCGAATTTCACGACCAAATCATCGGCTTTGGAGCAAGGCAACTGAACGCCGTTCAGACAAGTTGGACAGCAGCTCAGACAAAGAGACACTGCAGAGTGGACGCCAACGTGACTCATCGCCTGGCTCACACAAAGGAGAAGGACGCGGGCGCCATTTTTGGAGACGCCGATCTTTCTTCACGATCGCCTCAAGACTGCGCAACCGCCGTTAGTACTGTCTTCGTCCATCGATTGTCAATCATGGTCGTCACAACGACACCTTTGTCATTGTCATCGTCGCCATCTTCAGCGACTAGACGGGAATCTTCGGGCCGTTTCTACACAAAGATGCCCTGTAAGCCTGTACAGACAGCAGCCCGGCGTGGGACTGTCACGTCCGCCGGTGGATCCTGGTCTGTACCCGGGCTGGGCGCCGCTCTGTCGACGCAACAGACCCCGGTGCCTCGAGCCCTCCAGTCGCAGAGATCGCTTTCGTCGGTAGATCTCGTCAACGCTCGGCCGAGAAGCCAGCCTATCGACCGCCAAGGCCTCCGACGCCCGGTCATTCAGGGGCTTCCGCCAAGCTGTGCGCCAATTGCGGGCGCCGCGGGCATGCCGCCAGAGGCGGCTGCTGCTGCCCTGCCAGAGACCAGGCGTGTACCGCCTGTTTCAAGGTCGGCCATTTTGCAGTGGCCTGCAGATCGTCTGCTCCAGCTTCCGGTCGCCAGGACCGCCGACAGCGCCAGCGATCGCAGCACCATCGCCGACACGACACGCGTTCTGTCGGTACCGATCTGTCCGATGACGTCGACAGCATCATCATCCAACTGTATCTCAGCCACCATCCCACTGAAGTAAAAGATGCAGCGGAAGCACTGCAAGCCTGCATAAAAGACGTAGAAGGGTGGTTAAGCAGGAATAGGCTCAAACTCAATCCACAAAAACTGAACTAATCTGCCTAGGGGCATAGGAAACAGATAGATAAAGTAATACTGGATAAAATCAGTATTGATCGATTGAAATCTTCCGTTCAAAAAAGTTGTACGAAACCTAGGTGTTATGTTTGATGAAAATCTGACAATGGTTCAGCATGTCAACAAGGTTGTTGCAAGCAGTTTTCGCGAACCACGCATAAATTGAGATCGATAATACCTACTTTGACACAAGAAGCGGCAAAGGTGTTAGTTCATGCACTTGTAAGTACAAGACTGGACTACTGTAATAGCTTGTTGGTACAAATCAGCAAAACACAAATTCAGCGCCTTCAGGTGGTGCAGAATGCTGCAGCCCGCCTTTTTAACAGACACAGAGGAACCAGCATATCACACGGTTCTCACGCGAATTGCATTGGATTCGATCAAGCAGAGACTGATTTTTAAGATCATTTCCATCGCCGATAGGTGTCTCCGAGGAGAGGCACCGGAATACCTTTCCTGTGAATGTAAGCAGTTGAGGTCGATGCACAGACCGTTGGGCTCAGATCAGATAACACAAGAACTTTGGTCACTACTCGAACCAGCACAAAGATTGGCGATCGTTCATTTCGGGCGCTAGGGCCTTACTACTGGAATGCTCTCCCAGCGGAGCTACGGGACAATACCACCTCTCGAGACGTTTTCCTTTCAAGACTTAAAACATTATTCTTTAACCAATCAGCAGCGGCGCATTTGTTCTAAAGTGCGCCTATTAATGAACTATCTAATCTAATCTAATCTAATCGCGTCCGTCTACGACCATGAAGATCTGTCTGCCATCTCCTTCAGCAGTGTAGACTGGTACTGGTCGCCACCGGAAGTGGACTCCGACGTCACTTCTGCTGAGCCGGCCCTGTTATCAGCTGCATCAGCGACACAGTCTCCCTCGATGCCAGCGTCATTAACGTTGACCTCCGAGCGACCATCCGCCTCGGGCACGGTCACCGTTCATCTAGTACTATCCTACCATAGTATATCTCTTCCAGTCTACCAGCGTCCATCCTTTTCACTGTGCCTGCAGCCGCCCTCGCTGCGCCAGTGCTGCGTGTGGTAATCGCCACAGCGACCGATCTGTTCTCAGGATCGGCTCGCCCAGTCAAAGCGAAGATCGGCGCTCTCCTTAGCGACGCCATCTTCAGGAAGCCACGACTTCCGGCGCGTTTGCTGAAAGCAGATGCCGTGTTCCGCGCTCAGAGCAGCGCCGACAGTCAATGCCTGTTAGACGTCACCGCCTCGGTTCTCACACAACCGGAAATGACGTTCAATAGTCACCGCACTTCCGCTGCCGGTGTACTTTCCCGTTTCCGCTCATCAGCGACATACTTCGTGACGTATGTCCGACAGTTCGTCGAGATTTCCGAACTGCTTCAGTGCTTCTTGAAAGAAAGCGCCCTCTTGTGTGAAACACTGGAGCATCATCAAAGTACAGCGCTACTGAAGCGTAGCGTCTCAGAGTCTCCTATTACCTTACTCTGACATTGCTGTCAAGTCGCTACCGCCCAGAACAGATATTAGGCGTAGCCGAACCCGTAGTTTTCAGAATATTTTCATTTTCATTGCTGTTTAAGTCGCTATCGCCCCAGACCAGGCATTTTGGCATAGCCAACTAACCGTTCTAGAATAGGAATGGGCATTTCCCGCGAGTTTCGGTCAATCGAAGATGATGCGCGGCTGCTCCGCGGACGCCGACGGCACCTCGGCGGAAAGGGGAGTGATAAACCCCGAACTGCTGAACGATGCGCGCGGACGTAGCTGGGGTTTTGGACGCGGAAAACCGAGCGACGCGCGTCGGTCTAATGTACCGCTGACGAACGGCGGCGGTGCGGGAGTGCGTTTTGGAAGAACCGACCACGGTAACCCAACTTATTTCAGCAGCGCATGTTCATATGATAATGATCCTAACTGCGACTTTCAGGACAGCGCGCAACGGTTCAGCCAATTTAATACCGATGCGCGGCAATTCCGCAGGAATCCCGTGGACACGCGAATACAAGACAACTACACGACTCGTGAAATCTTGACAAGTTACCAAAACCCGTCCCCACGGACCCGGCAAGTCATTCGATTAGACCAACAACTGACGATCACGATTCATCGGCTAAAAATAAAAGACACGCCATGAAACCGGGCAAATTTGACAAGAAAATGCCGCTAGAAACATTCTTGCGGCAATTTGACAGTGCGCGTTAGACGGTAATCCGGCTCAGCTTCTATGGGAGGAAAATAATGGCAGTCCTGTAACCTATGAGAGTCTGGTAACGCGGTTACGCCAACGCTATGGCGTCGACGGTCAAGCGGCTTCGTTCACAACTCGGTTGCCGTCGACAAAAGAGGGGGAGTCTTTACACGACCTTTAACACGATATAAAACGTCTATTGGCATATGCATTCCCTTCGGAGACATCGGCCGCGACCGAAAAGATTGCTTGCGATTCGCTCATACAAGCGTTCAGCGACCTCGAACTAGCTTTTGAGATAACAGAAAATGAACCAGTAACGGTCGACGACGCCTTTAAAATCGCGGTGCGTCTGCTGCCATATCACGAAATGCGGGACGACGAGCGGGATCGTGCCCGGTCGTCCCGCGGTTCAGTTGACTTTTGAACGGAAGATCAAATGGCCGAATTTATGACCGAACAATTTAAAAAAATGCTCCAAATTAAAGAGACACTCTACAGCACAAAGGCATCGAGGCCATTATCAGCAAAGCTGAAAGTGTCTGTCTATCAACATAGAGACCAGGCATGTTGAACGCTGTTTGTGTAATATCTTTTATGTTAATGTAACTAACTGTCATTTTGATTAGAAGTACCACTAATAATTTGATCGCATTTTATTGTAAGTTGTAATGTGTTTAAATTTGTGTAACTGCGTTTTTGCCAGCCAGTTGATGTTATTTTGAAGTGGTGTAATTACTTCCTTGTCACTAATTTTAATACATTTGTCTCTGCATATTAGTATGTCAGTTTCTTTATTTGTTATAACATGTTTCTTTGCAAATAATCCAGTTTTTCATGTTATTCAAGTGAACTGAATTGTGCTGGTGCAAAGAAATGATGCTTGGCTACATGTTGCAAATACTTAAAAAACAAAAATCAGGTCAGTTGTTTTCGTTATTGAATTGATTGTTTTGTGCTTGTAACGAGATGAAGTCCATGATGCAGTACCTGCAAGTCAGTCGACTGAAGATGACCAACCTGGACCAAGTAAACTACACAAATCTACCCTGTTTTCTTCTTATGATCGAATGCGGAGCAGCAATGACAGCTCTGCTCTGACCCAAGTTTCTGTAGCGAACATTGTCATGTCATACTTGGATTCACTGTTGACAAATGGAAGGCCGTGCAACGGGAAGCGAAATTCGACATCTTGCATAAACTATTACAGAGGGTGTTTGGTGCATCAGCCACCTCAGCACCAGTTGAAAGGGTTTTCAGCCACAGTGGTCTGTTTATGCGGCCAAACAGAGCCAGAATTGGCGACAAAATGCCTTCAGATCTGGTATTTCTGAAATGCAACAAACACATTTAGTGTGAACGGCCAAAACATTTAACTTTTGCTGGAAAAACGTATAGAAATTATAGCATAACTTAAAGTGGCATTTTGTTTTCCTGCTATTAATATATGGTTTGTCACTTTCAAAGATTTATATTTTGCTTATATGTTGAAGTGCCATCTATCCTTTGCCAATTCACAACAACATACCAACTTGGGTGTATCAGCCTATCATTTGTCTTTAGCAACCGTGTAACTGTCAAAAATCAAACTTTGTAGTGTGAAGGCCTACATGTGAGGTCCTCGGCCTTGACCTCCACCTTGGACCTGCTGGCCTTGGCCTTGGACCTGCTGGCCTTGGCCTTGGACCTGCTGGCCTTGGCCTTGGACCTGCTGGCCTTGGCCTCGGACCTCCTGGCCTTGTGTTACAAGTCGTTGGCCTCACCTTGGCCTCGAAAGTTGTGGCCTCGACTCCAAGTCTGATGCTAACGATGATGTTGCTTGTCATGCGTATGATATTGTGATGCATTACTTATAATAATAATAATAATAATAATAATAATGTTGTTGTGATTATACGCAGAAATAGGCCTAGAACGATGATGATTGACGACGATGACTTATGCCTAGATATATGTAGATAAGTGTGCAAGCCCTCCCGCTCTGTAGAAGGAGGCACGGACCCACAGCGAAGACTCGGGTGCATCCTGATGAAAGGTTCTCCCCATCTTTTGGCATCCTGGTATTAGAAGTTACAGAAGTAGTTAGACTGGGGAGGGAGAATCGTTACAGTATTCCATGAAATTTCCTAGTTTTGATATTTGTAAAAAGTGAAATTGTTGACGTCAACTTCTCCTGACCCCCTCCCTCCCCCTGTCAACAACTGTCAAACTTTTTCAAACCCCCTTCCCCCTAAATTGTTGACGTAATTAATGGACAGCTCCAAAGAAAAACTCCTAAAGATACTAGACCAGTGGCTCCCAAACGGTGGTACGCGTACCCCAGGGGTACAAAATGGACTTCCTAGGGGTACGCGGCGGAAAGTGGAAAGTCAATGGAATTCTTATGCACTGATGTTTGATAGTAACAAATTTCACAATATTTGCAAAAGTTCTTAAAAAATTGTGATTGGATTTGATTTCCTCAAACTGCAGTGACAGATGTAGAACTTTTGGACTCCTCTAACCCTCGCTATAAGTTTAAAGTTTAACATGTACTATCACCTTGTGGTATTGGACTCTTCCTTGGTCAGCGCGGCAAATTCAAAAATCGCCCTGTGTGGATCACATAGAATTATTATTACTGGTATTAAAATCTATGGTGGATCCTACTCATAGCGATGACTTGCGGACGAACACTTCTCGTTCGCACAGATAATTTTTGATTGGTTCGCAATCCATTTGCAACTTCCATTGAGTCAGTTCCAGAGGATGCTCAGGAGGAATTTATCGATTTGGTAAACGATAGTAGCGCTAAAGACTGTTCCATAGATTGGATGTCATTAATTTCTGGTGCCACCTAATTCGTTCCTATCCTAAGACGTCTTTCATAGCGGTTCGGACACTGCTCCCATTCCCATCTACGTATTTATGCGAGTCTGCCTTTTCACATTTACTGCTATTAAAATCAAAACAAAGAAACAGACTTCACGTTGAGGACGATCTGCGCTGCGCTCTGTCAAAGACGCAGCCAAGATTCTCAAAACTGGCTGATGAGATGCAATCTCATCCATCTCATTGATTCATGTTATTGTTTACATTTGACCGATAGGTTATGCAAGTTTAACTTTGAATGCTACAAGTACGATATTTTTGTCCTAATAAGCTTTAATAAAACCTAGTAGGTCTAGTAACTAGTTAATGATTATGGCTAATGCAGTCCGATTACATGTAGGTTTGAAGACATTATTAAATTTCATGATTCAGATACCATGTTTATGCTTTTAAAAATCAAAAGTGTGCTTTCTTAAATTTACTTTGAAAATTAGGGGTACGCGGATTTTCGAAAAATGTCTGAAGGGGTACGCCGACCGAAAAAGTTTGGGAACCACTGTACTATACAAGGCGATGACTGGCCAAATGCGCTGGATGGAGTTTTCTTCGCATACCGAACGACTCGTCATCACTTTACGGGGTTTTCACCATATCAAGTCCTATACTAGTATACGGCCGTGACACTGTTTTACCAACAGACGTAAAATATTCCACAGACTCAATTATTCCTGATACCCATGAATTTGACGAAGTCTACGTCCGTCACGTTGTGGATGTCATGACGAACATACGCAATGCTGTGAGCGTTTCAGTAGCTAAGTCCACAGCCAATGCTCAAGTGAAGCAGTGCGACGCATACAACAAACGGCTTAATGTCAAGCATACCTATAGACCAGGCGATAAAGTACTTTCAAGGAACTTTAAAAGAGCCGATAGGAAAGGAGGTAAAAATACTACACCATGGCTTGGACCATATAAAATTACTGCAATATACGACAACACTTGCCAGCTTGTTGGGCCTAAACGTTCAATGAAGTGCAAGCAATATTTGTGTAATTTGAAGCCGTTTAAAGAGAGAAAATCGGCGATCAAGAAATACTTGAACAAAACTTCGCCCATCCAGGAATCTCCTGGACTTATGTGGATAGAAAACTTAAAGCTAACACAGACAGATAAAGCAATTATTGATAAAGCTTGATGATAAAGTAATCGACGCAGCCCAGTCACTATTACAGCAGAAGTACTATCCAGTCGACGGCCTGGACTCTTCATTACTCGTCCAAGCTGCTGGCTTTCACGCAACGTCAAACCCATGAGTACAAATTCATTTCGACGAGACCCGTGAGCACTGGATTACTTCTGCAATTACTAGGGGCCGAGTGGAGCTAGCAGATAGCTTGATCAATGGTAGACTTTCTCCATCCATTGCAACTCAACTCAAACAGAGATATGCAACCTTAGTCGAAAATAATATTCTCAGTGTGTTTGTGTTACCGATGCAACAACAGGTTAATGGAGTTGACTGCGGCGTCTATGCTATAGCAACAGCTATTGAGTTTTTAGCTGACAGCGGTGATCCGTTAGCCTCTTTCGATATTGTACAAATGCGTCCGCATTTGGTATCCTCACTCAAACAAGGAACCTTACACCTGTTTCCGAAATCATCAAATAAAAAAACGATGTAGAAAAGGCAAAGTCACGAAAATAGAACTACTGCCGGGAGGTCTAGCCAACGGCACTCGGAGGGGCAGACACGGCCAAAGGCCCCGGGGCGTCTTCAGCTCTCGGGCCCCCGGCCTGGCGACACCCCGGCAACAACCATCCTATTCCCCACGGAGGATGTCGGCGGCTTCTCGGATACGTTTCATCCACCCAAGTCGGAACATGGAACGGGGCACCTCCTCGTCTGCCACGCCACCCTCGTTCCACAACTCCTCCACACCCGGCGAGGATCTGCCGACGTACCGCTGCCTCGTAGGCTGGGGGGCCTTCATTACAACTACTCTGGAGTACAACTGTTTTTTCCTGGTCCCGAAACTCACTTTGCCAATGGCAAACATTGCAGTCGAGTGTCGAGAAATCGTGGTACATTCGCCTAAAATAAAGTCATAGGCCTACAAAGTGTCAATACGCAATGCTTGAAATATAGAAAGCTGGTGCTACGACAAAATGTCACGGATGAAAGTGTGCGCAAAAACATCAAATATGTAAAAAATGGCATTTTAAATCTCACAATTTTTGGCTAAAATAGGCCTAAGTAATCAAGAGAAAGTAACCATTGATACGTAGTAAGATTACGTTGGCACTCGTCGTTACATGCCCTTTAGCTAAATCCATTAATAAATCGCAAAAGAATTGGTGTGATTGTGTTCCTCTAGTAGCCCACGCCTATAACGCCACCCCCACGAATTAACAAAATTCACGCCCAATGGGTTAGTGTACGGAAGACAATTGAGATCCACGCCCGAAATCCTGTACAGTGCCGCCCCTAGCGAAAGATTTGAAAGCCAAAGTGAATACGCGATAGCTTTAGTTAAAAGATTGCAGCAGGCCTACGATCAGGTGTGCGAACGAACACAGAGAGTGGCGAAAAATAGGAAGCAGAAGCACGATTTTGGACGAAAATTCCCCCTCTTTGAAATAGGTTCATCCGAGTAGTATTTTCTGCCTAGGAGAAAGCCAGGATTGTCCTTTAAATGGCAACTATTATGACAAGGTCCATTCACAGTCCTACGGAAAATTAACAGATCCTGCTATCAGATAAAACACTCCAAACGAAATTACACTGTGATTACGAATGCCCATAAATTAAAAAAGAGTCTTAGTGTGGGAAGAACCAAAGTCCAACCTCCAGCATACGAGACCATCCGATTTGAATTTAAGTCCAGAAACCCCACAGAAGCCTAAGCGACCCTCTCGCCGAGCAGACTACCCGCTAGGTAGAATGATTAGCGCCCCAGATTTCGACCACCTGCCGATAAATCATTAGTACAGACCAGATCGGTAGAATGAAACCCTCCACTTGACCCGGCGACCCAACTTGTAACCCCAGCCCAGCCAGTCGACCTTATTAGGGTAGCATCTCCCTCTAGGTCATGTGATGGTATGCCCTGGAATAGCTATATAAGATAGAACCCAAGATCGACCCACTGACTTGAGATTAGCTGAATATAGAGGTCACGGAAAATAGGACATCCGTTATTCCATTAAGGAACCGATAGTCGTGATAACCATGGAGGACGAGTAAGTAAAAGTGTTAGTCTGCACCATCGCGTCCAATTACAAGAATTCAGGAGCCTATGTTTCTGTGTTCAGATTTCCAACAGATCCTGAACGCCAGGAGTTATGGCTGAAGAAAATTCCTAGAGAGGATTTGACTGTGACAAAGCACACAATGGTTTGTGTCAAGCATTTTGAGGATCGCTTTGTGGTCACAGAGGATGTTTCTGGAGATGTTCGGATGAAGAGAGAGCGTCCAAGACTAACCAATGATGTGAAGGTCTCAATATGTTCAAAATCTTTTGTGTTAAGAAAAGAGTCTATATTTTAATTGAGGCTGGTCGAGGCTGGTCACAATAGGATAGTAGAGAAAAGGGAGGGGCTAGAGGAGTTTACTTCACCCAATCAGAAGGATCCAATACGTGGAGTGGCGGGCGTCTGAGATATTCGTCTTCTATATCTCAGCCTGAAAGGCGAAAAACAGGGATCTTACAATTACAACGAAGAATGGAAGAACTTATAGAAGAGAATAAAAATCGGAAAGTTCATCAGAACTCTTGTAAAAGAAATAAACATTAGAGGATTACGTCTGAAGAGTGGTGCGGAAGTCATAGTACGACACGAACTCGCAGTGTGGGCACAATCGAGGGACAATCGATCGTCGTTTATTCATTCGTGAAGTCGAGGACAGTTAGAGCATGGGAATCTTCCTAGTTCCTTCGAAGGACGTCGGCGGCCGATCCATCATCATCCAGAAGTGCATGGAGATTCATCCCAGAGCGCGGACTGCTTGCTATCAGCCGATCGAGACCGAAGGAAGATCCACGAGAAGGGAGTCTGCTATGGAAGAATCATATCCGTCACCTACAACTGGGGAGGGAAGTGACTAAAATTTGATTATAGTGATTTGACCAGCCTCTAGGTAGGATAGGGATAGACTATCATTTAAATGTATTATTAGAGACGTTTTGTATTGTATGTGTGAACGTTGAAGGAAAGACTTATTGTTTTTCTTAAATATTTGAAAATACCATATCTGTGTTACTGTTACATTTTCTCGGTAGATATTTCTCATAATTCGCATTCAAATAGCCAGCCGTAGCATTAACGATCAACATGTCTAGGTTGGGGTAAGTTAAGCTGCCCTTGACCTTCACAAATGATGCTTTTCCATCGATATTTCCAAATATTCCTGCATACTTGTCAACATCAGCTCCGCCACAAAGAACTGATCCCGCAGCTAGGTGCCAACGTCAGGAACAGCGAGCGGAACAAGCCTTTGCAGATTGGATGACTGCTGATCGCATCGAGGGATTCTCCACGATTGTAGATGGTTTCCAACAGCGTTTATCAGAGCAATTGGTCACAAATTGTTTGGCAAAGGAAAGTAACAGATAAGTACCTTTGTTTTCATACTGTTGATTTGGATGAAAAGCCAGCCATTGCGTCATGTATTAAAATCTATTCGAATTTGCAGGTTTTTGTTTATATTGATGGAATCCGTGAACACAGAACCTTGTTGTGGATTCTTGGCACAGATTCTACTTTGAGTAAGTGGTCTCAGTTGAAAACCTTCTGAGCCATTATAAAGTGTCTCGTAAGGCTGTTAGGGACGATCTTACCTTAGAGGAGACTATAAAATTGGTTTGTGCCATGCTCACTGATAAGCTCGACAATGCTGATTGTAATGTCGAGGGTTGTGATGATGACGACAACGATGACAACAGTATCAATATAGGCACAGTTAAATTTTGTGCTGAGCAGTTGAAATTGTCATGTGGATCTCCTTATGGTAGATGATACAGTAACAACATGCTTCGTTTTGCGTTTACTTTATTTGTGTACTCTTCCTCATGTTATCGGATTCTTATCAATAGTAGGTCGTGGTTGGGGTCATAGAATAAGGATATATATAGCCCCAAAAGGGCTAGAAGGCTCATTGCTAGGTAAATCATTGATTATTGCTCACCATTTCCGGTTAGTGGCAAAAACAAACGGTGAAACACGCTGTTGTGAGTGAAAAGCCAAGACAAACAGTTGTTTAAACTAAAGTAATGGTAAGAATATTACGTCTTTCATTTATATAGACTAGTACAGTAGTGTAACAGTTGTGCGGACAGTATGTGGTTAAGTTTCACGTATGAGGAGGGTCAACTGCTGGTCATCTGTAAGTATAGTCACGCCCGCCCTTAGACATATTTCTTTTATATCCGATTATCTACATATACACGGACTAATGTCACAAAAAGGGTTTAATGCATTATGAAACTTTAACTGTATTATTTGCATCCTTGAACGACAATATTTTGTTTATTGCACAGAGAGATCTCCTACAATGGTTAAATCGTGCTGTGCTATTAACAGCACCAATAGATACAACAATGATTGTCGTGTTAGGAATATAACCTTTCATCTGTAAGTCTTTCACTCTTTTCAGTGACTTGAAGTTGTTGACATGTAGGACATGAGATGTAATAATGATGATTTGTGATATTTTTTCTGTGTTGGATATTGTGGCATCATGGTCATTCAGATGATGGACATCTGTTTCTCAACTTAGTCAAAACACCGTCAGAGGAGTCTTCCCACAAATCGCGTACAGCCCCCAAATTTCGAGGATATACATCTTTCGGAGAAAGAGGGGGGCGATTTCGATGGGAACTTTTATAAGAGAAGATTCCGAAAATAGGCCTATCTACGGCGGGCGAGAAGAATAATATAGCTCCATGCAGGCGGAAAGGGTTCTCCTATTATATAGTAATTTTGGGTCTTTTATATACATGTACATCTTTCAGAACAAGAGAAGACATTTCGACCAAAATTTTGAAATTTTGCGAGAAAATTCTGTAACCGCCGATGCAGGAAAAGGAGGGGAGATAATTAAAATGGCGTTAGAACGAGCGAAAGGCGAAACTTGTGTCGGCCGTTTTAGGAGGGTCCAGAGAGGAACAGAGGGGCCTGCGTTTGAAATTGCCCTGTATAGTGACCGGCCGTTAAATTGTCCACGCCGGGATATCGGCTGCGCCAGCGGCGGGGGAGGCGCTGCCCTCATTTTGAAATTTCCGGAGAAACGTCGGTTGGGCTGTGGGCTTGGGACGAATGTGAAACCAGTTCGGGGCAAATGGAGCCAAGCGAGGGAGGGGCGCCCCCGAGAAGAGGCCGAAAGAAAGTTGTGGACCAGAGAGACAAGCGGTCATTAGCGAAGTGACTCGTCGTTAACCGGACATAACCGCCGGAAGCGACATTTGCTCTGCATTCTTCGTTGGAAGTCAACCGGGATAATGGACTATGTTAACGGACCCTTTTCCTGCGAGCAATGCGGACGACGGTTCGCAGTGAAAGACAGTCTGTTCAGACATCGGAGGATCATGCATGGAGGAAGACGGGCGGGGGCCTCCGTCCGCATACGGGAAACGCTGATGCGCACCGGGGCGATATGGCCACTTTTGGAGGTCGAGACGATGCCAAAAGTGTGCATAACCGTGGGGCCGGTGAACGGGACGACTCCCAAAGTAGAGACGGTAACTGCCGCGGCCAGCACAGGAGGAACCGGGAACCGGGACAACGGTTGCGTCGAGACCGTAGGAGGAGGACAGGTGGACAGCGACGGGAATGCCGGAGGTGCCCGGCCCGGGCTCGGGAGGGCGCTGAGAGATATGGATGACGTCATGGGGATGGGGCCGTACCTGCTGATGGAAGTCATCAAGACGTGTCATGAAGTTGTCGCTATCTATGGAGGGTACCGGATACACGAAATCGTGAAACGAATCCTCCCCACCGTTCCAGGCGAAGTCTTGCGTACAGCCGTCTGTGCAAGCCTCTACAGCCGTGATCCAATAAAGGGCGACCAGGAAATCCTCGCCGAGGCCGGAATGCAACCAGAGGGGGCAAAGACATTCGGTGATGTTGCTGGTCACTGGAAGGTGTCAATCGGATACTTTCTAATAGCTGGCATTAGTGCAACTATCCAGGCTGTGCTGATTAAAACAGCTTTTGTCAAACTCGGTGATACTGGCATACGTGGCTTGGCATTGGATGGGCATGCGACGAATCAAGCTATGGTCAGTCAACTAGATGGCTCGTTGAAATTTGCTGAAATCAAAAACGACTTTTGACCATCCATCTGACTGTAGTCAAGTTGTGTATATATTCTTTAGTGCATTGCCATATGTTGAAAGTGTTACATAATGCTTTGGAAGCAATGAAGGAAATTGTTCTGCCTGGTGTTGGTACAGCTCACTGGTGTGACATTTTTAATTTGCATGAGCTGCAGCACAACGGAGGTCTGCGTACTGGGAACAGGCTTACCACCAGCCACCTCCAGTTTCACAGCAGCAGGAGATGAAAGTTTGCCTAGCTGCCCATACTCTGAGCTCATCAATGTGTAAGGCATTGAAATTCTCGCAGGTTAACAAATTTCCACAGTTTCGCGACACTACAGGTATGGAAGAATTCACATACAGTATAGACAGATTATTCGACATTTTCAACAGTTGATCACCAAAGGCTACTGGTTTCAAACAAGCTCTAACGCCAACACAGTTTGTTTCTGTACAGCCATTCCTCAAGAAATGCAGAAATATGCTGTTGACCATGACAGACAGTACAGGAAAGATTTGTGAAAGCCGCCGGCGTACGTCGGCAGTTGGGTTGCTGTGAACATTGACAGCCTATTGCAGCTCAGTCATGAGCTACTTCTGATGTATGACAGTCCATACAACCAGAAGTACCTATTGACGTATAAACTGTCTCAGGATCACCTTGAGCTTTTTGGGGCTGTGTGAGACAAATGGGCGGCTGGAACAACAACCCCAGTGCAAAGCAATTTGCATACACATATCGTGCACTCCTGAGCCATGCATCAGTTACTGGTTCTGAAGTTACCAATGTTATTCTGCAGGATCAGACCGACTTACTGCATCTCAACCCAGAGTCCGATAGTCCAAAGAAAGAACACTTTGAACCAGCAGCCTTCTCAAACGTCCACAATTACTGTACTTTTGAAATCTATCGCTGTTTGTAAGCAAAACCAAAGTTTCAGTGAAACTAGTGATTTTTGAAAAAATAAAACTGAAGTTAGTAAATATATGAAATCCCAAGAGTATTAAAGTTCAGAAAGTCGGTTTTGTCTCCATCCACTTCGACTAATATAGCTGGTAGGAATGGATCAGTCAAAGTATAGAAAAGAACAGTTAGGGTAAACAATGATTGACACACGACACCTGTATTATTAGTCTAGGCAGTGACTGTTTGCAACTACTGAGCATCTAATTCTAAATAGGCAAGCTGGCCTGTCGATTCTGCCAATCAAGGTTTGAAAATGGCAAAGTCTACATAGGAGAGCTGCGAGGAAGACCTTAGGAAGAAGTTATTTGAAAAGTATGAAGCCTATCAGAAAGAGGTAAATGTAAACTTGAAATATGAACACTGTAGTTATACTTCAATTTCTTGTGCATATTAATAATAAAGTCGTAGTTATAAGCCTACTCCAATTTCTATATTCTCAATAAGTATGAATTGACCTGTGGCAATGTAGAGAAATTGATTAGAAAAAGAAAATCACCTGAAGACAGATCATTCTTCGCTACTATAGAAGACACCTATGACATCATTAGCAAAGCACACGTAGCAACAGGTCAAGGTGGCCGTGCCAGGATGTTAAAACACCTGGCCAAAAATATGCCAACATCACGATTGAAGCTGTTGAACTTTTCAAATCCTACTGCCCTTGTGTCAAGAAAAAAGAAAGCATCCCAAAACCACCGCGTTGTCGTAAAGCCTATCCTATCTAAAGAATTCAACTCTTAACATGAAGTTAGCGATTTCATGAAATAACTGAAGCACATTTTCAGTAAATACGTGAAATCCCCACAGTTTTTAGTGTTTTCATGAAATCACTAAGTGAAATGGTGACTTCATGAAATCACTAACTGTGCTAGGGATTTCATGAAATCATTAGTTTCACAGTTTGGCTGTAATACACACACACAAACACACACACACACACACACTGTGTGATGTGCTCATATATAGGAAGTGCCGTTGAAGGAATTTGCATATGATTTGCATATCTGGGTTATGTTCTTGTAGATCAACAGACGGCTAGACAGTGATTGGTTGCTCACTGACGTGTAAGCAGTCGCCGAAAGAGGTTGTGTCAATGCGTTGTCCAATGGTGGAAGACCAACGTTCAACGGAGGTCAAGAATTGAATGCGTAAGTAGTCTTCGTCGGAGAAGAAGGAAGGCTGCCGTGAAGATTCGTCTATCGCTCGGCGATTGCTTTAATTTTAAATTAAATGTTTCAAAGTGTATTTTCGAAGTGAAAGGACGATAGGGAGTCAGGTCAAATAGCTGGGACTCGATCATAGCATTTCTGTTGAAAAACAGGACTCTCTTTGATTATTTATTTGTAGTTGAAACTTGTGTAGTTTGAGAAATAGAATTTTTGTGTATAATTACGAACGTTGCTATCATAGAATATAAGAGAATTTGCCGTTAGTAGAAGACTAATTAGATTTTGATATTAAATGGCAGCTCAAAGTCAAGTCAAAGTCCTTCCGCGAGCCTCACTGGCTGATAAGGCGGCGCTGATCTACGTTTCTATAGCCCTCAGCCAGGCGTGCAATGCCACGGATACGGGGCTAGTGTATCGCATAGCGCACCTATTTGACTTATCGCAAAGATTTTTACCACTGCTCCTCATTTTACCACCGCGAAAAAGGCTGAGTCGACCTTTAGGGCTCCTGCGGGACTCAAACCCGCGACCTCCTGCTCCATCGTCCAACGTTGTTACCACTCTGCTAACTTCCCGCCCCGGCAAATGGCAGCTAGTAGTTGTTAATCTGATCTTTATCTCATTTTAAGATTAAATATGTATTTTTATAAGAAAAGAGTTGTGGTAGAGAACTGTTTACCATTCCACCCTTGAATAAGATACTCATAGTGACGATTGGTCTTCGGAGACTCAGTCATCTGACGAGGACTAAACTGGAATTTCAAACTTTTATGAACTTTACCGAACTTCTTTTGGAACTTTACTGAACTGTTATGAACTTTAAAAAATTTCTTTGAACTTCACAACTATGATATTCAGCACATGTCGGTGCGGATCCAGCGGTCCTTCTGTTTGTACAAGAAACATTGTTTTTTTTAGTGTAGCTTAACGGTACATCACTTGATTATATGGCAATAGTATTACTGTGGTAATTACGGCGCAACTGCATTAATAGTAAAAACATGTTTCTATACTTCTCTTCAACTGGTTCTACAGTTGAGGATTTGCCAACATCAAAATTGAATGGCGGTTCGTTAAAAACTTCCTAGACTAAAGCTGAAGTCCTGTTACTGTTGGAAAAGATAAAGCAACGCTGGAATGGCTTAACCGATAAGATAACAGATATGATAACAAAGAAGTCTATTTGGACTGAAATTGCAAACACGCTTGTTGCTCTTAAACCAGGCCTAAAACCACTTCAATGTGATCAGAAGTGGCGCAACTTAAAGGAAACTGTCAAAGCCCACACTGACAACCAGTCAACTACTGGACGTGGCAATCTGAACAAGCCAGATTTCTTTGATGAGATCATGGACATTCTGGGCGACAGCCACCACATCTGTTTGAATCGGCCACTAGGTACAGCGATTGTATACCGATAAGAGCTGATGCAACAAAAGGCATTTCTTGTGATATTAAGTCACGGGATGAGGTAGAAAGAATGACATCAAATTCTATACTGGCCGCTAGAGGCGCTAGCGGCCGGTATAAAACAGGCAGCACGGCGGAAGCTCGGCCCTTTGCTGCTCGACTGTTAACTCGATTAGATCGGATTAGTCTCGAGATCGTTCAGACAAATTGTTTAGGGATCTTAAACGGGGATATATTATCGGAATGTGTGATTCATATTCGGAGAGGAGTTTTTAGTATTGCGACATAGCGAAGCGGACTTCGAAGAAACAACTTTAAGGTATGTAAAACTATTTTGATTTGTCTGTTGATCTGTTCAATAAACACTGCGTGGTTTGAAAATGGAATTATCGTGTCGTGAGATGTTTACCACGTGTCTTCAAACGTATAAGACTTCGGTCTATTAACCGGAGCTTAACTCACAAGCCTTCCACTTGGGCAATCCTGGTAAAGAAATAAAGGGACCCAACCCGGTTTCCCTTTCAACATCATTGTTAGCAGTTTAAAAGAAGTTGAAGATAAACACGATGCCAGCTAGAGATTAAACTGTGCCCTAATCAAGCTGCATGCAAATGTGTATCCAAAGCAGCCAATGGTAAACCAGGTAAGCTGCTAATTAACCAAGATAATGAGGAGACAGCTGCTCAGTGCTCAACTGATTCGGTCATCTGCAGCGCTACGCTATTCTACAAACGAGGAGTCTCCAGGTTCATATTAACCCTAATCAAACAGCAGTAATATGGAATTACTTTGAGAAGCCTGATGAGTTTATTTATGCTGTTTCAAATGCAAATGTTAACGCAAAGTGCCGGATGTGTAGTGAATTAGTATCATGTTCGAAAAAGGCTACCGGTTATTCAAATCTGTTAACTCATTTGCAAGTTTGTGAAACTTTGGGTGACGGATTTTTGGCATAAGGAACTGCAGGAAAGATATTTTCGTCCAGAAAGAACTAGACTAAGCTCAGAGAAGTTCGAAAGTCTGGTGTTCATCATATGTAACAAAGGATTGTATTGACAGTTAGCACCAGTCTGTGACACTGGTCACCTAACCAATAGTAATTTTATTGTACATTGACTCATACTGAATGCTATACTTAGAGTTTTAGACATTTCTTTCCTGCATTTTGTCAGCATTTTATAGTAAACGAATATATATACTGCATATTACTGAAAACTAGTTACAGGATAATAGCGTGTAGTCAGCGGCTTCTATTCCCCCATTCCAGCCGGACTCAATTCCCCAAAATTACAAATTCCCCCAAATTACAAATTCCCCCTGTTAATTTGCTCCCTTGTAGACTTAGTATTATATTCAGCTTTTTATCCTTTGTGTTGGGCATAGCTATCATTGATTACGTCACGGTCAGTGTTATTTTGAATCGATATCAGTCTCGGTTCAGTTCAGATTAGTAGCAAAATATCCCCCCCCCATTTTTTTCCGGGCGCAGCTGTGCTCGCCTTAAATAGGGATAGAATCCCCTGCATGTAGTGAGTGTACTGTACCTGTAGTCATGTCAGTTGTGGTAGTGCACATTACCTTTTAAGGAGTTTATTAAAAGAAGCAGAAATGAAAAGTAATGGCAATTGTAATTATCACGTGTGTAATTGTAAATGATCCCAATGTAATTGGCTGTAATTGTAATTTAATTGTAATTGGTTAAAATGTAATTGACCCATGTCTGATATTAATATTGATTGTGTTCTCCCTGGCAGTGGCAGGTCTATTCTCCCTAAATCTCATGATTTAGGCGTACCTGCAAGCATTTTAGCACTGATTCCCTCACTACTTTGGCTATCCTGGGGAATCCCGGAGAGCAAATTCAGTGGATGCTGTGATATATAGTGCCCCTTCTAGCATTGAGTCCCTTAATCCACCCCTGTTCGCCTGGTGGGGATTTGGGGGAGATCATTGAGGAGGGGCAAAGCGTCAAAATAACATCCATTGCAATGTTTGCAGATTTCCCCAATCTCATCCAGATATTTTGAAGCAATGGATTATAAACCTGCACAGAGATGGCTTCAAACCACCGAAGGCGGTTGTCTGCTCAGAACACTTTGAAGCTGCTTGTATTGACAGAACTGGACAGGCAGTTCTACTTCGACCTGGATCTAGTCCAACAATTTTCACGTTACCTCAGCATCTTGTTAAGGTCAGATTATATGTTTGGTGTTCTCGTTTTTTTACTAGCAGTGTAATGTAATGTATCTTCTTTGTTCTCAACTCGCATTTTCTATGGTCCTCGCAGCCATAGGGTTACATAAATTTTTCACGTTCTGAAAAAATATTTTCATTGCATTCAGGATTAGATGAAGCCGAGTAGCGTATTCATCTAGCCTAGTGGAACACTTCTAACGAAGCTTGTGAGAAATAAGCTGTTGATGAACTTTAGGACCGAACAGGGGATGGATACAAGACCCAAAGGCTGCAGACCGGACCATGTTCAGCAAGTTGACAAATCGTACAGTAAATTAAAACCAACCAATGTCTGACTATTACATTGAGAATGTGTAAACCATCCGACCTGTGCATACATGGACGATGGGGGCGTCTAGGGTCTGGAGTCCTTTAAGACGTCTCTAGATTGATACTATGATGATTATGATGATTGCATATTGTTGTGCTTTTGCTTGTAGGTCGCCAAGTCACGAAAGCTGCCAAAGCCGAGACTTCAATTGATTGACTATGTCGACATCATCGATATCCCAGGAACCTGTGCTGACGTTAATCTGTCATCATCACCTGTTCAGTCTACATCTACAGCCGAAGCTGACCATACCTATGTGACCAAAGACAGTCCGAAAGATATGAAAAGAAAAATGGATGCCATAATTCATCAGGCAACAGTTGTTCAGAAGCGACTTAAGTACAGCAATGCGAAAATTCGCCGTCTCAGGCGTCAAGTGAAGTTGCTGTCTGACATTGTGATAGCATTGAAGAAAACGCTCTGATTTGGTCTGGTTGTTAAAGTCTTCTGCAAAGTACCGGTACACAATGGCGTCACTAGGGGCGTGCAGGGGGTGCAGTCCGCACCGGGTGACACCACCCAGAGGGGTGACACCAAACTGAGAAATTGGACATTTTCAAATTGTATAAAACACAAAACAGACAGAGCTCGGTCTACTCGGATTTCATATACATACATAAGCAGGCTCAGCCAGTGTGCCAGCAGATGGTTGAGATGCTTTCTAAATATGACCCAGTGTTGAAAAGGCACCTCATCAGATTCAAGAGGAGTACATGTACAGTAAAAGCATCTGTTTCTTACCTTGCACCAAAATGTCCTGGCAAATCATGTGAAGGAAATTCTTGTCAGGGATATAAAGGCTGCTATATATTTTTGGTATTATGAAATGATGCGAAACGGGTACCGCAGTTACCCAATGATCCCGGAACCGATGGCGCGCACTATAGCGCCGGTCATCAAGAGACATCAATCCGCATCCGACGGGTAGGCGGCGATTGATTTGGGAACTGTCTCACCAACAGGGCAAGGGGCCTTAAGAGACGATGCGTCATCTCCAATGGTCATCTCCGCAGAGCTAACCAGATGCTGCCGGAAGACCTCCTGTCCTCGGACGCACCCATCGTCGCGTCGAACGGATACGGGGAGGACTCTTGTTCGATCGAAGAAAGTATCTGCAACATGTTGCTCGACTCTCCAGGCTCCATTGGGATACCTTATGGCAATGCGGAAGCACCCTCCTTCCCATGGGAGTTGGAAGCTCCTCCGGGATTCCAATAATACGTGTGGCGGCGGAGACAGATGCCACCCGTACCACCTGCGATACTGACTCAGGGATGCCCCTAATCTTAGTTTTAGGGTATAGAGTAGGTTTTCATACGCCGTAACCCCCTGTCGGGCCCCCTTCCTCGTCCTCGATCTTTTGGCACACCTGTCGTGGGGACACGACAAGCATCGATGGGGATGTGAAACGGTTGCCACCGTTTAGAGACACCGGCGCTAGAAAAACAACTCGGGGCAAGTGAGGAAGAACCCGCTTAGAGACTATGAAATAGACGATTGTGTAAGACCAAGTGTAGACAAAGAAAGGATCGGACTCTGATCTCATTTAACGAGGTCCGTGGTTGTAGATTATGAAATATCAGTCCAGCCTCGCCACCTTTCTAGTATAGCAGTGTCAGCTGATGAATACGAGTACCGATATGGCCGATCTGGCTGGCGCTCTGTCCTCACTGCTGCATGCAGCAGCTATGGACCAAGCGTTATCCAGGTTTATTTATAGAAATCCATGACAGGGACATGCAACTCATACCGACCAATCACAAGTGAGCCACTCGTTTCTCCTTTAATCGGTGATCTCATTTTAGACCGAATTCAACTAGTTGTTCCTCCTCCATTCAAGATGGCTAAATTTGGAGACAGATCTGTCTCAAGGGGAATCCTTTACTCTGTGTAATGCCCTGCCCAAGGAAATAACCAGGGAGCCCACCCAAACTAAAAGCGCACCTACGAGAGATGTCTCTGCAATGCTAGTGTTCTACTAGAGCTCATTGAACGCGCGGCTGCGGTTGGTCAAAGCGCGCTTGCATTGGCCGGCTGAAAGATAAGCCGGTTACTAACGATGGTGTTCCACTGGCATACATCGATGCTGGGTGAGTGAGGAGGGGGCGAGTGGTACTCGCTCTTTGCACGAAAAATAGTTTTGAACATTCATCCACATTTTCACAGACTTGCTTTCTGATTCACCAACCAATCAAATGCGACTTCAACCACCAGAGCACCAAAATAGTGAAGAACAGGGTGACTCGATTCCTTCTTGGGGACAAAATGGCACACTGTAAAAGTGAATGACTTAACTGTTTTAAGCGAGGTTTATGCACACCCAATTCTCTGGGATTGTCGGACTAATGACTATAATGACAGCGAAAAAACCCGGCATTATGGCTGGAGAGTCGGAAAAGTAGGGTCCACTCCAGGTACGTAAATATGCTAACTGATGTAACCGCACGACTAGGAAACGGTGGTGGAAACGATGTAAATGCAAACACATGAATAAGAAATTGATTTTAATGAGATGTCATACTTGTATTTTATTCATTATTTACTAGTAGTCTGTTATTATACTTATTATTTTTTCTTTATAAACTAGGTTGAGACCAAGTATAAGGTTGTGCATGCTTAGTATAGTTAATTTTTTTCCTTTCCTCTGCTGGTATGTATATTCAGCAGGATGTTGTGAAAAAAATTATTTGATTCATTGCTTTTGATTAGGGGCTGTCCATTAATTATGTCAACAATTTATGGGCAAATTTTCACCTCCTCCCCTCCCCTTGTCAACAACTTATATACATACAATTAAGTAGCAAAACCACGTTCACGGTTGTAAAATGTATTATGTTTTATACTCCAGTTGGTCTGTCGTTGCTAGTTCCTTGAAAAGACTATGGTACACAACCGACAACTCCCTGCAACGTAACCAAGGTCTTACCCAGACACATTTCCTTTTCTTCGATTGCTTGTTACTTGTGGATAACACATGTACTGATGTAAGTACAGCCAACATCAGCATTCCACACAACAAAACTAAATCCTCGTCTGCCATTTTATTTACGTGCGCTACATCACCCATACGTATGCGTGGCCTCTTTTATGCTTGGAGGGAAAATTTTTGAGGATGGCGAATGCGTGCGCGCTCTGTTCAACTGCAGCTGCGGGTTCAATGAGCTCTAGTAGAACACTAGCATAAAGCGCTTTTGATTATGGCCTTTGCCAGGCAGATAGCATTATATAAATTGTCACATAATAATAATAATAATAATAATAATAATAATAATAATAATAATAATACACATTGCCAGCCAACTTGCGTTAAACATAACGAAAACAAAAGCTTTGGTTGGCAATGTCTAAGTGGATGATACTGTACATGCGAATCACCTACACGTGAACGTTACTCTGTCAGTTGTCGTCTAGGAATTTATTGAGTGCTATTAGACTTACATTTTATCTCCGTTGGATGTGGATTAATTCCATTTGGACGATATTTCCAAATGGTGTACATGTGAATTGGTTTAAACAACTGATGCTCCACTCGGTTGTTATATCGCTTGAGTCTCTGCAATCTATTTGGAAAACTGAGCTCCAAATAAATGAGTCTTGAAGCCAAAATGAATTAATTAAAAATAGATATCTCAGCAAGCCTTCTTTCAACACTGAATAAGTCCATTGATAAGAAATTCAAAGAACTATCAGACAACCAGCTAAAGCATATATCAAAACAGGACCAAAGAATAAACCAGTTGGAAACCTATCTTGACAAATACAATATGCTCTCTGATCATCAATTTGGTTTTAGACCTAATAACTCTACTTAACAAAAAAAAAACAATAGGAATTTTTCTCGATATAAAAAAGATTCAATTGACCATAATATTTTATTTAAAAAATTAGATTATTATGGTTTTAAAAGAATAACTCATACTTGACTCTCTACCTGCCTAATAGAACAGTTTACAATGATAAACGCCTTAGCATCTAAATAGAAATATATTGAATTTGGTGTACCTCAAGGTTCGATATTGGGTCCACTACTCTTTCTTATCTACATAAATGACCTTCCCAATACCTCAACTCTTTTTAAATTCCTATTGTTTGCAGATGACACTAGTCTAATAGCAAGTCATGATAATATTATTGAACTAAACAATATAATAAATTACCTACCACTAAAGATGTTGTCCAACATTTTTTCCTAGATAATTGCAATCATGAGAAATCCAAAGAGAAAGACAGAACATGGATCTGCATCTAATGAAACAATGTTGGATGCAGCAACAGCTGTCATTGACAATTTTGCCAGCATCAGAGGAACAGCTAAGCAACACAATGTGCACTAGTCCACCTTATGTCGCTTTGTCACTAATGTGAAAGCTGCTAGATCTAGCAACCAACCTATGCCAGTTGCAGGATAAAAGTCAAACAGGAAAATATTTACAGCTTCACAAGAACAAGCATCGCTACTAAGGTTGTTAACGGTTAACCAGTCCTAAATCAAGGACCGGTCTTTTTGACCTTGACCGGTTAACCGTAACTTCAATTCCTCGGAATTAGAATACCCCGGTATTAGCCCGTATTAACATATACCCTTCCCTCCCACTCTTAGTAAACATATTAGCCGGTGTAAGGCCCGCTTTATAGTGGGTAGCGGGGTGGAGAAGTGGGGCAAAGGTGGCATTTGCCCCGGGCCCTGATTTGCCCCGGGCCTTGACCGATAGGCCTATAAATGCCCTCAACAGCAAAGGGCTTTGATGCAAGCAGCACAAGGCGCCCGCACGTGTAGACTTACTACAGTTGAGTAATTAACCTAATTCATTGTTCCCAGGGTTATTAAATAGTTGGCAGCGTCATTGACCTAATTCATTGTTCCCACGGTTATTAAATAATTGGCAGTGTTCAAAAGTCAAGACAACAATCTAATTCATTTTTCCCACGGTTATTAAATAATTGGCAGCGTTCAAGAGTCAAGACAACAACATTTGAATGTTCCATTGTATTTCTTTATTACATAAATTTTATAAAACATTATAAGCCTATTACAAAGTAACAAAACTATAATTTAACAGTAAAACAAATGCTTTGTGACTATGGATAAAAATTAATTTTTCATCAGGGGTAGCTAATTTGTACGTACACATAGGGGGTGGTCCATAAATGAACGGTGTACAACAGGGGGATGGGGCGAAAATATGCATTTTTGCGTACGTACTAGGGGCTATGTGGACGAGCCTGAAAGACACTTGAGTTACAGGTAGGCTTATAAATGATGTTCTCTTGATTCCTTGAGCGTCGGTAACATCAAAGTGCTTTGATGTAGCCGCGCCGGACGCCAGCATAGGCGCCGGCGGCATCAAAGCGCTTTGATGTTAGCACGACACCAGACTGCCGCTAACGAACGGTTAACCGGTCTTTTTTTGAACGGTTAACCGGTCTTTCAAAACCAGCGGTCTTAACAACCTTAATCGCTACATATTTGGCATCTGCCAGTGACATGTTCTACAGATTGTCACCCAAGGAAGCCAGACAGCTTGCTTTCCAGTGTGCAGTGAAATTTGAAGTTCAGTTTACAATGACATGGTCCGACAATTCGAAAGCAGGTGAAGATTGGCTTTCTGGGTTTATCTCACGTAATCCTGGTTTGTCAATAAGGACTCCAGAAGGGACAAGTTTAGCTCAGGTCACGTGAGCGAATTATTTAACAAATTGTCATCGGTTATTGACCGCCATTCATTTCAAGCCTCCGAAATATACAACTTGGATGAAACAGGCATCACTACTGTCCAGAAGCCTTCGAAAGTGATTGCGAGAAAAGGCATGAAACAAGTTGGTTTGTTAACCTCGGGAGAACGTGGACAGCTTCTCACCATGGAACTAGCTGTAAGTGCAAGTGGGAATTCGATCCCACCAATGTTTGTATTTCCTCGTGTAAACTTCATGGATCACTTCGTAAGAGAAGGGGCCTATTGGATGCATCGGTGTTGCACATCAATCAGGATGGATGACGGACACAAATTTTCTCGTTTTCATGAAACATTCTATAGCACATGCTGCTAATGGACAACCACAATTCACACATCAGTTTCGAAACAATTGAGTTATGTAAACAGCTGCTGTGTTTGTCAGATTCACAGCACAAGGTAAACACTAGCAATGCATCTTATACTCCTATGGCAGTTTTATGACAGTCTATTTGGATGAATAGTCCTCCCAACCTTAAACGTAATCCACATGGCTCATATTTCAACAAGTCAGTCTGGACTGAACCATGCACAGTTCACCTCTAAAAAGGACCTTCAAAACATTGCTCACAAATTTGGCATTGCCAAGCAGGAAATTCTACACCAAAATGATGTGGACAGTGTTCGCAGCATGGGTCGAGAGGACAAAGCAGGATTCGGCAATTCAAACTTTAGTCCTGCTCGTTAAATTTCAAGGTGAAAACTATTGCACGAGTCACTTAAACACAAATAATTTTGTCTTGGTCCTTGCAAGTGATGCGCAGTTGATTGGTGCTCGAACGCTTTGTGGACCTATGAAAGAATTGAGCATGGATTCCAATCATGGTTTAAACAGCTATAACTTGAAAATGACAACGCTGATGACAATCTATGAACATGGTGATGGTTATCCCATAGCACTTTGTTACAGCAGCCGCGTGGACATACAAATTAAGTCGGTGTTCTTACGTGTCATAAAGGCATTAATTTGGAACGTCGTGGATAAAACTGTATTAATGATTGATGACACAGAGGTTTACAGCAATGCGTGGAATGCCATTATTGGAAACCTGCTGCAAGATTATTATGCACATGGCATGTTGATAGAGCGTGGAGAAAAAATTTACCGAAGATACGAGGTGATACTGACCTAAAAGCAACAGTTTACAAGACAATCCAAAGTCTGATTGAAATACCACAGAAAGAACTGTTACACAGCAAATTGCTGCAATTTATGTCTGCAGCTAAATACGACACACACGTCGACTTTTGCATCATACTTTCATGACGAATACGCTCAGTGACCTGAGTTATGGGCATATAGCGACCGACTTGGTCTAAAAATACATCACAACATGCATCTTGAGGCCACGCATCGGGTCATTAAACATGTACACTAGGGTGATTCTAACAACAATGCAAAAAAATTTGTGTCTGTTTTCTTTGTCCAAGGTTTAGATCTTTTACATTTGATTCAATGTTAACAGAAAAGAAGAACATCTTCAATTATTTCAATGTTTAGGACTTGCACAAAGCAATCAAATGATGCCCGTTACATTATAGTATTTTCATGTTATTTCTTATTGTTGGAATAAAAAAGTGTAACTTGTAATTAGATTAATGATGGACTTTGTGGTTTGCATGTCTGACATGTCAATATTGAAACTGAAAAGCAAACCTTCAGGTTGCACCATCTGGCTTATTAGAAATACGAGAGAGGACTTCAACCATGCTAAGCTTCATTCTCATGCAGAAGTGCTACAAGTCTTGTTTCATTTACATGATGATAATTAATTAATACAATGTTTCTCAAAGACAGTATTGAAAAAACAACTATACCAATTTGGGGAAAGACTAGAATTCTGACCAAAGCACCAAATCATGTAACTGAGCACTTAGAAGGCTACAGTGGAAGGGCATAAAGAACCTAATAAATCGTAAATCTCAGAAAAATTTCTCCAATCCGAGTTTGTTTAAAGAAAATCTGCTCGACCTATTTGGCATAGCGCAACAAAATGCCACAGCAATGCTCAAAGATTACGAAGACCTCAAGTTTCTGGCCGCACAAAGGGGAAAGGACATCATGGTTCCATGGTGGGAGTTGGTTGCAAATTTGAACATGTATTAAAATTCTTAATGAAAAAGTACCATAACAGATTTTGGATATATTATAGCAATTAAAGTGCTCTATTTACTGATACCATTTATTTTAAGCCACCTGTCCTACATGGCCATTTTCACACTCTAAGCCAATTTTTGTCATAGGTCTTTGAACAGCATATTTTTGAGAACCAGTAAAATTTGGAAAGTAACAATATTAAAAATCAGTTTGCACTGAAAGAAAATATAGCTACTGGACAGTTTATGGAATAAAAGTTACAACTCTGAAATAAAGAGAAAGGTTCCCTTTGGAGAGCTAAAAATTGAATATCAGGAAAGGTGCAAATTATTTCTTCAATGTTTGTTACTCTGCAGGGAGTACAGTTTTGTCAACAGACAAAATTACGCTCTTGTTTTGTAAAATACTACTAGTAGTGAATAAGTCCAGAGTAAAGTGTATTAGTGTAACTTGTATATCGCATTCAGTTTGTCAGACAGCATACATTTTACTTACTGAAAGCATAAAGGAAATAGAGATGATGTCATCTGACATCATCAGTAAAGTAGTGTAAAATAATACATCTATAATTGTAATGGCGTCCTCTGACTCCTCCAGCGAGAAAATTCCTTTGGTAAATCGTTTAGTTGTTTAACTCTCTAATGCCTGCTCATAGCTAAACTATATCTACTAAATATTGTAAACAAGCCCATCAAGTCTTCTAGATTTTCTAATCCATGTCTGACATTCATGTCGGCTTAGGCTAGCTGACTAGTTGTATTACACAATGTTACCAACCAGTAGCCCAGAACCCCAGAGAGAACCCGGGCCTACTATTTGCCAAGTGGATTACCCTGATTCCTAAGTCCTAGAACTGTCCTAATCTAAACATGCATGCTATTTACAATGAATTAGATATCCCAATTCCGTCAAGGGCAGCTCGGATATCGCATCATGAAAATACAGTATCCTATACTGCCTCCCCCGGCATCCAATCAATATAGAACAATGCAAATTGATATTATATATGTGATTGGGCGGTATATACTTTCTATGCTTCTGAATTCTATGCTTGGCGCCTATCATGGCTGCCAGCACGCGATGTGCATGCCGTGGTTTTGCTGTCTTTTTCGGCATTTACCGATGCTTCGGGCATGAATTTCGCGCCGGACATGAGTATTGCTTCCCGTTGGTTGGTTTTCCGAGTGCTTGCTGTTATCTGCTGTTTCGCTTCGTTCTGATGTCTCTAGTCGGTCCAGGGAGTCTCACCGCTACCTGCTGGACGCCGCCATGTTCGCTATTGTTATAGCGCCAAGAGGCTGTGATCAAATATTGTTCGGACTTAGCTTGAGCCTCCAGCTTTGCGAGGACTGCGTTCTGATCTTCAGTTCCGATGTGTCTCGAGCCATCCTCAACCTCTCCACGTCGTTCCGGAGTTTCAAGTCGGTCGCCACCTGTCGAGTGTACACCAATGTCAACCATGAATAATCACTGGCTGTCACGTGAAAATTAAACGGGATTGCGATCGAACGCCGACGGTTCCGGACTTCGTTGGATTTTCCATCAACGTTGGATTTGTCGATTCCGGCAACGAACGATTTTCTTTCGGAAGACCGCTTCTTTTGGAACTCACCATCACCACTGGATCTACTGTGCAGAGAACTCCTGCAACCAACTTGCGGCCACTTAACATCATCTTCCGTTCCTCGTTGACGTGTCAATGTGGTTGCAATTTTCCTATGAAGGACTGCTTCTCGAGAACTTACCTCCGGATTACTTCACAGCTGCTAAGTTCTTTCCATCATCAGAGCAGATTTTTAATATCGTCACCTTCAGACCTTCATTAACAGGTCAGCGTGGTCAAAGCGCTTTTGATTTTGGTATTTTAAACCATGCGTACAGCGCTTAGAAATTGTCTTGTAATAATAATAATAATACTTTCAACCGTAAATGGTAGCCAGTAGCCCCTAGCCGAGCTGCCCTGGATGACAAAGGGAAGGGCGTAACTGCAATTACTGTAGTATAACTGATGCAGTACAGGGTGAGGCGAAGAAGTAAGATGCAGCCTAAATCTTTCATGCAATATTTAAAATGTAGCAGGATTGAATATCAGTGTGAAATGTTCAAAATTCCTACCAATGTCGGGTACGGTACACAGCTTTCGGGTACGGGTCGGGTACGGGTATAGCGCTAGCGGGCACGGATAGGGTAAAAAAGTTTTTGCCCGGGTACGGGTAGGGTAGGCATTTTGCTGTACCCACACATCTCTATCAGTCATGAGTCACGTGATAAATTTTGAACATCCATACAGTACCGACAAATGAATAGTAATCTTATCGCTATATATAATCTAAAAATCATGTTGACTTCCTTCAAATAAAAAGTTGTCCAAATTGCAAGAGCTGCGATATACTGTATATTTACTACTAAACATTTGCCTCTACAACACTGTCATTGTTCGTTGGATAGAGACAAACTGTAGCATCTGACGTTGGCGACTGCATTTCACCATAGCCATAAGTCATAGTGTCTTCACCGAACCAGAGTGGGATGACACTGTCTATGTCATCGTTGTTAGCATCGCCGACTGCATCCACATCCTGTTCATTCTGTTTGACAAATTCATGCTCATGACCCAAATTAAGGCTAGTCAAATATGATTAAAGGAAGGTGAGGCATATATGAGTTAAGGCCATGGCAAGATCAAGAAAGTACACAGTTTTGTTCAAGACTGTCTTGAGCCACAATCAATGATTATTATCATTAACATTATTGAAATGGAGTTATTTTTTGATTGTAGATTCTAGAAGAAAAGTTGGAGGTTTATCGGTCAAGGTCATTTAGTTGCTCTGCACTCTGACCCTATGGTTATAGCGATCGTTACGGCACTCATGGAAAGAGCTCACAGTCTACACGAATCAAGTCAAATTGTCTTTGTCGATTCAACTCCCAGTTGTTATTTCACATTTATTTTTACCACCCTGCGCTGCTGGAGTTGTTCCACTAGGCATGTGCATCACTGACGGTCAATCTGCTGATGACTACAAATTGGCTTTCAGATTGTTCCAGACAGTTGTGGAGCCATTTAGTTTTGAAAGACAAGGATACCCTCTGACATTCATCACCGATGACAGTGATGCAGAGCGTGCTGGATTCCTTGAAATATGGCCAAAAAGCTCTACTAAACTATGCCTGTTTCATGTGCAACAGTCTTTTTGGCAGTGGGAAGTCAAGGGTGGCTGTGGGAAGTAAAGCATTCAGTTGAAAGAGATGACCGTCGTGAGCTCATGATAAACTTTCAGGAGCTTCTTTGTTGCACATACTTGGAGAGAGTATCATGTTTCCGTTTGATGGTCTGCACCATTACATCGAACCCATCCAGACACAGCATCGACGTGCCCAGCGTGGAAAGAAGGCCAAGACGGTGTGCTGCAAATGTGATGTTGCAGTACAATACAAATGTTTTTAATTGTTTCATTTACCATAAATATTATATTTTGTTATTATTTTGCATAAGTATCGTGATATTTTGATGCCTGCTTGGTCTCTTATAAGTTTTTTTTGCAACTACACTTTTTATGAAGAAAATCTGTTACAATTGGTGATATGGTCAGTTCCATAGCGTCCCATATATGGGACATTTATTCAATTTAGCATAAAATCATTTTTACTGACTGGGAACCAAAAAATCACTCATATATGCTCATTATTGGTCATATACAAAACATTAAACCACTTTTCGTGATGAAAAAAAATTCATGTAATAATGGGTTAACATAATGTGTGTAATGACTATATTAGATAGATGTTAGCTATTATTCGATAGTTCGATTATTTGAGAGTTCGATAGAGGGCGCTGAACCAGCAGCCCGCGGGTGATTTTGCACCTACAAACTATCGCGTCGTTTTCGAGTTTTCTCGGTCTCTTGAAATATCTTGTTAACGCCTTAGGGCAATATAAGGAATGATATTTGGAAGGAAGTCAAAGGTTACCTGCGATCAGCAAACCAACAGGAACTCGCGAGAATTGGGCAACAGGTAGCCGGCAACGATAGAAGGGAACCTGGCAAGTTAGAGGAACTCTCACTCAGGAAACGCTGGCAGGCATCGCACAACAGGACAGGCGTAAGGGAGTCATTAAAATATTAAGTTTCGAGCGAATAGGATTTGTCGAGAACTTTCTGCGAGAACGTTGAATGTCTGCATCCATACAATTGATCGTGTAAATATTTGTTTCATTAAAATAAAATCGAGTAAAATAACCCTAAAACCCAAGTGGATGAAGTGACGGTTAATAAGAACAATGATACCTTAAGTGGCCCTCCTGAAGACATGAAAGGAAAGACCACTCTGTATCTAATCACCTTTACCACCAAAAATATTTAAATAGAACGTAAGTTGGAGATTTAGATTTCACCGGGCTTTAATCAATTTAAACACTACAGATGGGATATGGAAAATCAATTCCATCCAGCAATGACACTAGGTGGAACAGCATCTTTAAACAACTTCATTCTTTTTTGTCGCTAGATGGTGGTCTGTGGAATGAAGTGCTAAATGATAAAAACCATCAAAATCTGATTTTATCAGCCAAAAATGGTGCAATTAAAAGAGCTGTTAACATTCTTAATCCTTTTGCCGAAGCAACTGACCTTACTCGAGAAAATAGTGTTTCACTCATTTGTGCGGTACCTATTATAATTTATTCAATGCCTTAGGGCAGCGGTTCTCAAACTGGGGTACGCGTACCCCCGGGGGTACGCCAGAGGGTTTTCAGGGGGGTACGCCACGCGGAACTGGCGTATGTTAAAATTTTTTTTATTGTACATGCATGTGTGCACATTTACACTGACCGTAATCCTCCAGTCTGCCACATACATACAATCTGTCTGCACGCACACACACACTCACACAGACAGAGTCGCACTCGCGACGCACACATACCACACATACTATACTGCTGACAGATGAAAAATTCAACGCATAGCAGCCATAGCCCCTCAACCCAGATGTATGCTCTGTGATATAAATAGCATCAGCCTGCGTAACCACATGGTCAGTGATAGCACCAGCAGATTAAGTAAAAGTAAGTAAAGGTTTTCACCCGTAGGCTCACGCCCGTAGGGTCCGGTGCTGATCCCCGTATTTAGTAGCCAGCAGCCCATAGGTGGCTAAGCCATACATCGGCGGACGGTGGCCAGTCTCTTCCGCCGAACCTATGGTTACTATCGCAATGTTGCCATTGCTACTCATTTGATGTTACTATCGCCCTCTAGCGATTAAGGCTGAGTCGACCTTAGGGGCTCCTACGGGATTGAACCCGTGTCGTCGGCGTGCCTGCCCAATGATATTACCACTCATCTATCTTCCCGCCCCCAGCAGATTAGGTTACCTTAATAATATTATTAACCCACAAGTGAGTTGCAGAATAGTGGAGAGCAACCAACGTTTATCATAGTATCTATGTGAAAATGTGCAGTCACATTGCATCGAGTGATTTGCTGATGTCTTCCACATCCTCCTCCTACTTCTCCTCAACTACTCATATGAAGAAACGCCAGTACCAGGAGGATTACATTCAGTATGACTGAAGCTGTGTGACTTGTCTACATATGAATTCTATTTAGCATCTTCTCTAGCCACGACTCTCCTTCAATGTTCATAATAGATTCACTGGAATATGCAAACCACTTGGCATCGGTAGTCCACCAGAATTTTGCAAACAATTCCATAGCCTATGGTACAGAGTGACACGGTAATGATTACCACGGGAATGCCATCTGCCCACAAGAATAAATGAAGGTAGGATCAAGAATTCTTACTGGTCAGAGACTGAGAACAGGAAGATGACAAGCACAACTCCACATGTGTTTGAGGAGCTTTGGATTGTGGCTCAAAGGCAGATAAAACATCCTGGTAGTCAACGCCCTTCCATCGGTCACTGCAATACTTCGAGACGAATGAATACACAGGCGGAAATTCACAGTCGCTGTCAAATAAACGTCAAAGAAAAAGATGCTATCAAATCCTGAGGCAACGGGAGGTCTGTTTCCCGTGTGGACATTGGTTCTCCAACGCCCATACGCTGTGGAAGCATCTTCAGGAGGTACACTCAAGAAATCAAGGGAACGAAGAACCGCCACTCTACACGTGTATAGTGTATGTGTAATCCCTTCCCACAGCGCCATTCCAGTGAGCCACGACTGTTTGAGAGCCCCCTTGGTTGGTGTTGCTACCAACCGAGGCATGACAATACCAGTACTCACTATCCACTCCATCCAATCATACAGCATCCACTCCATCCAATCATACAGTGACAGACATGGCTAGACCAAATAATCGAGGTCTGCTGCCGATGGATCCGGGCTATCTCAATTAAGCTGATGTAAGAAATGCTCTGGGCAACATTCAAAGATACCCCAAAAAAATTCAAGGAGGCAACCGCGATGGAACGCACCGCTATCTTTTAACAGAAAGTGTGAGAATGACCTCGCTCCCCGGGCCATCATAAACAGAGAAGGAACTTATTGATATGCTATATGACTGGGCAAGGCCTCTGGAGGAAACCGTATATATGAATCCGTCTGTGAATGGAGTAGCGAGACCAAAAACACCCTCTGAAACACTGGGTGGTAATCTTCCCTCTTTGAACAAGAACAGTTTTGAGTAAGACTGTTTTTTTTGTTACATGATGGATATTTTATTGAAAACTGAACTTGTATTTTGGTGGTTGCTTTGGCTTTAAGAGCGAAATAACAATGTTACAATAAATCTTCATAAAACAGATAATATAATTTATCTAGGTAGCAGACATAAAACTGATTCAAGGGAAAATGGTTGTAGTCTGTAGTTTGCTATTGAGAGAGAGGCTGTGCGCCATATCGGATCAGCCCATATTCATATCGTCTTCATTAGTTTTATGGGTTAAATATTGAATCCACTTAACTGAAACATATTAGCGATCACTCAGCCCATAAACCCATAAGTCACTAGCACCAGATTAGGCAGTCATCTTGGCTCATTATCACAGAGACCCGAGGAACAGAGTGAGCTACCAAACTGATGCAGGACTTATATTGTAGCAAATAAAGAACATAAAAGTATCTCGTATCAAGACCCAGAACAAAGTATCCAGAAGCAAGAAAGTCACTGTTTGTCGGTGGCAATGTTGACATTCCAGTCTCCACTAGAGTACAGACTTGAGATGCATTGGGTGCAGTAGAATGGCAATGGATAATAGGGAATGTAATACACATGCATGCTTCATTTTCAATTCAGTGTGTCACTTTTCTTATGTATTGATCAATTGTAATGGAGCCGCTTGGAGCGCAGCCTCCTCCAAATACCAGCGGCCAGGGGCACTGCGGCCTATTTAAAAGAAGCCACTGGCCGGAACTCGGTCTTGACGCTGTGAATTCAAGAGAGATCGATCAAAGACTACAAACACTTTTAAAGCACGAGGAAATATTTTGGATTTTACGTGCATTCTCGTGGGAGTTAGCGTACGCCCTGGGATTGACAGGGGCTCAGTCGAAGTGACGTTCGAATTCGATTTAACCCATTAGTGCCTACTGCACCCTATTAGGGTGCACTTGATTGCAACAAATACATTCATGCATCTTACTTGCTTATTTTAGTCTAGTCACGTTTTCCTGTTCAGGAATACTTCCCTATTATCGTCCGGTAGTTAATTTTTAAAGTTTGTATGAAAATTGCACAGTTTTAGGAGGAAATTGAAAAATGTCTACTTGCAAAGTTTCAAAGAAAGGGTGAGCTCCTGTTCCATTTTATGTTTCAAGTTCTGTATAAAGTTAATATAGCTTCAGACTGTGTAAAATGTGAGCATTTGAAGGAATATTTTTCGAAAAAATTAATTAAATATTTTTCCATGATTTTCAGCCTTGAAATGTTGCGCACCTAATAGGGTGCTGTAGGCACAAATGTGTATAGTCACATACGTGTACATGTAATGTTGCAAAACTATCAATTACTCAATTTCATGCATTTTAGGCCTATGTGTTGATAGGTTCACAACCCATGAGGTCATATCCATGCTAGAGGATGAACATTTTCTGGAAGCTAACATCTACTTGCAGCCTCCTGAAGACGGACAGGCATCGGATGAGGACAGCGATCTCGAAAATGGATGTAATGCTGATCATCTCAGCAGGCCGCAGCTTGCAGCACCAGCTATGTTTACTATAAACTACGGCAACCAAGTCAAGAATAGCCTGCAGTCCGATGAAGAAAGTGATTCAGACAGTGAAGCGATGGAGGAATCACATGGCGAAAAAGAAGTGGACTACGACCTGAAGTCGCTGAATCTCAGGTGAATTTGCGTTCATCTTCCATTCCAGAGAGACGTGAGTATAAGTGGACGAAAAAGAGCTGAAGTCAAGACAATTTTCACCAAAACCCCAAGAACAAAAGTTTATCAACAGCCTTTCACCGACTGAAATTTTCAACTTGTTCTTTGATGATGAAGTCATTGAATTTCTTGTAAACATGACTACATTATATGCTCAGAAAGTGAAAGGCAAGCACCTGTTCAGCACTGATCCTTCGAAATCGTCTATTTCTTGCCATGCTGCTCCTCACTGGATATGTTGTGTTACCACGCCGGCGGATGTACTGGGAACCATCAACAGACGCATTCAATGAAGCAATGTCGGAATGTATGACGAGAAATCGTTTTGAAGAGTTACTATCTGTGTTTCACCTTTGTGACAATGACGCGCTGAATCCACTGGACCCCATGACGAAGATAAGGTTATTTTATGCGATGATCAATGAACGATGTTTGATTTGCTTCAACAATACGGAACAACTTAGCATTGATGAGGCAATGCTTCCATACTCACGGCCGTCACAGCAGTAAACAGCGGATAGTCGGTAAGCCGGTTCGGATGGGGTACAAAATGTGGGTATTGGCAACCTCTGGTGGATATGTTGTCCAGTTTGAGCCGTATGTTGGAGCTAAACGAGTCGGAAGCAAGAGAAGCTCTGCAGAAAAATGGGGATTAGGTGAAAGCGTTGTGCTAGATCTACTGGAAGAGTTGCCAAGAAATGTGTCGTACCATATCTTCATTGACAATTTCTTCACATCGTTTCGACTACTTGATCAGCTCGTGAAGAACAACATTCAGGCAACTGGGGTTGTTAGAAGCAACAGACTCGGAAGTTGTACAGTGGAAAGTGGCAAGACTCTAGAGAAGCAGAAAAGAGGATTTTTTACACAGCGTACTGATCAGTCCAATGTTCTAACTGTTGTAGGTTGGAATGACAATCGTGCGGTGTATGTTGCCTCCAATGCGATTGGCTCACGGCCTGTAAGTCAGGTTCTACGATACTGCCGAAAGTCCAGGAGTCACATCAGCATTGACCAACCATTCCTGATTCGCAAATATAACAAAGGAATGGGTGGCGCCGACGCTGTGACCAGAATGTCAGTGCCTACCGAATATCAACAAGGATTCGTAAATGGTGGTGGGCTTTGTTCGTGTGGGTGCCAGATGTAATAATGCAAAACTCGTGGCTTCTTTATAGGGAAACAAGGCTGAGGACAGTGAAAGTTTGGATCTGTTGTCTTTCAGACGGAATGTTGTACAGACTTACCTGATGCGATATAAGAAACCGAGGCCTATGAACGGCCGACCTCGAGGACGGATTCAACCAGCCAGCCGTCGTGTCAGCAATGATGTACGCCTGGACCAGACAAATCACTTCCAGAGTCCATTTTTGACCCAAAGGCGATGTGCATTGTGTCGCAAGAACACGCGACGGGCTGCTTGAAATGTGGTATAGGTCTGCACAATCACTGCTTCGAACAGTGGCATGGACTTTCATGAACATTGATAACTATAAATGAGCACAGAGACATTATTACTGTTTGGTTGATTCACAATTTCGAAAGAAAAAATAATTTGTTTGTTGCTACTGGCATATTGCCATGCATTTTACATAGAATGTCTGCATAGGCACCTTTGTGCCTACGGCACCCTATTAGGGTGCGCATATTTAAATCGATTTTATACGAAAACTAAGTAAAAAGAATTTTTTTACACATTTTTCCTAATCATTTCTCATCAGGTCAAGTAGCTTGAAATACATTTGCAATGAATAAAAAAAGTTAGGCACTAATGGGTTAACAAGAAGCGTTTGGGGCATGGGTCAATTACAATTATAATTGTAATTCAATTGTAATTAATTACATTTGGCCAATGTAATTGTAATTGATCTGTGGAAAGTTCAATTACATGTAATTGTAATTGTCATGTGTGTGTAATTGTAATTGAGTTATTGTAAATGCACTATTGCAACTTCAGGAATGTGAGTTTTATAAGTTTTAATAACGTATTAGCATGCATGAGCCCAAGTCTTGTCAGTCTATGAATGTATGGCAGTGAATACATTGGATGGTTAGTGAATTGTCAAAGCACAACGGTTATTGGTAAATGGACTCAGTTGCCATGCAAAAATTTACTTATTTCCTCTTTACTGCCTTTCAAATTGGAAGAGAACCAGGTTATCATTTGTCTACTTCCTGTGTTCTGCGGCTGCACTTTTTTGTGAATAAAAGTTTAATGCCAGTAAAGAGGAGCGTAAATCAAGCAGGAGTAATATGGAATTATTTTGAAAAGTCTGACGACTTTAATAATGCTGTTTCCAATGCAAATGTTAAAGTGAAGTGCCGATTGTGTGGTGAATTAGTGTCATGCTCGAAAAAGGCTACTTCGAAATTGTTGACTCATTTGCAGGTTTATGAAACTTTGTGTTATGGTTTTTTTGAAATAGGCCGTAGCATATGACTTTGTTGAACTAATTTATGTTAAATATTTTAGACACTTAAGTTTATTAAATGAAGCAGAAAGAGGAATGAAAAGTAATTGTAATTGACACGTTTGTAATTGTAATTGATCTCAATGTAATTGGCTGTAATTGTAATTGTAATTGACAAAAATCCGTATACTTATAATATAATTGTAATTGCTTAAAACGTAATTGACCCATGTCTGTTCGGGGTAGAGCTTAGTGTAACGCCCATTTCAGCGTCGGAAAAAGACATACATCCTAAAGGTCTGAAATCATTGTTTGTTCTTATGTTTGGTTTAATAAATGCATTCTTCTTTTTCATACCGTGGTCGTTGTGTAATTCGTCAACCGCACACGTGTCTTCGATTGTATAGACTCTAGTTTCCACCATAGAGCCGGCCCCACTTGCCATCCTACTCGGGTCATCCTGGTTGTAATTTGAGGGGATAGGGCAACACAGAGGGTACAGAACGACAATTCGTTCCAGTAATATTAATATTTCATGTAATTTTGATCCTAAGTAAATAATTATTATATAGGTAAATGCCCAATTATTTGCTTAATGGCATAAAATTATCTATTATCTTTATTTATTTATTTAGGTATTTTATATTTTAGATAAACAATAGTGTCAGTAAACTTCTCGGATTGTGTTTATAATTTTAATTGTGGCACAATGACATCTGTTGCTTTAAAAACCAGACTCTCTTTACATACAAAGCTGAGTGACTATCTTGGAGGAGCAAAAAAGTTTATGCCAACTGAGTTCCCAACCTTACGTAACTGCTTGCAACATTGTGTCGATCTGCAGCAAGACCAGCTGCTACTACATGAGAAAGACCCACACAATGTTTCACGCAGCAATTATTTTCTGCGGTTGCTCTTGAAATTGCAGAACGATGGTCAATTTCTAAAAGCGAGTTCAAGGAGCCTATAGTTATTGGTCCAAAAGTTAGAGCAAAGACTCAGTCAAGCCTGGTCCTCATTCTCTGAGATAGCTCGAGATAAAACTTGGAAAGCTACCAAGGGAGCCAAAACT
This sequence comes from Metaphire vulgaris, assembly GCA_018105865.1. NCBI lineage: Eukaryota > Metazoa > Annelida > Clitellata > Crassiclitellata > Megascolecidae > Metaphire > Metaphire vulgaris. Next base: position 9,122,002 of record CM030850.1, read on the forward strand.
TGATAAACTTTTTGTTATTGCTTTCTGCACATGTAGAATTGTCCTTTGTGGTGACGATGATGCCCCTTGCCAGGAAACTTGTGATGCAAACATTGTGCAGGCACACTGCCTTTGCAAAGGTGATTTAAAGCTAAGGATTCCAAAACAAGGAGCTCCTTTGGATCAAAGCCCAACGGGAAAAAGAAGGCAGTGTTTGGTCAATGCAAGAGTCCAGCCTGGGTGCTGAAGAGACACCCAAGCTCAGAATGAAATACCTTCGCAAGTCAACTGAACAAGCACGACTCGAACAACAACGTGAGGAAGCTATAATAGCCCAGCAACAGGTAACAACAACCATTGACCCCATGACTGTTACGTTTGATGTTTATGACATGGGAGATTCTAATGAAGAAATAGTGATATGGCAGATGACTCTAAATCAAGAGTCTGGATCCTACATTTGTAGGATACCCAACGGCTCAACTATGGTCGTAGAGCAAAATACCGACCCTATCCTTAACGCAGACGAGAAGGTCGAGAGGCTGTGGCACTTGCGAGAGCAGGTAATCTCTGTCAACGACATTATGTATAGGGAACGCGCAGACAGTTTATGCCCGCAAAGTTGCACAACGGTTTCCTCAGAATATGCCACACCGAAAAGACAGGTGGACACATGGGAGTGCACCACACCCGTATGCAGGTCCGCCAGGGAGCCTACTGGCCAGGATGGTCGAAGGACGCCCTTCTTTTCTGTAGATCCTGTGAAGACTGCGCCCGGTACCGACAAGGACGCCCACGAAGCAGGCGAAGGTTTGTCCGCAAGAAGATAGTTCCGTCGTCGAAATCGGCAAATCCGACGAAGATGGAAAATCCAGCGAAGTTCAGAAACGACAGCCAACCGCAAATCCGCCAAATTTTCACGCAGCAGCCGATGTGGCTGACTTTGGCGCACACCCGACGGACGGCAACTGACTTGAACTTCCAGACGACGTGGAAAAGTAGAGCACAGCCCGAGACACGTCGGAACCGAAGAGCGGAACGCCGTCCTCGCGAAGATGAATGCTCTGGCTAAGTCCGGAACGACCGTCGATCATCGCATGGCGCTATAACAATAGCCAACATGGCGACGTCCTGCACAAGCGGTGAGACCGACTCGAGGCTTCCGAAATTACGTGAAACAGTAGAGGACAGCCAAAACTCCTCAGAAAACCGACGGACTCGAAGAAATCCTCATCTCCGGCGCAGGATTCACGCACGGAGCGTCAGAAATTGCGTCGAACGACGACGAAGCGTGGCATGCACAAACGCATGCAAGGCAGCCATAGATAGGCGCCACAGATCTAAGACCGATTTTGGTCAATTCAACTGTTCAATTGTGTATGTGGCAGTACGAACACATTTTCAATACAACCAGAATCCCAGGCAGTGAAACCGACAAGCTGATGCATTATAAAGATAGCAAACACTATGTTACATTATGTTACCATTACGTTAAGTTTAAAATTATAGGGGACCAATAAGTTAAGTTTAAACTAGCATTTTAGTTGCATAAAGCTTAAAATATATAGCTGAAAACAAATCTACTTTCTTGCGTTGTGTTGATCATAACTAAGATGGGCAGTAATGATGGGCCGGAATTGATAGAGGGCGGACATGCATGGGCCAGTGTTGAGGCTCGACGGACTGTAGCGTGGCTGGTGATATTGATGTGGGCAGAATTGAAGGAGCAGAAATGAAGGGCGCAATTGATACGGGCAGTATTGCAGGTGCGTGCATATTCATCAACTATCTGTTCTTGTCACAGTAGCAGAAAATGTAAGCCAGGATTCACCCAAGAAGTAATTGATGCATTGTCTACTCAAACCTGAGATGCTAGAATAGAACAGCCATCATATCTCATGTTCACTGATTTTCAATGACATTTCAATAAGCAAAACGTTGAATGGAATGGAAAATCATTTGCAGGTTATATAGATTTAAGATCAGAGGTCAATGACGATTCTGTGCTAATTGCTTGTGAAACTCGCTATCACTTACTTGAATAGTAACCAGAGATTTCCATGTGGTGCTGAGAGAGCAATTTGATGTCAGTATTAACTTCAGTAGAAAGATATTGGTATTTTGGTTAAAACTCTTACGTCTGATGTCCCGGCTTGTATTTTGCAATTTTGGACAAGTTGGGTATAGAATTGTTTCCTTTTTATGTCTAATAAAGACTGGATTTTACATCCTGCTGATTCTGCTGCAAAAGTATATGCTATTCTTGATGTAGGTCACACCCTGAAATTAGTCAGGAATTGTTCGGCTTCACAGCATTCTTAATGAAGATTTAAGTGGCAAAATCAACCGGATATGCTCAGCAACTACACAAGTTGCAAGAAGCAGAAGGGTTGAGACTTGACAATAAACTGCAATTGTTCAGTGTTCCTGAACAGTAAACTGTAGACAGGGAACCAGTCTTAGGCTATCATAGTATCATAGTCAACCTCTGTGTGTCAACACAAGCTTAATCACAATCGTCTGCTGTTGCTAAGTTTTGCTGGTTTAATTTAGCCTTGCTGGTATGATTAGTTTTAGTAGTTACCATAATATAAACTTGCTTAGGCGTACATAAATTATTATATTTCAGATAAAATTACAAAACTACAGTCGAAGCGCAAAGAAGAGCATGCTGAAATGGCCGACCGGTTTGCTTTCTTGCTGCCTCCATGCATAACATTTCATCACTTTCTGATGCAGAAATTCAAGTATATGCAAGCAAATTAGACATTTACTTTAAACATCCTGTAAGTAATTGTGTATGATGGAAAGTGAGCCAATTCAATTATGGTTAATTTAAATGATTAAATCATTTGAAACCTAAGTACTATATATATATATATATATATATATATATATATATATATATATATATATACATATATATATACATACATACATACATACATACAGGGTGTAAAAGTGAAAAGGGCACCCCTTTATGATATTTAATATCTCGGCTGCGTGTATAGCGATTTCAATTAAATTTATAGGCCATATACCTGGGAATGTTTTTGATGCAATTGCCAAATTTCATGCTATCTTTAGTTTTTGCTGAAATATGGCCAAAAACTAGAGACCCAAATTTTAAAATGGAATGAAAATGTCAGCAGCAGTCAAGAAGACAGAGGATCGACATGGTTGGAGGAAAGAAATTCATGCTGTCACCTTAACTTCAGTACATGAAGGAACAAGGAGAAGACGACGACGATTGATATATATATATATATATATATATATATATATATATATATATATATATATATATAAAATCAGAAACTGTATACATTGTTTTTCTGACTTTTTCATGTATGTAATCTTTTAGACCCTAAAGACTTTTATTTTCTAGCATTTATTTTTGCCACTCTGCTCCTAAAACCGCATTGCGATGAAGTGTAACATTTGAAAGCGGATACTAGAAAAGAAGAAAGCAGCAGCTTGCACATGAACTCAAACAAATGCCAAAAATTGATAACTCTTTCACCCAACCAACTGGAGATGATCCTTGAAGCCAAGAAGAGCAAGCAGGCTGAGCAACCAATTCCTGCAACAGGCAATTGTCTCTCGTACTGAGATTATAGAGTCTGGAATATCAGCTGATGGGATTATTGAACCGATGATCCCACTGAGAACATTGACATCTATAGTTGAATCAACTAAATTCATGAAACTCAATGATAATGGTCAATGGGGTGCCCTCACACAGGATGAACGGGATCTTAAAAGTTCCATCAGTGTCAGCACTGGAACTCTCCATTTGAAAAATTCTAAGCCTGCATTCAAAAATTAGGTTAGGTATTGTTCAACAGGTCTAATTGAGAACAGGAAGGTTAAAGGTGAGGCATACGATCAGGAATGGCTTATGTACTCACCAACAACTGGTAGTATTTATTGCTTTGTCTGCAAACTGTTTTCATCAACTCTGACAGCTCCAGCACTAGCTTCTGATGGATTTTCTGACTGGTGATATCCCATTGCAATTCAAGTCACAAAAACCCTGAAGATCATAGAACAACTTTGCTTACATAACCGACAAGAAAGCGTGGTTTGACCCTAGACTCGGGATGATTAAAACAAACAAAAGAACAGCTTTATTGGAGGAATGCGCTAGAATGTGTTGTTGCAATGGGGATCCAGAAAATTCCCCTAATATATTGCCCCAGTCTTTTCCTGATGACATCAAGAAAAGACCGGGGATGAAAGAGACAATAGATAAAATCAGAACAAAAAGACTTAGATGGTATGGACACGTAAATAGAATGAAAAGCAAGACTTCCATATAAAGCACTCTACACATTGTGTCAATTGTGGAATTTTTAATTCCAATAGTGATCAATACTTGCCTATGGTAGTGCACAAGTACTGCAAGAAATTTGGCAGTCACATGTTGATGTCTTCTGCCCTCTACCGGACGATTTAAAGATGCCATATTGATTTTTGGAAATGTGAAGCCATTTCTGCTGCGACATTTCATATTAACATGACATAAGTTTATTTTTACCACTGTGCATTAGCAACAATTTTGTAAATACACGTCGCACACGACTACAGTGGCTTAGTTGAAGACAATGCCTTGCTAATTATTGTTTTTATCAGTAAATGCGGAATTAGTATGGCTGAAAGTAGTCGCAGAAAAGTGCCCGACTGTCCAATATTTGGAGTTTCAAAATGAATGAAACAAGATGTTTTACCAACTGTTCAAGATCTTCTTGAGGACTACCAATGGATAAGGCTTGATTTATGGAAACATCCACATAAAGAGCCAACAGCATCCGATATTACAAGTGTTCCAGTTCACAAAGTTAAAGAAATTTGGACACTGGCCTCCATCCCAACTGATTTGACTGGTCACCTAAGAAGAGAACTACAGCAATAACACTGAGAAAAGAAGACTACACTTTTAGGCAAATTGCTAACAAAATGAGTCAAGGTGTCTCTGCTTCAGGAGTTTATTAGCTGTGTAAATGCTTTAAAACCTCTAAAAGTATTGAAACTCAAATTGGCAGAGGAAAAAAGAAGGTAACAACACCAAAGACAGTAGATTTACACCTTTTCTGCGAAAGGGTCAAAATCAACGGGTCCAAAAGTGCAAAGCGGTTGCAGTGTCTTTTCCACTGTATTGTGTTTGCAGGTTGCCAGATGATACAAGGGAGCAAATGGTGCAATACACAGCGTGCAAAGAATTGTATCATGTTTCGTGCTAGCTCGAGACTATAACGTTCTCTGTATCTTGGCAAAAAAAGAGCACACACATCCAGCCCGAGGCTAATATCCACATCAGTATCGACGAGAATGGAGAGGCCATCATTGATAAAAGCTATTTTTCACCGGAAATATCATCGTGGACAATACAGGCCAGGAAAATGGGTTTTCGGCGGATGTGAGTGAGGGAGCGGAAAGTGTTTCTTAGTCCAAGTGAAGAACCATTCCAGAGACCTCCTGCAGCAAAGGATAACTAAACATATTCTTCCCGGCATGTACATCGTTTCTGATGGATGGGCTGCATATGCCTAAATTCCTGGTTTGTGGATGCATTTTAAACCACCTTTATAATTGCTCTTTCAAAGCAAAGGTTCAAAGATTATATACGAATATGCCATTATGATGTATTTGTACGCAGAAATCAACAATGACATATACACGCATAGCGTGGTAGTACACGAAAGAAACTTTGTTGACCCTTACGACGCAGAAGTCTACATACAGAACATTGAAAACCTGTGGATGAGGGCGGGTCCGTCTAATCGGCGGATGAGGGCGGGGCGGATGAGCTGGCGGATGAGCGGGCGGATAAACGCGGCAGATGAGAACCGTGGCGGATGAGAAGCCTATATGAGGAGGGGGCAACAGCCTGGCGGATGACAAGCCTATATGGGGAGGGGGCGACGGCGGGGGCGCTATATGTCATATTCAGCTAGGAGGGCGATCTGTTTGATTCAGCGGATGAGAAGCCTGGCGGATGAGAACCGTGGGCGGATGAGAAGCCTAGCGGATGACAAGCCTATATGGGGAGGAGGCGACGGCGGGGGCGCTATATGTCATATTCAGCTAGGAGGGCGATCTGTTTGATTCAGCGGATGAGAAGCCTGGCGGATGAGAACCGTGGCGGATGAGAAGCCTAGCGGATGACAAGCCTATATGGGGAGGAGGCGACGGCGGGGGCGCTATATGTCATATTCAGCTAGGAGGGCAATCTGTTTGATTCGGCGGATGAGAACCGTGGCGGATGAGAAGCCTGGCGGATGAGAAGCCTGTATGGGGAGGGGGCGACGGCGGGGGCGCTATATGTCATATTCAGCTAGGAGGGCGACAGCGATGCCAGTGATGGGCTTATTCCCCAGATCTTGGGTGGAAACTCAACCCTTGTCCCCCCAAACATTTAAAAATCCCCCCAATGTCAAGGGGGCTAGAATAAACACTGCAAGGTCTAACGAAAATAGCATGCTGAGAGCCCTGGCTGAGAAAATACTCAGCGAGGACGAACTCCATGTCGTTTGCGACGATAAAGATGCAATGTGGAAACCTTGCTTGTTCTTAACGTTAACGGACAAGGCAATTTTAGAGAAAGAGAACGAATGGCTAAACGATCGACTGATCTATGCTGGTATGTTGCTCCTAAAGAAACATCACCAGCGCATTGCAGGATTTATCGATCCTGTAATGGTGGAAAGATCCGCGTGACTACGTGCCCGCGAAATAAAAGCTATGGCTATTTTGCGGGCAGCCCGCAAAATAGCCCTGAGGCTATTATGTGGGCAGCCCGCAGAGTAGCCCTGAGGCTATTATGCGGGCTGTCCGCATAATAGCCACTGCCTTTTAATTATTATAGAGCTACAGCCATACACTTACTGATTTTAATTCAGTTGAATGTTCGTAAATTGACGTGTGCACTTGGGCAAACTATTCAGAGTAGGCTGTCTTAATAGTTAGTCATTACTTAGTCAACTAAGACTTGGTACCTTATGAGAAATCTGACATGTTTGACATTACCCTGTGATGATAACTAGTTTTTAGGAACAAATTTGAATAATAATACTTTTGTTGTGTGGCAATTGGCTGCTGTAATCAACTGAATAATTATTATAACTAACATTTGTCAATAAGTGATATTGCTAAACAAAGAGAAACATACGCACTTTATTTTTGCATTTTCTCCGCATTTATGTTTTCGCAAATATTGCTATAATCGGGTCATCAATAATTAATAACAGAAGTATTTGTAGGGCTAGGACCTTAATTTTTTTTATTTTGTAGGGAATTTAAATACCGATCCACTTATGCCAATAACTCAATTACTAAGACTTGGTCCCTTTTCTTGGATTGTGTCACATATACATGTACATATATCTAGGCCTACCTATTATAACGAGAGCTCGCTCTGACAATCTCTCGTTCTAATAGGTAGGGCTTCACCCACTAAACCATAATTTTGAGGCACCATAATTTGCACACATTACGATTCACGATCAAACAGACACAGCCCATCGCCCGCGTCTTCTATAGCGCCTCAACTTCCGCATGTTCTCATAAGGCAGATGCATAGGCTGTACATGTACATATACATATACACTCGACCTTTTGATTAAATGACCCGGCATGAACGACCCACCTTTGGCTATAGCTACTTCATTTGAGATTGAGCGCATAGGAATAAGGAGCTACTTCGGTGCATCTTTTGAAAGCGCTTTAGAAATTAACGAGATTTTACTTACTTACTTACTTAGTAGGTCAAAATCGCACGCTATTCCTACTCACCAATTAATGCAAACACACCATCAGCTTCTCACGAGACGACGATTCGCTTCCAATGTTAAATCAATATTCTCTATTCTATTTCAGCTTTCTCGAACTCTCCTAAAACCTCGTGCTCGTCCGCTTCCAACGATTCCCATTCCCATCCATGATCCAACAAAAGAGTGAAAGACTTTTCAAAAGAGTCAAAATACCAACAGGACCAGTGTTGCCTGTCAACTTTTGAAGAAAAACCAGATTACGTCCTTTAGAAATCCCCAGAAACCCCAGATTTGCAAACGGACTCTAAAGTCTCTAATCCTCTTCATATCGGCTAATCCTTCGGCACGGCTATGTAAAACAAATTTCAAAATTATTGAAAACTGGACTTGCATTTTCACACAGCCATACAAACAGTGAAACAGCCTATGCATCTGCCTTATGAGAACATGCGGAAGTTGAGGCGCTATAGAAGACGCGGGCGATGGGCTGTGTCTGTTTGATCGTGAATCGTAATGTGTGCAAATTATGGTGCCTCAAAATTATGGTTTAGTGGGTGAAGCCCTACCTATTAGAACGAGAGATTGTCAGAGCGAGCTCTCGTTATAATAGGTAGGCCTAGATAAGTGGGCATCGGCTGATGCACTGGACATTATGATAGTGGCGCTATAGAAGTTGTTTAATTGATCGCGTTTCTGCTATCGGACACGGCTGCGTCCCAACTCCCAAATGAGGCTACGGCCGGCGTGCCGCGGTGTTAATATCATGCCGTCGGCAGTGTTTAATCTAGGCCGTTTCCGGGGGAAAAAATTGCCCTTCCCCCCGGAAATTTCACATCCCCCCGGAAATTTTGGAATACTGTAACGAAATTGTAGATATGATTATATTAGTTTAAAAGCATAAGGGTAAGTAGTATGTTTAAGTACTCACTAGGAGGCGCTTATGGTAGCTTAAGTAAAGGAATAAAGAGTATGTCGATAATAATAATATTAAGGACCTTTTAGTAATAATAATCGTATGATAAATAAGTAAAGAGCCTAGAAAGATTGTGTGTAGAGTTATAAGTAGAAGGCTTTAGTTAGTGGGAAGTTATAGCTGATGGACGATTTGAGGCTTAGCACACCACTGTATTTAGTGTAGAGAATATCATAAGTATTGACTTTTACAGTGAGCATGGCCGATGAGCCAGACGGACAGAAGGCCGATGAGCCAGACGGACAGAGGCAGGTAGAGTCAGACAGACATAGTCTGAGAGATACATGAGAGGTAGGCTACAGGAGTCGAGATTAGCCAATCAGAATTGAGTAAGCGAAGGAGGGTAGGAGCCGGTGAGGTCGGTTCAGAGTATATAAGCCTGAGCGGAGATCTGGACAGACAGAGTAGTTGAGCTGTCGAAGGAGAAGGTTGTCTCATGTGGATAGGTTGATAGAGTACATGAGTACATTTGGATAGGTTGGTAAAGTACTGGAGTACATGAAGAGAATACATGTACATGAGGTTGGCATTTGAGTATAGTTTGGAGATAAGTACATTTGGAAGCAGTACATGTAGGAAAGGAGTACATGTAGGAATTGAGTACATGTAGGAAGAGAGTACATATATGAGTTTGGATCAAGTCTTAGCCACAAAGCTAAGAGACCATATACGTGCCTAGAGTTAGCACCGTGTAGAGAGATTGGATTTAGGCATCCTGGGTACTAGAGTAAGGGGTTCGATCTCTACTACATGAGTGTAGCACACGCAGGGGTGAAGGCACCTGTTGACTCGCCACAGAATTGCGATTCATGGTAAGGCGTGTCGTTACAATACTACATGGACTAACAGCGGCCCCTAGCAGAATTCCCCCGGCTTTTTCAGTTTCCCTCCGGAGTCCTGGAGTCTAGATTAAACACTGGCCGTCGGATCTTTTCCCATCAGGTATCGAGAGTCGAAACGATTCTTTGACAGATGGAATGTTCCATAGTGTTAACACTCTAGCCAGAGACGGCTCCGAATGGGGCCACACTAGAGCTGGGTCGATTACGATTATTTTTTCCGATTACGATTACGATTATTTTCGATTATTTTTCACGATTACGATTTCGATTACGATTACGGTTTTTTAAATAATCGCGATTTCGATTTCGATTATTTCACAGTACCTTTAGAAATTGTCTTTCCCGCCATATTTTACAGTATTCGGCGATCCTCTGTGTATCGATGTTCAGTTGGTCTTCAACAGGGATATTCTACACCCCTAACAACCTCCAACACCCCAAATTTGAGGTCGACACCCCCTAAAATTTGGTGATGTGACAATGATATGCATACAGAATGCATATTGATTGATTGATTTATTTATTTATTGACAGTTTATATAGCGCAGTAGGCAAGGCTAAGGCCTACAACAAGAGCGCTTAACACAGTTCATATCCAATATTAAATAAATGTGTCTTCAAATTTCTAATGAAAAGTCCAGCTGAGACTGCTCCAGTCACATTGTTTGGAAGAGAGTTCCACAGGCGGATTCCCCGCGCGAATGATCTTTCCCAAACTTAGGGTCTTGGACGGGAGGGACCAACAACTGCACTCTCCGACTGGACCTGAGAACCGATCTCCTCTCAATCACAGTCGATCTCCGTACAAGTACAGTTAGATAATCAGGACAGAGTGGATCGTGTAAAGCCCGAAACGTAAGCCAACAACGCTTGTAGACAATGCGCTGTGGAACACGGATCCAGTGGAGTCGATCTCTAAGGAGAGGAGTGATTAGCCCTGAACACCCCCAAACAGGCCCATTCAGAGGGGGCTAGGATTAGGGGTGGGTCGATTAATCGAAATCGAAATCGAAATCGCGATTTTTGAAAAAATCGTAATCGTAATCGACACGATTATTAAATAAATCGAAATAATCGATAATCGTCGAAAAAATAATCGAAATCGCGATTATTTTTCGATTATTCCCGTAAGTGATATTAAACAATATTTCCGATTCAAAGAAAGATCAATTTACCGTTGATTATAAGATTTTCATTGAAAATGGATTCAACAGCGTCTAAAGACAGGTACCATCTTTCTGGGTTTGACAGCAGCTTTCGATACGGTGTGTCAGGTGGGTTTAATGTACAAACTCTCGCTCAACTTGCCACCCTGGTTCTGTCAACTTGTGGAATTACTCATCTCTGACAGACGGTTCTGAGTTCACTTGGGAGATGTCAGCTCCTGGAGACGTCGACAAAACGGTCTACCATAGGGTCCAGTTCTAGCCCCCACGTTATTCAATTTGTAGGCCTATATAGGCCTACAAACGACTTAGGCCTACCTGGTACCATCAGTAGGAAGTTTGGATACGCTGACGATATCGGTCTTGCCACCCAGGCTCGATCCTTTAAGGAGATTGAAGACCATGGTTATTTCTAGGATTGGGAATTGGGGTGGGGTGTCGGGAAAATCTGGGGTGTGTTTATTTCTAGGATTGTAGGATTGGGAATTTGGGGTGTCGGGAAAATCTGGGAGTGTTGAAATTTGGAAGTCTCTACCGAAAAAGGCTGACAAGCAAAAAAACCGTTATAGAGACTCACACAAAGTCTGACAAGCAAAACAAGTCATCCGAGGATAAAGTTGTGGGGTCTATTTCTCCATTTGGGGGCAGGCCTCTTCAGAGGCTGAAGGAGGTCCAGGCCAGTTGGAATTTCGAGGCCTCTCCTAGCCTTCCCAACAATTAAAATTTTGACAAGCGAAAAAAGGTCATCACCAATTTTGAGGACCGCAGAATACCTTCCTAGCTTTCCCAAAATCCCAAAATTATCAACAAGCAAAAAGGTCATCACCAAATTTTGAGGCCTCTTCTAGTAGTAGCTATCTAGCTTTCTAGCTCTCCCAGAATTCTCGACAAGGAAACAAAGGAGGCCCCAAAATGACGGAGGCCCGGGCCGAATGGCCATCCTAGCCCTCTGAATGGGCCTGTTTGGGGTGTTCAGGGCTAATCACTCCTCTCCTTAGAGATCGACTCCACTGGCTCCGTGTTCCACAGCGCATTGTCTACAAGCGCTGTTGGCTTACGTTTCGGGCTTTACACGATCCACTCTGTCCTGATTATCTAACTGTGCTTGTACGAAGATCGACTGTGATCGAGAGGAGATCGGTTCTTAGGTCCAGTCGGAGAGTGCAGTTGTTGGTCCCTCCCCTGTCCAAGACCCTAAGTTTGGGAAAGATCATTCGCGCGGGGAATCCCGCCCTGTGGAACTCTCTTCCAGACAATGTGACTGGAGCAGTCTCAGCTGGACTTTTCATTAGAAATTTGAAGACACATTTATTTCATATTGGATATGAACTGTGTTAAGCGCTCTTGTTGTAGGCCTTAGCCTTGCGTACTGCGCTATATAAATTGTCAATAAATAAATAAATAAATATGCATTCTGTATGCATATCATTGTCACATCACCAAATGTTAGTGTAGACCTCAAATTGGGGTGTTGGGGGGTGTTAGGGGTGTAGAAATATCCCTGTTGAAGACCAACTGAGCATCGATACACAGAGGATTGCCGAATACTGTAAAATATGGCGGGAAAGCCAGTTTCTAAAGGTACTGTAAAATAATCGAAATCGAAATCGCGATTATTTAAAAAACCGTAATCGTAATCGAAATCGTAATCGTGAAAAATAATCGAAAATAATCGTAATCGTAATCGGAAAAAATAATCGTAATCGACCCAGCTCTAGCTAGGATGGCCATTCGGCCCGGGCCTCCATCATTTTGGGGGCCTCCCTTTGTTTCCTTGTCTAGAATTCTGGGAGAGCTAGAAAGCTAGATAGCTACTACTAGAAGGGGCCTCAAAATCTGGTGATGACCTTTTTGCTTGTTGATAATTTTGGGATTTTGGGAAAGTTAGGAAGGTATTCTGCGGTCCTCAAAATTGGTGATTACCTTTTTTCGCTTGTCAAAATTTTAATTGTTGGGAAGGCTAGGAGAGGCCTCGAAATTCCAACTGGCCTGGACCTCCTTCAGCCTCTGAAGAGGCCTGCCCCCAAATGGAGAAATAGACCCCACAACTTTATCCTCGGATGACTTTTTTGCTTGTCAGACTTTTTGTGAGTCTCTATAACGTTTTTTTGCTTGTCATCCTTTTTCATCCAAATTTCGACACTCCCAGATTTTCCCGACACCCCACCCCAATTCACAATCCTAGAAATAACCCTGGTCTTCAATCTCCTTAAAGGATCAAGGACCTATATCGTCAGCGTATGCAAACTTCCTACTGATGGTATCAGGTAGGCCTAAGTCGTTTGTATAGGCCTACAAATTGAATAACGTGGGGGCTAGAACTGGACCCTATGGTAGACCGTTTCGTCGACGTCTCCTGCAGGAGCTGACATCTCCCAAGTGAACTCAGAACCGTCTGTCAGAGATGAGTAATTCCACAAGTTGACAGAACCAGGGTGGCAAGTTGAGCGAGAGCTTGTACATTAAACCCACCTGACACACCGTATCGAAAGCTGCTGTCAAACCCAAAAAGATGGTACCTGTCTTTAGACGCGGTTGAATCCATTTTCAATGAAAATCTTATAATCAACGGTAAATTGATCTTTCTTTGAATCGGAAATATTGTATAATATCACTTACGGGAATAATCGAAAAATAATCGCGATTTCGATTATTTTTTCGACGATTATCGATTATTTCGATTTATTTAATAATCGTGTCGATTTCGATTTTTTCAAAAATCGCGATTTCGATTACGATTTCGATTAATCGACCCACCCCTAGCCCACACCCTCTTCCTGTCACAAACTGTCAGACTTTCTTATACCCTTCCCTCGAGTTTGACTTAGACCATTTTATGGACGACCCCAACTCGAATAGTGTCAAATTAAAAGTGAATTTTAAATTCCAATAAAAGAAACTGTGACAAAGTCAAAAATTGAAAAGGTTTTAATTGTATGCATTTGACCTGCCACTGCAATGTATCCTATGTGGCGCGGACATTATATCCCCCTCCCCCCGGACGTATTCCCCTCCCGGCAAAGAAGTAATGAACAATGTAAATCAATATCATAGATCTTAATTTTGCCGTCAGTATCGTTTAGTTTCATGTCTGGTTTTTGGTGTGGGTAATGATTATATGACCCCGTACGGGTGCAATACACTGCTTTTCGTCAAAGCCCATAGACGGGGTTATGTCCGGCAGTGTCATTTCAGAGGGTGTACCGAGGGGCATAATGTCTGGGGGGATAATGTCCAGGGGGAGTATGTCCTGTACCCTAGCCTATATAGGCCAGGTCGTGCAGTAGGCCTTGTTAGATCGAGTTAAATATATATTTGCAATTCTTTGTGCAATGTGGGGCCCAATCCATTGCATCACTTGCATTGCCCTAGGCTGGCCCTGACTGGAAACTCGTCCAACACTGTAGCATCTCAGTTGCCAAATCACATCTACTTTATCAAAGCCAATGTTTACTGTATTCTCTCTTTAAGAATTAGCACAGTTTATGCACTCTTTACTCAATTCTGTTATTACCTATAACATAAGAAGTAGGCTACAAATGATGGAGCATTAACACTATATATAATGTATTTTTGCTATGACTAGCATTTTATATAAAATTCAAGTTGAATAAATAAGATAGTAGATAGAGCTTGCCAAATTTAACGCAACAGAATTTTTCTAATCACTCATTGACAGTATACAAAAATAAGGCATAACTCATTAACTGAAGTCACGAATTCAAAGATATAACAGGCAAATTCATAAAACATATTTACAATACCATGCATTGTGGCTCATAGAGTACACTGATATCTATCAGGAACAGCAAATATATGCAGTACAGACAATGATCAAAAATGGAACCGATTTTAATCAGGTCAGGTTTTCGTCCTCCGCTGTGCCCAGCAAATCGACTTCTCCATGACATCTCTCCAAAGATTGTAATAATTAATATAAAAATGAAATAAAACCATCATTTATTACTAAAGCATGTGTTACCAATGCTTTCATCAATGGTATAGAACATTTGCTCTGAAGTTATGATCAATCAATGCAAATATGTAGCATATGAAATAATTTTCTTACAATAGCTGTACGATTACAATTCAGGAAAACACAAAGACATCTGCATGGTAAATGTAACAAATGACATCATATCACATTTGAAGTATTCTACTTCTAATTCTACTAAAATTAAGGGTAATTTCAGTTTCTGCACACTTGATGCAACTGGTACCCAAATGAAAATTAAAATGAAAATTGTTAGAATGCAAATGTTCAATTTATATATGCAGATTTATGAAAATAAAACACTAGATATAAGCCATATATGCAGACCATATTAATGCCCACTTAGTTCCATAGACACTTTAAGAATCAGATATCAAACCCAGATTAAAGGCTCATTTCATTTAACACACAGAAGCTGACATTCCACCAAGTGAGCCATCGAGGCACAAATGTACACATGCACACAATGAGTTTCACAGATTTAAAGGGAATAGGAAACATTTTTATTATTGAATCTATCCATTCTATTCATGGACCCATGTTTGCAACTAGCTCAATTGGTACATTTCAAGCTAAATTTTCTATGGCACTGAAAGACCAGTCGTCTACTTAAGATTAATTACAAACCTTTAGCAAAATATCTTTACCATACAGTTTGTATTATAGCTAGAGCTGTACCGATTAATCGGCACTATTCATAATCAGACCGATAATTATTAGGACCATCGGAACAATCGGTAATCGGGCGACAGCTCGGTGCCGATACCGATTAATAGGTAATAGTTGTATATTGGCCGATTATTAGGATAATTGGAACAATCGGTTATAAATTACAATGTGAACATAGAAGTTTAAATTTTCACATGATAAGTATTGATAGCAAAATCAATATTAATTACTGATTAAGCACACATTATGCATTGAGTCTCTTGGCAAACCTCGAATTAAACCTGCATACGGGGGTATGTGAATTTACGCTACACCTTTTTGGCAAATTTGATTGCATGCTCATTAAAAACTACCGATTTGGAGAATTTGACAAATAACCGGTATTGGCAAAACAATCAGTTGTCTAACAATCGGTAATCGGAACAATCAGCAAAATGTGTTATCGGTACAGCTCTAATTATAGCCTGTGCTTTACTGAAAAAATATTTCCTGGCACGCAATATTATGTAAACGTTTATATGAAATTCTATGTAACGATCATAATAGAAGCCTATACAAACACATATGGCCCATATATAAAAATAAATGTATCAAAGTCAAATGGAAAGAGAGACAGCAAGAGATACAGTTAAAACGTAAAATTTTCAATCTTTGAACGTAACGATGTGAGAAAACTATAAACTAGTTTTAATGTTTCTGGTATGCCAAATTGGCTCGTATAGTCACAAAAAAATGCACTGATTACTATAGCTAAAGCAAAGCAAATTATTTACCGTAATCACATGTATCTCTGCACAGTCCAAGCTTTGACATGTCAACAAATACAAACAATATTTGAAACAGGATTCAACATATGCCAGATTGTACAATCAAAATTTCTAATGTCAAAAGACAAAATTGGCAACAAGTCTATCTAAATATCTGTTGAAAACAAACAAGATAGTGAATCATGTCAGCTCTTTTAAGTATATTATTTTAACCTCATTATTTTGCCTTCATGAATTTTGCAGAGTTTTAATTCGTGTCAGCACAGAAGAACTAAACCAACCATCACTGGCAATTCAAACAATTGCAAATATACAATCATGACACTTTACTGTACTTAGCTGAAGCTTCAGCCAATAGCAGTTCAGTTTGCAAGTACAATACAACATGTGTCAACTATTACATTTTTACTGGCTTTTGCCATCAGTCATTTCCAGAAAGTTAGCGCTGATTTCTCTTGTACAGTCTCCCTTGGCATTGAACACAAACTTATGATAGCTTCCATCAGCGCAGATAACTAGAAAAGCAAAACAAAAACTCGAAAATTTAAATTAAAAATTTACAATTTAGTAGTACAGTACTATATTTTCACATTTGTTTTATACAATTTTCTCATCCATTATGGAAACAATTGTGCAAAAATTCTGGAATAATCATTTAATATTTTCATGTACTGACTGATGAAATTTCATTGATGCTAGTATGCTTCAAACTTATAGCTAACAGACAATTTAAAACCATTGAACAGAAATTTTGAGAAAGATAAGGTTCAAAGTAAACAAGAAAAAGTTTCAAAAATAATAGGGTTTAAACTAGTTTAGTAGGCTGATCTCTCGTGTTAAAAACCAACTCAATTCAACTCCAGTTAAAAAGCATTCAATAATACAATAAGAGGCCAGGACTGTCACAAGCTCAAGGGATTACACAATTGTAGATCCCAGAGTAATGAATCAATGGAAAATTAACTGCTGTAGATTTGCTACATTTTTTCCTGTACATGAGTGAGAAAATACAAAATTGACAGAATTCAAAAGCAGAACAAATCGAGTGTGGGCTTACAATGCAATGGGTATCGCCATTTAGCCGCGAATAAAAAGTTGAATTGTTCTTAGTTTCTAGCACCAGAATTATTTTAAATCCATCATTCATATGCTCACCAATCAATCAATCAATCAATCAATCAATCAATCAATCAATCAATCAGTCAATCAATATCATTTTATCACTCAAAAACTGACAAAATAACTCAACAACAGTTAGTCTCCAGTCCTGAAGTCTGGTCCAATAGAGGAGTAAACAAACTTATTTACCAGTAATCCATAAATTATTTTACAACTTCCACTTAATAACACACATACTGTATAACTATAATTCAGTACTGAGAATTTTTCAACAGGCAAATGAACTTATTTGTTAACCAAGGATGCAGTTAGTGTCTGAATTAGTCTGGGCACCAAAAGCACAGATGCACTGCGTTCCACCAGGAACCTGAAACTTGGAGAAACTCCACTGAGAACTGAAGTACTTTGGAAGAAACGTTGCAGAGGCAAGACTGAAAACACAACAAGTTAAGAATATAGACTATAAAAAGTCTAAAATCCCATAGTTTGTCTCTGTCTCTATCTGTGTAAATTTAAAAACAGAAGGCAGCAAGACTTTAAAACAGCTACTTTGTCATGACGGGATTCTCATTCAATTTTTTTATCTGGAAAGACAAATCCAGATTTGCCAAAATAAAGGTAAAATCGTCATATCTGTAATTCTGGAACTCTCATGAAAATATCAATACATGAAGTCTCAGACCCATGTATCTCAAGTTAACAAGGAAGACTAAGATAGAAAATTTGAATAACTATACTTAAACATTATACACCAAACACTACAAGCAACAAAGGTTTGGCTTGTTAGATTCCATTGTATTCATACTACTTTATAAGACAAAACAAAGCTCTAAGAAAGTATTAGCTATTATTCCTACACTTTCTACCAAAAATAATAATTAATCTCCTTGATGATGATGAAGGAGACGAAGTTCTTTGCCTTAAGGCAAGTTCAATTGGCCTTTATACCAGTAGGGATGAGGTGACTGAGGTGGTTATCCGTTGCCTTCCTCAAAGGCAATTGGGATAAGGTGACCAGATTGCTTAGATTAAAAACTGAAGCATTTTTAGATGGGTCACATCTCTTGGCAGTAAAATCATGATTATTTTAATTGTATGTTGTCTATTTTGTTTTTAAAAGTTCCATGTGATATGACAAGATATTTCAATACCTATTTAATCCACTGCATGGTTTAATATAGTTACTATACCAGTAACTGTTTATTAATTATTGACTAAATCTTGAAATGAAAAAGCAAGAATCAAAATGCAGAACATAGTTCAACATTTATCACGGCCATACTGGGCCAAGTTGAGCTGTTTGAGGCTTCTTTGGCATCCTTGCATGTCACATTGTCTCACTGTTCTTGTACAATATATTTTTCCTATGAATGCATTTGAATGCATAGTAACTACTTGAGTACAGAATATCATGAATTTCAAGGCAAATGTGGAAAATGGTTTTTAAAATTAGAACCGCTTTAAGTAACTTTTCAGACAGTTGACTTTTATTGTCGGACCAATAGTCATTCATCAATGAAAATAAGCATACTATGGGAGCAACCCAAGTTACATCCGGGTAAACATAATATAGATTAAAGTGAAGATAACTGCACCAGGCCAAATAGCTTGATTGGAAAACCGGAAATACAGGACCATATTAAACAATGACAAGATAAGTGCAAATGAATTGACAAAGTGCAACTGAAAGCAGGTGAAAATTAGCTGATAATATTAGCATGTTATCACCTTGACTGCTTGTTTTTCTGAAAACCATCCAAGGAGAAGACATGCACTGTACCATGATCACTGGCAACGCACATCATTGAAGAATCATGATTAAAGTTGATGCTGAAATTATTGCACACATCATTTGCAAAAATGAAATTCAATCCATAATCACATGTAACATATAGCAAACAACTACTGTCTATATCTGCTAATCAAGCTATCACAATCACACCATCAAACAAAACATTTCAGTAACACAAATCAAAGAAACATTATAAATAAAGTTCATAGTTAACATGCTTTTTTGAAAACATTACAGAAAACAAACTAATCAATGAAGCATCAAATACATACAAGATGATATGAGATTATCCAATATACAATCTTGTATCACACTTAATGTCTAACAAATGTAAAAGCTTAATCTGCATGCTATAGGAAACATATAGCCAAAATAAATGTTGACTACAAGGAAAAAACTTATACAATAGCACATTTTCATGCATGCAATTTAGGACACAATTACTCTCTTACAAAGACATACAATCTTACTTTTTTGGAATTCACATTCTTAATTCTATGTCCCCAAATTAATAATTTTATTATTCTAAATGTTCAATCATGAAGAATGCATTATAAAAATCATCAAGCCAAAAAATCTAAGATATATGAAAAACCAAAGCCCACAAAAATCAAAATGATTGATTTAAGCAAATAATCTAACTACCTAATCCAGATATTCGACTAATCATTATCCATTAACTTAACCAGGTGATAAAGATGCCAGGTTTGTGGCTTTACTCCCAAGCAAGGTGGTTTTGAAGCAGGGCAGTGAGAAATTTCTCACCTACAGGTGAGTTCTGGTTTTTATCCAGCTTTTAATTACCTGAAAGGATTTCCACTTGGCTGCTTGTGAGTGCTTTCAGACAATTCTATTATTTAAAAATTAAAAATATCAACAGCTTTGCCAGCTGGATAGATTTTTTCTGACCAAATGAAAAGTTCTGGAGTGACTTAAGAGATTTTGGATTTAAACAGATAGTGGTATTTTCTGTCATGTCTATCTTTTACTATTGTGATTGCCTGCAATGGCCTCCACTTTAGAAAAATTGACAAACATTTTGGAAGACTTAGGTATTTTATGTAGTTTTTCATAAAATCAATCACTGATACTTTTTAGACTCCTTATGCTGGCTAGGCTGTAAAATTTTCAACTATCTAGCATCTCTACCCGTGAATGAACATCTCAAGGCAAACAGGAAGAATGAAGACATCAGTTTAAATAACAATAAAATTTGATCAACTAGAGATAATTTTGAAACATTTTTATCATAATTCCACAAGAAATCATTGCCATCCAAAAAGCATTCCCAATTCAGCAAGTGCAAATATTAAATTATATTTATCATAATTCTCTTAATCATTGCACATCAAGATATAATATTTTCTTACCAGTATATAAATGCATTGTTAGCTCCTCTTCTCACTTCCTGCAACTGGGCACCATTAGCGGTATCAAAGACACGAATTAATGTTCCCTACAATTAATATTGAATTCTGGATTAAAATTTCTCATTAGTTTAGATAATGATCTCTTTCTACTTCAGTAACATAAGATGTGTTCAAAACACAACATTCAAGCGATGTTTTGCAAAATTGTCATCCTGTCTGTTGACTGCAAATTTTATGTAAAAAATTCTCAGTGCTCTCCCACTGTGTCTCTGGCTTTCTTTGTAACCAAGTACCACACAATCTGTATGCAAAATAATGACTTCTCAAATCTAAAAAATGTACAGTAAATCACAGTACGATTGCTCAAGATTATGCCAAACCAACAAAATTCTATCAGCTTTGGAGAATACTACTCCATTTATAAATATATACATCAGATCTCCAATAGGACTGTCAATTTTAAAAAAAAGCTGCTTGGGTACCATCCAAATTTTGTATGGGTACCTGAATTAGCATAATCTCTGCTCTGCTGTGGCCTCCTATCTCTACCCCCAACTAAATAACCATACTCCCCTCAGGTCGCTGCAACTAATGATAGACTACCTCCACCGTTATGTCACATTACCCCTGCTGCCCCCTCCTTTCGCTGCAACTAATGCACACTCCCCTTCCGGGTGCTGCACCAAATGATTCTATCCTTAGTTGCAGTGAACAGAGGGGGAGTGTGACAATGTCATGTTTCCACGAGTACCGTACCCAATTTTACTGTCTGGATAATAGAACTTCAATGGATACCCAGGTTCCAAGGTACCCAGTATCACCCTTAATCTCCATCACATTTGCTGATACCAATAAGAAAATATTACAAAATGCTTAGTTTGAAGACCCATCTGACATAAAAAGCAAAGTCAAAAGCAAGAGTTGTAAGTATTATACAACATGAACCTTTTCTGACGCTGTGGCAAGCCTTGTGCCCTGCAGATTGAGAGCAATGCAAGTCAGCGGCGTTTCATGAGCAGCAATCTCTAATGGTGACTTTTCTGTATTTGCCAGATCCACAATTTGCATCGTGGCGGTTTTTCCACCCGAAAGGCAAGCAGCGAGTTGTTACTGTTAGGACAAAGCACGCATAACCCTGACACAAACAGAAATAAAGTCGATTACTAACAGATGTCTCAGTTCCAACAACTATATTTCCTTCTGAATCACTATCCTAACATGAAATCTGCATAGTTCAATTGTTCATGAATGAATACGTGCACACAGGGGCAGTTCCACGTTGGGGATGACTGGGGATGCATCCCCCCACCCACCCATCAAATATGCATGTGTGGTGTTGCTGAATTTCAGGGAAAATTTTTGGGTATTTATTTCTTGGCAGTACTGTAGTCTAATGGTATACTTACTGACTAACTACAGATTTCTTCTAAACTGCTTACATATAATTCCTTTGACAATTGGTGAGATCTTCCTAGAAATTCATTGCATCCCTGCCCCCATCAAGAGTT
Organism: Metaphire vulgaris; assembly: GCA_018105865.1. Classification (NCBI taxonomy): domain Eukaryota; kingdom Metazoa; phylum Annelida; class Clitellata; order Crassiclitellata; family Megascolecidae; genus Metaphire; species Metaphire vulgaris. Next base: position 9,143,953 of record CM030850.1, read on the forward strand.
CTTGGAACCGCCACTGCTTGCCTATTTAATATTGTCTCTCACCTTGTGGGTTGGGACTCGTATCAAAGACATGGAGCTGCTGCGGATTTTGCGTAAATGTGTAAACTTTGATTAAATGATCTAGGGCCACAACAATTCTAAAATTTGCAAACCATATTCACTTGGAGTAATTTTATCAAATTCTTGATCAGTCCATTTTCATTCATCAAACATCAATCTTCTAATGCACAGAGAAATAATAATAGCTGATGAAAAAATGAAGACAAAAAACTAAATTTTCAATCACAACACACAATATGTATTGCTTAACATTTTATGACAAATAATTCAACACAGTATATTTACATCTTTCAAAATAAACAATCGATTATCATGACAATCAAAAATATATATATACTGTATATATATATATCAATCAAAGCTATAGACAACAACAAAATCTCTTAAAATGTCTCATAAATGAACCGCACCTGTCCCTTCGCAGACAAACTGATCGCACTTCACCTGAAAACTCCAGTTCTATTACCTGCTTCTTTTTTAGATCATCCCAAATCAACACTAAGTAATTAGAAAATGCAATTATTATTATAGTTATAAAAATAAAATTATTATAGCTATTAAGGTTGCTAAAACTGCTGGTGTTAAAGGACCGGTTAACCGTTCAAAAAAGACCAGTTAACCGGTCGTTAGTGGCAGCCTGGTGTCGTGCCTACATCAAAGCACTTTGACATTGCCGGTGCCTGTGCCGGCATCCTGCACGGCTACATCAAAACTCTTTGATGTTTTCAACTTAAAATTAGAGTTAACCGGTTAAGGTTGAAAGGACTGGTCCTTGCTCTTGGGACTGGTTAACTGGTTAACCGTTAACAACCTTAATAGCTATAGCATTACAGCCAAATGCAGCACCGCATATAGCATTGTCAATAATTTTTGAAAATGAGAAATGTCTTTATATTTATTTAATATCATGCTGATATCATGCCTGACCTCACAGAGCCTAAGGACAAAATGTTAATCTTTATTTATTATTGCCTAACTACATAACAAAACATAATTTATTCTTCATCATCATTTAACTATTTGCTTTGTTGTCATAATTTTCAATTTAAAAATACTTAAATCACAAACATTCAATTTGTACTTCTTTGACTTGTGAAACTTTTTTACCCTACCCAGTCGAATGCCTTAATTGACACAATATCAATAACTGCATTTTCTCTGAAGCTTCTTGCCTTTATTTGGCGGATATTTTGGTGACTTGCCACCTCCCACCAAAGCCAGATAATTACACCTGAATAGCATCTCTACATGACCAATTCCATCTTCGTTGAAATCTATAAAAAATAGATCTTAGCTATCAGCTACAACTAAACAAATATTCTATTACCAATTTCATTAACAAAAATAGATACATTTCAGAAGTTTACATTAAGGTGCCAGTGTCTGCAGATAAATTCTTCAAGGCTAAAATTGCCAAGAAGATACAAAAAGCAAAACTAACCAAAGCACTTAAAACTATTGGACCTGGACCGATGCAACGAGTTATAGAGCCAGGAGGCAACAACTGAGAAAGCATAAGTATCAAGAACTGTATGAGTATGAGAGACTGCAAGTCATTTCTGTGGAGGATTGAGTCGAGTGTTGAGTTATGTGCCTGTTTGCACATAGAATTTTGAATGCTCTACGTTCATAGTAATAAAGAGTTCTGTATACCAGGATTCCGATTCTGAAGTGTGTTTTCTCTTTAATGGGAAGTCAATGGAGACCTGCGCAATGGGGTTATGTGCTCTTCATTCATTCATTGACAATTTCTATAGTGCTGTAACAAGGCTGAGGCCCACAACAAAAGCGCTTTGAGTTTGACATTTCAAAGACTATATATACCCCATCCTAAACAAATGCGTCTTTAGGCTCTTGATGAAGTGCTCAGCAGAGTCAGCCATGGTGATGTCATCGGAAAGAGAATTCCACAAGATAGCTCTTGTTTGGGGGTTTCAGAGACAACTCATGTCAATGAACTTTGTAGCCTATCAAGGCTGATTTGGATAGGCCGAAAAGAAGCAAGTTGCAATGGTCGAGATCACTAGACATTACTAAGGAAGATCAGGAAGAACCTGGATAGATGGAATCAAAGAGTGGAAAGTAATTGAAGACTACGGCATGATGAAAAGAATTGCTGAGGACCGGCTCAGATGGCACATGATGATGATTCAATTCTGGGGATAAAAGGACAGGAAAAAC